>OY101449.1:37655601-38323808 GCA_956483635.1 Panzeria rudis | reverse complement strand
ATGTCAATCTTTCCCAGTTTTTTTCTCTTTCTTTCATGCCATTTTTTCTCTTGTTACTTTTTTTGTTGAGATTTACAGCATTTGGGAAAATAATATTCAGGTGCTTAAGAAACAACAGCGTTTAACAAATAAGGGATGTCTTAAAAAAAATCACCGTTTTATAATGATGAAAAGAGTAACTGTCATGAAGTTGACATGTTTGACATTTACAAACGCCTTCTTTGTTGAGGGCATGTTGTCTAACGTAACGATAATGAAGATATAATAGACGCTAGATTACGGATACTTGTAAATTTAATGATAAGGTCATTTTAATGAACTCGACGAAAGTGAGAGACTTTTTTAATACAACTGAAACTTAAATACTTTCACTGTGCTAGTGGCGCTATTAACAGAATAGTATTTAGTTGAAAATAACTGTCCAAATAAGTCGTGATGCTCGAGAAATTACAGGGGGCCACATATCGCCTAATATTTATGTATGGTTAATATTAGGGAGGTAACCGATACCAATTCCGATATATCGGTGATACTTCAAGTTTGCCGATATATTGGTATCGGCGATATTTTACTGTCGATACAACGATACTTCTTCAAGTTTTTTAGAGTTTTTTTTAACAAATAATTTATTGTTTGTTAAATTTACCATGAATTCAAATGCAATTCTTTGTTTTTTCTTAAATCTTATTCCCAGCAAAAAATACACTCCTAAGAATTCATGAAACCAATGTTTTTATGTAAATTGAAATGAATAAATATAATTTTTTAGACTAATTATTTTCTAAAATTATAAAGGAGTTAAATTTTTTTTTTTCATCATATAAATAAATTTTTACTTGCTTTTCTACTAATTATCTGCATATTCATTGAATATAGACTCTTCGGAAGCAATGAAAATTTAGCTCCTTAAGAATGACTTGAAATTTTTTTTTACTGAGTTAATATGAATTTTAAGTATTAATAACGGTCATATTTATAAGAAATTCTTATTTTAGGTTTAAGGGCCACAATTGTTATTGAACACGTTCAGGCTAAAATTGGTTTATTATAAAATTGTATTCACAACTATTGACACAAGCTATTAGAAGACATACCAAAAATTCAGGAATATACTGTCAGACATGGAATAGATAATGCCCAGCACAATCAAATCGAAGAAACTGAAACTCTTCGAGAATTTTCACAACGAACCAAAGGCCAACAGCTGTATCGAGACAAAAATGAGGAGATCCTCACAAGAAATTTCATTAGCATAGGTAGAATATATTTTTTGAAGGGAAATGATACAGTTTAACGAAGAGGAAAATTGCGCCATATTTAAGAAACAGTTTAATAATGAAAATAATTTTTAAGGGGTACTAAATTTTTGTAGGGGTTGGCCAACGCCCCAAACCCCTCTACCCCTTCAAGCTCAGCTATATCAATGCAAAGACTAGACACTCTAAATACCCTGCGGCAAAATTGGTGAAAAATGAACTAAAAGTACTCGTCCTATGACTTGAGAAAATGGGAGTGAATTTAGTTTGGACTCGGGCTAGTATTGTAGTAAACGGCACTGAACAAATTCGATGCACCAGGATCTAAGACCTATCACATAGTATCTAAATAATTTTAATTGTCTTCCTTCAATGAGACCACCATGTCACTCACGAACAAGTTTTGTAATTATATTTAGATTTTTACACCAGCTTAACTTGTATTTATAATTTTGAGATATAAGTGCTTCTGTGGTCGAGTGGGTAGTGAGCTAGCCCCTCATGCAGGAGATTGTCGGTTTCGAATTAAAAATCAAATACAATTTCTACTTGCATTTGTGACAATAAAAAATAAATAAAATTTCAATCATTAATCAATAATTACAGCAAAATGTTGGAATAATATTCATATATCTGTGGCCACAAGCCTTAACCGCCTAAGTCTGTTTTCTAAGGTTTTCAGGAGAGCAGTTTAAAGTTTAAAACCCTCACTGCAAATCAGGAGTTGCTTTTTTGTTGCTTATTTTTTTACAGATTCCAAGGAAGCGTATTCTTTTATCATCTCTTTAAAAAAATAGTTCTTTAGCGTTGCAGTCAAGATATAATAGCGAGATAAGGCACTTAGGCTCTTATGGCTTATTGAACACAAAAAATTCAAAATGCTAAAGTTGAGTTAGGCTTCTGTGCCACAAGAAAAAACTAACTTTTAGTGCACCTAAGTCAACTTAAGTCTTTATTTTATGTCAACATTTGTATGATTTTATCTCTCATGTTGAGTTAAGTTCTTATTCCTTACTGATAATTCATAATTTGTCGATTTATGTTATATTTTCACTTTGGATATCTTGAACATAAAAATTTTTCTAAGATATTTAATTTAAAAAAGACCTTTTATTTAATTTAAAAATAAAAGTTTTACAAGGATTTTTTTTTGTCGTAAGAGGTATGTGACATCAGTGAATATTTTACAGATCAGCAATATCCACTTACGTAACATACTCGTTCTTAAATGAAGATTAAATTAAAAAAAATCTAAAATACCAATAAACTAACTTTTATCCACTTACTGTTTTCTTTAGGACGTTCTTCCTGAAGCTTTTCTAATTCTATCTTTAATGCTCTGTCAGACATTTTGCATATAATTTTTTACAAAAATTTGTAAAAATTAAAACTTTTAAATCAAGATGTAGAATTCTCCTCAATGGTATATCTCGACTTAGTGACTAGTTTTTTAAAAATTTTCTATATTCATAGTTTGATATAAAGACTAAAGTCTACTTAAACAACAATTTTTTTAAATTCAAATTTGGAATAAGAATTTAACTGGAAATAATATTTTCGTAAAGTGATTTTTTAGTTTGGAAAAAGAACTCAACTCAATTTATGCCTCTCAAAAATCGATGTTGTAATTCGGGATAACAAAGTAACTCAACTTAGGAAAATAAAAAGTTTACTTTCTATTACGGAATAACGACATAACTTTGATTTAGGCAATTAAAAAAACTCTATGTTTCTAATTATCATATCTTAAATTGATTTAGGCCATTTTCCAAAGTAAGAATATAAAATTATGAAACACTTAATTTGAGTTAGGAAACTAACGTCGGTGAATTATGAGTTAAGCTGTTAATCTAAAACAATAATTAAAAAAAATTACTGAAGCTATTAGGTCTTTTATGGATAGATGTTATATCAAAAAAGATACAATTACCAAAAATTGATAGCAAGTAAATTCATACATGCCGAACACGATGGCAGCAATAACTCAGTTTCGTCCTAACTCGACTTAGGCGGTTAAGGCTTGTGACCACAGATATATAATCTATATTATTCTACACCGCTTAGGTCTACATAAGGTAGTTTAGTGACAAGTCATAAGCTGCATATCAACTAACCGCTGCTACGATTCATACATAGAAAAAATTTAACTTCATTATGATGAATAAGGACCTATTAACTAATTTCTAAATTCAGACAAAAATTTTTCCAAATTTACAAATTCGTTTATTGAAAAAAAATTTATTTGTTTCTATACAAATTTGTTTATTGGAAACAAATTTTACTATTTCCTATAAAAAAATTTGTAAACTCAGACAAATTTTTTATTGAAATAGGACCTAAAACATTGTTTGTATAATCAAACAACACATTTTGACTGAAAATTAATCTGGTTTTTGTTGTTGCTTTTAAGTGTAAATAAGAGAAACATTTATTGAAATAAATAAGCTGTTTATAGAATTTAAAGCCAATATTAAACAGATGCTTCTCCGAAAAGAAATTTTGAGAAATTATTTTGTGTTAGAGCTCGGTCTAGTCCCTACCACCTGCATAGAAAAAACTAAATTTCATTTTTAGTAAAGAAATTCAATGAATTAGTAAAGATTTTGCCTAGAATCGAAACCACAAACGAGTTTGTAATACACAGAAAAAAATTACGAGAGGCTTTTTTAAACAAACATGTTTGTGAAACTAAATTAAAATTTTTATTATTCAGCCGCGTCACAGATTCCGTTCGGATTGGTTTTGATTCCGTAGTTGTAATTCCGAAAAAGTACTTTTTTGGTGCTTTAGATTCCGTTTATTTTGTATTTCGTGTTTATAATGATAAAGTTCTTATACCTTGAGGCGTTTGTTTAATCTTATTTTTAGATGCAAAGCTCACATTAAGCTTTTTATTAACATAGAAAGCTCATGACCAAATATTTATTTGACGTTCCTAAAAGTATGCACGGTTTTTAGTATTTACTGCAAATGAAGTCAGTACAAAAGTGTTCTTCAATTCTACTTTGAAATTTAAAAGTGGTTTGATTGGGAAGAAAATTTTGGTTTTTCGTTTTCTGAAGAAGCAACTTACGGAAATGAAACCACTTCCGAACGGAATGGTATTCTGGGACATGGCTGATTGTCTCTATTTTGTTTGATAAATAATTTTGTTTGACTTATGATTTTATTTCATTTTTGCTAATGCCGCTGTTGACAGCCTGATAAAAATATGAAATTGTTTGATTTATTTTTTAAATTTCCGTAAAACATTTTTTGATTGAAAAAATTTTTTAATTGAAAAATCAGTATTTTTTCAAACAACTTAATAAAAAATTTTGCATTTGAATTTACAAATTTTTTTTGTAGGATCTAAATTGAACAACTTTGTATTTGATTCGAGAAATTTTGTGTTTGAAGTGCAAAATACATTTTTTTCTGTGTACTAAAATATCTCTACAATTTCATTGGAAAAAACGTTTTTTTCAGTAAACAGATTGTCCAAATCTACAAATTTGTATAAATATATTAACAAATTTATACAAAATAATTTACTGAATTCAACAAAAATATTTACTGGATTTTCTGTAATATATCGAATAATATTTCTGTCTGAATTAATAAAGCAATTTGTCTAAAAATACGTACAAATTCTAAACAAAATAGTTTACTGAATCAAACAAAACTATTTAAAGAATTTTTTTGTAGTACATATATCAAACAATCTTTTTTTCTGAGTCAATAAAAACTGTTTTTGAAATATTTTTAAGTTTTTAATAATATCATCATCATCCATTAAGCATTTATGAAATTTCACTTTAATAGATGTGTTCAACTGAGACTTAACATAACGAATCGATTCACTCAGAAATCTTCAGTAAACAATCTCGTTACAATTTACGTTTGATACTAATTTTGGATGAACTCCGACATTGCAATCCTTTTGCTATTATTGTTGTTGTTTTAACAGCTCTGCTGTTGTTGTTGGGAGTTCTTTCCTGAGGAGAAACTTCCGTTTGATACAGCTGTCGCTGGGTTGACAATCGTTGGCCGAGTGAGACTCGGGTCGTTCCGGAGATCCAATTATCGTGGGGTTGTTTTTCTTTTAAGGCACAGAAAATTGGCTTTTGTTGTTGTTTTTGGTTTTTGCGTCCTAAATAGAAGTCAAACAAAAAAGTCACTGATTCAGTAAAGAATATTTACTAAAAATGAAGTTTTATTTTAGACAAACTTTTGTTTGAAAATTTTTTGGCGATCATTTTTTCCATCACGTGACTTGTTTTTTATCAGTTCCGTTTACAGTAGGATAAGACTAAGCAAATAATTTGTATGATAAAATAAATAGTTATAATTAGTTATCTCTTTAAAGCTTACAAAAGGCATATCCTTTTGATTATTACTTGTCTCAGCAGCTTTTCAGATCATGTCAATATACCAGCTCGATTCGTGTATATCCTCAAAATATCAAGCGCTTTTTTGTAATTGCTATTTCAATTACAAATAATTGAAAGTTATACATAAGCCAAATATAACTTGGTGCTCCCCCTTCTCAAAAGTCTAATTTTTATCACTTTCGCAAGAAACCATTTATCTAGCTCATTAAAACAGTTTTTATTTTGTCCATTTTTATGCCTTCTTAAGTAAATATTTCAACAAGTTCCAATTATCATAACTTGATATCTTAATACTTTATCACACCCCCGCCAACAGCTCCAGAAACATAATTTAGCAAATCTTCTTATTAAATTTAAATAAAATAATCAACTTACCAAGAATTTGTTTTTATAGACCAATTAAATGCAAATTAACTTTATCTGTGAACTAACACTTTTGTGGGCGGGTAAGAACCAACAACAAATAAAGTTTAAATAAACCTGTAACTTTCAAATGACATTTGACAGGTCAAATTGTAATTACAGACTTAAAAAAACAACAATACAAAAAAAGAACCGAAAGACAAAAAGCATGAAAGTGAAACCAACGAATGTCACCCCTGTTAAAAATAACCACCCTTAAATTGAATTTAATTTACAATGTGCTTAGTCCGGGCAAAGGAAGTGAAAATTATCATCACTCTGGCACATGAACAACGGAAATTGTGCACGAGCAGCAAAGAGATTTCATGCAATTTTGTAACTAAATAAAAAAAAAACATTTCAAGTTATTAAAGATTATGGAAAGGAAACAAAAAATTAATAATGTGGTTTAAATATATTCTACAGATATTTACTTGTTAAAAAAAGGAACTAAGAAATTATTTTATGTTTGACCAAAACAAACAATTTGTTATGGTTTGCGAATTCTTATTAATATCGTCAAGTATACTTTTAGGTATGTGTGTGCATGTGTGTGTGTGTGTGTGAGTGTTTGCTAGTTGTCTGTATTTAATATGGTCAAACGGATGTGCGACCATATTGATTTTATTGTTAAGATATGCAAACAAAGTCACACACACAAACAAACAAACACACACACATACACACGTATACATTATGAGTCAAAAAACTAAACCTTCTTGTGATTTACTTGGTGTTTTCCACATTAAACTACATTTTAAGATAAAATAAAACTACTACAGCAAAATAAAAGTAAAATGTTCTTTGTATTAATGTTTTTTATTATTCTTGTTTAAATTTGAAATTATGTTAAATTGGGTGCGTAACAAACAATAAATTAACTGCATAAAGTTAAGATCGTTGCAGATGCCAACAACTCATAAATATTTCTTCGATTTGAAATATACTAACATAAAATATAAAAAGGAAAGATAAAAGATATCGAATATACTTATTTCTTAGAAAATTGATTTGGTAGGATTGCCAGCAAGCCAGTTTTTAGAAACGTTTATGTTTGCAAAATTTAGTTTTAATGTTTAACTTTTATCATTGTACGCTAAAGCTCAACAATTCAACTGGCAAATGAATTAACTTTCACGTGTTATTCTATTTTATTTCATATTATTATGTTTTTTTCAAGAAGCGGATATCATTTATTTGGAATAAAATGTAGAGTATGCATGAAATTAGTTTTATTTAGTAGACAACTTTTCGGCATTAATACATGCCTGCACATGATTTTGAGCATAAGCCTGCGCGCAGTGCTTTATCCCCCAATTCTTAAGAAGAAAGCAGAACTTTACTGGCATTTCCTCTTCATTGAAGCAGCTCCTGTAGTGACCACGAAATCCAAGACGTTTTCGATATGGCTCCGATCGTACAGTGTCTCATAGTGATGTGAAACAATACTGCAAACGACTTTTTTCCAAGAGTCAGGACGTGCTTAGTCCTACTTTTTTTCTTTTCTTCCCTTCTTTTCTTTTCTCTTCTCCTTCTCTTCTTTTCTGTTCTATTTTCTTCGCTTCTGTTTTCTTCTCTCCTGCTCCTGCTTCTCTGTAGCTCCTGTTGTGACCAGAGAAATTCAAGACGTTTCGATATACTGCGAATGACTTTCTTCCAAAGGTCAGGAGCTGCTCAGTCCTATTTCTTTTCTTCTCTTCTTTTCTCTTCTCTTCTCTTTTTTTTCTTCTATTCTCTTCAATTCCTCGCTCTTCTTTTCTTTTCTCTTATGCTCTTTTTTTATCATATCTTCTCCTTTTCTATTCTATTTTCTTCTGTTCTCTTCTCTTCTATTCTCTTCTTTTCTTTTCTTTTCTCTTCTTTTCTGTTCTATTATCTTCTCTTCTCTTTTCTTCTCTTCTCTTCAATTCTTCGCTCTTCTTTTTTCTTCCCTTCAGTTCTTTTCTCTTTCTCATCTCTTCTTCTTTTCTCTTCACGTCTTTTCTCTTCTCTCCTCTTTTCTTCTCTTCTCTCCTCTCCTCTTCTCTCCTCTTCCCATCTCTTCTTTTATCTTCACTTCACTTCTCTTTTCTTATTTTCTTTTTTCTTCTATTCTCCTTCATCTCCCTTATCTTTATTCTCTTTCACTTAATTTCTCTTTGTTTTTTTTCTTCTCTCCTCTCTATGGTTCTTCTCGCTTCGCTTCTCTTTTCTTCTCATCTCGTGAGCCTTGGATATCCTACAAGCGGTAATTACGGACTACCTCAGTGCAGTCTTCCATACCATCCAATCCTTCATATCGTTTAAAAGCTCAACCAGAGAATTTAAATAAACCTTTGTCTTGCCTAATGTTTGAGGTCGGGCCTGCTCTTTCACATTTGTCAGCCACTTCAATCACATGAATGCCTTCATGTGCTGGAACCTAAATTATCCTGATTTGATGTCTTTGAAAAATTTCACCTTAAGCATTTTTGAAATATGGGGCCTGATTCTGGATGCCGTGAGAAAATGAAAATTTTTAAGTATTTTTTTTTATATAATGCACAATATCTCTAAAACTATAGGTGCTAGAAAAATAATAAAGCTATTTTCGTAATCAGTGGAGGCAAATACATAAGGATCAGTTATTTTAATTTCAAAAATTTAAATAAAAAACAAGTTTAAAGGACTAAACCAAAAACACACGACTTTCAACATCCTTACAATAACAGTAAGAAATCCTGATATATTCATCAATATGACTCTATCCAAATAAAAGAGACTTTTGTGTAGATTAATAATCCAGAATGTATTTTAAAGTTTGGAAGGCTATTCGTGAACTATTAAGCGAATAATACAAAAAGTGGTGTACTCGTATATTATGCAAATGTTAAATGTCACTATATTTTGCTGTTCAGTGGTTTACATTTTCAGCTTTTGGAATATATACCAAGATCACCTCTCTGCCTGCACTCAGTGGGAGAATGTCGCCCTACCTGCTGCAGTGTACCATTAGACTCGTCGTAAGATATTAAAATTTGTACTTCTTCAAGTCTCATATCCCAAATCCATGTGTATTTGAGAAAAACTAAAAAAAAAATTTGGTCAATCAGTTGATATTAAGGAGTGTATCACGCCAACTAAAGTTTGAGTTAATGCTCTTTTTCTGCTTTTATGTCACGTAACTTAATAAATATAGTAGATATTTACAAAAAAAATTTCTTCTATAAAGTGGTTGTCTGTGAAGTTTCCAACGGCTTTCGCCTTACTGGCTTTTAACTAAATCGCTTATTTAACAAAATAAACAGCGGAATATCGCAAAAAGCATATAAAAATTAAAATTTCAAAATTATTACACTAATATATAAATTTCGGTAAACTTCTCCGTTTTCTGGAACAGTAATCTATTTCTTTAGTTACTTGAGCCGCTGAACCCGAATATGGACTCATTTTTTTAACAGTTCTAGTTTTTGAGATATTCAGTTGTGGCGAAATTGGACGCACTTGCACGACATATATTCGCATAACTGAAGAAGGGTTCGCCCTATTCAGTGGAAAAGAAAAACTAAATTTGGCAACAAATTTCTCTTTAAGCCGTTCAGTTAATACAAATTTGTGCGCAAGCATTTTACAGGTAAAAAATTTTTTGTGCTCGAATTAGTTTCATGTAAACAACTGTTATCGACATAACCTTTTTGTATGACAGACCGAAAAAAAGTTTGATACAAATCACACAGAATCCGTTGTATTAAAAATAAAGTATTTCGGCTCTCCTGAAAAAATTGGGTCTTAGGCATACGCGATTAATTAAAAAACCACAGAATTTCGTTTATAATATTAAATCAAATTTATTTGCTGGTGCTTAAGCATTGTCTATATGCATTTAATTAATGCTTCACCAAATCGTCAGTAGACAGACTTCCAACACATTTTTGAACAGTTACAAACCCTTTATCTTACGTACAGACTTTCAAAAACCATTTGAGAATTTACAAATAAATATATAAATGATTTTCAAAAATTAGCATAGTAGGCTTTGAAAATTATACAAAACCCAGCAAATAATTTTTATTTGTTGATAATTTTTAAAATAATCATTTCTTACACCACGAAGTATATATGCTCTGTTCCGTCGATTTAAAGCAGAGGCCATACTTGCAAACTTGAGTGACAGTCAAAAATTTATCATTTTTGAAGGATACTTTTGACTGCGCAGAGTACACAGAAAAAAATTATCACCAAAAAATTTTCAAGCAAGTTTGTCTAAAAATAAATTTAATTTTCAGTAAATGTTCTTTACATAATCAATGAATTGTTTGCTTGGCTCTTATTTAGAACGCAAACACCAAAAACAACAAGAAAAACTGTGTCGTAAAAAAACAACCCCCATGACGGCATACGCACTAATAACAACAAAAACAACGATAAAAAAGGAATGCGATTGTATCAAGTTTGTTTACTGAAGATTTTTCAGTAAATCAATTCGTTAATGTTAATTCTCATTCATTTTTTTAAAGTCTTTAGATAAACATTCAGACTTGCACACATTTAACAAAGTGAAATTTCATAAATGCTTAATGGATGATGCTTATGATAAATGACCCAGACAAAAATTTTGTTTGATATATTACAAAAAATTCCGTATATATTTTTGTTAAATTAGTTAACTAATTTTTAAGAAATTTATTATTCGACATATTGTCATAATTATATTTTAAATGAAATTTATTTGTTGATGGTTATTAAGCAATTGTCTATATGCATTTCATTGGCGCTTTTACCAAATCGTCAGTAGACTTCAACCACAACTTTGAACAGTTACAAACCTCCTATTTTATGCACAGACTTTCAAAAACCATTTGAGAATTTACAAACGATAATATTTTTGAAAATCACAAAAGAATAAAATAAGTTTTTGAAAGTCTGTGCATAAAATAGGAGGTTTGTAACTGTTCAAAGTTGTGGTTGAAATCTACTGACGATTTGGTAAAAGCGCCAATGAAATGCATATAGACAATTGCTTAATAACCATCAACAAATAAATTTCATTTAAAATATAATTATGACAATATGTCGAATAATAAATTTCTTAAAGGTTTAATTTGGTTTTTATTTTTCATTTTGCCTTATAATACTTTTATTGTGTAGAAAAATAAAATAGATTCATATCGAATATAAAATATTTGTTGGGTTTTGTATAAGTTTCTAAGCCTACTACACTTATTTTATTCTTTTGTGATTTTCAAAAATATTATCGTTTGTAAATTCTCAAATGGTTTTTGAAAGTCTGTGCATAAAATAGGAGGTTTGTAACTGTTCAAAGTTGTGGTTGAAGTCTACTGACGATTTGGTAACAGCGCCAATGAAATGCATATAGACAATTGCTTAATAACCATCAACAAATAAATTTTAGTTAACTAATTTTTTTAAATATTTTTAGACTATTTGTTTTATAAATTCAGACAAAAATATTGTTTGATAGTTTTTAGAAAGTCCAGTAAATATTTTTGTTTGATTTAGTAAATTGTTTTGTTTACAATTTGTAAATATTTTTAGACAAATTGTTTTATAGACTTAAACAATTTGTTTACTGAAAAAAGCTAGTTTTTCCAATGAAATTGTTGAGATATTTGTATCTATATTTACAAATGTCTTTGTAGGTCCGTTCCCAGACAAAATACTTACATTTCATTGAATTCCTTTACAGAAAATGAAATTCAGTTTTATCTGTGTTTCGATCATGTTCGACAGACACTCAAACCATCATTGAAGAAAAAAATTTGACACGCAAACATAGAAAATAACAAAATTGGATGCGCTTTATTTAGAAAAAAAATTTTATAGTGAATTTTTTTAATGCAATTATTTAATTTCTTATTATTTAACAACTTCCCATACGATTTTGTCTTAACATCTCACAAAGACAAGCTTGCATTTCATAAAAATATATGAATTCTTCGAAAATATAATTTTCCGCGTCCAAGTTATGAAGTTTATGCTACAAAAAATAACTCTTGACTGACACTTTTTGGTTCACACTATCAGTTAAAAACCAATATGGCCGCTAACTGCCACTCAGCCGCAAAAATTTTTGTGGTTGAATGTTGAATGATGCAATTTTGCGTCTACACTATCAAGCAAGCCAAAAACTGTCACGCAAATTTGCAAGTGAGGCCTCTACTTAACAATGCTAGTCTGTTCTTTAATCTGTCCGTAAATAAAATTATGGGCACCAAGGCCACAAATAATTTATGGACTTACATTTTTACTAATACATCGCAAGTTTTCAATATTTTTTTTATATATATCAGAAAAATCTCATATATTGTGCTTCAATATTTGCAAAACGCGATTATGATCTTGGTGTTTTTTTATGAAATGTAAATATGTAAGCGGAAAATCTCGAAAATAATTTGTTATTGCTGCAAGAATCCCCAAAAAGTAATTAAAATTGTGAAAGCTTTGAATAAATAAACTTCGAATAAATTAATGGAGTAAAGTAAATTTTTAAGAAATTGAGGAGAAAATATATTTGGGTAAGTTTAAAAACGTCAAAAAAAATTTTGTAAATTTGACAAAATTATTGAAAAATTTAAAATTTTATTCGAATTTGTTGTTTGTATAAATATGCATATTGACATTAAAAAAGCCAAAATATGCAGAAAAGAAGTCAAATATGTCACAAAAACTAGAAAAATGCCATATATATGCGGCTAAGTCTGAAATGTGCAAAAACATGATGTAAAGGTAACGTGACCAGAAAGTTTTTGTCAAAAACGGGACAAGAACGGATAAAAAGCGGGACTCTGAAGAAAATATGACCAGAAAAGCGGGATTTTATAAAATATCTTATGGAAAGTGGGATGTTGTAAATACACGGATGAATATGATTTTTTATAAATGTATGCAACTACACAGTTCCATAGTGTTAGCTGAAATGCTAAATAACGTAACTAACAAAAATTCAAAGTCGCATTTTCAATTATTAATTATTACATCGGAGCGCTTGTCCCTACAAATTTTTAAACTGTTCACTATAAAAATGAAATGCATTGAAAGCGAAAATGAAGAGACTTTATACCTCAGTCACTTAAAGTATTTTATTTGGTTTTTGTTTTTCTCTCTTATAAAATTAAAAAACAGTGTAGTAATGTGATTTCGAATTTCAGCGAACGATATATTCTTAGGAAATTCATTGAGTTATAGGCCTTAAAATTTAAATATACCATCTTTAGATGTTTTTTTTACAAATTCATAATTTTTATGAAACAAAAATTTTATAAATTGCTTTAAGCCTAAAGATAATTTTGTCTTTAACACATGACACACAAGGTCGTTAGGAGCCACCAAAATAAGAGAAATTATACTAAGTCTTTTATCAAATTCAGTTTATAGTCAAAATAATATTTTTGAGCAAAAGCAGTTCTGTTTTTTTCACTTAATGTGGTATGTGATGGTAATCGTTCGATTTGAAATCAGCGCTGATTTCAAAAACAAATTCTACTGAAAGATCACTTATTTACCCCTTTTATTGTTTTCAAGGCTTATAATATATTATTCGTATATATATTTTTTTTTGATACAAAACAATAAAAAAAAGTAAATAAGTCATCTTTCAGTAGAATTTTTTATTTAAGTCGGCGCCGATTTAACTCGATCGATTTCCATCACATACCAGAATGTCTTGTAACTTTGTTCTATTTTGTCGGTTCTTAAGCATTTTATGTATCATATGTTCGGCAAAAAAATAAAAAATTCAACCTTGGGCTTTGAAGGTTTTTTCTGGATTTTCGTTTCATCGTAATGGAGAAAAATTTTAATTGAATGTATGAATGTTAGTCGAACTCTATCGTTTTTAAGTCATTCAATTTAATTTTTCAATACTACGTGCCTTACTTGACTTAATCACCCTCACACTGTGAAAGGTATGAGATTGTAATTAATCTTGAAATATCATAGTGTTCAGTTCGACCCTTATAAAGCCAAGAATTTGTCTTCGTCTTTTCAAATATTACATGCTTTTAAAATTCCATTCTCAATAAAAATAATTGTTCAATTCACAAGCTCAGTCGTATGTCTTATCGTTTAAAAAAAGACGACACTTGTTTATGTGCTTGTGAACAGACAAATTTGTTGTATCGTTATTTTGTCGTATCTTAAATGTCAATTTAATTATTACCAAGGCAAGGCGAATTAATGTCAGGTGGCCTCGAGAGATCAGGTGACTAAGAAAATGTTTCTATATTTGAACTATCAACAGTGTTAATATATCAGCTTTTTGACATTCCAAATATAAATTCGCCGTGCAGAATTTATGTTTGGACTATCAAAGAAGGCGATACATTAACACCGTTGGCAGTTCAAATATGGTAAATAATTCGTAGTCACCTGATCTCTCGAGGTCACGTGGTATTAATTCACCTTGATTTGATACCATGAAATGAAACCAGGCATGGGAGTTTTAATTTGACACCAAATAGAATCACTTTTTTCGCGACAAGCAATTTTGATTAAAATAGTTTGAAAATTAAATTGAAATGAATCAATTATATATTTATTATTAAGTAGAACGTATTTTCTGGTGTTACTTATCACATATATTAAAGATTTTGACAAATTAATCGAACAAATGGAATATTCCCAGACCTGGCCTAAATACAACTATTTGAAGAACATATGAAATTCAATCGTATAATTATAACGCACTTTTGTATGAAAATTACTAACAACAAAAATACAATATTGTATAATTAGGCGATTACACAACACATACGGCGTTAATACGAGCTTGTGAATTGAATAAATGTAATTGAAGAATTAAATTGAACGAACTTAAGCCTCAATAATTAAGTATATTTGGATTAGACATTTTTAAGTATTGAGCTTTGAAGCAATGTCTAAAATATATTTTCAGTTTCAGTTTTAAGTTCCTTTAACTCAATAAGTTTTTATTCGATCAACACAACAAAGATCTATTTTGCTCAGTTGAAACATTTTCGATATTTTTGGGTATATGTAATTAAAAAAACAGAAATATAAATTTTAGAACTCCAAAAAGCGGAATAAAAATTTTAGGCGGGATCGACCTCTTAAAAGCGGGATAATCCCGCCTAAAGCGGGATGTCTGGTCAGGTTATGTAAAGGGTAAAATATGCGAAAATATACAAATCAATGCCAAAATTCATAAAAAGTGCTGAAACGTATAAATATCTTATTTGTG
This sequence comes from Panzeria rudis, assembly GCA_956483635.1. NCBI lineage: Eukaryota > Metazoa > Arthropoda > Insecta > Diptera > Tachinidae > Panzeria > Panzeria rudis. Next base: position 38,308,599 of record OY101449.1, on the reverse strand, counting down.
ACTAAATACATCTCATATGGAAAACATGAAATTGTATGTTTCCGGTTTCTCTGGTTATGATATATATAACACAAAGACCGATCATTTGCTTAAACGTTGGTGGGCATGTGACTCGCCTTAATTTTAACTGATTGACATGCAATTTTCTTATATTAGTTTTTCATAAATACCCATCAGTGTGGGGTATGAGACTTGAAGAAATCAAAATTTTAATTTTTTACCGCCGCTCTATGTACCATATCACTTCTTTCAACAACTTGTCTTGGCGGTACAATCTCTGCACTCCGGAACATTTGCAGTCATTGTTAAATGCATGGCTTCTATGCTGCTTCCGATAAATTTCCCTTTCAGCTTAAGCACACCAATTACTAAAGAAACCAATTAGTAAAGACAACAATCAGCTAGCGAATGTTCAAACCAAATGTGGTACCCATTGGCCAATACTGACCCAGAAGCCTTGAATTATCGCACGGTTTTCCTGCACAAGACTTCAACCGCTTTACCACATTTTAAAATAATGTATTTGTTATCACTGCAACAACATGTCTGCAATATAATTTTTAGGGATGTAACGAATACCGATACCGATACCGATATATCGGCGATACTTCAGATTTTCCGATACATCGGTATCGGCGATATTTTACTGTCGATACGACGATACTTTTAAAATTTTTTTCAGAGTTTTTTTTAACAAATAATTTATTTTTGTTCAATTTTGCCATGAATTAAATTCACTTCGTTATTATTTGAATCTTATTAATATCAATTTTAAAAATTAATAGTATTTTATGCTGTTATTTTGTAAAAAAATTATCTTTTGTTCATTTTACCATGAATTCAAATTCAAGTCGTTGTTTTTTAAATCTTATTCCAGCAAAAAAAGACACTCCAAAGAAGTCATGAAAATGTAGAATTCGCGATCCGGAAGTATTGCAAATTTGGATAATTTCTAATTAGTTTTACATATCCTTGCCATTGCAAGAAGTTCTGTTTTTCGATTACCAATCACCGAATTGGAAGCGATGCTAGGACAAATTTCTTTTTCGGTATTCTATAATGGTTTTTCCTCAAGGAAAAATTATAAAAAATTACCCATTTTCACAATTTTTTTTAATGCGAATTTAAACTCAAAACTTTATTTTCATGGAAATTTAAGTGAACAAATATAAACTTTTAGAATACTTTTAATAATTAAGCTATTAAGTTATTTAGAAGAATATTAGTTGATAAATGTTCTTTAAAATATCGATTTTTTTAAAAGCATGGCGAGTATTTTTTAAAATTACAAAGGAATTAAAAATTTTTTCTTTAGAAGAAATATCTGCATATTTTTAATATAGATTTTTTGAAGCAAAGAAAATGTAGCTCCTTAAAAATTACTTCCAATTTTTTATACTGGGTTAAAATCAATTTTAAATATTCTCTCTTACAATGTAATTTTGTATAATAAAAAAATTGCACTTGAGTTTTGTTGATCTAAACTTGAACTCAATTTCAATATTCGTATCGGTATCGGAATCGGTATCGGCGATATTTATTTTTAAATATCGGTATCGGTATCGGATTGGCAAAACGGCGTATCGTTACATCCCTAATAATTTTTATTCTAGTAAAGGCACAAAAAATTAGTAATCATATATCTGTACTGCTTGCTCACCGTTGACTGTGGCGTTCTGAGAATTATAATTTTTGAGAATATGGGCTCCTACAATTCCATATGCCTAAAAAGTGCACCGAACGCGACCTATCATTGCTCCAGTTGCGGGAATTTCGCTTGTTGTTTGGTGGTGATTTAATGTTGGCGTTAGAAAAAAAATTTTTGTTTAAAGAAGCCAATTGTAATAAATTATTTCTTTTAAATATTCCCAGAATATAAACTCCAGTTAAAAGATTTCCCCCCGAAAATAAAGAAATTTCGAACAATTGGCATTGTAGGTTTGAAGACATAAATTTTCATATTTGAATGAAGTAAAACTTATTGTCTGGTCAAAAAGGAAGTGCATAAAGTTAAGTTTTTTAGACCGTAACAAATTTTTTTTATTGAATTGTTGTAATCGCCCCCCCCCCCGCCCTTTTTTTCCTGGGGAGATACTAAAAAACAAAGATACACACAGCCACATACAACAAAGAAACTTAATAAAACGTATGGCGTTGGATTGGAACGGAAATATAAAATAGTAAAAGAAAATTGTGCGCTCAGACAATATAGAGACGGAACATCTTTAGCTCACACATATGACACATTATTGTTTTACTTTTTTTTATTTCATACATTTGTGGGCCACTAAATTGTTCAATATGACGGCCAAAAAAAATTAGACACTCACACACACCCAAACACGCATTCTAATCGCATAACTGGCCATTTCATCTTCCGGTTGGACATACCAACATACTCATACATAAAAATAATATATCTTCTAGTTGTTATTCTCTAACAGATATTGACAATAAAAATTGTTTCTGATTGCCTTGAGTAGTATTTAGTATACGGTTGGTTGGCAGGAGGAGTTGGTGGGGGCTTCTAAATGTTTTTGATCGTAATAAAAAACGCCATTTGGCGATTAAGAAGACAAGATTAAAAAATTTATTGCAAAAATATTTATGGACTTTTTTAATATTTAGGAAGCAGGAAAAAAAACAAACGGAAGTTTTTCCTTTGCACTCATTTGGAAGAGTGTGTGAGTACATTTTTTAAATGAGGGTCAGTCAGTTTAATAAAGAAAATCAAACTGAATAAAAGTTATTTAGAGAATATATTGGGAGCAGTAACAAATAACGTATGTTGTTTTTGTTATTCTTGGTATGTGTCAAAGAAATCAGTGGCGGCTATTTTTTTTTGTCTTTAAATGATTTAGTGCTGCACATGTCGTAATTTATGTTCACTTAGTATTATTTTTATCATTTATACAGATTGCTATTGACATAATTTGAATAATGTTATGTTTTTAATTGTAGTAAAATTTTGCAATAATGAATGTTTGTTTCAATCAATAAACTGGAGTACTGGACAACTACATATCGTTACATAAAATATAAAAAGTCCTAACGAATAGATTTTCCTAATATTTTGAGAATTATGCTAGTAATGTCTTTTTGCTTCAACCAAACCAATAGTCATATAATATATGTTAATGTTTTAATAGTAAATGATGAAACTGAACTAAGTCTGCAACTTCAGGCAAAAATGCTGCCAACTCGGCTTTTACACACATCAGTTGTTTTTTGAAGCAAGGAATATATGAAGAGAGGAATATATGAAATCATAGCTGTTAAGTAATGATTAGTAATCGTAATGATTAGTAATTAGATTACTTTTGTTCAAGAGGTAAAATAATGATTACGATTACGATTATTTTCAGTTGGTAATCGTAATCATAGGATTACGATTACTAATAATCAAAAAATAGTCGGGATTATTTGGAATTACTTTTAAATAATCAGAAGCAATCAAAAAATAATTCGACTACTTTCTGCGATTACTTTTGATTATTTGTGATAATTTTCAAAGTGTGTTGAATTTATTTGTTAAAAATACTAGCATATTTGAAACGTAAAGCATATTTATGAAAAAAGTTGATGTTGAAAAATCAAAACCACGAAATGCAAAACCACGTTACTAACAAAAAATTGGAAATCGTTTTTGAATTAATTATTCTGTGTTACATCGAAACGAATGCTCTAAAATTTCAAACCTTTATCATAAAAACTCCCCAAATTAATAACGCAAATAAAGAGACTTTACTTCAGTCACTTGATGTATTTTATTTAGTTTTTTCTCTTTGCAATAAAGTTGAAAAAAGTGTAGTTACGAGATTTTGCATTTCAGCTAACGATACATTGATTTTTCAAAAAGTATGCTTAAAGTTTCTATAACTGTGCTTTAAAGAACCAAAGAGTTTAAAACCGAGATATTTTCAAACTCGGCTTTCGTTTGAGCGTAATTTTGCTAATGTATATACATAGTTTTAGGATACCGTACTGGTATTGCCAAACTGCAAAAACCTATATCAAGACTTGAGGACAAAACATTGAAAAAATAATGCTTAAAGCGGAAATGGCATGAATTGTCAAATAATTGCAAAATTGGAACCAATATCATAAACTGGTTATAGCTTGCTAAAACTGCAAGAAATTACGAAAACTTGTGAAAGATCGTGAAAATTCGCTAAAACTTGCTAAAATTTTAAAGACCACAGAGGCAATCAGGGTGACCGTTGAAAAATTCTAAAAAGTGGCACAAAAAGGGGATTTTGAGGAAAAAAGTGGCACCAAAAAGGGGATTCTTCGAAAAAAAGGGGCAACTTTTTTAAAAAGGGAATAATTGAACCAAATTCTAGTATTTAATGAATTTCTAGGGCATATAATGCTTTTGAATTAAAATGAATAAATTTTTATGTATTTTTCTATCTAAAAAAGACAGTTTTCAGCACCAACGAAGTACACCGCTTTCTAACAACAACACATACATCAGAGCTGTAAAAAATGCAATCAATTTTGATTGCAATCAAAATGATTTCACACTAATTGATTTCATTCTTTGATTTCAAAATGAATTCAGATTTCAAACTGAAATCATGTCAAGATTGCAATCTTTTGGAAATCATTTTTTTAAAATCATTGATTGCAATCAATTTGTTTGCATAAAAAACGTACCAAAACGTAGTTAGTTAGCCATTTCATGCAGTTTTTTTAATTATCAGAGTAAGCTTTATTTCTAGAAAAATGAGTATCATTTGAAGAGAACGATGATTTTGATTCTGATTTAATTTTGATTGCAATCACTGGATTTGATTGCAATCAATTAATATAGAAATTAATTTCAAAAAATTTTTGCAATCATTTTTATTGAAATGATTTCAAGATTTCAAATTGAAATCATGAAATCAAATTTACGATTTTGATTTCAATCAAAAACTAGAAATCATTAACATGAAATCATGTGATTGCAATTAATTTGATTGCAATTTTTCACAGCTCTGACATGCATACATACGTAGTTATACCTGACTGCAAAGCAAAGAGAAAGAAAGATAGCAAATTCAATATAAATATTTTAAATAGTGGAGCAAAATGGTGTATAGATGGCGGAGTTCTGAGGTAGCATACATAAATAAAATACAAACAAATTCATAGTATTCTCCGTTTTTTTGGTATCGGTCAAAAATAATTTTTGCTTTTATGTATAAGAAATGTTGCCCTGTCACACACCTTTTAGTGTTTTTTTAAGTTTTAGCACTAATATTCGTGTAAATATAAAAATTACTATGGTTTTAAATAAAATCTTCTTGGATATTCTACACAGAATGTATTTTGTAACATGCATGATTATTTGCGAAAACCAAAGATATACGGGGCTTCATTATAAAAATTCGTCAATCCAATTTTTCGAATCGCGTACAATTTTTAAAAGGTTATTATTACTTTTGTCTTAGGGGTTGATTTAGTAAAAATAAATCTAACTTTCACTGAAAAATTTTAATGGCAATAACTTTTAAAATATTTAAAACTGCATGCTTTTTATACAAGAACGTGTTGCTAGTTCTTGTTCGTGTAAGTGAATCAGGGTGTTAGTTTCTAATAATTTTAGTGCAATAATAAATATTTATAGATCTCAACACTTAAACTATTTCAAAATATTTTTTTTTCATGACTATAAATAATGGACTCAAAAACACATTTTTGTCTTAATATTTTTTTGTAAAAACACTTCGTGCAGTAAAAAAACTCATATTAAAACAAAAAGTATCACTTCATAAAAAAGGGGCATAATTTTATAAAAGGTGGATTTAGGTAATTTTAAAAAAGGGGCACTAAAAGTGGCAAGGCAGTTGAAAAAGTGGCAAATTGCCACTTTAGTCGCAAAACGGTCACGCTGGAGGCAATATTGAGTGAAAGTCCCTAAAAACGTAATAAGGCCAAAAGCTTTGAAAAAGTCACATCCATCGCGGAAATATCGAAAATTCGCTAAAAATTTCAAAATTTGAAACATGCCATAATATCGGTTAAGAATCGCTTAAACTATAAGGAATGCCAAAAATACGGTAAAAATAGCGAAAAGTGCGAAAATTCGCAAAAACTTGATAACAGTGGAATAATAGCAAAGTACAATACTAATTTAAATTCGTGAAAACTGTAAAGATGCTGAAAACTTGCAAAAAGCCTCTTTTACCGCGAACATTGCTAAAATTCACGAGAATTTGCAAAATCGGAAGCAAACTCTAAAATTGACTAGATATCGTTTAAACTGATAAAAATATAAACACTGAATGAATGCGAAAAGCTCGTAAATCCGCGAAAATGTATAAAATGTATTGAAGAGATTACTAATGTAATGTCTATTAAACGTTCTTTTTGTTTAGTTTTGATATTATAATAAGCCCGCATCACGGCAAAGTAAATTTGCTGGTTTTTTCTTGTGAATTGAACATTAGAAAAAAAATTTACAAAAAATCTTTTCTTTAAGTTTTCTTTACATTTTTTGAACTTGAATGATAAGTATTTTAGAAACAAAGTAAATAAAATTCATATAGAATCACCCGAACTCATTATTTTTTTCAAAAGGAGTTTTGCATAAATATTTTGATAGATCGATCAATCTACCGAAAAATTCAATTTGAAAAAAAATTAAGTCAGGGCACTTCTATATTAAGACAACAAAGCATAAAAAATAATAGTTCATTCCATGGTATAAGTATATCATGCGTCAAACTATCTAATATGCAAATTGGTGCTTTTAAAAAGAGCGTAAAAACCCGTCAATTGTGAAGTCAAAATCAGCATATTCCTAAAAGTGGAAGTTTTAAAATATTTCTGAATGAGTTTTCAATATTCTACGAGAAATTCAACATTTTCCAACGAAGCGTATCGTACCCATTAAAAATAGTATATTAAACACGATATTTCACATTTACATATTGAAATCAGACGAAAACTCAGAGGCTTTTGTATAAACTCATTAACGCAAAAACAACACCGGCACACAAAATATATTTTTTCGTAGATTTGTTCAAAAAATACGAAAAAAAAAGAAATTGTCCCATGTAATTTGTATTGAAAAACTGAAAGTCGCTGAGCATCGCGTAGAATCAAAATATCGAGCCCATCTTTTGGGAGACCTTTTTTATACCTACTAGAAACTTTTAAGATTATAGCAAAAAAAATTTTTTTGAAGCACTCTACTGTACATATAACTAAACACCTACCAACATGTATTTCGATGAGCTGACTCCGAATTATATTCGATATGAAAAATAAAATATATTCATATCGAATATAATTCGTTTCTTGTGATTTGTATAAGTTTCTAAACTTACTACGCTCTTGTAATTCTCAAATGATTTTTGAAACTGAGCGCTAGTAAACTTTTAAATAAAATTGATATGGCTGAACGTTTGTGTTAATAGGGATTAGTCCTTTACCTGGGGTCCAAATCTTTCAATAAATGTATGTATGTTAAACATATTTTAGAAGAAGTAGTTTTAATTATAGTTCAATGGAAAGAAACTTTTAAGGAATTTCCCCAAAAAACCCCAATGTATTTTTTAAATAGCCCCAATGAAAACCCCAAACCGCAAATGAAAATTTTCATCCTTGTTTGTGATGGCAATACCCCCAATTTGCGTTCAGAACCCCTAATGCTGTCTTTAGACGACATGTATTTTACATCTGACTTGTCAAATTTCCCACTGCAAAAGTGATACATGCCGTGTGAAACATATGAAACATTGTCAGATGACATTTACAGAAGCAAAGTCAGGTGAAAAATTTTCAATTAGAGCGTGTTCTATTTTCATCTGGCAAGGCATCTGACATCAACTGTATTAAATTATCAAAAGTGTGGTTTGGCTGAAAAACATTAAAAAGGATAGAGCGCTTTATATATTTACGAAAATTGTGCAAAAACTCAGCTGTTGTGAACACTCAGAGGTAATGTCAGATATAATTGCATATGTACGTGTGAAAGCAAATATTATAAACCGTCTGTAAATTGACAATTTTGACAAACATGCGAAGTTACATATGTCTCACACACCTAACAAGCCATATGTAAAAAACATGTCGTCTAAAGTCAGCATAAGATGGCAGCACTGCTTTCAATGAGTGTGGGTGCAATATACTCTGAAAATAATCATAAATAATCAAAAGTAATCGTTAAAAGTAATCGGTTTATATTTTGATTACTTTTGATTATTTAAAAGTAATCCCAAATAATCCCGAATATATTTTGATTATTTGTAATCGTAATCAATTAGTAATCAAAATTTCTTACTAGTGGATTAAATAATCATTACGACTACTTTTAAAAAGTAATCGTAATTGATTACTAAAGCCCTTATGACAATACATTTTTCTTGCATTGTTTTGCTATAGGATTGAAAGAAGGATATAGCAAATGATAGAAAGAAACAACTATACAAAAGTAAACAAAACGTAATGGCTTCTTTAAGTGCTGCCTACTGTTTATTTATATTAAAACTTCAACAGAAGAAAAAGTTGAAAAAAGAGGCGCTGAATTTGTAACTTGGCAACACTTTAATATTTCAAGCTTGAAATATCAATTTTAAGTTGAACATTTTTAAATTTTTTTTGACAGGAACACATTTTTTATCGATAACATTAGTAAAACCTTTGACAATTTGGTATTTATCTTAATATAGCTGAACTCTTTACACCTTGTTAAATTTCCCATCATATTCTATTTGCGGTGTTCTCCAAAACTTGAAAAATGAAGAAAAAATGTGGTGTCATAAGGGCTTAATCGTAATCCAAATTTAACAGCTATGTATGAAATATATTCCTCTCTCGCTCTCTCACAAGAAAATAAAAGTTGCTTCAAGAAAAACTGATGTGTGTAAAAGCAGACCAAATAAACAGGGCTAAAACAGCGTTGTCAACTTTCAAATCTCAAAAAGCACTGAAACAAGGAAAAAACGCGTAATTTTTGAAAAAACCCACTAAATTTACAATTTTTTATTTTATATGTTTTGATCATTTCATAAAGCAAAATACATAATTTTGATTAAAGGACATATCGCACATGCACTGCGAAAGTGCCACAACTCAAAAATACTGATTTTCCAGAAAACGAGAAAAAAAATGTATTTTCTCCTCAAGAGTTTTGTATATAAGATATTTCTATGATTTTGTAATCAGTATAAAAAGCAATATGTACTCTATTAACTCCAAAAACGCATTTCTTGAGTTGTGTCACTTTTGAAGTGCATGCGCGGTATAATGGAGTAGTAACACAAATGAAAAAGAATAAAATTGCTGTAATTTATGAAAATATAAGTCACTATATCTTTAAAACTACAGCTAACTGGAAATTTTTGTGGCAATTTCTGAATTCAACAGATGAAAATATACATATAGGGATCTGCTATTTTGATCTCGAAGTATTTTCATTGTTACGTAGTGTAATAAAATCGAGGTACATCAGTATCTTATATGTATCACAACATGAATTTTCTCGCTTCAGCCCTTTTTAATGTGAATCATAGTAGGACATTCTATTACGTATTTTAGACTTAAATAGTTCCCTCAAGATGAGAACGCGTGCGTGCAACTTCTGCGTTTGAATAAATAGAAAATTTTACTCTCGAAAACATATTTTTTTAAATAAATAAACTAATTATTGAATTTTGTGTTCAGTGCCACCGTCACAAATAAAAAGCACCGAAAATTAAACAAAAAAAAAAAGCACCGAGCACTGACTTGAAAATTTTTCGCGTCGAAAAGTTGAAAAATCACTAAAAACGGTGCGAAAAGCACTGAGTTGATAACGCTGGCCCAAAACTAAATCGACGGCAGTAGCTTCAAAATGCTCTCATATTATTGTTTATTTTCTTTTGTTCTTATATTTTGTACTAGCTATACCCGGCGTGCTTCGCTACCCCATTGTTGTGCAGATATAGAAAAATTAATTAACTCATATAAAAATAACCATAAAATTGGTTAGTTTTTTTGGCGATCTTTTTAGTGTTGGCGAATTTTTACGTTTTTGCGATTTTTTCATTTTGGCGATTTTTCGTTTTGACTTTTTTAATTATGGAATTTTTTAGTTTTAGAGTTTTTTTAAATTTCAAGAGTTTGCCTCTTACGGTTTTCAAGATACAGCCAACTGTTTAAACTACATAGTCAAAATTACAATAACTTTCAGAACACCCTTCAATTTTTGTTGTGTTAAGTATTCTACAGACTACACCAATTAACACTAACTTTGAAAATTTCGAGAGTCAATATAAAAGTGTATGTATATTACATTAATATTTCAGCATATTTCGTTGATCGCCTTAGAACACCCTTTAATCTTTAGCCCCTAGTTCTTACGGCTCTCGAGAAAACAGCATGTGACAGACAGAAAGACAGACGGACTGACGGACAGCGTATCGAAAGCAATAAGATTAATTTACACTTTTGGTGTACAGAGCCCTAAAAAGAAAATTTTCCGAAAAGTAACTTTTCAAAAAGTAACCATTTTCAAAAGAGTACCATGTTCAAAAAGTACCCTTACCAAAAAACATTTTTTTTAAAAGTACCATTTCTTAAAACTACATTTTCAAAAAAGAAGGTTTTCGAAAAAACACCTTTTCTTTAAAATATAAATGGTTAGCAAAAACAGTACCAAAATTATATTTTTACCCTTTTTCGGCCCCTAAATGTACAAATTTCAAAAAAGTACAAAACAGCTATCCACTCATTTTTCTATCTTATTATAAAGCTTTTGGAATTTTATGTCTACCTTACTTAGATTCGGAGATATAAGAACACCGAGTTTACCCGTTTTTACACCTTTTAATCCCTTTAGAATTTAGGTTTTCAAAAATTCGTTCTTAGAGAATATATACAAATGCATTCAGTATGGGTATCAATTTGCATAAGAAATAGTTGTATGAAAAAAAGTACCAAAAGGAGCAACCAATTTTACCCTTTATATATTCGAATTTCAAAAAAGTACCAAAACAATTTTGAGGGCTTCGTAAGGATAGAAGAATGCATTTTAAATTTAATTTCTATTTTCATTACTTTAGGAGATAAACTGTTAACAACAAAAGTACCAAAACTATATTAACACCCTTTTTCGGCCCCTAAATGTACAGATTTTAAAAAAATTCCCCCCCGTACTTCTTGTTCTCCGTATGATTACACTAATACACTCATACAGTTACTCAAAATTTGTGATTGTATTGTGAAAAAGATTTTTACTCCCTAGCGTATAGATGTTTACACATGAAAAATGTTCGCTTATATACGCAAAAGGAATAGTTGCGTATAAAAAGAGAGACAAAAGAGCTGAAGCTTGGAATATCATCAGCAAAGCATTAAACATTCCAGCAGGAAACATTCCATCAGCTGATTGCAAAATGTGTTTAGCGCGTGATGTGTAACTTGCCGGTTTTAAAGCGTCTAAAGTTGTAAACGTACTAAATGCGTTGACGCCTCCACCTTAAGAGTACCATCACCTTTGTTATGCTTAACAGTATCCTCTAGTTCAAAGTCTTGGAGACATTAAAAAATAAGTGACTGTAAACAGCTCAAACGTTTTTTCTCATTACTGAAAAATCACTTCTCAAATATTTAATTTTATAAATTTTTATTTATTTTACCATGTATTGAAATAAGTTTGTTCTACTAGCTTGTAATACATAATTTGTTTCGTAGGCTAAATTTATAAAATATCCTAATAAGTAAATAAACTAGGGATGTAACGGATACCGATACCGATATATCGGCGATACTTCAGATTTTCCGATACATCGGTATCGGCGATATTTTACTGTCGATACGACGATACTTTTAAAAATTTTTTCAGAGTTTTTTTTTAACAAATAATTTCTTTTTGTTCGATTTTACCATAAATTAAATTCACTTCGTTATTTTTTAAATCTTATTAATATCAATTTTAAAAATTAATAATATTTTATGCAGTTATTTTGTAAAAAACATTATTTATTTTTTGTTAATTTTACCATGAATTCAAATTCAAGTCGTTGTTTTTTAAATCTTATTCCAGCAAAAAAAGATACTCCAAAGAAGTCATGAAAATGTAGAATTCGCGATCCGGAAGCGTTGCAAATTTGGATAATTTCTAATTAGTTTTACATATCCTTGTAAGAAGTTCTGTTTTTCGATTACCAATCACCGAATTGGAAGCGATGCTAGGACAAATTTCTTTTTCGGTATTCTATAATGATTTTTCCTCAAGGAAAAAGGATAAAAAATTACCCATTTTCACAACTTTTTTATGCTAATTTAAACTCAGAACTGTATTTTCATGTAAATTTAAGTGAATAAATATAAACTTACAAAAGTCTTTTAATAATTAAGCTATTAATTTATTTAGAAGAATATTAGTTGATAAATGTCCTTTAAAAAAATCGATTTTTTAAAAAGCATGGCGAGTATTTTTTAAAATTTTAAAGGAACTAAACATTTTTTCTTGCTTTTCTACTAATTATCTGCATATTTTTAATAAAGATTTTTTGGAAGCAAAGAAAATGTAGTTCATTAAAAATTACTTCCAATGTTTTATCAATTTTAAATATTCTCTTATAATGCAATTTTGTATAATAAAAAAATTGCACTTGAGTTTTGTTAATCTAAACTTGAACTCAATTTCAATATTCGTATCGGTATCGGAATCGGTATCGGCGATATTTATTTTTAAATATCGGTATCGGTATCGGATCGGCAGAACGGCGTATCGTTACATCCCTAAAATAAACTTCAAAACCACTAATAATTCTTTAAAAACAATAACCGTTTCGAGAAAATAAATTATAAATTATTTTCAAAAATCTGCCTTCATTATAAAAATACTAGCAATGGAAAAATGAACATATAAACAAAACTTCCCATTTGGATAATTTTTCTAATGCCAAATATCTTAAAAAAGAAACAAATAAGACCAAAATTAAATTCAAGTTGATGTAATTCGATGAAAGACTTAAATGAATTGGAATAAACATTTACCAAAATATACAAATTTGTATCAAATTAAACCAAAAAGTAAATAAAAAAAAACAAATAGAAATTTTTACAATGAAGGAATAAATAAATAAGTAAAGAGCCAAAGAACCCACAAATCTGACCTCATAAGTAGTGTCCAGGGAATTTCTTAATGTTATTGTTGTTCTTATTATTAATATTATTGCTGCTATTGTTTTTCTGCAGTTGTTGTTTTTGTTGTTGTTTGCTATATCAATTTATTAGAAACAAAAATAAAAGAACCATAACGAATGTTTTGACTATAAAATCTATAAAAACTTAAGTAGAACATCAAGATACAAAATTTCTATTGATATGACAGTACAAGCGAATAAAAAAAAATCCAAGAGATTTACTAATACAAGTACAATACTAGTAACAACTACACGCACATATATTGTATCTATGGATTGGCTATGCACCCAGTGAACATATTTTAACGAAAAAAGTTCCATTTTACCATACAATCAACCGAGTTGTCTAAAATTCTGAATTAATGTTCAATTAATATTAGATCACAGAAAAAAATTGTTTCCTAAAATTTTCCCAACTAACTGTTTGCTAAGAAAAATTTTTATTTTCAATTAATAATTTAATTGAATCAATATTTATTTCAATTCGTTTTATTTCCTTTTCGAACAATGCTATCAATTAGACTTAAAATCAAGTTATCATAAAATAGAAAAAATTTCTACATGTCAATTGTGTATAGATAAAATAAATTTAGTTTTCATGTGTGAGAATTGTGTAATTTTTGGTTTATGACAATTAATTGATTATTTCTTTTAAATTTCAGTTAAGATTTTAATTGATGTAATATTTTTTTAATTAAAAAAATCTAAAAATATTTTCAATTAATTCTGTTGACCTAATAATACAATTTTCATGATTAGTTCAAAACTAATATATGTTTTAATTGGATCTTCATTTTTCTTAAATGAATCTTGTTTTTTCTTTTTTCTGTGATTAGTTTGCACATTATAGGAAAGCAAATTTAACTTCCTTTAAGACATTTAACAGAAGAGTCTGCACATTTTCTGACTTTTGTCCGTAATTTATGCACATTGTCTGTATTTAGTTTTCTAAATAATTCTCATTTACTTCTGGAGAGTTATTGCATAAATATCTAAGTTTTTAAACTTATAAAATATGCACAACTGTCTAATGATGAGCTGCAGCAGAAAAATTCATGGTATAACAAGAGTCATAGAAGGTTTACAATTGTTTCTGATAAATTTCTCAATTTAACTCTGAATTTTCTCCGATATTAACGTGCAGGGTCGTAAAAAGTATCAGACATGTCTAAAATTCCTTTCCATTTTCCTCAATATTGCATTTCAATTTCCTTGTCAAATCACTTATATGATTTTCGCAATGTTTTCTGACCGACTTCGTATACGTATTCGGTAGCTTGTGTAGAGCTTCTGACCGACATCGGACTGAGTGCGGCAAAATATGTTCGCTGGGTATTGCTGAATATGTACATATGAATGTAGGTACATATATAATATAGAAAACAAATATAGAAGCAACCATTTAATAATATACTCTCGCTTTAAATGAATACAAAAATAAATGGTTTTAACGTCCTTGAATTTAAATACTCATGCATAAGTTTTTTTTTTCAATCTAAAATTTTTTACGAATTTTTGCGTCTCTTCGTGAGGTTGTATGTTGATAGTTTAAATAAATAAAGGACGACTGACTGGTTATAGTAGTTCTTAAAAATTAAATTCAAATGATATAACAAGTAAATCTTTGGCGCCTAAAAAATGATTTCTCCATAATTATTCCCTTTTACTCATAATAGACCTCAAAGAAAAAACCATTGCAGAAAACTTTCAACAACTTCGTTTTGTGAAAAAATAAAAGTTCCGGTCTTATGAGTCGTCGGGTTGGAACGAAGTTTTTGTCGCCTTCGGCCTACACCCTATCGGTGTGACCCATCAAATTACTCAGTAGTAATAGACTTTTGCCCTAAAAATATTGGATATCCGCATTTTCTTCACATATTTTTTTTTTTATATTAAAAATTCATAAAAAATATCTATTATTGAGTTATGAATTTTTAGTCGAACTGTATGGTTTTCATCCAAAGTTAAGTATATAAGACCGAAATGAAAAATGCTTAAAATAGCTGAGCATGCTAAGAAAAGAGAGTTAGTGAATTTCCGAACATTTACAAAAAGGTAGGTGAAGAAGGACTCTGATGAGTAGACTTGGTAGTCACGAAACAGCTGTCAGTTCAACCTTCCGTACCTCCAAATTTTTCTTTGAATGTTCAATATTTACATGCTTTAGAATTTCTTTCTTAAATAAAATATAATTTGATCGAAAGATTAAATTAAAAATGAACTTAAGCCAAACTAATTAAATAACTTTGAATAAAAATATCTATTTCATATAGCGTTACAAATTTTTAAACATAAGAGGATTGCTATGTTTTTTAAATAGTCAAGAAATAAAAATTAAAAATTAATTACAGTACAGTTTTCATGCAGGTAAATGAAATGCTTCTGAAAACTTGACTATTTTTAGAAAATTTGCCCTTCTGGCCACAATTTAGAGCGGGCAGGTAATTCTATAAAAACTAATTTATACTTTAACCTTTAACTATGGAGGTGGTGGTAAATTTTACCCCGACCTAACTTTTTTTTAATTACTTCTTTCAATAGTCAACTTTGGCCCACTGTAACTCCTCTTGTGCTTTAGCCAGAAAGCCACCAAGACGTGCGTTGTATAGCCTGACTTCTCCTCTAAAAATGTTCGAACTTTCAGATAAATACAATCAGCAGTTTAGAAGTTCCAGATTTATTACGATTAATTTCGCAAAAATCCCCACTGTGCAGTGGCCACTAAAGGCCGTTTCAGACTACATATAATACAAGTATTAATGCTTTTTTAAAAAATGCCTCCCAGATATAATTGTTGTTTGAAAATTTTCAAAAGGCAATAACAAGTTATCATGTCAGGATTTCATTTTCCTCAAAAGTAGTAATACTTGTATCATAGTCTGAAGCGGCCTTAAGCAGTAACTTAAAAGGACTAATTCAATTGTTGTCAATATTTCGGTTTCGTTCTCAATGTCAGTGACACATAGATTTCAAATTAAGAGTCAATTTCTTCTTTGTGTATGCTCACATTTGTCTCCATCGGCCGGACGTTTTCACAGAAAAAAAGATTTTTAAATACAATTAATTGTTTTGTTATCTCAATTAAATAATTAATTGATTTTGAACCTACTACGAGTTTTGTAAATACAATTACGAAATTGTAAGTCAAAGAAAAATCAGAAAAAATGTAAAAAATTTTTTTGTTGATTTAAAATTTATTTCAATTAAGATTATTGTTATATCAACAATGTTAATTGTCACACTATTTGCATTTCGGATTACTTTACAGAAGTTCAAACGCGGAAATGAACTCAACTATTTTTGGCTTCGATACTCTTCCTGATTCCATATAGAAGATTCCTTGAAAGTTGTACGAGAAGTAAAATTGTTGTTGCTGGTGATTTAAACTCTTGTTGGCTTCGCCATTCGGAAAGCCGGTATGCTGAAATATTCGGCGCGCACAACTACCTTGCTCAATTAGTAAATGATCTAATTCATATTTCATGTGTTGACGGGCACCAACACAATACTCTCAACCTTTTTCTCAATTCATATACGGAGAAGTATGAAGTGGGCGTTTATGCACCTCTTGATAACTTGTATTATTGTACCATTTTCGGCTGCTTTTCGTTCTCATAACTTTCGTATCGTTGCACGGAAAGTTTTGGAACGTTAAAAATATATCTACGAATAGGCTCGAGAGGCAGAGCTCAACAATTTTTCTCGGCATTTTAGCGGGAAACTTTGTTTCTTTGACATTAATGTCAATGCCGTGGCAGAAATGGTCGTAAACGCAATTTTAATGGGAATGAAAACTTTCGTTCCAGGAAAGCAAATTCGGAATATGCCCACTACGATGTCTTGGTTTAATTAGACTTGCAAAAATGAAGTCAGATTCAAAGAGCATTTAGTATGTGACGTAGTAGCAAAAACGCAGATGTGGGTGACCAAATATTGACTGACCCGGTTCGCGCGTATGCGGCTAAAAAGGTTTTAGTGGATCTCGACATATATAAGTCTCCTGAGCCGGGTGGTATTCCAGCACGATGAAATTTCACATTTTTCAAGTTTCGAAAGAATTGAATGCTTCTTTCGAAATTTGAAAAATGTGATCCGTCCATCATGCTGGTGTATCTCGGTTTTCTATGACCCACCGAAAATGGAATACAACTCTTATGTATGGATCGGTTCTTCAGAGTCTATTTCGTCCACGTAGAAGAGAGAGAGAACAAAGAAGCTTATCGGTAGGGCATGTTTCACTGTTATGTTGATACTACAAGGGAATATGCTCCGAAGAAATTAGGGAACCCGAATCCCACTGTTTTGTGCGAACAACACGTTCTTCATTAGCAGCACACACATTTGTTCTCGATACGCCAGTGAATCGTACTACGCATTACAGAGAAGAGTAGTTATTTGACTGAAGCTTCCTGCAGAGATCTTTCCTGACACTTTCAGTCTGGGAATATTCAAATGGATTTTCCACAAAAACTACTCCCTTTATTCTCCTTCCCATAACTAATTTCCCTTATTCCAGCACAATGCATTGCATGAGTAGGGTTAATTTCCTGAAATTTTAAATCGGGGTTTCTCAACTGCTTTAACATAAGAAACATACATTACATATCTAGAACGATTTTCCATAATTCTTCATAAAATTTGGTTGATAAACAGACCGGTTTCGGCTATCTGATATCTTCAGTGTTCTATTGAATACTGAAAGTATTCAATTAATTACAATTCAATAGAACGCTGAAGATAGCATATAGCCGAAACCGGTCTGTTTATCAACCAAATTTGACGTGGGATGACGGAAAATCTTTCTAAATTCAAACAAACCCCGTCGGAAGCAAAACACAATAATCATACATTATATATAATATATTTACGGAATTGAATAGCAACATTTTGAATAGCGAAATTATATGGATTATAGCAGGCAAATCAGACTTATGTTTTCGAAAAGTTTATCTCGATTTATCAATATATTATTAAAAACATATTTCCTCCACATACGACTCATCATATCAACGGTATGGAAACAGAGAATAATTTCAGTATAAAATAGAATACATACAGGACAATCCAATGCATGAAAACAAATCAATGTAAAATCGATTCCCTTTTGGTTCAAACAAAAGCCAACCACATAAAAATAGGAATTGGAATATCGTCAAATGAAATTCATATGAATGTGTGGCCGGCGATAAAAGTGTCTTGTTCTCAAAAAGATTTGTAGCTTTTTTTCCTTTATTTTTAATTTTATTTTTGCCAAATACTTGTAAATGTATCAACAACAACCGATGATAACTGCCTAAATTTAGTTCAAACGTTGAATAGTATGAGTTGAGTAGTATTGATTGTAACCAATATACGGGTGGTTAGAGTTTTTGTAGGCTGTTGTTTTAAGGAGGTTTTTATTAAAGGAGCTTTTCAAGGAATAAAACAAAAAAAATATGTGTCTGATGTAGAGATTTTAATGAAACTCTTTAAGCATATTTTATGGAAAAACATTGAAATAAGCAATCGCAACAAGAAACAGATAAAAGAAAAATTCGTAAGACGAGACCCCATATAAAAATAATATGTTCGTAACATACATGCACATGTAATTTTGTATCTGGGTTTCAAGCGAAAAATTAAAAACCAGTAGTTTTTCGAGATTTATTGTACCAGTACATTTCCGATGTTTATTGTGCCAAACATCAGCAGGTTAAAACTTATTTATCTTACACATACCCAAATTATTAGGATTGCAAGATTTCCTATGCCGACTCACTATAACAATGAGTTCCAGGTGTAAAAAATTTCAAAAAACTGAAACATGCATTTCTTTGTCACCTCTACCAAAATTAGTCGTTATAACCTATTTTTTTTTGTTGTACACAGAAAAACCTAATTTCATTTTCAGTAAATGAAATGGTAAATATTTTATCTAGAAACGGACCTACAAACAAATTTGCAAATATAAACAAAAATATCTCAAAAATTTCATTAAAAAAAACATTTTTTTAATGAAAAAATTGTTTAAATCTATAAAAAAAAATTTGTCCAAAAATATTTACAAATTGTAAACAAACTAATTTACTAAATCAAAAAAAAATTTAATTGAGTTATGAATTTTTAGTCGAACTGTATTATTTTTATCCAAAGTTATTTCATTAGTTTGGCTTAAGTTCATTTTTAATTTAATCTTTCGATCAAATTATTTTTTATTTAAGAAAGAAATTCTAAAGCATGTAAATATTGAACATTCAAAGAAAAATTTGGCTGTGCGGAAGGTTGAACTGACAGCTGTTTCGTGACCACCAAGTCTACTCATCAGAGTCCTTTACCCACAACACTCGCCACAAGATGGCGACAGTCTGTTAATTGAGCTAACTAATATTAGTAGGATTTTCGCTACAGTGTTGTTGCCACTGTAAGTGGTAGTGTGGGTAAAGGACTCTGATGAGTAGACTTGGTGGTCACGAAACAGCTGTCAGTTCAACCTTCCGTACAGCCAAATTTTTCTTTGAATGTTCAATATCTACATGCTTTAGAATTTCTTTCTTAAATAAAAAAAAAATTTGATCGAAAGATTAAATTAAAAATTAACTTAAGCCAAACTAATTAAATAACTTTGGATCAAAAAAAATATTTACTGGATTTTATGAAAAATATCAAACAATATTGTTGTCTGAATTTATTATTATACTAAGAAATATTAAACAAAATAATTTACTTAATCAAACAAAAATATTTACTGAATTTTTTATAATATATCAAAAAAAATTTTTGTCTGGCTCATCATTTTTATCCATTAAGCATTTATGAAATTTCACTTTGTTAAATGTGTTCAAGTCTGAATGTTTATTTAAAGACTCTAAACAAATGAATGAGAGTTAACGAAACGACATTAACGAATTGATTGCATGTCGTCATCGGGGTTGTTTTTTTACGACACAGAAACCGTGGTTGTCTTGTTGCTTTTGGTGTTTGCGTCCTAAATAAAAGTCAAACAAAAAATTCATTAATTCAGTAAAGAACATATACTGAAAATAAATTTTTATTTTTAGACAAACTTTTGTTTGAACAATTTTTTGTGATAATTTTTTCTGGAAGGATTTATTAGGTTTTTCCAAAAACTAAATTTCGGCTAAAGTATCGAACTTTCAAAAAAGAAGTAAACAATTCTTATAGAAAATGGTATTATTAAGGAAAAAGTAACAGGAAATAGAATACAAAATATTCGTTTACTTTCATCCCTAATGCATAATACAATGTTTTCATATCCACATACACTCGTACATACAAGCATTTACTTATTTATTTGTGTGTTTTTATTAATACGGCTCAATTGAAGCTTGTAAAAATTAAATTGAACACAATCGAATTATGTTTTCTTCTATGAATATGTGTACATAAATAGATACCCAGAAAACATTTTTTTTGTCAATTTCGCTCCGAATTCGGTTAGAAAGTCTGCTTTAGATGCCGAATTGGTATCCGAAGTCGGTCACAAAAGGTATCGAAAATATTTGAGGAAATTCAGAGAATTTTGTAGGGAAATTCCAAAGGAATTTTCGAAATATCTGAACAATGAAATGCCTGAAAATTTTCTGACAAAACATTAGAAAATGATCCGATTTATATGATACTTTTTACATTCTGCCGTGTTAATATCGTAGAAAAGTCGGATATAATGTTCAGACTATTCTGATATTAATCAGATAATATTTCCGAATATATGCAGACAACTCGGTTGATTGTCTGGTAAAGTTTCAGATTTTTTTTCTGACGTTCGACATGTCGGCAAAAAATATTTCCTGGGTAGATATGTATGTTTATGCATATGTGTATGTGAGCACCTTTGCATAAATATTCTACTAAAATTTGTCGCTATGTATAATACCACCATTAATCTCTGTGAATGGATTTATGCTCCATTTGTGCCGTTATGTGGGATTCTTTGTGGGTGGTATTGCATTATTGCAAAAGCTTTGAGGATTTTTGTTTTGTTTTTGTTTTTATTCATTCCTTTAATTTGATTTGATTTGAAAATCTATTGTGGTTTATTTATTCGAAATGCATACAGGGAAAGGACACGTTTTATAGTCACAGGATTGCTTTAAACTTCTTTATTTCTTCAATAAGTTAATAATTTTTCTTTATTTATGACAGTTTTGACAGATGATGTAACTGTGATACCGCCTAGGATGATTTCACCAAAAATATCTTAAAACAAACTGTGATTGAATGCTTTAATGTTTTTTAATACATGTGGTCGATTTAACTTTCATTAAATTTAAAATAATTCAACCGAAAGATTATCAAAAATTAAATTAGCAATTGAACAGTCCCGCAATATCTAAAAATGATGCATCAAGCCTTTATGAGAGTGGAACCGAAATACAAGCAGTCGAAATTTTCTTGCAATAAAAGATTGTAGTTTATTTGGAAGGTTTTACTTTCAGTTACTTTGAAATGAAAAATAAATATTTGAAAAGCAAACCATTTATATTTCAACTGCTTGGATATGTGGGATAAGCAGCGGTCTGATCGGTGTCAACCTGGCTAAGCCCAGTACCTATCTTGGTCCCTCCTTCATTTCAAATGGACCTCCTCGCGGTGTCAACTGAGGTAGTTCCTTTCAACATCCGCAGAAAGTAGTGAGCTAATAGTGCCGGGCGTTAACCCAAGAGCGTTAATAAATAGTTAGGGCGTTGGACTTGCAATTCACACCCACAAACAATATCCTACAAGAAAAGAATAAAAAAACGGTTCCCTTCAAACACTGACGACCCTCGTAAATTAATAAAGGGCTATGAGTTATGGATCTGCACCCGGAACGTTCGTACATTGCACAGGTCAAGTGCAATGATCAAATTACGGATCGAATGACCATGGTGTCACCAGAACACTATATGGTAACAATATCTATTAAAGCTGTCATGATACTAGACACGAGTTTCGATGCAGTTTCGAAGTTAGTAGGAAAATTAAACTTTTTATCTCCCGGTTGACTCCAGTGGACGAACGGATAGCTACGATCTGCATTAAGGCAAAGATTATTTTACATAAGCCTTATTTATCCCCATACCACCATGGAGGACAAGGAGGAATAGGTCAAATATTTATTTTATGAGCAACTAGAAGAAACGTATGACCGCCACCACAACCATTACGTTAGAACTCTTCTAGGTGATTTTATGCAACAATTGCCAAAATCAGTCTCCACGAAGACACGAGTGATAACAGCTTGAGACTGATATCCAGAGTTTGGATTTGCGGACTCCTTTTGCTCATTGCGCACTTCTTACAAGCGTATTAAAAATGCGCACAATCGCAAAGAGCGGACCGAAAAATGATAAATTGGTATGTGCAGTGCAAGCGCATTCGTTTTATTACCGCCGCTCCTTGAGCATTTAATTTTTTTGTCTAACGCTCTGCTCTGCACATTGCGCATATTGAGCGGCATATTGCACATGCTCTTTTTTTACCAACTGTTGTTAGTTTGATTTTATTAAATGCTTCAAAATATCTCTTTCGTAGTGACAACCGGACATATGAACCGCATGCCCGACCCAACTTCCAGTCCATACCCTAAATTGGAAGTGCGAACTGCACTACCGACCCAACTTCCGGTCCATGTCCTAAATCGGAAGTACGAACTGCACTACCAACATATTTAAGGCGGAAGTCCGGAACCGATACTGTCATACCACTGTTGCTATACAAAAAGTACAGCGCGAAAAAAGTGCGAAGGAAAATGCTCCTTTTTTGCGCTTGCTCCTTTTATGCGCAGCACGAAAATAATGGAGCGCAGCGAGCGCAATAATAAATTGGCACCGCACCTTTGCGTAAAGCGCAAATAACAGCAAAAAGAGCGGCGCTGCGTTGCGTTTTTTCGTACTCTGCTTATATCCTTCGCCGTGGCATGAAACATGGTAGTGAGTAGCCAGTGCTGTTAAACGTGACGATTTTTCGTCATTTTGATGATTTTTTAGATCAAATTTACCAAAATGACGATTGACGATTTTTTGTTCAGTACCCCATATACTTTGCCGATTTGTTGAGATCATATAAAACGTTAGATCTGATAAAAATATACATTTTGTTTTGGGTTTAATATACAAACATACATTATAAATATGTGGAAAATGAAATAGTGCATTTATATCTAAGCGAAATCTTTATTGAAGTCCGTTTACACAAAGTTTTTTTACATTTATCAAGATTTCGCTTTCATATCAATGACAGTTGGTTGAGCATTTTTCATTCGAAATGTCAAACTGCATAGAAAAAAGGACTTTCAAATGCAAAACAACCATTGCGCTCACCTTATAAATTATAAATTCTTGAACAGCGTAGTTTTTTTTGTAATATATGAACAAAACCACGTTTGTATGTGTAACTAAGTACATACTACAATATTTCAGTAGATTTTATAAAAATCTAGTGAAGAAGGAGATCTTGTTTTGTATGGGAAATCTAATAAAAAATAAGTAATTTAATTTTATTATTGTTTTGTGTTTAAGTTTTTTTTTTTAAATAACACTGATGAATTGTTACTTTCTATAGAAACTATTGTGTTATTTCTATAAGACACTGCTTTTTTAGGGTCCCATATACCAAAAGTTTAAAGGATCCCTATTGTTTGCGCTACCTGAAATTTTCACAGAATATGTAAAACTTTGGCCGCTACAACAACAAATATATGGCAGTTAAAAATTAAAGGGTGTTCTAAAGCGAGCAACGAAACATATTGAAATACTAATGTAATATACAGACACTTATACATAGACACTTTAAATTTTCAAAGTAAGTGTTAATTGGTGTAGTTTATAGAATAAACTACACCATATAACACTGATATATAAAACAATAAAAATTAAAGGGTGTTCTATCAGTTAATGTAATTTAAACTATGTAAATTAGACAGTTTGCTGGATCTACCGTAAAACTCTTGAAGTGTTAAAAAACGCTAAAGCTAAAGAATTCCAAAATTAAAAAAATGTCAAATCGAAAAATCGCCAAAATGAAAAAAGCGTTGAAAGGAAAGAATCACCAAAATTAAAAAAAACGCTAAAACGAAAAAAAATCACCAACACTAAAAAGATAGCAATAAAATAAAAAAACCATAAACCGAAAAAAGTCGTCAAAACGATAAAAAGCACTACAACATAAAAAAATCACTAAAACTAAAAGAATCATCAAAAAACGAAAAAATCGCCATAAATGAAAAAAAATCACCACAATGAAAAAAAGCGCCGAAACAAAAAAAAAACACCAAAAATAAAAAAATCCCCAAAAACCAAAAAAATCGCCAAAACGAAAAAAGTGTCAAAACAAAAAAAAAAACGCTAAAACTAAAAAAACACAATAAAAACAGAAAAAATCCCCAAAACCGAAACAAGCGCCAAAACTAAAGTAAATAAAGCGCTAAAACTAAAAATATCGTCAAAAAGCGAAAAAAAAACGTTAAACAAAAAAAAAACGCCAAAACCAAAAAAAAAACCCCAAAACTAAAAAACGGCAAAAAACAAAAAAAAAAATAAATAAATTGCAAAGAACGAAAAATCGCGAAAAAAAAGGAAAAATCGCGAGAACGAAAAATCTGTCACAACGCTGGTACTAAAACAATCACCAAAAATAAAAAAAACCGCAAGACCGAAAAAGGGCCAAAACTGAAAAAAACGCCACAACTAAAATAAATCGCTAAAACTAAAAATATCGTAAAAAAGTGAAAAAAATGGAATAAACGAAAAATCGCCAGAAAAAAACAAAAAAAATCACGAAAATGAAAGAAGCGCCAAAACCAAAAAAATTGCCAAAAAAAACAACGAAAAAAACTTAAAAAATTAAATAACCAAAATTAAACAAAAAAGCACAACGAAAAAATAGTCAAAATGAAAAAAGGGGCAAAAACAAAAAGGGATATATACATGTGTATTCATACGGAACCCTTCCTTTGCGAGCCAAAGTCGCACTTTACTTAATTTATTTATAAAACAGTTGATTTTTAGTGTGACGATTTTTTACGAAAATTTTCGAAAATCATGACGATTTTGACAACTTTTAGAAAAAAATGCCTAACAGCACTGTGGATAGTACTAGGTTTAAACATCTTGATATTAACAAGGCGACATGGGTATAGCCTGATCAAGTAACGAAGACTTAAATTGATCTTTGATTGATTCTTCTGGACAGAAGTCATAGTTCCACTGTGCTAGACGTGTGTTCGATCCGAGGTGCCAACAATGAGCTATAAAACTTTAAAACTCTCTATGTCAATCAACAGCTGAACGTAATTTATTTCAGCTGTAAACACTTTCAGATCTACTCAAGAAGCAAGTTTTTCTGGGTAGCTATAACATGCGAAGTTCAGAATTATTAAATATTTATAAAGCGAGGAGCTTGAAAATAAAATATTTTATACCATCTCTGGAAACAATTTTAATGGTTTTCAGAGGAATGTTTGCAAATTTTCTCAACAGAACGTGATCAAACATACTATTATATTCATGAGAATACGAAGAAGAAGCCTTCTAAGGGCCGAATACAAAAAATTATATAAATCAGTGTAGCCATTTTCCTATAAACTAATTTTGGTCACAAAAAACGCCAAATTTCCTATAGGTCAATACAGAGCAGATTAAGAACAGAAGCCCTTGTGTAACTACCTTCTATTATATCTTGCTGAGAATAAAATGCAAAATACATGTTTTTACGTAATTTTGTTTGAACTGAATAGGTTTAAATTGAAAGTTATTAGTTTGGCTTAAGTACATTATTTGAATTAATGTAAATTCAAGTTATTATTAAGAGTGGAATATTAGAATATATAATCAGGGTAACAGAACAGATCAGTACTACTGATTTCGACGGTCGCTACAACAATAGATCACAAAATAGACTATCACCTTGGCTTCAAGCGTGTTTGCTATTGATCTGATGATTTTATGTGAGTTGACGTCATTTTGTTTATGTGATGAAAAGGGACCGTAACATCCCAGCAAGAGTTTTCAGTATTGCCAAAAATAGCTATTTGTGTAAATTTTTTTCTATTGTGAGATTATGGTTGGTATCACTGCTAAAACATAGTCCCCCTATTTTACCTCCGAAATTACTTAAAAATAGATTTTTCCCAACCTCTAGCGGGATATCTTCCACAATATTGACAAACCATAAAGGGCGGTAGCAACGTATCAAACAAACAACAAATTGATGCATCAAACCCACTTTTTTATCATTGGATTAGTAAAAAAAAATACTGACACATAAATTTCTTTAATTTTCGTCAAACTCACCTCAACCTATACATATGTACATGAATTTGATCAAACAGTTTGATACGTTGCCAAAGTCCTTAAAGCTCATTTATTTAAAACTATATTTTAACATCTATAATATTCAAAACTTCATATACCGGTAAATTTTTCTTTTCAGAATTTTATTTAGTTTTAGGAAATGTAGCTTAGTCAATTTCTGCCTTCGGAAGATAAGGTCCCTTTTCATCAGGATCATCACATATACATATGTACGTATCAGCTTTTTAGGTAACCAAACTCAGGCATGGCTTTAAATACCTTTGCTGCTATTTGGCTGTCAAAGCCAATATTCTAGTCGACGAATAGGTGCCAATTTGCTTTTCTTGAATCTTCTGCAGGATTTAACGTCATATCTGGTCGGCGGTCGATTTACAAGGTCTAAAGTCGCATTGGTACACCCAAAATAAAATATTGTTAAATCTAACCAATTTCATAGGTTAGAATTGAGCGAACCCATAAAATACAGTAAAAGTCAACCAATGGAATTGTAGTTTAGTTGATAGTGTGTAAAACTACTAACCGGAAGGTCACAGGCTCGATGTTTGCCAAGGCTTAAGCATTAAGTGTGTTTGTTTAAAAAAAATTTTATTTTGTTTGTTTGTAATTTTTTGGGCTTGAACTTAGGTTCTCATGTTTATAAACCGATAGCACAAAGTATACCTAGACATGTGATGACTTCTTTGACTTAAATACAGTAATTTTTGTGAAATAACTTCAGTGTTTTAATTTTAAATTGGTAATTTTAATCATTAAAATTGGTAATTTTAACCACAAAAACTGTTGAAAATTATATTAATAATTTTAACCATCAAAAATAATTTTATTTTTAAAACGTCTTTTTTCCCAAATTTATATTTTACAATTCAGTAAAATGTAATATTTCAGTCATGAACTTAGGTTCTCATGTTTATGAAGCGGACGCCTTTACCATCTCAGCTAAAACATCTTGTTGAATAACGATAGCACAAAGTAACCATAGACATGAAATGACTTACAACTTTAAAAAGTTATTTTAACCAATGAAAATTGTTATTTCATAAAATTTGCAATAACAATTTACTTTGGTTAGATTTACCTATCATTTTATTTTGAGTATAGTGTATAATTATTTCGCTGACTTTAGCTGTTGCTTTTTCGATCTCATTTTGGTTTCGTTCGAGACCATTGTTAGTGATTGGTTCAAGGGTACCTTCGTCGCCACTATCATCTGATAGCAACATCTTGGAAAAATGTTCTTTCCATGTTGTCAGTACACTTTCAGTATCTGTCACTAGGTTTCCGTCTTTGTCTTTACGTGAAGAAGGAGTCTTAGTTTTTGGTCGAATTTACGGACTTCGTTCCTACTCCTGCACATCTCGCCCTCCTCACACTCACGCCTTTCCAGTTCTTCTTTCTTGCGGCGGAACACCCGTTTCTCTTCATCTCTTTTCTCCCGGTACCTCTTCCGTGCTTCTCGCTTTAATTAAAGTCAAACTTCAATTCATAATTCTATTAGTCCATCTTATGGATAGACAAACTCATCAAGATATTAAAATAACACTCACATTCGACATTATTTACCGTTTATTAAATAAATATGAAATTATGTATTATGAAAAGTCGAAAATTAAGAGAATTACAAATTGAAAAATAAATTGAGGCTTTTGAGGCGAAATAAAAAATTAAAAAGGCTAAAAAAGGGCACAAAGCTAAAACATAAATTTCGAGGCTAAAAGACGAAAAAATGAACTAAATCTAGCCTCAAAAAGGCTAAACTAGCAACGCTGGTGTCGACGAACAAAGAATTCATGAGACTTGGTCAATATGTAAACGTTACACAGACAAAAGTAGATTGGAATATCTATGTGACTAAAATTTTTTTGTTACATAAATATTCTAAAGGATACACACAGAAAAAAAGGAATATAAAATCCACATGCCGCAATTTTGATTGCAAATCATATTAAATTTACAAGAAATAATTTGTCGTTTGAGAGTGTTAGAGTTTACTTGCTTTGTTCATTGCTACAGTTCACTGTTGTGCTTAGTTGTGTGACTTGTTGTTGTTTATTCTTACATGTGTCGTCTATGTATACGACAAAAAACGAATTACCAGCGAATATTTACTGCTGCTGGTTTAAAATTACCATTGTTTCATATTAATTTTAAACGGAAAATAATTAGTCTAACCTTAAATCACCGTTAAAACAATTTTGTTATAAACGTTAAGTTTTATTTTCAATCGACATGACTATAACTTTAATTTTAAATAAGTTTTATGTTAAATAATCATTTAAATCATGTTGAATTAAAATGAAATGCATTTTACATACGATGGTATTTATTTAATGTATAAGTAAAGAAAAGTTTGAAGTTGTTGTGGCTGCAGTGGTTAGCGCGTGGACTATCAACACCGACCAACCAGACACGACAATTGTGACAGTTAAAAATTGCCCAAATCATTTTTTGAGGGCAGCCGTTTGAGAAAGTGACAACAATTCTATGTTCTTGTTTCATTTTATCCAAATAAAAGTGTTGCAAATATTACGTATGTATGCGAAAAACAAAACAAAATTCAACACCAATACTTTCTTATTTCTCTTTTGAACGCCAATCTGTCAAGAGTGAATAAGCAATAGATTGCTGTTCGTGTCGCGTCTGGTTGGTCGGTGCTATCATGCAGGTGGCATGAGTTCAAATCTTGGCTGTGGCAGTCAGCTACAACGAAAAGTTTTCTGATGACTATCACGTAAGTAAAATAATTAATAAAATAGCTATATTAAAGTCATGTTGTTTCAGCTTAATATAACTTTAATTCAACATGATTCGTCGTGTTGTTCCAATATCTAATTCACGTTGTTTCAACTTGAAATAACTTTGATTCAACATGATTATTCGTGTTGTTCCAATATAATATTCACGTTGTTTCAACTTTGATTCAATATGATTTTTCGTATTATTTCCGTATCAACTTCATTTTGATTTAACTGTACTGGAATATTAAATCAACATGAAAATAGTTAATTCAAAAGGAAAAATTTTCTTTCAAGATTATTGTAAATCATGTTGATTTACAATAATTGATGAAACACCTATGAGGCAAAATCACTACCGAAAAATGTTAAGTTAACCTGGTTTTCGACGATTTTACATGGAAATTTTTCTGTGTGTACAATTTAAAGAAAAAATACATTTGTTAAATTTATAAACGCGATTTGTTGCAAAAGCAGGTATAAGCAGAGCAATTGTATTAGGCCATAATTAATTCCTTTTATACCATAAGCCAATTTTGGGTCGTTGAAAATACTCCTACTGGTATTGTCGTCATGGATATTCCCGAAACTTACCTATGGTATATCTACTAATAAACCACACATCTGTTTATTTATGCGGCAAATTTTTCGAATTTCGCTACTCATGGCTTCAAACTTTCAGATGTGGTAGAAATTATGACGGGATCTGACAGAATAGTACAACGAATACTAGATTAAAAATATGTTTTTTTGTTTTTTAATTTCACTCTAATGTGAGGATACCTTTAAAGCGCTTTAAGTTTTCCTAAAGTTTGTCTCTCTCTTTAGTATTTCCTAGCATAGAAAATAAAGCTATTTATGATCCAAAAAGAACTATTAAAAAAGACCCCTCCAATACAAAATGATTGATAAGCTTTTGAACATTAGTAATTTTAAGTAAGTTGCTATTGCATTTTTGAATTTTCTCTACATTTTCCATTTTTACATTTTCCTGTTCTGTTGGAAGCTCTCTTTCACATTTGATTTACATTTTTACTAAAATTTAAGAATAAATTTTGGCCACCTAGATTGAACGGCTTCAGTACCGCCAGAAACAAAAACAAACATTAGTTTAAAAATAACACGAAAAACTCTTCTTGCTAACAGGTGGCACTTCGGACTAAGCAAACAGTTTAGAAACAAGGCCCACTCTCGCCGAACAAAAATTACATTCCTATAAAACGCTTATACTTCCATGACTATATGGCGGTGAAGCGTGGGTACTTACGCAAGCAGCTGTTCTTGGGGTATTTGAGAGATAAAATACTTCGTAAAATATATGGAGCTATCCGCGTCAACGTAGAGTATCGCCATCGCACGAATCTTGAGCTTTATGATCTGTACGGATAGTTACGCTGGCTAGGGCATATAAAGCGCATGGCTGAAAATACTCCAGCGAAGAGTCATTTCAATTTGATTCCGAAGGAAGAGGTAGAAGGGGAAGACTTAAGCTCCGGTGCAAAGATTAAGCTGAATCTCTCAAAACTTGGCGCTAAAAACTGGAGGAGAAGCATATTAGATCGACGCGCATGGAAAATTATTTGTCAGATTTGTGTCTCATAAGGTATCACGAATTTATATATGTAATTCGCTTGCGCCTTTCCGAAATTTAGGACAAATTATAAGTATTTCATTCAGCATGTTCATATAATCCGATACGGAATTGGATTGGAAACGGAATTAAAATCCAATTGGAATTGTGAATGGGTTCATGAAAACGTAACGAAATTGCTTTGTTTAAAAAGTGCTTATTTTCGTGCAAAATATCGTTTACAAAATTGTATTTTTAGTCATTAGAGGATGGTGAACATTTATTCTAGCTGTTAAATGCATAAGTTAAAGGGTTCCTGATCCCCAATTCATTGATAATTAGTTCAGTAACTGCACGGAAATTTCCCAAGTTCAATCACAATATGATTTCAAGGACGCTGTCAACCGGTTTTGTAGAGAAAATTATGCCAAACCAAACCTTATGGGAATCTATGAACAGGTTGATTATCACGAAATTAAGAGCACTCGAGATATAATTCCATATTAGAAATCTTCACAATTTTGATTCAATTTGACAACTTAATGAAAAAGAAAAACATATTTCGAATATTTTTTGTAGCTCTTTCAGATTTGACAGCTTATCAACATCTACATCATCACATTTTTTAAACACCTGTAGTCAAAATTTCAAACAGAAGAAATCAGCAAAAAAAAATATTTATTTTATTTATTTAAAATTTTATTTTGATAGGACGCAAGGACGTATCAAATATTTAATAAACTTATCATTAACTAAATTAAATTAATTGTTGTCACACAGAAAATGATTGATATTGTCACTACGATTATTATAAACCACAATTGAAAAATAAGCAAAAATAAAAAGCCGACTTAAAATGGAAAATAGGCACCCATTGCAAACGTATATAGGCTAGAATGAATAGCTTATTCTTTTAAATTCCAATAGATTTTGCGCATAAAGATGTCCAACCAAAAAATAGATCAGAAAAAATTACTTGAACACAAACAATAGAATAATTAAAGTGAACAGAAAATCATGTACAATTTTCCACAATTGAAAATTTAAGCCTTTTTTCATATTAAAGAGGGATGTTTACTGCCCCCAAACACACACACACACACAATCATACTCTCACACACTTGCACTTCCATTCACTTATAAAAACAACAATTTGTAAAAGAAGTAAATGGGACTTTGGGCTTTATTTACTACAACTGTATTGAATTGAGACTGTATGAATTCTTTAACTTCAGCATAAAATGTTGTTTGTGGTAATAAAACCAACAACAAATGGGCGGAGCTGTTACAAATTATAAACCCACACATGCATACAAACACATGTTATAGGTACGTTTTATAGCCGGCTAAACGCCCACTTTTACATTAAACTGTTTGAACTGCTCTGGCAATTATAACAACAAAAACAACTAGAAAAAAAACGAATTACATTGTATGCTCTCGTTTATACCGTTAAACTACCACTACATAAAATTTTATAATATTCTCATCTATGCTCTTCATAGACTCCTCTGATACCAGAGCAAACACATGTGCCTCAAAGAAAGATTTGTAAGTTTGATTGTCGAAAAGAGACGTTTTTAAGGAAACGTGAATAAAAAGCTTTCTGTTTAAGGGAGCAGAAGAATTATAATATTTACAGTGGCATGAAATGCTCTAAAATCGAAAGCAGTTTTGTGGAAAAACCTTACCTTGATAAGTAAAAAACCGAAAATTAGCTGTATTAAATTAATAAATAATAATAATAATATATTCCCATCGATCCTATAAGGAGCATATGGCCTCAGCTATATTAAATTGGGTCGATTATAAAATGAAGATATTAGATGATATTCCTGGAGACAGATCTTTTTTTAGAAGCTTTGGGACTAGATGTTCTGCCATTGGTTCTCCGGTCAACTGTACCATCAGTCGCCGTTGTGATATCTGTTTCCACAATAACTTTCAGTCTGACTGTTCTCAAAGCTAACTTCGGATAGATTATTCTCGCAATAGTCTTCTCACATCATTCTTCCGATTTACCATTCCATCAGTAACCTGTTGGTTACCTGTTCTTATATAAAATATTGCTAGAAATAGACCATAAGAAACACAACTTCGAAGACTATAAATTGAATAGGTAAAGCTTGAATCTCAAAAATAGTCGAATAAATGTTATTACGTATTTACATAACTATCGCTCATGCTAAAGTAGACTCTAGACAAGGCTCAGTCACCGATAAGCTGATTACCCTACAAAGCCAAAGTGTGACAACCAATCTGATTAATTTTTCGTAGAGAATCTTAAAAACTGGAGTATTTGCATTGGTAACAAACATACAACCATTGCAAAGGAGGTGCTATTCCAGGCCTAACTGGATATGCCAAGAAATATAATCAAGTTACATCAATCGGCCCTGAAACTCCATCTTCAATTAGAATTTCGATCTGCGGTTGTTGGAAACCACCATGGCCATCAAGGCAACGACATAATTGGTCAACGGTTATATCAGTCGTAAGAAGTGAGGAGCTCTTAAGCCAAAAGGAAAGACTAATATACTTCTCCGGATATGGAACAGGCGATATTATTGATTAAACCCATTTTTGTCAGTATAAGCCTAGCTTGTCGGTGACTGAGGGCGACAAGTCATTAGTATTCCCATATTCTATGTGGGTGCAAGTGACAATTATTGTAAATTTCTGGCCAGGTTAATGAACATATCTCTAGTTGAAGGGTTGAGATGATAGAAAACTCCGCTGTTCATTGACAGCTTTCTGTTGGAATGCAACAATACATTCGGACAATTCCCCATATTTGCAAGTTATGCTTAAACCACAGACACTACGCATATTCCCAACAAAGAAGTCATAAAATTCTCCTCCAGATTTTCGAATAAGAGAGAAATGGGCAAACAAATTCCGTTCAGAAAGCCTTGCAGAGGCAATCATCATATATAAAATATTTAGCACCATTATGCCAGAAGAAAGTCAGCTAGAGTTTCTGGATTCTAAAAAATGCCATAATTCAAGCCTCTCACAGTGGCAGCTAATGAAAACATAATGGTAATAAATAGAGCTCGGACTATGATGCAACTAAAATTGATTTTAAGCGCT
The DNA here is from genome assembly GCA_956483635.1 of Panzeria rudis. Lineage (NCBI taxonomy): Eukaryota > Metazoa > Arthropoda > Insecta > Diptera > Tachinidae > Panzeria > Panzeria rudis. Next base: position 38,274,785 of record OY101449.1, on the reverse strand, counting down.
TAATAAATGCACCTAAAATGAAAAATATGCGCAAAAATATGCACTTACATACGAACAAAGTACCAGAACTAAAATAATATGAAAATACTTTATTTTTATTTTTATTATTATTAGAGAAAAATACATAAAACATTAATAATTGGGTCTATTATTTAATACAACCGAACTTTAGTTACATTGCAACCGAAAATTAATGGTTGCCAGAAAGGAACTAAATAGCAGCTGGAATAGACAGCTCTTAGTTGCCAGTTGTCATTAGTAGTATCATTTTAAGCAACTGGCAACTCAACTGAGGCTCGGTTGCCAACTATTATCGGCCAATTAATATTTTTTTCAAAAATTGAGAAATATACATTAAAAAATTTTTATAACTCCAAATATATACATTTATGGGCAAAATATTCAAAAATATGCACTTACCACCAATATATGTAAAAATATGCAAGTACACATCGATGCTAAACTACTTAAAATTTGATGATTCGGATAGATAATTAGCCAATACCTCTTTCTCTATCACCACAAAAAACATGTATTTGCATGAAAGTCCGAGCCCTGGTAACAAACTACTGATCCGACTACAAAATTATGTATGCAAAAAAGTTAAAGGAAACAGTGTTTCCTGGGCATAAGATACGCCACAGGGTGTCAACATTAGCTAGCTCCGGTTATGCAGGCATTTCTAAGCTCGTAACTCTCACTAGTCGAGTCAATGAAGCCATTTACTTGGAAGTCCTGAGAAACAGGTCCAATTTTGATGATTTTTTTAACTTTATTTTTTTACATTATTTAAAATTAGAAACGTTTTAAAGCGGGAAAATAATTTTTTAATTTTTTTTAATATGTTCGATATTTACATTATTCGTGTTCTTTTTTTTCGAAAAAAATTCTTCGTATATTAATTTTAGTTTAAACAAAACATGTTAAAATAAATTTTAAGTTATAATTTAATATTTGCATCATAAAAATTCGCTATGTGGGTGCAAAAACATGTCTGATGTGTTACCTCAAACGTCACACAGTGGTTCCTTTTGGAAAAAAGGGTAATAAATCTGTACCTTTGATACTTGCGTTCCGATTACAAAACGATGTATATGCAATCATTGAGGATGATCTAAGCTCTAAGAATGCTGAAATTCCGACCACCCTGTTAAATCACACGTTCAGCTACAAGATGTCCAAGTTGACTACCTCGGGCATGAAAAACCTTATCGGCCTCATAACTTTTACAAATTTGTATTATCCGATTTTAAATGTTTAAACATTTACATTTGGTGTAAAGTTTATAAACGGATAAAGAAAATACAGGTTTTTTTTCATTAAGATACCTTTAATATTTGCAGAGATATTTGGCCTTGAACTTTACCATTTTGGGTTTTGTTCTCTATTTCGCCAATATCTCCGGTAATATTTTATGATTTTTAACAGAGTCCCTGAAAACACGTAGAAAAAATTTAATTATTTTGGCCTGAGTTCGGTTTTAGTTAAATTTTTCAATTAAACTATATTTTATTTTAGATATAAATGTAAAACATGTAGACAAAGAAAAATGTTGACTGCACTGAGGGCTGAACTGACGTTTCTATAGCTCCCGCTAATCTCATCCGAGTTCCTTACCGCTTAGACCACTCGACCAAAGTCGGTAGTTTGCAGTCAAGAGTTGAATATCATCTACTTTTAATCAATTCATAATGTCAGTCTTAGAGCTGTATTTCATTTGATAGTTATTGATATTCACTTTTTTCTTTTGTGTTAAGCTTCTTTTTTATTATTTCTCTATTCTAGTTTGTTTGTTCAGTTTATTTGAACATGTACATCCTTTTTTCTAGGTGCCTTTAATAGTTAAGTTATAAGTTTTAGTCGAACTGTATGGGCTTATATCCAAAGAGATTTAATTATTTTGGCTTGAGTTTGGTTTTAATTTCATTTTTTAAATAAATTATATTTTTATTAAGAGATAAATGCGATGCATATAAACAAAGAAATTTTTTGACTGCACGGAGGGTTGAACTGATATGTTTCGATAGCTCCCGCTAATATAAACCCAAACAGTTCTTTTTGGAGGGGAGCTTTAAATGAAACGGACCATTTTGTAAAATTTCTTTTAGAAAATTCATACAAATGAGTTATATTTTATTCGTTTTGGAGGGGGTAATATCACTTTTTTTCACCCCTGTATCAGACAAAAAATAATCATTTATATTAATTTGTTTGTTTTACTTTATTCGAAAAAATACCTTAAAAAATTCAAAAACGACAACACTTTCGCACTCTATAACTCGACAAGTAAACATAAAAATGTTTTTTTGTATACACATTTATAACTATGTTGTGCCAAATATCACGGAATTTCGGGCAATAGTTTTTGGGTTGTACGCTTCAAAAATATGTATGTTTAGTAAAATTTATAGATCTTTTACAAGTTTGTATAACTGAACCAGCTGCGTGACAAATAAAATGCCTAAAATATGTTAATACAAACTGTAACAAAATATAAGCAAATGACATCTCTGATCAGCTGGCTTTACACATTGTCAGAAAATAAAACAAAAAGAAGAATGAAAAACAAACAACAGCATAACTTATTATTATACATATATGTGCTATGAAATAAAAGTCTAAACGAATTTCCAACAGAAAAATAAAATAAATATCATATTATAAATATTCTGTCAATAATTGCGTTGTAAATTGCTACTACATTTTTAACTGTCTATAGTAGACCGAAGGTATGTTTTTAACAAAAGTAAACGTTAAAATTGCTCACATAACCAAAAAAAAGCTGGTGTTAGGCTAGTTAAAAACAACTTCAGTCACTTTTATGTATAAAAAATAGACTTTATCATTTAAACTACATTTTTAACTGTCTATAGTAGACCGAAAGTATGTTTTTAACAAAAGTAAACGTTAGAAATCTTAAAGTATTCTTTGTTTATGAATATGATTATGGGCCATTGTTTTTTGTCAAACATTGGTTTAGTATAATTCGTTTAAAACTTACTTTGGACGAAAAACCAATATGTTGTGAAAATTTAATGTACTGACACTATACAAAAATTAACCTTTTCTACCACTGTGCAATCGAATCAAAAAGCTTTTTCCTTTATGAACATACGAGTATATACTCTCAATTTAAGCTGTAATGAGTGCTAAATTCACCCTTTATCCAAGCTTGGCAAATAAGCATGAAAAACAAAACAAACACAAAACTCTCAAATTGAGAGCACCAAAAACAAAAAAAAAAATAACACCGGTTTTGTCTACAGAAGGGTGGTGACTGACCCACTGTTGCTTCTAAGAAATTTATAAAGCGGATGTTGGGACATGCTCAAATAAACACACACTTGTAGTGGTAAGTTGTGTACAAATTCTTTAAGTGTATTGTGTTCAGCGAAAAAACCAACAACACCAGCCAGACTGCTAGACTGCCAAAGAATTCAATTCCAATAAGAACTGACAACGACGCGTGTCAAAAAACGGTTGTGAAACAATACGAATGTAATAGAAAAAATATTTTAAGAAAATAAAAATCACGACAACGACGATTACAAGAACAAAAAACACGGTGAAAAAAAAAGAACGAGAAAACGCGAAGCTCAGCTCTATCACCAATATATACCTGGAAAAACTGCTTGACTCGGCCATTCTAAAGCAGACAGACGGACACCCATTTTAAAATGAAAAAACACCGTTAGTCGTTACCGCCAACTCTTTAAAGACGGTTGCGATAAAATCATATCTGTATGAAACCGATAAAATCATAATTTTCGGATATAATATATATTTAACGGTAACAAATAAAAAATTGCTTGTAACTAAAACTAAAAAATATACAAAAGCTGAGTTCAAAAGAATTTTAAGAAAACAAAATTTGCAAGAAAATAATTTAAAATTATTTCAATATTAAAAAAGCTCAATCAAATAATGAAAACTAATTTCTTAAATTGATATAAATAAATTTAATTAAAGAAAAAAATATATAGAACAAGTGATAAAATTTCAAAATACTAAATTAATGTGAAGTGCTTTTTGAAAAAAAAACTAAAAATTTATTTAAAAGAAAGAAATAAAATTTCATCCCGCTGGCTACCATCACCCACCTTTATTATCCTTCAATGAAAATGGAGGATCCGAACCTCGCTGATCAGTATGTGCAGGAATTTGTATTAGAACATTTGGAGGATGGCACCTCCGCTGTGGGAGTTAAACGTGAAGATCACAGTCCTATAGCGGCGGCAAAAATAACCTGGACCACCGAACCCTCGGCTGTGCCCGCCGAAGAAGATGAAAATGAACCGTTGATAAAAATGAGAGCCTTCCCCACCAATTGGTCACACATGGATGAAAGAAGACTACAGCCTTTATCACCTCCACCAGAAATCTACACTCATGGGCCCATGGCAGGCCAGGCAATATTGGTTAATACAACAGTGCCCACCGGCGTACCATCTACACCACCCGAGACTCCGCCGGTTATAGGCTCACCCACAGGCAGTACTTGCGCTCAGGTGTATGCTGGAGTTCCTGGCACCCATTATGCCACACATTATCGACCACCACCGCCTAGTGGCGGCTTGACACAGGAAATGATGTGGCTGCCGAATTCTATGAGAGCAGATCCTCAACCTTTAGATTTAAGGCCCTTGGCTGGCCCCTCCCAAGACGAGGAATGGGAAAGACACAGAGAATACATGCAATCTGTTGCGGCGGCCAATCATCATAACCATCTTATACAAACCCACCATCATCATCATTTCCAGACGATAGAACACTTGACTCCCATCAATATGCACACCTCAACTTATCATAATGGCATTACAAGCAATGGACAGGTTAATAATACATCCTCGATAATACACAGCAATCCGAATCATGTCAGTAATCATAACAACCGACCACACTCGGTAAGCTCCACCAGATCTTCCACCAATTCTCCGCACACTTGTTCTGGTCAATATTCAACCTCCAGTAATTTGGGCTTAGACGATTGCATAGACGACGATCTGTTGACTACACTAACGGTCAGGGAATTGAATAAACGACTGCATGGTTGTCCACGCGAAGAGGTTGTAAGACTGAAACAAAAGAGACGAACTCTTAAGAATCGCGGTTATGCCCAGAATTGTCGATCGAAAAGATTAATGCAGCGTCACGAATTGGAGAAAACCAATCGTCAATTAAATCAAGATCTGCATCGTTTAAAACTGGAATATACGCGGGTCTGTCAAGAACGAGATCAATTAAAACAACGTTTACGAGGTGGTGGCTCAACTATACAAAATGGTTCGGTCACGGGGACTCCCTCAAGTGTTATAACCTTAAATGGCGGTGCAACAGGCGGTGTAAGTAATGGAATGAATACAGAAAGTCAAAGTTCACCGGAATTTTACCTTTGACGTCAATTAGCAGTAGCTGCTAGTCATCACCATCAACACCATTCTTCGCATACGCACCCCCACCATCATCATCACCATCATGCAGCACATAGTGCTGCTCATCAATGGTCAGCTTCTTCAGCCTCAGCAGCCTCGCGTTATCATCAACATTTGGCGCAACATCATGCTCAAGTACCGCATCATCATCAGCACCAACAACAACAGCAACAACCACATCTTCAGTCTTCTCAGCCAGCGGCGGCGCCCGCTGTGGCAGCGGCGGTAAACTGAGTTAAGTTTCTTAAGTATAATCAGAGCTTTAAGTTTAGAAAATTAGAGATTTAATATTAACAGTTTTAATACTTTTCTGTTTTGTTTCTCAAATAATTTTTTTAATTTTTTTATAAGTTCAAAGTCTCTTTTTAATTATTTTTAATTTTATTTAAAATAAACTTTTATTATTCAATTAAAAACAATTAATTGTTGTTGAGCAACCGAAAACATATTTTTTTCAATACAACAGGTATTAAGGTGTACATTTTTTTCAAAAACTTTTTGGACTTGCTTTAAGGATACTAATTAGTGATACGAGCTAGGCACAAACATCTAAAAAAGCGAAAGCTCTTACAGCACTACTTTAAATTGGTTTCGTTTGAAACTTACATTTTAAATTGTTGATTGTTTTGAAAACTGTGAAAGTCATGTCACATACGTCTTTTTGGCATTCAGGTCTCGATAGCTTTGGACTCATTTTTAAGATTCTATATATGCCCAAATCACTAAAGTGAAGTAGTATAAAATATAAATTTGTCACTCCGTTCGGAATATTCGTATCAAAATATATCATTAATTTGATATAAACACAAAAAAGTCCCACAGATACAGATAAAATTAAAAGTTTTGTTCTAATCAATGTTATTATTATATGGCAAGAAAACTATTATTATTATATGGAAAGAAAACAAGTTTTAGGGAATCGTGATTAAACTCTTTTTGAGGCCACCAGAGGAAACTAAGGTTAAAGGACTTAAAGCGAAAATTATAAAATAAAAACTTTAGCTTTGATTACACTAGTTCACAAAATTTCAACTTGTAGCGATCACCTCAAAAATGAAATGTTTTCTAAGGTAATTTGGGGTCACTAAACACGAATATGACATTCATTTATTTTTCTTAAGAACCGTTTTCGAGATATTCGCGAAAAGCGTGCTTTTTGCAGTTTATAAAGCTATTTCCAAAAATCTTAAGTACTGTTTACTTGAATTCAGCATTGTTGCATAGATATGTTTTTCCTCTTTCAGTCCATATTCAAAACATGCTGATCGGATCAAAATTCAAGAGGTCTTTAGATATGAAAAAACGTTATTTTTTCCACGTTTTTTTTTTTAATTTACGATTTTAAGTCGCTCCAGTAAGGCAATATAAATTTTTAGATATTCATCTTAAATAAAATTTTGTTCCAAATATAGCAAGTGTAAAATTACTAACATCGGACAAAATATGAGAAAGTTACAACATTTTTAGTGAACACATCAAAATTTTAATTTTCATTTGTTGGTCCTCAGGTCAGTACGAGTTTTTGTTTCCATTACATTACTTTTACTCGTTTGAAAAAGAAAGGTCTACATATCGCATATCAAAGTTATCAAAATTATGTGTAGTTTTCAACACTGTATTCAGATTTTTATAATTAAAATTTTTAATGAAAGACTTACGGTAAAACAAGTGGAAAAATGGTGCTATGTGGTGTTTTGTGCATATTAAATTTTTTCTTAATGCTATAAAATCGTCCATTATTGATATTTTCCAATGAAATTTTGCAGTCATATAGAAATTTATGGGAAAACTATGATTAGTTTCTGACAATCATTAGAATTCCTAGGAAAGTTCCAATAAATCTAAAAAATAGGTGCATGCCCACCAAAAATTCAAAATTTAATTAAGTTGTTTTTCTAAAATCATGTTTGTGAAGATACATTTTTAACATGTATATAATAATTATTTGATCCTTGAGAAAAAAATTTTATAGAGAAAACAATTATGGTGCTTTTTTGGGCAAAAATTGTTATAAATTCAAAAGTTCTCAATTTTCAAATTAGAGCTTGTATATTTGTCAACTCTGAAAGAATACTTCCATCAACTATTTTCAACTATTCGAAATTTTGTTGTGTAACTAGCAAAGAAACAATTGTGACAATCGGTTGTTATTTGGATCCGATATCTTAAATATACTGGACCAAGGATTTGAAAAATTGAGAAATTTTTATATTAAAATGAGTATACCTCACTAACTATACAAGATATTTGTTTAACCAAAGACTTTTTTAGAACTTTACAAGGTATATAAGGACGCAAAAAATTTTTGGAATCGAGTGAGAAACAGATAAATAAAAAGCGTTGAAAAATTTTACATGACCGAAGTGCACTACTTTGAACTTCATACCTCTGAACCTGAGAAAGATGGGAAGCTCATCTTTCTAAATTAAATAAGAACACTCCTCTGATATATCCATGTAAAATTTTATACTGATCGGACTAAAGAGATAGAAATGGTTGATATACATATTTCCAAAATATTTCATTTTGCTCCACTGGCATTTTTCTTATACTCATACACCCTACAACATTTTTTTTTATTAAAATTCAAATTCGGATGTTTTCACTAAATCTATTGTAACTTTCTAAATTTTTGCCCGATGTTAACAATTTTACTTTTTGCTCGTTAGGAGCAAAATTTGATTTAAGATATGGGTCAAAACAAAAATTTAAAATTTTTTGTTTGCTTTAATAGAGCATTTCAAAATGGTGAAGTTCGAAAAAACGAAAAAAATTTTTTTTTCCAATATAATGTAATATAATGTAATTTATTGAATTTTTATCTGATCAACACAGTAGCATATTGATACTCACCTCTTAAGAATTGTTAGTGGTGAGTATAAATATACTATACCATTTTGCAAATGCTACGATGCAAGACCATTTGCACAAGATTGTGAATTGGGCTAGTATAAATATGAACTCAAAGAGGAAAAACATATCTATGCAATAATGCCAAATTTGCTCAATTCAAGTAAACAGTACTCAAGATTTTTGGAAATATCTTTACAAACTGCAAAAAAACTAGTTTTTCGCGAATATCTCGAAAACGGTTCTTAAGAAAAATTAATTAATGACATATTCGTGTTCAGCAGTCCCAATTTAGCTTAAAAAATATATCATTTTTGAGGTGCATTTTTTTTTTTGTGAATTAGTGTTAATTCAAGAAAATATTTTTAATAGCCCAATTCACTATGTAGGTTTTACACGTTCTCCGACTAATTTCTGACTGCTTTTTTTGTTTTGTATTCGCTAAATAGTTTAGAACATATTTAGGTCGTTGTCTTTGAAAATGAAAAATTATTGCGTCCAATAAAATAATTGTTTGAATTGCCACATTAGAATAATTATAAGTTGAACAAAAAATACAGGCTAAATATGGTTTTTGACTTGGCAGTACCTTATATCCAATTTCTTGTAAGCAAGACAAGAACCTCGAAGCTCAAACGAAAAACAAAATAATAACGATTTACTGAATTGCATTAGTGAGTGCCTTCCGTCTGAAGACGTAACGTCTTATCGAGATACTGAATTGGGCTATAAGACTTTACAGAAAATGTAGTTCACCAAATTAATTTAATGAAAACAGTTAATCAAAAACTAAAATTATTTTCAATTAATTTCGTAACTGATTTAATCACTTATGTCTAAGAATTAAAAAATAATAATTTGAGCAGTTGAAATTTTTAATTTTAATTATAGTCATTTAATATATATGTATGTGCTAATACAGATGAACCACTTAAGTCGACTTAAGCGAATTTTAGATTTCAAGCTGTTTCAGAGTATTCAATAGAACACTGAAGATGGCACATAGCCGAAACCGGTCTGTTTATAAACCAAATTTGACGTGGGATGACGGAAAATCGTTCCAAACTGTTTCATGCCTTAAGTAGACTTAGGGCTAATAAATGAATGCAAGTTAATTTTAATTTTTGGTCTAAAATGTGTTTAAACCAGCAAATCTTTAAATCAGTAAACATATAAACCACATATTAAACGCATACAATAGGGTGTTTAAATTACCAATACAAACCATGTTTTCGATGGATGTCGCACCATAAAACCAGCTATTTTTGACATTTATTGTGGTGCCGCCACATTATAATTGCTTAAACTAGCAATAATACATAGCAAATGATTTACTGCTGTTGAGTTTAAACTACATTAAAGTTTTAGTCTAGTTTAACAAAAGTAGCGTTTAAACGTTCACTGATTTATTAGCCATTCAATGACTATTTTATATTACACAATTTTCCAAGAGCTATTTTATTTTGGCCTTTGCTACTGCTATTAAAAATTTTAGAAATTTATGGCAGTAGAAAATGCCTTGTTTTTGGTGTGTGCTCCTATTTTTTGATATCTGCTTTTTAAGCTAGCTACTAGTGTTTTTCATTCGGGATTTCCCGGGAAAAAATTCCCGGGATCCCGCACATTTTTCGGGAAATAAATCCCGGGAAAATTGAGCGGGAATTCCCGGCATTTTTAAAATATTTTCAGTGCTTCTATTATTTAGAAAAATATGTATTTTTAGCCCGTTTTATTTGTATCATATATTATTTGCACATTTTTTTAAAGAGCAGCTCTCAAAAATCAAAATTCGCGAACAAATGAAAATGACAGATTGTCACTAAGTGGACATAGCGAACATGTATTTTCTAAAAAAAAATCAGATTAATATAGATTTTTGGTCCCGTTGTATTTTACCCATATTTTCATAAATTGCGCTTTTAAACAAATCATACTTCGTAAACGATTGAAAATAACAACACGGCACTAAGTGGGCATAATAAAGAAGTACTGGTCTATATTTTCTGATAATATCAGATTGTTATTTTAAGCCACACATGAGCTTTTTTGAGACTCAAAATTTTTAATTTTTCCAATATGATAAATTTTTGCACATTTTTTGCAAAGATATTATTTTAAGTTAATGAAAGTTATGTCAAGGTATCAGAAGGCCTCCTTCTTCACTAAAAAAAATCAGAGCTTTATGTAGAATAGGGTTCACGCAAGAGGGTTCAATTAAAAATCTTTAAGAATGAGAAAAAACTGTAATTTTAGGTGGTCACTTTTCCGCCACTTAATTATTTCAGTTCAGTTTTGCTTACCAGTCTGAGATCCTCATTAGTGCCCTATAAAATAAAGCAAAAATAATTCCAATATCTTTTCTACTTAAGAAGCTAGAGAAATTATTAAAAAGTATGAAATTAGTAAACATTTTTCTTTGGGTGGCTACTAATGACACGTTATACAATAAAAAAATTTAGTTTTTTACTTAAATTAAAAAGAATGTGGCACGGCTAAAGACCTCAAATTTTATAATTATTTAACCGACGTTTAATGCATTCATAAACTTATTTAATAGATCTCATGAATTGCTATTAACTTTTTGTTAAAATTAATTAAATAACATGATATTTTGTATCGTTTTGTATTGGGCGGAAATTCCCGGGAAATCGAAAAATCAATCCCGCTTTCCCGGGAATCGAAAAAGTCCGGGAAAAACTCTACTGCTACTGAAAAAGTCCATAGCTAGCTAAAAGGCATTAGCACAAAATTGTTATTTATGGCTATTGCTTGTAACTAAAGAAAACGTTAGCTTATAAGAAAGCACTAATAAAAAATCGTAAACGTCTTAAAAAATAAAAAAACTAGTAGCTGCGTGAATAGGTGCTCAAAGCCGCACGAATAGGAATCATTAGGCAGTTGTGGGAATTCATACAAACAGCTCACAAAATAAAAAGTGCAATATTTAGTGGTAAATGTATAACGCATTGATAATCCAATAATGCACGCCTCATAAGCGTAGCGTTGAGGTGGGTACTACTCTCACTTCACGCGAAAGTACTGATTTTTCAAACTTAAAATGGCTCTATTATTATCATATATTGTTGCACTTGTAAAAAATACATACACACACATATTAAGAAAAATACTATTTTTAATACTCATGACATTTTTAATGTCATTTTTATTATTTAAACTTATTAAAAACTGTTTAAAAAAGTTCTGTCTTGGACGTCCGTTTGTCTGTATGTACGGATCATGTAAGTGGTCACGATAACGACCGAAAGACTTCACTAATGGAGTCCTTTTTTTACGCTTCAGTATAATTAGGAATAGAAGCCTATTTAATTTCACGGTCTAAATGAGATTATGAGGCGTGCACTTTTGGATTTTCCAAACTATTTTTATTTACTCTTACTTACTTTAGGTTGGGCATGTGAAAAAAACATCGATATACATCGATATGTTTTTAATATGGATCGGCATCGATATATATCGAATAAAAAATATCGATATCTTTCAAGCATTTTTATTCATAAATAATCCCAAAATTTTTTAAAAATAAAACACGAAAATTTTTTTCTTATAAATAACTAATCTGTAAAGAGTTAATTTCAACCTCCTTATTGTTTTACCAATATTTCATGAAACGTACATCAGCAAAATTATGCTCAACGAAAGATAACACGCTGTTAATAAATAGCAATTTTTTTTCGTGAAAAGCGACTTAGTGCGATTCGTAGGTCTAGTTGACTACATCATTTTGCGATTTTAAAAAATTTCATTCGGCCTGATTGTGTAAGGCGTTGGCGTAAAGGGCTATGTCGTTTTTTGTCATAGACTAAAGTAACACACAACCCGTGTTCTTTAATCTACTACAAAAAACGACTTAGGCGTTTACGCCAACGCCTTACACAATCAGGCCCATTATTCCCAAAACGATATTTTGGGAATTCAAGGACAAACAAATTTTGCTTTTAATATGTATCTAAAATAAATATTTATACTTTTTGAGGGCTCCGAACACTAAAAGTATAAAGAAACCCTATTGTTCTCGCTACGCTGTCCATCTGTCTGTCCATCTGTCTGTCTTTCCCAGGCTGTTTTCTCGGGAACAGGAAGAGCTACGGCCGCTGCAATAACAAATATATGCCAGTTAAAAATTAAAGGGTGTTCTACAGCGAGCAACGGAAAATGTTGAAATACTAATGTAATGTACAGACTCTTATATATAGACACTTAAAATTTTCACAGTTAGTGTTAATTGTTGTTGACAACATCAATTAACACTGATATTAAAAAAAATAAAAAGAAAGGGTGTTCTATCAGTTAATATATAATTTTGATTATGTAATTTAGACAGTTTGTTGTATCTTGGAAACCGTAAGAGGCAAACTCAAGAAATTAAAAAAAAACGCTAAAACTTAAAAATGCCAATATAAAAAAAAATTTCAAAACGAAAAATCGCCAAAATAAAAAAAAGACCTTAAAGGCGAAATAAAGCACCAAAAGAAAAAATCGCTAAAAGTCACCAAAACTAAAAAAATCGAAAAAAAAACTAAAAAAGGCGCCAAAAACCGACAAAGTCGTAAAAACGAAAAAAGCGCTAATACTTAAAAAATCGCTAAAACGAAAAATATTGTCAAAAAACAAAAAACAAATCGCTAAAAATTAAAAAAAAATTATCAAAAACAAAAAAGCGCCAAAACTAAAAAAAAATTAAGAAACCGAAGAAATCGCAAAAACAAAAAAAGGTACCAACAAAAATAATTGTTAAAACTAAAAAAATCACCAAAAGCCGAAAAAAGTCCCCAAACCTAAAAAAGCGCCAAAACTGAAAAACGTCCCAAAACTGAAAAACGCGCCAAAACTGAAATAAATCGCTAAAACTAAAAATATCGTAAAAAACGAAAAAAAACGTTATAACAAAAAAAACTTAAAAACCAAAAAAAAAATTACCAAAAAAATGGCGAAAAGAAAACAAAAAAAATCACCTAAATGAAAAAAGCGCCAAAAGTGAAAAAAATTAAAAAATAAATAATAAATAAAATTAAACAAACAGCAAAACGAAAATATTGCCAAAATGAAAAGAGCAAAAACGAAAAGGAGTAAAGGAGTATATACATATTGTGTATGTGCATTCTTAATTAAGCAGTAGAATAAGATATTGATCCGAATAACAAAATCTATATACTGGCTAAAAAGCGGGGAAATATCTTCAAAACAGTGTATTAATTTTTCCATTCAGATACACCGTTCTCCAGCAAAAAAGCTGGAAAACATTTTGGCGCACAGATATTTCGACTCCAAGTTAACATAATTGTATGTGTTCAGTTCTCAGATGAACCGGACAACTTCACAAAAGAAATTATTATTAGTTTTTCTTTAGACAAACATGTTTTTGAAACCGATTTAAAATTTTTTTATTGTCTCTATTTTGTTTGATAAATAATTTTGTTTGCCTTATTATTTCATTTCATTTTTGCTATCGCCAATGTTGACAACCTGATTAAATTATGAAATTGTTTGATTTGTTTTTTTAAATTTCTCTTAAATATTTTTTGATTGAACAAATTTTTTAATTGAAAAAAAACTGAATGTTTTTTAAACAATTTATTAAAAATGTTTGCATTTGAATGTACAAATTTCTTTGTCGGACATAATTGCACAATTTTTCATTTGATTCAGGGAATTTTAAAAAGTATTTTTAAAAATTCAGTATTGAACTTGTATAGTCTGTTGTACTAGGGACAACTCTTTCTCTTCTTCCAAACAGACTATTTGCAATTAATTGTATTTTTACTTTATATAAATAGAAAAGCATTTTAGAATTTGTTGACAAAAAAGTTGAAAATTTGTTTCAAAGCAACTTTGATTTCATAAAGTTATTTATTAAAAACAAAATTCATACTGCGTTTGAAATAATTCCTGTTTTTTATTTATAAATTAATAAAATATATGAATACTAGATTATGAACTTTTTTCATACTATTTATGTTCAAACTTTTTTCTGTGTATTTATTGAAAGCTAAATTCATACTGGGAATGAAAAAATTCATGTATTTTATTTATAAATTACTAAAATATATGAACAATAGACTATGAACTTTTTTCATACTATTTATGTACAAACTTTTTTCTGTGTACATACATAATAAGTATACTTTAGAAATTAGCAAATGGCAATTCTCTACAGTACTTTATTCTTTTATTGAGCTAACGTTTAGCTGATATAGGTAAATTTATTTAATAAATTTAAAGAAACCGTGTGACAATAATAAGTGTTAAGTAACTAAACTCAAAAAATCTTCATTTTGGGAAAAAGATCTTCAAATCTTATTTTGAATAAAAAATCTTTAAAATTAATGGCGTTTTCTTTTCTGAGTAATATGCTGCATTTATTCTGCCTTTTACATTTCTTTATGTTCTTTTCTGAAAAATATGTGTTATTTTAAAATTATAACGCGTGCTTTTCTTATGATGTTGCCCTTAAAAAGAAAAAAAATGTTACATATTCAACACTCATTTTAATTAAAGGGGCATTAGTGCAGCACTACATTGACAGCTGGTTTTGTTATTGTTTCTGAAATAAATAAACTGGCGTTCTTTTGTAAACGTCATATATGCAACATTTCTTAAAAATCAGGGAAGCGTGTAAAAATGTTGCCCAATCACATGTGACACTTTATGGTACACTTTTGTTTTAGAAAAGAAAACGCCATAAGGTAAAATCTTCATTCTGGCATCGCTGTTTTCCATAATTTCAATTTTACATAATATTTCCTGTTTTTCGTGTAGTCATATCAAATAATTTCTTAGTTCCTCTGTGTTTTTATTGATCGTTCAAACAAGCTTGATAAATTTTAAAAAGTTTCATACAAATACCTACCCGAGTATAATAAAGCATTTCCATATTATCAAACAGGCTATATAGGTAAGTATCAAGAGTATATATAGCGCCTTGAGTTTCATCATTGATTCTTAATAAAGAATTCAAGAAAGTCACAAATAAAGAGAGCATTTACATAACATCGTTAACAGAAAGTAAAGTTGCATAACCTCCAAAACTTTTTAATACAATAGCCCAATTCACAATATTTTGCAAATGGTCTTGCATCGTAGCATTTGCAAACTAGTATGGTTAAGTGGTGAGTATCAATATGCAATACAATTTGCAAATGCTACGATGCAAGACCATTTGCAAGATTGTGAATTGGGCTAATGTTTTATTGACGGAAGTTTTTTTAACACTCAAAAAACACACCTTGATCTCATTGTTGAATATTTATTTCTCATTGCTGTTATTCTTTATTTTTCTTTTCATTAATTATTTATTTCAAGATTTTTTAGCCGTTCCTTTTCTCTTCTTTTAACTCTCTTTCATAGTATTACTTGCACCTTAGTTTTATTAGCCCAATTCACAATCTTGTGCAAATGGTCTTGCATCGTAGCATTTGCAAAATGGTATAGCATATTGATACCCACCACTAACAATTGTTAAGTGGTGAGTATAATATACTATACCAATTTGCAAATGCTACGATGCAAGACCATTTGCACAAGATTGTGAATTGGGCTATTATTTCTTTTCCACCATCACAATGAGAAATGTTGTTGACCCATTAACTCATTATAGGTACATACAAGAGTACATAATATTTTCGACGTACATAAACTAGCAAACACGAGATGATTCGCTCGTATTGTAGTTTGGCCCATTCTTATCATTCTTATGTGCAATAAATACAATTTGTAATAAATTTTTATTTCTATATTTTTCTAATAAGTACATAGTTAAATTGTTGCAACATTTTGTTATTGGAAAAAAGTTTCTTATCGCACATTGGTTAAGGGGACTAGAAAACAGTCTAACAGTGACCAAAAAAGGAAAATTTTCCATAGTGCCTTACAGCCATGCATGTATTTTGGTAAGAATATGTCCAGTTATTCCCAGTGGTAAAACTAAAATGGTCTTCTCACTTCAAGTCTTCTTAAAGACCTTCTTACTCTTTCTTTTAGAAGGCCTTTGTTCAGGGCTGCTAGTAGTGGGGATTTGTCCCCAAACGTGGGGATTTTACAAGTACTTTCGTTTGGGGATAGGGAATTTTAAAACTATCGTGTGGATTTTTTGGGGATGATTTGACGACAATTGAATACAATTAAAGCTTGTATCATTATCATTGGTTCAATCTCTTTTTTTTTCAAGTAAAACGCTTTAATTGAGTGCCAAAAATTGCTAAATTAATTTTCAAGCTGTTATTAACGGATTCTTTAGGCTTATTTACGGTCGAAAAGGCCACTTTCCAAAAGTTGCGTGAAGAATGCATTCTGGAACGGTTTATTTTATATTAAATATATAAAATGAATAATTTGGAATACATCAATGAAGTCCTAAAAGATCGGAACACATTCCTTAGTTTGGACTATATCGATTTTTAATACGAGTTTGAACAAAAACTAAAAAACTGCAAACTAAAAGCCAATGAAATAATGATTTTAAAAAAACAATTGTTTTCAATATATTAGAAAGCTAATGTTAGAAATAGTAAAGCGCTTGTCAGAAAATAATTTCCTTTCACTAGTTGAGATAACAATTTTGGAGATGAATATCCAACAAATCTATATAATTTTCGGTCAAAGGTGTACAGTAGGCATATAACTTTTTAAAATTTTTGCAAATAGGAACCACATTGCCTGCTTGAGTAGCAGGACATGGCGTTCGTTTGAAGAGACCAGGAGCCTTACACGGCCTATAAACCATAAGACCATAGTATCAATACGACCAAGCGTTCCAATTATTTTTCTCCACACAACACTACGGTTTTCTGGAAATATAGCGAAGCATTACTGCGCATTACTCCGATCGCCACCTAAATATATGATCTATCAAAAGATATTCGAGGTCCTCTTTTTTTCTTTGCAGGCTGCTAATTCTGCACTTGTGCAGCTCAGGAGCACCAAAACTGGTTCGTAGCTCCTTTACGTACAAAAGCAAGCGCAGCTTGGGAACTCGAACACTGGTTCGCAGTTCCTTTGCTAATGCTACAAGAAGAAGGCATAGCATGATAACTCAAAAAATTTTTGACAGTTCCTTTGGTGGCGTTGCGAGGTTTAACTCGAAACCCTAAAACTAGTTCGCAGTTCCCTTATCCATAACTGGTACTTGGGTAGGTGTGGTACTTGATTTAATACACCTCCACAAGCAGGTTTTTTCCTGTAAAAGTGTGAATATTGACAGCTTTTGAGATACTGGGTCTGCAGTCATGCGTTTGACACTGATCTTCTTCGGAGCAATCTTTCTGTTTTCATCTACAGAATTCAGGCCTGCCATATTTGCCGGTTTATCGGTATTTTACCGATTTTTTTCCTCAAAATTATCAAAGTGCCGATTTGCCGATTTTCGTTCCAAAAATGTCGATTTTTCGATAAACACTTAAAACACGGTAACCTTTTTTGCTTTAGTATAACTTATTAATTTTGGGCAACATTGGAATACTCGTTACATTAAAAACAGCAACTGTTAATAAGTCAGCGCTTCTACTAAAGAGAAAAATGGTTATGTTTATTTCAGGGACCGTAACGATTATGAGTAATATCATAAAAATTACGATTTAATTGTTATTTTCAGCTTTGAGTTTTATTTTTGAGTTATTTTTTATCGTAAAATAATTCTTATTTTTGAGTTTTATTATTTAGCTCAAATAACGATTACTGTAAGTTTTTAATTCTCATAATATGACTGATTTATCTGAAATTTTTTAGACACCTTTACTGAGTGTTGCCGTTTTGGTATTTTCGCGGCTTTCGGTGTTGCCGTTGTTTTCCGAGGAACTTCTGGGATTTTGGGGAGATTTATAAAAAATATGGAAATCAGGGGAATTTCTAAGATTCAGGGGAGATTTTAGTACAAGTTTTTGGAAATTCGAAGAACTTCTGGGATTTAAGGGAGATTTTTGTACAATTTTTTAGAATCCGGGGAGTTTCTGGGATTTTGGGAAAATTTTTAAAAAATATTTTTGAATACTTAAAAGATTTTCGTAAATGTTAAATTTTTAGGAATCCGGGGAACTTCTGGGATTTTTGTAAAATTTGTTGGGCGTCCGTGGAACTTGTAAGATTTTGGGGAGATTTTTAGACCGGTTTTGTGTCTAATGCTTAGTGAAGGTGTCTCGGGTAAACAGCAGTTGTCTCGGCTAAACAGCAGGTGTCTCGGCTAAACTCTTGAGAAGTATCACATAAGTATCTTCCAAGCAATAATTAAAAAAGTAGTTATGAATTACTGTGAATTGAAATTCAAATGGCTTGTTGCATATGACCAAAAACAACATCAACAAAGTAACAATTAAAACCTAAAATAATGATTATTTTTAAGCAAAAAATAGAAATCAAGAAATAATCGTTACTTTCGAGCAAAAATAAATAAAAATTGAAAATAATCATATTTTTGAGCTAAAAAATAAAACTCAAAAATAAGAATTATTTTACGATCAAAAACTAAAACTCAATTATAATTCTTATTAATTGATTTTTTTTAGTAAAAATTGAAAATAAAAGTTTATTGCATAAATGGAAAGCATGTCAAAAAATAGTAATTTTATTGTTCAATAATATGTTACTAATATTCTGCGATCATTTTGATATTTTTGGTCAAAGATTTGTGCAACAGTCAAAAGTTTTCTGGTACGATGTTTCTGCAAACTTTCTGAATCGAATTAATATCGAATTAATATTAGACAAATCTACACTTCATCGAAAGGAAATATATTTTCTTTTAAGACATTTCAGACTTTATGAGAGAATCACCAGAGTTGTCTAAAATTCCCTCAGACATTTGACAGCATAGCGCCGGCAGTTTTCTGATCTGCACTTTAACCGAAGACAATTTAATTTCCTTTAATACTTTTAACAGAATGGTCTGCAAATTTCTGATTTATGTCTTACGAGTTTTAGCAGTCATTTCTGTACAATGTCTGACTTTAATTTTCAAAATCTTTAGAGTTTGTGCATAAATATTTTAGTTTTAAAACTTATAAAATATAGGTAAATGTTTTCTGATGGGCTGCAGAAAAATGTATGACAGAAGAAGTGTCAAAGAAGTCTTAAAACATTCTGATTTTATGTGGGAATTTTATTCAACATTTCTGATAAATTTAAAATTTTAACTCCGACATTTCTCCGATATTTTCTGATGTCTTGTCAGATATTCTTCCGACATTGCTCAGACATGTTGAAAATTCCTTTCGAATTTTCCCAGAAAATTCCTTAGATTTCGTACAGCAAAGTTTTTAGAATTTCCTCAGACAAAGACCTCCGCTTTCTTGTCGGTACGTTTTCTGACCGGCTTCAGATACGAACTCGGCATCTTGTGCAAACTTTCTGAACGACTTCGGACCAAGTTTTTTTTTTGACAGAAGCTAAAAGAAGAATTAATTTTTAAGACTAAGACCCTAACAATTCAATTGAAATTTATTTTTCTATTTTATTAACCGGCTTCAAAAACAGGAGAAAGGCTATCAATTCGACATGCATTTTTTATGGATGTTCCCTTAGTACTCCGACATTTAGAAACCGATTTCGGATATTTTTTTCTTTATTTAAAGGGACTGGTCCCGTTTTAAAGTTGGCAGGGTCACGCCCATGCGAAGTAAATACACATGTGTTTTCAACTACTTCTACTCAACCAATTCCTATGAAACTTTACACACACGTTAAGCTTCTGTTTGAATATTACATCATGATTAAAAATGTGGGCAATGCCACACCCATGCAAAGTAAATATTATTTTTCAACAACCTATACTAAAACGATCCATATGAAACTTTGCAAACACATTAAGTTATCGTTGCAATACAACATTATGGATAGAAAAGTGGGCAGCGCCACGCCCATGAAAAATAAATATATATTTAAACTACTTCTACTAAGCCGATTCTTACACTCAAAATATTCCGTACTTAAAAGTAACTGAAATTGCAATATAAAATAAATTAAAACTCAATTAAAAACCGGTCTACTTATTTTTCATTTAAGTTTAACAAAAAGTTTATTCAACTTTAAATGTTAAAAAGTTAACAGACTTAAAACCATAAAAAATTAATGATTCCTTATTTGTTTGGATCAATTTAACTGTCAAAAGAACTAATAGCAGCTTCCGTAAAAATAAAAGAGGTTTTCTTGTTTCTGCTATTTTCACTGTTAAATAATCAACCCCAAAATCCGTAAAAATAATTGATTTTTGCTTTATTTTTAAATGTTATGAGGATTATATTATTTTGTATCTTTAATTATTATTTTATTAAATTTATATTTTTACTCACTGTTTGTTATGTTAACTTCTACTGGGATCGAACAAAAGCTCATTGGGTTTGAAATTCAACATATCAACCATCTGGCCAAAGCATAGCATGTAAATTAGCTGCACGAAGACAACATAAACTTACTCAATTTTATGCATTTAACATTACAAATATAAAAAAACACACGTGGTCTTGACTGAAATTGAACATGTGACCTCTCGTTTAATAGTCTAACGTACTAACCACTACACCACTGATTTTAAATGTCAATTTATATAATTTCAATTGCAATTTCCGTTAATTTTACGTACATCATATTTTGAGTATTTGTGTGTGTGTGTTATTTCTATGCAAGTACTTTTTTGGTACTTGTAACATAAACAACGGACTATATTGAAAGCAGCAGAAAATCCGTATAATGTGTATTTAATTTTTTATTGAATGTAAGAATCAGTTAAAAATAAGATTGCTTAGAATATTAAATGTTTACTCTTTTAAAAATGATTGCACGGAATACTTCTTGAACAAAATACATTCCGTTACTGTCATAATATTGTGAGTGTATGAAACTTAGCACACAATTAGTTCCCGCATTATGATAAAAATATGGGCAGTGCCACACCTATTTTGTAGTCGGGTTTTTTCACGAATAATTTTTATTGGTTATTTGAAATTTTATAAACATTAGTTAATTCTGAATTGTTCTGTTTTGTTATTTTTTGTTAATAAAAATATGTTTGGTATTGGTACTTTTAATTTGCCGATTTTGCCGATAGCGCCGACTTCTTTTTTTCTTTCAAATGTGCCGATTTTTTACCAAAATCATCTGACACTTCTGCCCGTGATTTCCTGCGGCTTGAGTGTTCTCATCTCGTGCTTTGCGTCGCCGTTCCTTTTGTTGCTGTACGTACACTCAAAATAAAATGATAGGTAAATCTAACTGTTAAAGTAAATTGTTGTTGCAATTTTTATGAAATAACAATTTTAATTGGTTAAAATAAGTTGTAAGTCATTTCATGTCTATGGTTACTTTGTGCTATCGTTATTCAACAAAATGACTTAGCTGAGATGGTAAAGGCGTCCGGTTCATAAACATGAGAACCTAAGTTCAAGACCGAAATATTACATTTTACTGAATTATAAAATATAAATTTTGGAAAAAGATGCTTTAAAAATAAAACTATTTTTGATGGTTAAAATTATTAATTTAATTTTCAACAATTTTTGTGGTTAAAACTACCACTTTTAATAGTTAAAATTACCAATTTAAAATAAAAACACTGAAAATAGTTATTTCACAAAAATTAATGTATTTAAGTCAAAGAAGTCACCACATGTCTATGTATACTAAGTTCAAGCCCAAAAACTTACAAACAAACAAAATAAATTTTTTTTAAACAAACACACTTACTGCTTAAGCCTTGGTAGGCATCGAACCTGCGACCTTCCGGTTAGCAGTTTTACACACTACACTACAATTCCATTAGTTGGATTTTACTGTACTTTATGGGTTGGCTCAATTCTAACCTATGAAATTGGTTAGATTTAACAATACATATTTTATTTTGAGTGTAATACATATTTTATTTTGAGTGTAATTTCTGGTACATGGCCTGTAGTGTTCTCTGAATTTTTATTTGTGCATATTTCTGTTCATTTGATTCCCACAAGTATAGAGGTAGAGATATCGACCAAGGGCGTTTATCTACTAGCTGAGGTGTCTATGTATCAATAAGTCTCTTATTCCTGACTGTCGCATAACATCAGTTTAGGGGTTGGATAGCCTCCTGTACTCAGGCTTTGAGTCAGCTGTCTTTAATTCAGATTACTATGAGAAACAAGTCAGCCCACAGTTTAAGAGTAAAATGTAGAGACCATAGCCTATATGTAAGACAGCACACTACGTTAATGTGGTTAACTCTAGGTCTACTAATGAATTTCCATTAACACCAACGAAATGCAGTCATATAAACTAGCTTATAACCTACAACAGTTTAAACAATTTTAATTGATGTCTGAGGATATCTAAGTATAATAAGTTTTTTAAAGTAAAAATTTTTCTGAATTGGACCACATCAAAATTTGTGAGTTGTATTTGAATGCAGTGGGTCTATTTCTAAATCCTGCCTTTGCATTTCAGCTAACGACAGGTATAGCAAGTTTAAGTGATGAATCTGAATGAAATGAGAACGAAAATAATAAAATTTAATTAGGTTTAATCTCAAACATGTGCTAACATTTAATCAGCAATGAATTAATAGATTTATTGATAATGCAACATTGTTACTGTGATTCACTTTCAAAACGTCACTTTGTATTTGAGCGATTGGCTCAGCTATTAAAGCGGTTTTTATGGGCTTACAGCAGTCAGTTTTTTTAAATAATGATTTTTCGAATGTCAAATAATCTGTATTCTTGAATTGAAGGTACGCCTTAAACACATTTTTGAAGCCTTGACCTTACTAAAAATAAGCTAACTGGCGTAAGTAAACTTTAGCAGGTTTTAAATCATTGGTCGGTGTTTCATAGCACAATAGTGATGAGAGTATTCATACGTATTCTTACTAGGGATGTAACCGATACCGATACATCGGCGATACTTCAGATTTTCCGATACATCGGTATCGATGATATTTTACTGTCGATATGACGATACTTTTAAAATTTTTTTTTCACAAGTTTATTTTTTAACAAATAATTTATTTTTGTTAATTTTACCATGAATTAAATTCAATTCATTGTTTTTTAAATCTTATTAATATTAATAATATTTTACGCTGCTATTTTTTAAAAAAATGTGTTTATCTCTTGTTAATTTTACCATGAATTGGAATTCAACTCCTTGCTTTTTAAATCTTATTCCCAGAAAAAAATACACTCCAAAGAAGTCTTGAAAATGTAGAATTCGCGATCCGGAAGTATTGCAAATTTGGATAATTTCTAATTAATTTTACATATTCTTGTCATTGCAAGAAGTTATCTTTTTCGATTACAAATCGCCGAATTGGAAGCGATGTTAGGAAAATTTTCTTTTTCGGTATCCTATAATGACTTTTCCTCAAGGAAAAAGGATGAAAAATTACCAATGTTCACAACTTGTTTCTTTTTATGCGAATTTAAACGCAAAACTGTGTTTTCATGTAAATTTAAGTAAATAAATATAAATTTTTGTAGAATTTCAAGTTAGTTAGAAGAGTATTAGTTGATAAATCTGTGGTTTTCTTGAATAAGCGCCGATGTCCATTTTTGTCGATTTTGAATTATTGCCAGTAGGCCAACTTTGGCGGGTTAACCCAGAATAATCAAAAATCTTCGAATTCAAACCCATGCAGTTCGACTAAAATTCATAACTTCAGTTTAAAAATTTCTACATTAAGATGAAAAAAGATTAAGAAAAGGTCTTGAAAGCCAAACGCTAAACTAATTTTGTGCCGAATATATAAAACATAAGATGCTTAGATCCGACAAAAAAATACCAAAGTTACAAGACAGAATTTTTTCATAAAAAATTGCTTTTGATCGAAAATATTCTTTTAACAATTGAGTTATGAATTTTTTAGTCGAACTGTATGTTTTTTATCCAAAGTTATTTAATTAGTTTGGCTTAATTTCATTTTCAATCAGAGACGCGGAAACTTTTAATTTTTTTATTTCCATACCATATTTTGTTGATGAAAAATATTTTTGTTGATGAAAATGTATTTTCATTTGTACAAAAAAATAAAATATTTATATATATTTTCAAATATAAATATCAGAAAACAAAAATTTTCAAATGATTGTTTTTTCAAACTCTTAAAATTTTAAATATTTGAAAATAAAAAATTAGGTATTTGTTATTTTATTCGACCTTACACTGTAAATATTAAATATTAAACTTATTTGAAAATATTTCACACCAAAATTAAGGAACAAAAACTTTTACTGTACCTTGGACTTTCCGCGATGTTAGCAATTTCTTCTGAGATTCTGTTATTCTTTACAATATTAGTGATTTCTTCAATATTTTTTGCAATTTTTCGTGAACATGCGGCTTTGGCGGTTTCTAATCAATGTTTTCGATTTTGCAAATTCTCTCGAATTTTCGCAATGTTCGGGATAGGAGCGAATTTTTGCCAGTAGTTAGGCTCTTTATAGTTTACACGATTTTTAAACCATATTAGACTTTGGTATCATACCGCTATTAGCAAGTTTTTGCGAATTTTCGCCATTCTCGCGATTTTTTTCAAAATTTTGTCATTCCTTACAGTTTTAGCAGTTTTTAGTCAAAATTATGGTTTGTTTAAAGTTTTGAAATTTTTCGCGAATTTTCGGTATTTTTGCAATAAGCGAAATTTTTCCAAAGTTTATGGGTTTCTTACATTTTTGGAGCTTTTAATCAATCGTAACACTGTAATCATTCACGTACAAGAAAGTTTTTGCAAATTTTCGTAATTTTCGCGATTTTTCCCTCCTCTCCTTGTATTAATTGATTTAAAACGTGTTCCAAATGTGCATATAAACATTTTATTATTTTACTGTCTTCTTTATATGATTTTTTTCTTACAAGACATTTTTCTTATAGTACACATAAAATTTTTTCATCCGATGAAAAAGTTGAAAATATTATAAACGATAAATAATAAACGATTTTTATTTAATTTTTTTTTTCGAAAAGAAAATAAAATAAAAATGCTTTGTCTCAAATAAAAAAATCCAAATAGATAGATATAATTTTTTAATCACTAGTGTTTGTTTTTTGATACGAAAAAAAAACAAAATATATGGTTTTAAAAGTATTAAAATACGGTCTCTGTTTTCAATTTAATCTTTCGATCAAATTATTTTTTTATTTAAGAAAGAAATTCTAAAGCATATAAATATTGAACTTTCAAAGAAAAATTCTGGATGCACGGAAGGTTGAACTGACAGCTGTTTCGAGACTACCAAGTCTCTCATCAGAGCCCTTTACCTACACTACCAGCGACAGTAGCAAGAACACTGTAGCGAAATATTCTTTTAACTATAAACTGAATTTAAGCAATTTTATAGGAAAGATAACTTCCGACTTTTTCACTTACTGGCTTACAATTTTCTTATTTTTGTTTGGTCTAAACGAGTTTATGTTTCATGTGTTCTTTAACCTTAAAGCAATTTACTAAATTTTTGTTTCATATTTCAAAAATACATACATTTATTAGTTAGTTCATCAATATGCATGCAAATCGTTGGGTGCTAATGCGAACTCATCAGTAGATATTTGTTTCATCCTAAAGGAGAAATTATAAATGACGATTTAAAGAAAGCATCTAAAAAAGCACGTTTTTAAGTTTTTATGAACTTCCTAAGTATATATTGTTAGCTGAAATGCAAAATCAGGTATCTACTTTTTTAAATTTTATAGGAGAAAAAAATTAAACGAAATATTTATGCACTTCCTGAAGTTAAGTTTCTTTTTTCGTTTTTAATTTGGTTGATTTTTATGATAAAGGTTTGAAAATTTATACGGACATGCGCCTCGATGTAATACGCAGTAATTAAATAACAATGACATTTTGAATTATTTATTAGTTACGTGTTTTTGAATTTCAAGTAACGATATGGAACTGTATAGTTGCATATATATAAAAGAAATCATGTGTATACTCGTATTATCATAGAAATGGAGTGTTTTTACATCATCCCCCTTTCTACAAGAAATTTTATAAAATCCCGCTTTTTGATCGTTCTTTTCTTCAGAATCCCGCCTTTCAGTCGTTCTTGTCCCGCTTTTTGGAAAAACCTTCTGGTCACGTTAGATATACCTGATTTTTAAAGTGATGTTGCTCTCTGAATATGGTCATATGGAAGATATAATAAATCATATACATACTTATATCAGTTAACTTCGGCAAACTAGGAAAAAATAAATAAAATCATGAGAAATTTTAGGTAACTATAATTTTCAACAATTAATTGTTTATTATTAGCTGTAAATATTTTATTTTGTTTGGCTTCTTTCTGTAAATTACAATGTGGACAATAAATTATTTAAGCTGGAAAATGTCAAAGAAACTAAAGGTTTATTATGAAAATATTGATTTATGAGTTAAGTGTGATTAAGAAGTGGTAAGTTTAGTTAATTTGGGCAAATAATAACACAATTTTCCGAATTAAAAATTTCATTTAAATCAACTGTTCAATTCATAACCGATCTTGCGTTTTGTATTTCATATATGCATATTGAAGAATACTATTCATTTATACATGGTGTGTATTGTATAAATTTTATTTTCATG
Organism: Panzeria rudis; assembly: GCA_956483635.1. Classification (NCBI taxonomy): domain Eukaryota; kingdom Metazoa; phylum Arthropoda; class Insecta; order Diptera; family Tachinidae; genus Panzeria; species Panzeria rudis. The sequence goes on along the minus strand of OY101449.1, from coordinate 38,247,971 downwards.
GACGTTATGGAAATAATGTCCATGGACGTTATTACCACGTTGAAAAAGAAATAATGTCCATAGACATTATTACCATTTCAAAAAACAAATCATGTCCATCAACAAATTAAAATAAAGTCTATGAAAATAGTATTGTACAGTAAAGATTTTTTGCATAGCTGTTCTTCAGCCGGACTTAAGGGTTTTCTCCTCTGGCTATCTCGAATAGTGGCTTCGCCGAATAGTGGCTGGGCAGAAAATCTTTACCCATTACTTCAGTAGTTAAATCAATTGATTGCTAGTAAATAAACAAACAATTTATTTCCTTATTAGCACAGTAGTAGTGCCTGCGCTTATCATACAGATGATCAGCAAGCAGTTCAACCACTAACAAGGCCAAGTGTATTTTTTTTAATTGTATGCATGCTCGTAAAAACCACAGAATATGGAACAGAATACTCACTTTTGGCAGCCAAAATGATGTATTCGGAGCAGGTACGAATATGATGGTACAATTATACTGTTCTTTGGTACATTTTGGAACTTATTAATATCAGAGTACCGCCACTTATTTGATGCAATTTAAATGTTGTCGATATTCCGTTTTAATGTTTCTAAGTTTTTAAATTTTAAAGATGAAGAGTGAATAAAACCATTTCCATGGTTCGAAAGGGGAAAATGGTGGCAGTTTAATGCCTTACGGAAAAAAATAAAGAACAAAAAAGAAAAATGGGCAAGATTTTGTGAAAACTTGACTGAAACAGAAAACAATTGGTCCATTTCGATATTCCGCAAAAATAATTATTATTCGACTTCGTGAAGAATTTTTGTGTACGCTTCAAACACTCATGTGCTGAAAAACGCGCGATTGTTAAATCATTTGCGAGTTTAAAATCGCAAATCTCACTTTTGCATGTGCTGAGGCTCGCGCGTTCTGTTTATTTTTCGAAATAATCTTCGAAAAAGGTTCTTATATATGCTCTTTGTTTTTTGAAACCAAAGTATCCAACACAGAATTGTTCAACTATTTTTAGTTTTGGCCTTACTTTTTTTCTTGATATTTTACTTTTTAAGCATCTGGCAACAATATTGGTTGAATAATGACGAGCATTATAAAATCGCTATTTTTAAAGTAAACAAAACGGACACAACAGTCGAAATAAAACAGCATACTTTTTAATTTAGGCCATAATCGTGTAAACCACGTCACCAAAATAAAATTTGTAAAGAGAACAAAAACAAAATTTTAAATATTTTTTAAATTTGTTTCATTTTTCATACAAATTTTAAAATATTTGAAAGGTAAAGCAACGCTTTAATTTCTATACGTTTGTTTGGTGAAGAATTTGTATGAAAAACAAAAACAAATTTTTAAAATTTTGTCAAATTTATTGTGGCTTTAATATAAACTTCACTTCGGTGATGTGATTTACACAATTAGGGCCTTAGTACTTTGTATTAAAATGAATAAAAATTTTGTATTTTTTTAAGTGATATTAAATAAAAACAGATTAAATTTGACTGGAATGATTTTATTTTTGCTAATTGATGCTAAATTTTTGTAATATCCACAAGTTCACTTAGAGTTCACTTTACTCTTTGCTTGCGAGTTGAAACAGCAAAATTTTTTGTGATTGCGATTTCCAACACACCAATTTAGTGACTTCGAGTCGAAATCGTATTGATTTTGCGAAAAGCGGTCTTCAGCACATGGGCGAAAGATATGGACCAAAATAACCTACAGTACACAGCTTGTTACCCAGTAGAAACTTTGCTTCCAGGTAGGCAAAGAAATATTTGAGGATATAAATCGTAACTACTTACAATTTGACTCGTTAACTACTAATTTTTTTTGAGAAGCTAAAAAAATATAGGGTACTCCTTACAAATGTACTTACATTGTCACAGCAATTAACTAGTTATTGTTTGATTTAATTGAAGCTAAAAAATAAGCAGTCTAATAAACAAAATAAAATTAAAAAAAAAAATTATACGCTCTATATTTTATTTATATTTTTCACGCTTTTTTTTGACCCAGCTGGGATACAAACCACCCTCTTTTGGATTTGAGAACAAGTACTTTACTCACTCAGCTATTGTTGACTGATAAGTTCAAGCTCCAAAAATTAGTTTTCACATACACACACATGTTAACTTAAAAAGTGTTTATCTACTTATTTTATTAAAACATAATAACAAATTCTATCTACTTTCAGATAATGAGATAAATATTTACAAATTTTATCAATTGCTAAGTATTACTTCTATTTTGGAGCATAGTACTAAGATAAATAAGTACCACTCATTACTTTGTAGCGCAAGCCAAAAGTGTTTGCTAGGTATCAACGCAAGACTTATTGAAGTCAACTAACTCTTGTTGCTTCAGTTTTGAAATATGTATGTAACAGATACATAATTTATAATTTTAAAAATATTTTGTTTAACCATTGATCTCCAAAAAGTTTAATTGAAAATAATTTATACAATATCAAAAACCGATTTTCCATCCCTGATTTAAATATAAACCGGTGACTATTTAGCCGTGTTAACGTTACTAGTGATGGAGCGCGATTGAGTAAAACTTTTGACTTGATGTTTTTTTCAAAAGCCAGGAACCCCAAATGAACTACGGCATTTGTTTTAAGGGCAATATACACGGTCAACATGCTTGACAAGCGTGGTAGTAGTATGTGTGAAATTTCGTTAGAATTAGTGACACCGACGACGCTTGATGGAAAATCTACTTGGTTTTGATTTTTCGTCCAGCACACGTACACGAATCTGACATCAAGCTGATTGACCGTGTATATTGCCCTTTACATTGTTATGTAACATTACTTAAATACTGGTAGTATAAAGGTACGTTCACACTTGGCAAATATTTGCTCAAAAAAACTTAACCACTACTTTTGCTAAGTGATTTAATTATGTGAACACATATTTAAAAAAATATTGAAATTAAAGGAAAAACAATTTTAGGTTGTCTGTTGGTCACGATTTTTTCGGCAAATATTTGTGAAGTGTGAACGTACCTTAATATAAATGCTGTCTTAAACACAACTTGTCGACAAAATACATTTTTCGGATAGATTGAAATTCGTTGAAATCTAATAAGAGTCTATCCATCTGACCGTCTGCCTGTCCGATGTTGAAATGCATGTAATAAAGGCCCTATATAACTTACGCTTCTAAATTGTGGATCAATCTGTCAGTTCATGAATTAGTGAAATATAGCCAGAATGCTAATTTTTCACATGTTTCCTCATGTTTTGTTGTTTTTTAAAAATCGCTAAATTCCAAAAAAATTACTAAAACGAAAATAAATCGGTAAAAGGAAAAAATCGATAGTATTGGGAAAAATGGCCAAAACATAAAAAATCGCATAAACAGAAAAAAATTCCTAACTTGAAAAAAGTCACTGAAGCAAGAAAAAGGCACGAAAATAGTGAAAGATTACCAAAATGGAAAAAAGCGCTAAAACCGAAAAAAGTTGCCACAATGGAAAAAAACTCTAAAGCGAAATAAAATTCCCAAAACAGAAAAAAATAGCAAAATCGAAAACAAGTCGCCACAACGGAAAAAATATCACCTAAATTAAAAAAAAAATAGCCAAACGAGAAAAACGATGAAACGTCAGAAAAATAGTCAAAACTTGAAAAGACCGCAAAACGAAAAAAATGGCAGACGGACGATATAAAACATCATAATGAAAAATATCGCCAAAACGAAAAAAGTCGCTAAGTCACCACACACAAAAATTAGTAAAAACGAAAAAATCGCTCAAACGAAAAAATTCTAAAACGGAAAAAAAGACGTAATGAAGAAAATTTTCAAAACAGTAAAATATCGCCAAACTAGAAAAAAAAAATAAAAAGTTAAAAACTGTTAAAAGGGAAGAAAAGCACCAAAATTTTAAAAATTTCCCCAAAACGAGAAAAAAAACACAAAAATCCAAAAATTAGCTAGAAGCAGAAGAAGATAATCTCAAAAAGTCAACAAAACAAAAAAAAAAACGCCAAAACTGGAAAAATCACCGAAACGAAAAAATCGCCAGAATGGAAAAAATTTACAATATTTAGAATAAAATTCTGCAATTCAAAGAAATCGCTCAAACTTGAAAAAAGAGTCGCCAAAACTGAACAAATTGCTACAAAAAAGCTAATAAAAAAACGACAAAAGCGAAAAATCGCCAAAATAGACAAAATAATTATAAAATGCTTTTGTAAGTAAATGTTCACTTAAAATTTATTTTTTTAAATCTTATATTTTTCAGCATTTAAATTTATCAAACGTTTTTCAAATGTTTGGAACCAAGCTCCTGTTGGGTATATGTGCATACATATATCGTCAGCTGAAACGCAAAACGCCCTAACTAACATTTTCATTATTTTACAGTAGAAGCAATATATGCATGTATATGCTGAATTATTTAATTCGCCAGTTCTCTTCCTTTTAGATTTTCTCAATATTATCGCAGTTTTTGTTCGGGTAGGTCTGATTTGTATAGTACATAGTTAGATATGTATGTAGGTGAAATACATCGGAATTTACTAAGAATCCAATTAGAATGTTTTGCGTTTCATTTAACGATACAAATGTTTGGCGTATTCTACGACAAAATTAGCTTCTAAAGATTTTTTCCCGTAAAGTCTTGCGTGGATTATATTTCGTGTACGTATGGTATGCGTTTATAGTACAGTATTTATCGGTTATATGCACGCCGGTTATAAGCATTTACCGCTTTTATGCACTTGTTTTTTGCCTTTGTTATATAAAATACACCCAAATATTTTTTATATAAGCATTTCCCGTTTATATGCACCAAAAATCGTGCAAATTTGGAAATGCATATAACCGATAAATACGTGCATGTATGTATACTATGGCTTCGTGATGGATATATCTGTGATCACAACCCTTAACCGCCTAAGGCGAGTTAGGACAAAATTTAATTTTTATTGTGATGGACTCTATTCGTGTCTAAATCAAATCGCTACCATTTTTTTAAGTACACATAGAAAACAGATTCACTGTGACAACCGAATTCGTTACCAATCGAATTTGGTCAGTTACACGTACTATCCTAAAATTCAGTTGTATGTATGTTCCGATTAAATTCCGTTCACCGAACTGAATGTACCAGAAACCTCAATAAAATAAAATATTATTTTAATTTCATTTTTCAATTAAATTATATTTTTATTTAGAGATAAATGTGAAGTATGTAGACAAAGAAAATTTTTGACTGCGCGGAGGGTTGAACTGACGTTTCGATAGTTCCCACTAATCTCATCAGAGTTCTTTACCGCTTAGACCACTCGACCAGAGTCGGTGGTTTGCAGTCAAGACTTGAATATCATATACTTTTAAGCAAATCATATTGTTAGTCTTAGAGCTGTATTCCATTTGATAGTTATTGATATTCACTTTTTTCATCATCACTATTCATAAAATTGACTAAGCAGTGCAAAACTTACCTTTAAATCTTGATTGATTTTGACTTCGATTTTGACAGTTATTAATAAATTTTATCTGCCAAGCGGGCTTTTTACCAATTTTTCCATTACTCCAAATTTCTATTCGATTGGAAACTCCAAATAAGTATTTTGTAAGCTACGTCCGAAATTTTATTGTAAGTATTAGGTATTGCTACTGATATTATAATTACAGAAGAAAATATCATCAAACAGCCACAAACAAATCAAGTCATAAATATTTAATTTAAACTCAAAAATATATTTAATTAATATAACAAATTAGGATGTTAATATAGCAAACATAGAACATTTTTTCAACAAACTGAGTTAATTAAATTTTTTGTAATGTATGGCGCAAAAATCCAACAGTTTTTGTAAATATTTACTTGTGAAAAATTCAACAATCACATTGTTGATATTACAAGCTAAAATTTTTCTAACCAATTAAATTACTTAATAAAATGGTTAGTTAAATTATATTATAACGGAGTGCACACACGTTTACACGTCTATAGAAGATATATAAGAAACTACGTTTTATTTATATTTATTATTTACTTATTTATTAACGAGTTGCTCTGTAGCTGAGAAGTAAGTACGCCAGTCTATTAGTCCAGAGGTCGCCGGTTCGATTGCAGCCAAAGACATTTGGTGCTTTCGCAGATATAACAATTATGTATGATAATAAATAATAAAATTTGGTTCAAAAATTTAACAAATCACATTTTTAATATAACAATAATTTCAACTGACATACTTAATTTTAAAATCTAACAAAAAAAAATTCTTTTTTTGCTTTTTTGCAGAAACGAACTTGACAGGAATCGAACCTGTAACCTTCCGGGTAATAGCCTGGCACACTAGCCAGTACACTATGGGAGTCAACAAATTATTTGTTGAAATATTTAATTGAAAATATATTTTGTAAGACAACGTTTTTTGAGAACCCAGTTTATTAACAATATTTTTTTTTGTTAACACCTCAATTTTGAATAACACAATAATTTTAATTGGAAATAAATCGAGTTGATTTTATTTTCTAATGTCACAAATGCCGTGTTAGTATTTACAAAAATCGTTGTAGGTGCCATTTTAAAAAAAGTTTTAATTGTTATTACAAATAAATTAATTGCATTTACAAATCTTTTTTTTCTGTGACTAAGGTATATTATTTCAGTCAGAAGCAAGGAATTATGATTGAATTAATTAAATTTTAGCACTTATACTAAAATATTAGTTCTTCTTGTTGAATTTTTGTAATTATAACAGTTTTCCAATCAATCTGTTTTCTCTGTGATATGTAACTTTTTTAGACGACAATTATCTATAAATAAGTTAAAGAAAAGCAAAGTGACGACTGATTGCAAGCGAGTTTTTGCTACTTAAACAGCTCTCCTGAAAATTTTTTAAAACGACTTAAGCGGTTAAGGCTTGTGACCACAGATACAAGATTCGGAAATCTTACTTCTTCAATTTCAATCTGAAATCACATTTCAGCATTAAAAATTTCTTGTGTAGGTATCAGGGTACGGATTTGCACACGAGTGTGCAGCACATGTGCCTAAATTTGCCACATACACACGTGCAAGTGCCTTATAATATCTATCTAAGGGCACACACACATGTACGTGTGGCATTTTGGTTGGCACACGTACACGTGCCAAAAGTAAGCACACAAAAAAGTGGCACTTACTCGTGTGCGACATTTTATTGTTTGCCTATTTTTGGCACGTGTGCATGTGCCGCACATGTGTGTGCAAATCCGTACCCTGGTAGGTATACATTTAGGAGCGATAAATAAATATTTGTTTCATTCATTTTGTCTGTTACAAAAGTTTTGAGTGGCGCCTTACGGCATGTGTAGTTAGTCTTATTGCTATAAAGCCAAAACGGAAACGTTACGAATTGGAAAACATTAATATTTTCACTTTCTTATAACTTCTATGATAGTGCCGATAACAAAAAATTTTTTATTCTTAAATTTTGAATTACAATTCGAAAATCCTAAAATATACAAAAAGAAAAATATCTAAATATCGTAAAAAATTTCAAAAATTATTCGAAATTTTGTTTTTTTATATTTACAATTGCTAAATTCTGAAATAAAAATTGAAAACGAGATCGCGAGTAACTATTCCAAGACTGATGCTAAGGATTCGAGGAAAAGGTTTATTGATTGGTTCTCTTCAATACATAAATGAAAAAAAACACTTATCATGTTCTAATTTTCCAATACAAAATAGATAATAATTCGCCAGTATACTATACAATGCATTTAGAAAGTTACAATTTAAAAATACAATAAATATTTAAGAATATGCAATAAAACACACGCTTAATTGTTGATTAGTTTTAGAAACACATACAAAATAAAAAATATAAATGTATATATATATTTAATCACAAACAGAACAAATCAATGAAAAATTATTTATAAAATATTTTATAACTAAACAAAACTTAAAAAAATGTAAATTCTTTGGCCACAGGTGACGTTAGTATACATGTACCTATGTATGTATGTATGTACATATATACAATGTAAATACTAGGGTGATTTTATAAAATTGATTCTCGATTTTTTTAGGTGCTCACACCTAGGATTGTGCCATTTGGTGTAAAAATACTATTGTAAAAGTTTTGGCTCAATCGGGCTTTCCCTTCTCGTGCCGAAAGAGCCCAAAAGTTCTAAAAAAATTACTACCACGCTCTTACATTTCAACTTTACTTATTTTCTCGAATATTCTGGCATCTCTAGAACTATTCGCCATTTGGCATCATCTGACATCTCATAGTTAATTTTTTATTCATATATGGCACAATTCGTTCTAGTCGAAAGTAAAAATTGGGGAATCCCCAATTTGCTTTTGACGTGGCGCTTATAAACCACCTAAATAATTAAATCGAAATGGCTAGTACATCGTCCAATATTTGTTTCCGAGGTAAAAGTCAGATTTATTTAATTGGACATTCATCTCAACAAATAACCAGCAGCAAGCTGCCATGTAACCCTCAAGTGTTAATGTCGTTATTTTACAACATGCGTACCGTTGGATTACCTTTCTGTGAAGCCGCTAAACTCACTCTGAAAGAAGTTTTTGATTTCTGGGAGAAAGCTAGAATACCTTGTCTGTCAATCACTGAAAATGCCGTTCGAAAGGTCGAAAGATTATAAACGAATGGAGAGCACTTCAGAAAAGTTCAACATTGAAGATAAAAAGTCAAGAGAAAAAAAACCTTGTATTCATATCCAAACTGCCTGATTTGTTTGATGTAGCAGTGGGGTAGATGCCACTTCCAAAATGACCAATCAGGAAGACATTAAGTTTTTGACACATCAGAGAATGAAAGGACGTCCGGGCCATATGTAAGGTGTTGATCGGCAGACAACTCTAGGTGAAAAAAGAAAAGAAGTAACAAAAGCAAAAACAGAAGAACGGCTATGTCGACAGATATCACTAGAAAGCGTTGGTAAGTTTCTGTCACATTTTCCCAATTTCCATAAAAAGGTGCCCTTAAAACTCACCCTCGAATATGTAATAAAATATTTACTATTGGAAGCTATACAATTTTTATTAATTTACTTTTATTTGATGTCTGCACTTATTTTCCTCCCGAAATTCACGAATTTCTTATCTATTTTCACTGCAACAGAAAATATAGAAGAGATCTCATTCTCTTCTGAAGCGGAAGTGGGAGAAATGGGCTCGGACGATGTATTTACCGATGATGCAAAAACTAAAAAATCAGACACAGCCACTAAAAAAGGAAATATAGTCGGGGATATAAAGAAGTAATAACGGAAAAGTTATCAATTCTGTTAGATAGGTGCAACATTTCTGATAGAAATTCTGTGTGAATAATTTTCGCAACAGCTGAAAGTCTGGGCTGTGATATCGAGAAATTATCTCTTAGCAGAAGTACTGTGAGAAAGCGCAGAATGTCATTTCGAAATCAAAGGGCACAGAAAATCAAGGAGAGGTTTAAAAAATCGGACTTGGAGGGGACTGTTGTTCATTGGGATGGAAAACTTTTACCAAAACTTCTCCAGAAAGAACGTACTGAACGGTTGGCTATCTTAGTAAGCAAAGGAGATGATGAACAACTACTGGGGTTCCCTGCATTAGAGAATAGCACAGGTATCAGTCAGGCAGAAGCTGTTAGCGATACCCTAGAAGAATGGGCTATTGGAGATAATATCGTAGGTATGTGTTTTGACACAACGGCTTCCAACACTGGACGAATGAAAGGAGCGTGCACCTTGATAGAAAAACAGCTTGGTAAAAATTTGTTATACTTGGCCTGCCGCCATCACATTTTAGAAGTCGTATTACGATCAGTATTTGAGGACAAAATGGGATCGACGACAGGTACCCAACTTGATATTTTTAGAAGGTTTCAAATGCACTGGCCTAACATAGATCAGTCTAAATATATGGAAGGGGTACAGGATGATTCGGTAAAGAGCTCTGTAAAAGAGTTAAAAAAAGGTGTTTCGGATTTTCTTTATCTCCAGTTAACTGAAAAACAGACAAGATATGATTATTTAGAACTCATCCAGTTATCCTTAGTATTTTTTAGGAAAAGTTCCTTCTCATGATGTTTCGTTTCGTATTCCCGGTGCCTACCATCACGGCCGTTGGATGGCAAAAGCCATTTACGCTCTGAAAATGTTTATTTTTAGGGAACAGTTTCCTATGACTAAAGAGGCGTTCAGTTCACTTATTTATTATTAACTTATATGTGAAAATGTGGTTTCAGCCTTCAAACGCTATTGCAGCTCCTAATAATGATTTCGAATTCGTTCAGAACGCTATTAAATACAGACATATTGATCGAGGTGTATCAGAAAAGGTATTGAAAAAATATTTGCTTCACTTATGGTATCTGAACCCGAAACAAGTTTGCTTTAGCTTATTTGACTATAACGTTTCTAATGAAATAAAAAGAAAAATGGCACAAAAGATTTTGTCATATAAGGATTTACAAGAAGACCAGTAGTCTGCAAGAATAATGAGAGTACAAGTTGCTGAAAATGATGCTGCAAAACTATTTCAAAATACTTCTCTTGAGAAGTTTGTTTCGGATCAAAGTCTGGCTTTTTTCGAATATTTTAAAGTTAAAACCGATTTTTTGACAGAGGAACCAAAGAACTGGTCCTAAAATAAGGATTTTTTGAAAGTTCAAAATTTTGTAAGATGTATAAAGGTAGTAAACGACACGGCTGAAAGGGGCGTTAAGCTAATTCAAGACTTCAATAGCACTCTTACAAAAGACGAGGAGCAAAAACAATTCCTACTTCAGGTGGTAACGGAATGTTGTCGGCTGTATCCTGACACTTCCAAAAGTACTCTTGGTCTAATGAGTGATATCAAAAATACTAATATTAACTAAGTGCACATCAGTGTATCAATTTATAAATTTTTAAGTATGAACTTTTATTTAAATCAGTTTATTTTGAAATTTGAATTCTGATATTTGTCATATCATTTTGTTTAATATTGTAACAGTTCATGATAAAACCTACATAATTAAAACATTTTGTTAATTTTTTGTATTCCTATCTATTATAATAAATACAGTGTAAATTCAATAAAGTAATCAGCCAAAACAGAAAAATTTTACTATATCATGACAAAAAAATATATATTTTTTTAAACTTCGGCACGGGAAGGCGTAGTCCGATTGAGCTAAAACTTTTGCAATTGTATTTTTACACCAAATATTAGAAAAAAATTTAGAAAACAAAAATCTGCCCTATTCACTAAAACCACCCTAGTAATTACCCAGTAAAAATGGGAGATTACTTATAAGCAGGGTTGTAAGGGAGAGAAGCAATACTTCTGCTTACAAACCTGCTTGTAAGATGCATGATTTTTATATGGAGAGTTCCCACTTGGAAACACTAATGGAGTTTTCTTTTCTACATACAAAATATCACCTGTTGAAAGGTGCATTTATAAAATGTCTTGCTAACCCTGAAATAATGCTATTTGTTTTTTGTCGAGAACAAAACACAAGTTATAAAAAAGTGCATTGCCCCGTTTTTAACAGCAGACAGCTTAGTTTGTTATTCAAACAGATAAGTTTAACATTTCTTCCTCATCAGATGGCGAGGATGAATATAATAACTGATTTATTGCAATTTCTGCACACGTTATGCATTGTCAATACTTTTAACTTTTTCCTTTAAAAAAGTTTAAAAATTTCTTTAGTTTATTCTCATGAAATTTGTAAACATAAAAATACAGCTGTCAGATTGCCGATTTATTGACCCAAAGCTCTAACGAATTTTTTTATTTGAACACTTTTTTTGAGAAAAATTTTATAACATTGAATTCAGTAAGATTTTATATGACTGATAATCTAGAATTAACGATATAATGTTTTCCCATAATTGTTCTATAAAACAGTAGAAAAATTATCTTTAAAAACTAATTTTTTTACTTTCTAGTTCGAGGCGATTTTTTTCCCAACTTCTTCTGGCAGCACGATTTTACAGGGTACTAAGAGCATTGTAGATTTATACGGGGCATAAAGTGTAATGCCTTCCACCATTAGTGAGGCTGCTTTTTTTTAGAATAAAACACACCCCCCTTTTAGAGAGCAAAACATTTTTAAGAAACGAACACCAAATTGCAGTTTTTACTTGGAAATGTAGCTTTTTTTTGTAGAAAAGAAAACACCATAAAACTTGACAAATAAATATTTTGTTGGATATTCGAAAGTCTTTGCAATACCTCGTGCTTCCCTGTAAGCAGGAGGTGTAAGCACAAAAACCAAGAGAGAGCTTACCCGTTCGTCACATGCTTCTAAAAACCTAACAATTTCTTACTAATTACATTCATTGTTCATATCGATGGTCATACGTTGACAACACGTAACTGATTTTTTATTATTTTTCACAAAACGCATAAAACTTCATACAAATCACTAAAAAAAACTTCGCTATCCTCAAAATAAGAAAAACCGAAATTAGTTCAGAGTATCTATTAAATAACTTACAGGTATTTTTAACCGACTTCAAAAAAGAAGGAGGTTATCAATTCGTGTGAATGTTTTTTTTTACTTTTTTATGTTTGTACACGCATAACTGTAATTTTTAACTGATTTTCAAATTTTTTATTTCTTTTTTTTTTTGTTTGAAAGGTCTTGCTTGCAGATTGGTCCCATAAGTTTTTTTTTATCGACAATCGTGGGAATTGTTGGAAAGGATTGAAATATGTATACATTTTAAGATTATCAATAAATATTCGACAATATAAATTCTACTCAAATGATTTTTTCTTTACATTTTTTTTTATTAATAATCATTAAAATGGTTGTGTTAAGTTAATCCTTAAATGAATAAGATAATAATCATAACTTTACTTCTTTTAAATAATTTTATGTAAAAAGTTTCCATCAAAAAATATATAAATTTCATTCGTTATTCCGTACAATAAAATTCCAAAGAGCTTAGTTGTTCAAGTCTTAAGAAAAAAGAAAGCAAACTGCAATCGTAAATGTAATCACTCCTATATTGTTTAATTAATGTAAGAAAATTAAATTAATTATTAATTAGAAGTTTATAAATATGTATTAATAAAAGCATGTAAATAACAACTAAAATAGTTTTAGTTTACAAAACAAACACTTTAGTAAAGGTGTATTTGTTTAAAGTTAAGTGTAAAACTAAGAAAAGAATTAAATAAAATTAATGCAAATATAAAACATTCACTTTTTTACTTTTTCTTACACACAACTCGTTAATAAACTCCGCAGTGTTAATCACCCTTATCGCAAATAAAATCTGACATGAGATTTCTCCCCTTTCCCTTAAATTGCGATCGCAAACTTCCCTGTCGGAAAATCCCTAGTCGACTACAAAAATAATCAACTTATAGTTAACTTTTCTTAGACTAACTAAAAGCTAACTACAATGCAATTCAGGAGCAGCGATGCCATTTTTGGGGATTTTACGATATAACAATAAAAACGATATGACATACTGTGTTGTCCGCAAGATTTTTACGATATGACAACATTGCGATATGACAACACCGTATATGACTATCTTAGTGTTGTCATATCGTAAAAAACTTACGATATGACAACACAGTATGTCATATCGTTTTTATTGTTATATCGTAAAATCGCCAAAAATGGCATCGCTGTTCAGGAGTGACCCAAAATCAATTCTTAAGTTGAGTACATAATCGGATTTGGTGAGAGCCAACAACTTTACTCTCAGCTACTTTGAAACTTATTTCAGGTTTATACCCAGCGGGAAAAGTTGTCATTAATTACATATATAATGAAAGATATAACGTATTATTTTAAAAGGCGAATCAATACATTCCTTTGGAAGCGAGAAGGTAATTTGTCACACAAAAAAATTGCACATTTATTACCACGCAATTTACCAAATCTTACGAAGAAGGAATATATTGTTCCTATTCGTAACAACTGTTCGTGTTTTCCTCGTTTGTACTTACATACATATTTGTATATTATTATATTACGAATTAAAAAAAATGGATTATAGAATTCATTCGCTGGATATATTAAAATAATAATAATTATAATCATTTCTTTCCTAGAACATGTTCTGTGTTAACAATAATAAATTCTGATATGAAGTATTATACATTCTCCGCATGACTCTCTCTCGTTTACTATTCATTGCCTTTTCCCGCTGGGTACTAACTTTTTGCTGTTGTTATTTTAAATGATACCTTAGCTGGGTGGTCAGCGCATTGCCTTTAAAGAGTGTGATACATAATTCGAACCCTAGCAACATATTTTTTCAAATACACTAGCTACCAGATGACTTAAATAAAGTCAACTTTAAGTTAGTTGAAAAGTAGTGTAGGGTGAGACAATTGACTACCGCCTAGGACATCGCAATGTTAAAATGGTTAGTTGTTCCCATTGGAAAGTAATCCAAGTGTCAGTCAGCACTAGTTGCGAAATAGTTAGTTTAAAGTAAATTTAAAGTTAACTGAGTTTCCGACAGGGCTTACATTGTTGTTGTGTTTGTGTGCGTATATGCATATCCAGCAGCTAAAGTTACAACTAGTAACGCTTTTGGACAGTCGTATTACTAGTTGTAATGATACTAGTCAAAAAACGACAGGCATATTACTAGTTGTAACAAGACTAGTAACGTTACTGGTCAAAAAAGAACAGTCATATTACTAGTTGTATCGAGACTAGTAACGATACTAGTAAAAAAAGGACAACATTTTCACGTATACGATTTAATATAAAACATATTTTTAGCTATTAAAAAATAAGTACAATGTGGCTCAGTGGGTAGAGTACTTGCCTGAAAGTATGAGGAATGTGTGTTCGTACCCCGGTTGAGCAAAAGTTTTTTTAAGAGTTACAAACTCTTAGTAAAAAAACTAGTAAGCGCACTAGTTTACAATCACTAGGACTCCAACTGGGATATAACTGTATACAAATGAACTAGTTGGTCTCCTATGACAACCTAATGTTAAAATCGATAGTTCCATATAAGAAAAAAGGATAGATAGGCAACTAGTCTGAAGCAAAAAGCAACTAGTAAAGTTCCAACTACATACCAGATACTTTGTCTGCAGGGTGCGTTTACGCGTATATCAGTGGTGGCCATTCCCTCAATTTCCTATACTCGCAAGTATTGGCTGCTTCTTTTTACCATCAACACACGTATACTGTGTGTGAGAAACACAGCCTATCCCCTGCAGACAAAATGACTAGTATGTGGTTAGTAATATACTAGTTGCTTTTGTATTCAGACTAGTTGCCTAACTAACCTTTTTCCATATATTGAACTATCGATTTTAATATTAGTTTGTCATAGGAGCCCAACTAGTTCATTTGTACATAGTTATATGCTAATTGAAATACTATTTATTATAGACTAGTGCGCTTACTAGTTTCTTTATTTATAATTTTTTATATATTAAAAAACATTTGGCTCAACCGGGGTATGAACACAGTTCTCATCTTTCAAGGCATGTACTCTATACACTGAGCCACTTTCTACTTAGTATATTTAGAGTGAAAATTTTGTTTTTTACATTTACACCTGAAAATATGTCAACTTTTAAAAAATAATTTAAATAACTAGTATCATTACAACTAGTTGTATGACTGTTCCAAAACGTTGTTGTTTGACTAGTGTCGTTACTAGCCTCATTGCAGCTAGATAACAGTCCTTTGTTGACTAGTAACCAGAGAAACAAGCCGAGCGGCTCAAAGCCGGCTTAAGAGTCGCCGCCGACTTTCAATGTAACTTCAAGCCGCCGCCGATCCGTGCGGCTAGCCTCGGCTCAAAATTGCAGCCGGCTAATTGTTTTTTTAGTTGCAAATTTGTACTACATATTACAAATTATGTGAAAGTCGTCAGGGGTGCGAAAAATTTTGTATAAAAATTTTTTTTAAAAAGAATTATGAAAAGAAAATTTTATAAAATTTCGTAATAAAGAAGTTCAACATTAAAAAGTGAAATTGGTTATATACATTTCATCGCGAAATTTTTGAGATACAAAAGCAGCCCCTTTCAGCCGGCTATGAGCCGCCGCCGAGTATTTTTTCCTAAGCCGCCGCCGCCGACTTTTTAAGACGGCTTGTTTCTCTGCTAGTAACGTTACAACTAGTATAATGATTGTCCCAAAACGTAACTAGTTGTAAATTTAGCTGCAGGGCCTATTTAGGCGCGAAGCACATACACAAACAAACAATAAGATAGTATATGTATGTCCACCACTGGTTTATATCTAACATATCCTTAATAAAATTATGTCATAATATTATATTACGTCATATAATATTATCGTTATTTTTTTAAAATGGACTCGGTGTTCTTTACCTCCCAAATGATTTTGAGCAGTACTACTGTCCCTTGAAACATAAGACTTACTGGATTTCACCTGTCGATACAGGAAAAAATACCGATTCCTACAGTATAAGAAAACGTATTTTGAAAAAACTGTGACTTGGTGTAGTTTACCTCCCACCTAACGATATAAGTGACAACTGCGTTACGTAAACCAAAATCATCAGTGGCAAACGTACTCCAATGATTTCGATCGATTTGCCGTTCGACTTCAAGCGCTTACAACTTCCAGTCCGTCTGGCTTTCGCCATAACTACACTGATAGAAAAACTATCCTAACGTTGATGTAATTTGACATGAATGCTATGCCAAGTGCCTTCGTTTTTCACCCCATGATACTTTTCATCATTGTGATGTCAACCTTTACATCATCTTGCATCATCTTGCCATCAATGGAATGACTAAAACAATTATACATATTTAAATTTTCTTTATATTACTTGTTTCTATTTCAGTTTTAACTTTTGTTATTTTATTTTTTCTTCTAATGTTGTTCATGATTCGAAGCTCCTCAATTCATCGCATATTTATAAGCTGATATCTTTACCATTTCAGTCGCGTGACCATATAAAACATCGGCGGCACAAAGTAAATACATATAAACTTCATTGATGCGAAATACATGTGATGACTAGGTGTCATCAATATTATGAAAAGGTGTCATACTCTCGTTAGCTTTAATGTTCTGTATGTTCTGTATGTATACTGTACTGGCTTAGTGTTTAAAAAGTCTTGTAGATTTTATTATTAGCTTTGGCATGGTAATGAAAATGAGCTTAAATACAAAAATAAAACAATAAAATTTAAATACGCCATTTTGTTAATTTGTTTAGAAACTCAATGGAAATGAGGTACGTTTCAATTGTTTTGGGAGGGAAATAAACCTTTTTTCCCTCCACAGTATCCACGCCTGGTTGATGGCTGTATAGCGATGGCAAGACCGTCAGCTGATACTTTTAAAGTGGGGGCAAAAAGGGAAAAATTTACAAAAAGAACTTCATAACTGTCACAGAGCTACTCCTCGAGAGGTAAAATGTAGGCCGACCCCCTTAGATTTTCCTTTTCGACATTTTTTCTGATTATACTTACCCCCCTATCTCCATTACTTAAAGGGGCTCCCATATGAAGAAGTGCCTGAAAATTATTTTTTTTCGCATTTTGGAGGCTGCCACCGTTCATACCCCACCACGAAACCGCATCTGACTTTCACGAGGCTTTATGATACTACTCCCTGATGCGACTCACCAATTATCGTTCGAGAAAGAAAAATTGACCAAATTTGTCGCTGGCTCCTGGACTAAAATATTAGTGACAAGTAATTGAGGAGTTATGAGTGGTGTTGTATTTTGCCATACCTGAAAGAAGTGTAATATAATTATTGTAAAAATATCATGTCAATACGATGAAAATGTCATGTAAACAATATGTAAAAAAGCCAAAAGGAACTTCGTACCTACACGGTGTCCCGCGATACAGTGCGTGCAGTCATGAATTGTATAAATAAGATTAAAATTTACATATAAAATCGCACCAATTGAATAGAGGCAAAAGACATGAACTACACATGAACACTGCCGATAAAGTATTGCGGGTTCCGAAAACAGCGTTGTTTTCTGCCATGTACGTTGTAGAATTAATTAACGTTAATTTTTCCTTCAATACTTACAATATTGATACTTTAAATATGTCCAATTCTTTCTTGGGAAAATTGTTACAAAATTCAGCCCAATAATAATCACTTTACATATTTAATGGTGTTTGGATAATTTGTTTACGAAACTAAATAAAATTAGTTGCATTTAGAAGACGGGTGATTTCGTCGACCGACAATAACAAAATTTTTCCTTTCGTATTTAATCTATGAAATATTCCTTTTCCTCGAACTTAATTAAAAACTTGTTTATAAATCAAATTTTAAAAACAAGATAATCATTCAATTGTCGTTGCAATGTTAAATCTTTAAAGAATAATAAATTTCGGACAGAAAATCACATCAACTACCAAGTATATGACTACTGGTGTTTTTGTAGATGTCAATGAAAATAAAGTCTGACCAGAGAAGTTTGATTTGGCCACCCAACAATTTGAAGAAAAACAATAAACCAAAACATTTAATACGACCACCAAAGTAATGAATGCCTCAATGGATGGATGGATGGATGGATGGATGGATGGATGGATGGATGGATTGAATTGTTAAATGTTTATTTATTCATCCAGCACATTTGATTGTTTGAATGTTTCCCTCACGCTCGCATATATCGTGTAACAGCCACTTAAATATGGTATTGTATATAATGATGTCGTACTTGTAGCATTCTGTTTGTGGCCACTGTATTTTACACTGTAAATAAATATTGCCAGATGTTTAGGTTAGTTTTTTATAAGATACTTATATTCTAGTATGTCAAGGAAATCGATCGGTTTCAAATCGCTCGATTTCGCAAAACTAATAATAGCCAAATACATTTTCTGTAAATCGCACGATACATACAGTGAAATCGAGTTTCGGTTCGAAAAAAATATTCTAATAAAAAAGCATCAATAAATTATCCTTCTGTATAATTTGTTTTTACAAATCGCGCGATTTTAAATCGATCGATTTCCATCACATACCAGATTATCTTACTTTCCCCGTTATGATAACAAATACCATCATTTAATATACATATAAATAATGATTAGGTAAGTAAAGACTATGTTGGTCCTAATTCAATGAAGCTTACCGACCTGAAGGCGAGCGATCTTTTAAAAGTTATTATATTAACTGCTGCTGACAGTGGTGGCGCAAAAATCAATAAAGCCATTACAAAAGACCGGATGCCCGGTAAAAATACTCAATAAATAGACACCTTTACGGAGCTCCCCAAGGCTACTCCTCTTTTCAATATAATCCAGTCTTATTTGGCACTCCACCCAAAGCATAATTTATCAAAATCTTATATTGGCTACAAAAAAGCGTAACATGGCATAGTTAATCGAAGCAGATAAAAACCTAAATTAAACATTGCGCCATTGACACTAGTGCAGTACTGACTGAGGTAAGAAGACAACGATAATAACGCGAAAGTTGTCTATCAACTCAGAGTTGATTTCCAATGAAGTGCGAGATCAGTCCATACATTATGCATTGGATGTACATAGGCTGGCCATCCGTACTTTATAATAAAGTATTGTACGTTATTTCGGGTAATTGTATTCTATACTTTATGAGAACAATAAAGTACGCAAAATATACTTTATTTCGCATGATTTCATTTATCTAGAGGGTGCTGTTGGCTGAGTAGCTAGCGCGTTTGACTAAAAACCCTGAGTTTTTGAGTTCCAAACTAGTTTCATGCAAGCCAACAACAGCATGCATTTTTCTCATGTGCATTGGTGTGTTATTGTGTTGATTGTTGTTGGACTATTAAAGTGATGAAGGCAAAGCAGTGATCACTTTGGCAGTACCGGCAGCGATTAACATAGACTACTAACTAGACCCGACAGCTTACAACAGCATTACGAAGATTATATGAAAGATATTGCAAATCTTAATTACTAATGTGGTTCCTATTAAAAGTGAGTATTCGGTTTCATATTCTGTGGCGATTAATACTAACATATCCTAATACACTTCACAGGACCCTCTTTCGTTGTTATTGCAGCAAAACCGTCGGCGAATTAAAAGAATTAATAAATGACGGCTACACAACTTAAACAACCCAATGCCTCTACTTGACACCAGAGGGGCTTGCAACACTACTCTACAAAAAAAAACGCGCAATAGCAGGGATGTAAATGAATTAAGCTTCTTATCTCTCTCCCATTTCACCACCTGTTCTCTCTACACTATCCCTTTCCCAAAGAAGGTAACACATTAATTTATTAACTGGTAGTCATTAATTGCCTGACTGTGTTACTTCTCTTTATAAAAAAATTTATTCAGGTTATATTAGTCAGTCAGGTTACAGATCACTTTAATCGAACCAGCTTTTGACTCTGAGAAGTATACATCGAAAAAACACAAATGTAGCGTTATTTGGAAATGAAAATGTTTCTTAGTTTTTCTCGTGTTAAAAATGCGTTAGAAACTTTATACATACCGCTTGTAAAGCAGTGTAATGTTGTTGGCTTGCCTGAAACTAGTCTTGAAGTTAAACCTCAGGGTTTGTAGTCAAACGCTCTAACCATTCAGCCAAAAAAAATAAACTGTTGTCTTCACCGGAACTGATTTGCGAAATTCACACGAATTTTTTTATTATTTATTGATAAACCCTTAAAGTACCTGAATAAATGGTTTGATTTTAAAAACACAAACTTGTTGTTAGAATTAGCAATATAAATTGTAAGAGCAAAGTTGAATTTGATAATATTGTTCACATAATCGAAAATTTAAATCTGAAAAAAAACTTAATATAAATATGGATGATCGTTATGGAGAAATGGCGCTATCAAACAAACTTTATGATCAAATATACAGTTCTGAACGTATCGCGGAATTATCTACTGCAAGTAAATAGCAGGTAGTATTTAATAAGACTGATGATAATTTATCAAATTGGTTTAAAGTAATTTCATTTTTACTTTCTATTCCTGCCACGTCAGCATTCACAGAGAGAGTTTTTTCTGTAATGAAGAGCAAATGGCGATACGAAAGAAGCAAAGCGTCTCTGAGTCTGATAAAAAATTTATTTATAATTTACTGAATTAATGTAAATTCAAATTATTTTTAAGAGTGGAATATTAGAATATCTAGTCAGACTAGCAGAACGGATTAGTACTACTAATGTCGGCAGCCGCTACACTGTCATCATCAGCGTCCTTTGTTCACTTTAAATATGCACAACAACAATAGCTTGATTGATCGTACGCGGAGCTTACGCACAAGCAAAACTAAAAATAAAATAAGAGTTGGAAAATTGGAATATATAATCAGAGGCAAAATTTCGTGCTTACAATATTAATAAAAGAATAATGAATATAGAGATACACATATTCTATTTCGTCCTAAAATTTGGTTAAAGAGCTAATGTTTCCTTAATACTAGTATCCACGATCAAACGTGGTAAAAGTGCACAAAAGACGTTGATGATGGCAGTGTAGCGGTTGTCGAAATTAGCAGTACTAATCCGTTCTGCTAGTCTGATTAGATATTCTAATATTCCACTCTTAAAAATAATTTGAATTTACTTTAATTCAGTAAATTATTAATTAATTTTTTTTATCAGATTCAGAGACGCTTTGAAGGGTCATATAGCTAGTTCTTCTCAACTGCCAACCGCATCCACTGCCCTTTAAAGGCTTGCTGTCCCCTGTTTTCCCTAACGAAACTCTGGCAGCTGACCTTAAGCGGTATAGCCTTAATATCCGTTTGGAAGAAATTCCAGTGCACTGTGCCACCATGGTGGCCTGCTGGAAGCTCCATCCCCAGGACCGGATGCTCTAGTTTAATCAGCTATACATCTTAAACTGTTTTGATTACCGAAACCACAGCAGAAAATAACAATCAAATCGATCAACCAATGTCGACCTATCAGGCGCTGATCCAGGGAAGGGGAAAAAGGGACATTTCCCCTCTCAAAACTGATAATATATACCTCATTTCTATGGAGTTTCTAAAAGAAATTTTACAAAATGGTATATTTCATTTAAGAGTTCTTCTGCCAAAACCTTCCTCTCGCCTGTGACCTATGGAATGCAACAAAGGATAAGATTTGGAACATGGGATATCAGAACGCTTTTAGAACCAACTCATCTCGCACAAGTTAGCAAAGAATGCCGTACGTACAACATCGAGGTACTTGGTCTACCCGAGACAGAATATCTAGACTCGAGTACGATGAGAATTGCTAATGGGCTCACTTTCCACCAATCCGGCAGACCAGCAGACCAAGCGAAACGCAATGGTGTGAGCTTTCTATTATCCAACCGATCTCGGAAGGCTTTTTTTAGTTGGAAAAATATTAATTCTGCTAGTATCTTGAAAGGACTATAGCATCTACTCATAGAGGCGACATTCTATTGCTTAAGGGAAACTTTAACGCTCAACTTGGCTGCGATAAAACATGCCGAGAATGCATTATGGACAAACACTGAACAAGCCGTGTGACTGAAAATGGTAGCCCCTTTACAGATATGTGTGCTGTAAACGACCTAGTTATTGGTGGTACTCTGTTTCCTCACATGCGTATTCACAAAGTGACTTGGGTATCCCCTGATCAGTGGATTGAAAATCAAATCGACCACGTCATCATTAACAGATGTTGACCTGAGATATAGAATAGGAGCAGATGCCACAGGTGACCATCACTTACTTATTGCTACTATCCGTCTCAAAAATTGGCGCTATCCGAGAACAGCATAACACCGTACCAAACAGGAAACTTGATATTGGGAAGTTAGGACAGCCAACCCTATCCACGGCATATATCTAATATCTCACGCCTTGCTTTCACACACCCACACGCAACGAAAGGCATTTTCGAAAATGTAAAGAATGTATTTGTGACCACGTTGGCCTTAATAGCAGAGAGGAATATTGTCAAAGGTCAACTGAACAACGCAAATACCCGCAAAAACTGCAGCAGAGCAACAGCAATTCGGAAGGTGTAGTTAAACGCAGTGCAAGGCCAGGCAAGCGTAAATGGGTGAATAACATTGCAGACGAAACGTAAGCTATCCTAAGATAGAAATTCGCCATAATGGAGAAAAAAAAATTACAGCTTAATGGAATTTCGTGTAGACATTAGTTATAATATGTTTAGTGATCCATCCGAATTTCGTTTAATTCCGAGCAAGGATACGACTACCTCGAAAATGTCCTTTTTCAAAAAATTTAAAAAAGGAGCAGAAATTTTTTCCAAGCTCTCTCCCACCCCATTATCCTTAAAATCTTTTAAAATTTAAAAATTGCGCCAGAAAAAAAAATACAAATTGAATTTATCAAAACATAGATACGAGTATAAACCCTAAATTCGACTACTGAAAACATAAAAAGGCTGTATTCGGCAATGCCGAATCTTATAGAGAAAAAGAAGGAACTATCGTACAGCAAGGCATATAATAATTTTAAATATGGTTAATATTGGCGCAAGGATTCATGTCCTTCCCATATATCTTTAAAATTTTTCGAAAAAGTTGTTAGATTAGGTAGCTTGGTAGAATCGACTCTCACCTTCCATTTTAGTATAGTGACAAGACGGCGTTAAACGGAGCTAACTTCTTTTTTTCAAATAAGGATGGAAACGATAAATTTTATAGCCATTTTGATTCGCTCATATAACGGGTCCGCCATCTAACGTTTTTTTTTTAACTAGTGCTTATTTCGTGAATGGTAACACTTAGCTCATGTCTGATTTGACAGATAATTAGTTTTATCCTTCCGCTGAACGAATATGGTTGTGTATACGCTTGAACAACTGACCATCCAATGCGTTTCCGCTTCGCTAAGTGGGCCTGCGATCGACTTACAGAAGATGCCGATTTTGCCAAAAAAAAAAATCATCTTTTCAGATGAAGCTCATTTTGATCTTGGCGGGTATGTAAACAAGCAAAAATGTCGCATTTGGGGTACAAAAAACCCGCACGCATACATTGAAAAGCCGACGCACCCAAAACGAGTCAATGTTTGGTGCGGATTTTGGTCCAGAGGCATAATTGGGCCATTTTTCTTCGAAAATGAGGAAGGAGTGGCCGTTACAGTCAATGGCGATCGTTATCGGGCCATGTTGAACGAATTTTTGTTCACAAAAATTGAAGAGGAGGATGTTGGCAACATTAGGTTTCAACAGGACGGCGCTACGTGCCACACAGCCGAAGCTACACTCGATGTTTTGCGCCATGTTTTTGAAGATCGCATTATCAGCCGCAGAGCTGATGTCGTTTGGCCACCTCGGAGCTGTGATTTGACACCGTTGGACTATTATTTGTGGGGTGCCGTCAAAGATAAGTGTTACGCCGACAAGCCAGAGACAATTGACGCTTTAAAGGACAATATTCGTGAAGCCATTGGTAAAATTCAGCTGCACACAATCGATAATGTGCTTGAAAATTGGACCGATCGTGTAGGCTACTGCATGGCCAGCCGAGGCAGCCATTTGAATGAAATTATTTTTCATTATTAACCGGAAGGATTGTTCTTAAAAAAAAAAGAAATTTGAGAAAATATTCAGTAGTTTTTTTAATAGCATTTTCAAAAAAAAAAGTTATCTGGCGGACCCTTTATATCCAGCAAAAACTTTGCTTACCGGGAGGCAAAAAAAATATATGAGGATTTAGGTCTTAACTACTTACAATTTGACTCGATAACTACTCAATTTGGCCTGCAAGAATAACCAACACCCACCCACCCACCCACCAAATGCTCATCCAGATAGAGATACGTAGACGTAAATAGCACTGGATTAGCCATACATAATCTCAGAAAGCCATCTGATGGCAATTGTAGAATGGCCATCATGCTCATACTTGGAGGAGGAAGCTGGATACCGAAATAAAAACTTCAGGACGCAGCTGGAGCGAAATAAAGCATATCGCAAATGAAAAAAATGACTGGAATAGCTTTGTTGCGGCCCTGTGTTACTTATAGGAATTACAGGATGTAATATATACATATGTATGTATGTATATTGAAATAACGAAGCTATAGACTGTTAGAACCCTTTCGTTTCTCCTTATTAAAGATCTAAAATGGTCTACAATTACTATTTGTAGGATATCTACAGAAGAAAGTAAATTGAAATGAATGGTGGTATACATCGGAAGGCTGAAAGAACAATCTGTTTCATAGAGTAGAAAGAATAGAAACCTGTTGAACAGCATCTCTGCGTCTGCCTAGCGTGCTAAGCTTTGTGGAAAGTATTGAAAGAATCTAAGCAGACAGAATTTCTAAAACTTTCCACAAGACTGCACAGGGTAGGGTGTCTTCCCATACGCGGCCTGTTCGATTAACATAAACTTGGGATACCACTAAACTCAATATACTACCGTACTCTACAATATGATGTATGAATAACATGGAAAATCATGGCACATCATCCCTGGAACTTCAATACATTTTTTCGAAAAATATATCCCCCGAATAACTTAACTTATTTAGATAGAATATGCTGAATTCCACGTGGGCTTTCAAGTAAAAAAAAATATGGGATATGATTGACCGTGCAGGCCATCCCTGGAACTTCCCGCTAAGCTCAACCGTAAAGCGGTAGAAAATTTAATATTAGAATTGTAATTTATGAACAAAGTATCAAACATTTATAGGGAAATTAACGGTTGCAAGCTTATTAATGGTCCTTCGAAGTGTATTGTGCTTGGTGATTGTTTAGGATTCAACGAAACTTAACACGCCTTAAATACTGACGAAGTATGATGCTACAGATAAAATAAGTATTCCAAGAAATTAATGTTGCACTACCCAGTAAAAAAGTTGCTTCCAATAAAGCAGGTTTCTACTCTTATGGAATATAAGTAGCGCTGACAAACCTGCTGATATCGCTGCTGATTTTTGTATGGCGAGTTCCCGGATTGGAGTACTCCATTTTTGCTCACAAAACCGCTTTTGAAGCGCTGAAAATCATCAACATTTTCAGCACTAGAACTGAAAATATATGAAAAAAAATGGTTCGATGAGGATTGGCGTCGTTAGCGCCATTTTGAATTTTTCTTATTTCGTTTCTTTATTTATTTTTATTAATTTCATAGTTTTACTCAATGTTTGTTATTTTAACTTCAACTAGTATCGAACTAAGAACCTTCAGGTTTAAAGTCCAACGTACCAATCACTCGACCAAAAGCACTGTTGCAAAACGGCACCAAGAAACTCAAATAAACTTACTCTTCATTCTCGCTTAAAAACCTGCTTTGGATCAGCACTATAAAATCAGCTATTTGTATAGCTTGTGTACGAAGCTTTTGTGTAAGTAAAAAGCAAATACTTTTCTCGCTTCAAAACCTGCATTGTTGTGACGCTATGAAATCAGCTTCTGAACCAGCTCATATTTTAAAGTGAATTATAAAGCGCTTTATTTCTTTAGTGCTTCAAAAAACATGAAAATTTTTTACTGGGTAGGTACTTAGTATACTGTCCGAATTTTTTGCAAATTTTATCACCAGTAGCAACCGCTACTTGTAGTCATTAGGTGCGATCCCGTACTAAACATTGCACGAAAACTGTTCCCGTACTGCAAGATTGGGTAAATGAGAGTGAGTTTGAGAGAAACATATTCTGCTTCTTGCACGAAACAGCGCGTACTCTTTCTTCGGGTAGATTGTGTAAAGTGCGAAACAATGAGCTGTTTGAAAAACCATAACAAGTGAAATATATAATTTTTGTCCACAAAAATAGTGACGAAAGAATTGCTAGTTTTGCAAAATTTAAAGCAAAATACATTTGTATATATTCAATAAAGTATCTAATAACCAAAAATGCTATTAAAAATCAGTATATTGCTTTTATCTTTTATTTTTTGTTTATTTTCACAAAACTTTCATGTTAACTTTTTGGGATAAAAATTTGGTTTTTGCTGTTCCCGTACTTTTATGTTTGATGAGAGTAATTCTGGCTTACTCTCATTTTACCCAACTTTACTCGAAAAGTACGGGATCGGAACTATTAACTTCGAAGGGGAGAAATAAAGTGTCCAGTCTGGCAGCACTTTGTACGTTTTCTTTCATAAATGTAGTTGTATATTTCAGGGACAATTAATTTTTATAGTAATGGATTCATAATGTATACAATGTTTTTTTTTTATTTTCAAATGACCGCTATCACTGAAGCTTGTCTTAATGTCTCATAATATTTCAATATGTTTATTTGCTTTTCCAGTTTTTTTTCTCCAATTTTTTGTTTACAAACAATCATAAATAGTGAAATTTTTTCTTATCAAGAATTTCGCGGTAACTTATTTAGGAATAAAGACAAGCAAATTTAAATTTGGTTTTATTTCAAAGCAATTGTTTATATTTTTCTTTTTTAACTATACAATTTATTGATAGAGATCTTCTCAAAAATTAAGAATTTTGTATATTAAGTTATGAACGAGTTAAGTTAAGACCTAAATTCAATCCTCAGACAGTTGCAACAAATTTTATAAACTTTTTATTGCTCTTAAAATTAATTTTAGTTTGTGTCATTCTAAACGTTTCAAATTTGTTTGAAGCTTATTGCCTGTAGAAATATTTCATTTAACAACAACAAGACACCCTTAAATTGTTTATTGCATTGTTTAATTAATATCTTTGTTTAAATAATTCTTTGAAAAATTAAAATTTTATTTCTAAAATTTGTCCTTTAGGAATTTTTTAACTTTTTAAAACTTTATTCAATACACAATTTCTATTTCTTCTCCCTTTGGTTTGTCTGTTTTCAAGGGCAAACCCACTCACAAATTATATGCACTACAATGGCAATTTAACTTCTAATACATATAGAGTTTTTTTATTTATAATAAAAGCAACAAAAAATAAATATAAAGGAAACAGCAAATTGTTCATGGTGCTTTTGCAATAAAAAAACAACGCTACAATTTGACCAGTGATAAGTAGATTAGACTAAAACCATTATATGGTTTATAGATTTTGGGCTATTGGGCATTTATAAAAGAGGTGGCTTTGTAAAAAGTGGTGTTATTTCGTTCAGTATTAGTGTTATCAGTGTGCCATAAAAAGCTCTAATTGGAAGCTCTTTTTCAATAAAAGCTAAGAAACTTAATGTCTCTTACTGGCCCATTTTTACCCGACTGCGCGACGCAAAGAAAGGTATTGTGTTTATCACCTTATGTATGTATGTATCAGTGATGCCAATTTAGCCATTTTCTGTCTAAATTTAGCCATTTTTCATCCGGTTTAGCCAGAAGAAAAGTTAATTTAGCCATTAGCTATTTTTTAGCCACTTTTATTTCAATCTAGCCAGTTTTTAGCCATTTTTTTCATATATGAAATTTTTACAGATTTTCCATAAAAAAAATTTAAACCCGCCACAAAGAAACATCTATTTACTACCAAAAAATACAACAGAGCAATATGTTATTGTTTTGGCACGCATGAGAAGGAAACAAACTTTGGTCAAACCTCAAAAAATTTTTCACAGATGAAAACAAGGTATTTTGTTTTGTTCACATTCATATTCGTTAATCCATTCAGAAGTTAAACACAGCAAACTTTTTAAAAATTGGCCAAAAATCACCGAAAAGTGTTTCGTTTATAAAAATAAAAATCTTTGTTGACCGCAATAATATCTAATGGCAGTCGACAGGTGGCAAGAACAGAATTCAGAAAGGGGGGCTCAAACTTTCTGAAATACTTGCATTCAGAAGTTATACCCAGCTAGCCTTTTAAAAATTAAAAAAATATCGGTGAGCGCTATAAGAGCTAATGGCAGTCGAATAATAGCTAATGGCAATCGATAGGGGATACAATTGAGAAACGGGAGTTGTCGCTTTCTGAAATACTTGCATTCAGAAGTTATACCCAACAAACTTTTCAAAATTGGCAAACATCCCCAAAAAGTGTTTCGTTTATAAAAATAAAAATCGTCGGTGAGCGCAATAATGTCTAATGGCAATCGATAGGCGGTAAAAATACAATTCAGAAACAGGGGTTGTCACTATCTGAAATACTTGCATTATTAAGTTATACCCAACAAACTTCTTAAGATTGACAAAATAGGTGAAAAAATGTTTGCTAATAAAAAGGAAAAACTTCGGTGAGCGCAATAATGGCAATACATAGGGTTCTATTTACATAAAAAAAAATCTTTCCAATTTGAAGTAAAAAATAATATATGAATTAGTTTTTTACTTTTTCTTTTCATTCGATTTCGCTTAGCCATTTTTAGCAGTTTTTTTGTCTACATTTAGCCATTATTGGTATAGGAATTCTGGCATCCCTGGTATGTATGCATGTATGTATGTAAGTATGGTATGCACGTGTGTTCCTTTGCGGCCCCAGCAAGAAATGTCGATAGTAAAACTGTACTGATTCACTATTGACTTTGTCCCCAGTACTACTGACTAATTGTACTCCAGGCAATGTTCTGTGCTATCAGCGTTGCCATATATATTTTATTTAAAAACTTTTTATTTCTGAAAAAAAACTTTTTTTGTAAAAAAAACTTTTTTGAGCAAAAGTGCCAAAATTTTAAAGAAATAAACAAAAATTAATTTAAAATTGATTTTATTTAAAAAAATAAAAAAAATATTATAAATAAAAAGCACATCGTTTTTTTCTTTTTAACCAAAAAATTACTTATTTAAAATAAACATAAATAAAAACATAAAATAAAATTCATATTAGATTTTGAAAAAAATATATCACATTTCTGTTTCTCTGACAAAGCAAATTTGACATTTGGGATATATAAACTCACAACTACAGCTGCGCTGAGAGTTTTACTTTCTACTATTGTATCATGGCCCCTTGTAATTTGAACCACCCTCCGATGTCAACACACATTTTTCGGTAAATTTGTTGACATCCCAAGAAGGCATTTTTAAGGCAAACTCTCTTGCGACCACCTGGTATGACTTCGCCTCGATTGTCAATGTACAAAACCGGCATAGTTGTACTTAAGACGGAGTAAACACAATTAAACACTGTTGTAGTAATAAGGGAGTGAGAAAATACAAAGTCGTTTCATTTCATATCATCCAATATACCGCAAATTTGAAATTATGCATGTATTTATAAAAAACTTAAAAAACTTTATATAAATTTAAGACTTTTTGGCACTCCAAGAAACTTGGAAAAAAGGGAAAACTTGGCAAATGGCAACGCTGTGTGTGTCTTGGACGAACTTATGCTGCAACTGTGTACAAATAAAAGGGGGAATTGTATGAAATTTTGACAAACACCTTGAAAATTTAGACTTTGCAAATGGCATTTGCCTTATGTCGCATAAATTCAATGGCATGCAAAGCCAACTAAATTATTTGGTGAGATTGGCAAGTGTAATTAGTCTAGAATTATATATAGAAAAGAACCATGCAATGCGCATAAACAATACAAATGAGTATGACTTTTTCATATAAAACCAGGTAGAGAAATATGTCAAAAGTTTTTCCTACCTCGGCTGCATGATACAAGATGACGTGTCCAACAGACTCAGAAAGGCTAGATCAGCTTTTGGGAGGCTCAGCAAATCATGGCGTTCAAAACAAATGCACCGAAACACTGAGATGCAACACTATTGTATGGTAGCGAAACATGGACGATGAATTATAACATACAACATTCGCAAAGAAATGACTCCGGATAATATGTGGAATATTTTAGCCTAATAAAATTTCAAACATAAATTTTCTCGAGCTGGCCAAAGAGCAACAAATGACCAGACATATAAGCAGAAGAAAATGGAAGTGGATAGGTCACAACATTTGAAAACCGCCGAACTGTGTGAGTAGGGCGGTCCTAGAATGGAACCCCAAGGCAGTAGACGAACAGGTCGCACAATAAAAACGTGGCGCAGAATAATTTTAGCCGAATTGAGGCAGAATAATAAATCCTATGAAGATATAAAAGTTTTATGTAACGATAGATTGAGGTGGAAATGTTTTGTAGAAGCCCTATATTCCCCTGTGGTATAAATAAAGGGGCAAAAATATCGACGCTCAGAAATCCAAAATTATCTTCGACACATCAAATACACACACAATACTATGAAAAAATGTGTATTTATACATATGTACGTTTGTTATAACATTGCTTTTCGACAAATTTCGAAATCCAAATCGAACTTAAAACATAATCAAACTCAAAAACTTTATAACTTTTCCCTAAAAATCAAAATATTATATAGTTCAAACTTAAATATTGGCACTTTACATAAGTTCGAAAATTCGACACTAAATTCGAAAATTCGCATTTACCTTAAAATCCTAATTGATCGTATAAACTGGGGTTTTAAATAAAATAAATCTTAGGATTACGTAAAATTTCAATTAAAATGTTGCAGCTAAAAGTTTATTTTTTACTTTAATTCTAAATTGCATTGAAATATCCAAATATGGCTTCTTTAAAAAGTTTTGCACTTCCATATATGTATGTACTATATATAGTAGTACAAAAAAATTTGATCAAACTTAAGTGAGTCACTTGAGTGATCTATACAAATTTTCTACTTTTTCGAGTCACATTTTAGTGGAATAGAGATTACCACCATTCATATGTAATAGACAGTGTGGAAAAAATTTATTTGCTTATTTTTTTACACTTATTTTCTATTTTCTCCTAGATGACAACACAAAAAAAACCGTGTGTAATTTTATAAGAATCCAAGTGTGAGCCTATGTCACCTAATCTAGTGCTAGGTATCTAGATATTATTATATTTTTTTTGTGTTATATGCAGCACAAACTTAAACACCCTGTTATTAACCTTAAAAAGAAACTCCAAATATATCGTTATACCCCACGGACTTTCTTTTACAACAACAAAAAAACTTAAAAAAGGAGAGTGGTGGAACAGAATAAAAAAAGGAAGAAAATATTATATAATCATATCTTAAGTTTGTATCTGTTAAATGTGTGTTTTTTATTGATGGACAACAATGAACAACTAAAGGAATAAATGTCCATCACTGCCACAAATACATCCGTACATACACTCCCTGCAGATAACGCGATTAGTCCATACACGCATGTAAAGTATACTCCATAGAGGACTAGGATTAGTCCAAAGGTAACGCAAATGTATGGAGAAAACATGGTCGATTTAACATTATGATGTCCTACGAGTGGACCATATAACACAACTTTGCACTGCATCAGAGTAGTCTCAAAACTACTCCATGTCACTACTTGATGGTGCACTTAAGTAGTCGTGTTGAAATTCTTAAAACACGAGCACTTGTCGCTTAACTACACGCAAAGAAGAAACATGGTTGAGGCAACCATAATCGAAGAGCAACATACTATGATTGAATATATGGCTAAAAAAATCAGTTTTACATATAATATGGTTAAGAACAACCATAAATATGTTTCAAAATTACAATATATTGTTTGAAATAACCATATATGTGACTCAAAACAACCATATATATGTTTCAAAATTACAATATATTGTTTGAAATAACCATATTATGGTTCAAAGTTACAATATATGGTTTGAAATAACCATATATGGCTGAGTGATAGCGATGCTAGCCTGTCAGTTAGGGTATTCACTCGAATAATGTTTGCTCGATTAATCGAATAATTAAAGTCAAATAATGTTCGATCAAACAAAAAATTTAAGTTTCGAGTAAAAATTTATTCGAGTTATTTCGGTCGATTAATCGAATAACTCGATTAAAAACTTTTATGTAAATTTTCTTTTTTTAATAAAAAGTGGAAAAAATTTTTAATTTATATGAAATTTGCCATTCAATTCGAACATTATTTCATACTAATAGTCTGCATGATCAAAAAATTAAGTAAATAATAGGGAGAAAGAGACCAACTTCAAATGTCTTTTAAAAAAATTTGGAAATATAAACATCAAACAAAAATTATTTGAAATAAAGAAGATATTTCGAGAGCAACTAATTAACTAGGTGTTTCGTAAAATATCGAATGTAATGTTCGGAATTATAAAAGCCTTAAGGTACGGTCGCACTTGGCAAATATTTGCCGAAAAAAACGTAACCCACAGACAAGTTAAAATTGTATTTCCTTTAATTACAATATTTTTTTTTTATATGGCTTCGCATTTATTAAAAATAATATAAAAATAGTTTTTTGCAGCATAACTTATTTTGTGATCTAAAAAACAAGTTAAATAAATCAAACTAACTCTGAGCAAATGTAGTGGTTACGTTAATTTGGGTAAATATTTCCAAAGTGTAACCATATTTATATTTATAACAACAATAATGTTATGCCAATTCCGATTATTTTTATTCTGCCTTGAATACAGGATAGGTCGGAATGGTATTAAATATTTCCTGGCGCAAAATTTTCTCAAAGCGCGACATTTGAATAGTGAAAAAAAAACTATTTTAAAGGATCAGCTTATGGTCTAATTTATGTAGAAATGCTGTGTTTTTGTTTGTTTCTATTATTAAAATATATAAACACGCGAAAAAACTTGTTTTGTTTTATTTTTATCCACAAAAATGTACAAAAAGCCGATTAGATTCAAACATTTTCCGATTAACTCGAATAATTTTAAGCAGTAAAGCTCACTCGAATAACTCGAACGAAATAAAAGTTTTACTCGATTGATTGAGCAATTTAAATACCTCAATTTCGATTAATTGATTAATCGAACAATTGAAAAGTCGATTAAAATGAATACCCTACTGTCTGTCAGTGCAGTGGTCGTGGGTTCGATTCCCGCCGTAGACCGTGGGTGTTTTCCGCAGACAAGCCAATCGCTTCGCGGGTTGTGTTTGTTAAAAAAAAGTATATATATAAATAACCATATTGTGGTTCAAGCAACCATATACTTGGTTAAAACAGCCATATATATGGTTAAAATCTTATTTTTTTAGCTGGTCAGTGTGTGGAATCTGAAATAAAAAGTATTATCTATTCTCACATAGATATATACGTAGATATTTGGTGACACATGTTATATTTGCAATCGGCCACGTTCTGGAAACCATTTCGTTTCGAAATATTGCAGGTTTTCAGTTAATTTTTATGTTTCAGATGTTTGAGATATTTGATCCGAACTAAGCTACGAAAAGAACACTGTTTTTCGTTTTAATATGATTATTTCGAACGTATTTGCTTTGTGAGTCCAAATTGATTATTAGGCTAAGGTTCGTAACGTTATATTCAGAAAGAATTGGGCATGATTAATATTCCAAGAAACAAGGGAAAAATTAACATCAACTTAATTTTTCAACGTACACAGCAGAACAGATTAGCGCCACTTTCGGAAGCCGCTACACTTCCATCGTCAGTGCTCACGTGTATTTGCTTATCACCACTTGTCAGTTGGCTCTGTTGATTGTGATTTTAATTCTTATATATACAACTTTTTCGTGAAACTTGAATACGAGAATTAAATCATTCTCAAGCTAATATTAAAGTGCACTTTCCCAGCGTTGCCATCGGTTTAATTTTCTTCATTCCCATTTTTCTGATTTTTTTGCTAGCATTTATCACTTTTTGTTATTTTTAATTTATTTTTTTTATTTAAATTTTTTATTTTTATTTTTCAAAACAAAAAAACAAACCAACAGCTGTCAAGTAAAACAAAAAACTGACAAAAAAAGCATTCAACCAAGAGATAGAACCAAAACTTTTTTTGGAAGCAGAGAGCCATGTCTCTTTTGTAACCAAAGCTTGATTGCAAGTAAACTGTTTTAAAATAGTATTGCTATAGAACCATACTGTTGTTGAAATTTTAAATATACCATGCCTGTAGCTCGAATTTTTTTAATAATAATATTGTTAAATTCAACCATGTATGCGAGTATTGTCATGATTAACTGTAAGCATGACTTTTTTGTCGTAAACTAATTAAGGCCCACATTAGCTTAAGGCAATAATAACTTATTTGCTACAACCATAAGCTATATCAGGAAACATGACATTATTGACGCAACCATGCCACAACCATATCCTATCTTTGCGTATACAAATTCTTGTTTGCAAATAACATACTCCATGTCTGCATTACATCGGACTAGTCTAAAAACTACTCTATGTCAATATTCGATGGAGCACTCAAGTATTTGTGTTTGAACGATTGCACTCGTTAAAAAGCAAACAATTGTCGTTTAACTAGAAGCTATTGTTCGCAAATGACATCGTCCATGGCTGCATTACATGGGACCATGTTGTAACTACTCCATTTCAGCTAAAATGGACCACGTAGTCCAATATTATCTGGAGGGTTGTACATATGAGCAAGTATAATTGTATGTATGCATAAATGGTATGTATGAAGCATGATATTTTTTTAAGATTCTTTTAACTTTTACACTCCCTTGCACAACAATTCAAATCATCCCAAAGGCGATTGCTTCCGTAATTTTTTATAAATAAATGTATATCCGTTTGTAATGTATCTTATGAACTATTTATTGATGGCTTGATACGTTTCTTCTTTATTTTATTACACATTCTTTTTTTTTTTTTTTTTTTGTTGCAGATATTCATTCCTGCCAAAGAGAAGGAAGGAAAGATATATTGGCGCTTAAAATAATTTCCGTAATGACCAGTCCACATAATGAAAATTCCTTTTTACATGTGTTTGATGTGTGTATATGTGTAAGAGTTTATGTGTGCATTAAGATGTGCATGTATTTATGGATATGTGTTAGTAAATTTGGCATTTTGAAATTTTGCCCGTAGGCCAAGTCTTCGAGACATTGTCGATGCATGTGTGAAAAAGGAATCTTTCACCGACGATGAATTCACGACAGTCCAAGCCAACTATTAACGACATGTTCGAACAAAGGGCACAGAAGTCGTTGATGAAAAAGTTGGTAACATGGGAACCCACAACCTCTACACTGTTATACTAGCACGTTTCCAACTGGCCTTCCGAGGTACTCAGAAACTTTATACAAAAACACATTTTGTCGGTAATTTAAACTATTTAATGTACATACATAAATGGAAGGACGACAACTTCGATGCAGTTGTTACGATTGTTGTCAGCAATAAAATTGTACACATATCAGCTTCGATGCAGTTGTTACTCTTGTTGTCAGTAATAACATTATACAGGCGACAACGTCGATGCAGTTGTTACACGACACATTACATGCAGTTGTTCTTGATCTTGTCGTCAATAATGCTTTATAGCACAAATTTTTGTCAGAACAAATTCTTTATACACGACACCGTATACCACCTTGTCGCCATACTTACTTCTAAATATGTTTTATAGACGACGGATCATTGATTGTATTGCAGACATCATTGATAAAAATGTTATCGGTAACAATTGGGACTACAGGGTATTGGAACTCTTTAAGTTTGATTTCATATTAAAAATGAACCTACTAGCGTGATTGATATGAATCGCATGCGATCACGTGTGATCGTGGCTAACTATTTTCTTACACGATTTTTTTTCGCTACAAAATCTTTGCAATAAACTATTTTACTACACATAAAAAATGTTTCTAATTTTCTATTCAGACAAGCATTTGTTTGCAATTCGCTTTAAATTCAATAAATAGTTTATTTGAATCTATTAGTGTTTCATTTTGAGCTCTTATCTACATTAAAAAGCAACAACAAATTTAATTTTCTGTATATGCGTTGTTTGATTTAACAAATATCCTTTATAGATCCTATTTCAGTAAAAAAAACAGTTTTAGCATATTTTTGCTCATTATGAAAATTTTTTGACAATTATTTTGTTTGAATTTGTAAATTATTTTGTTTGAATTTGGTTTTTTCAAAATGCACAGAAAACATTATTCAAATTATGTTTTGAGGCAAGCATTACTTAAACTTAATTTTTAAAGTCAATAAATAGTTTTTCTGATTCAACAAATGCTTAATTTTTAGCTGTTATTTTACATTTAAAAGCAACAACAAAACTGATGTTGTTGTTTGATTTGATAAAAATCATTCATAGGGCCCGTTTCAGTAATTTTTTTTTAATTTATGAATTCTTTTACTAATTCAATTAATTATGAAAAGATATTTTAAACAATTATATTATCTGATTCAGAAAATTTTATGTTCGACTTTAGTTTTTTCATTGTGCTTTACAATAACAAATTTTTAAGATTTTTTTTCCAGTAAAAGAATTCGTAATTTTAGTAAATTATTTGTCTGAATTTACAAATTATTTTGTAGAGCCTAATTCATCAACATGAATTTATAATGAAGTACACATTTTTCTGTGATTGGAATACAACAACAAATTTAAAAAATTTTTTGTTTCAACAAAAAAATTTGTAAATTTGGACAAATGGTTTTTCTGAATTTTAATTTTTTTTTATATTACCTAGTTCATTAATTTTTTTGATAAAAAAAAATTTGTAAATTTGGGAAAAACAAACTTGGTACAATTGCATTCCTCTTGCTATGATTGGTGTTGTTATTTGTGTGTATGTCGTCATCGGGGTGGTTTTTTACGACACAGTTTTATTGTTGTTTTTGGTGTTTGCGTTCTAAATAAAAGTCAAACAAACAATTCATAGATTATGGACAGAACATTTACTGAAAATTAAATTAATTTTTAGACAAACTTTTGTTTGAAAATTTTTTGGTGATAATTTTTTCTGTGTAGTTTTAAAAAGTCACAAAAATAATAAATAATATCGAAGTTATATATCGTCCCTACCATCATATCCAACTATAGAATGTGCAAAATTCGTTTTTAGATTCGTTGTCTTCGACTTCCATACGGTACGATACGCCTTACTACAAAGTGGTGAATAGAGGATTGAAAATTTAATAAGAAAAATTAACAAACAAGCGCTTTTAGAAAAGCGCCAATTTTGAGTTCGCAATTAATGGGCTCTTCTTGCGCTCTACTAAAAAGTATCGACTGTCTCATTCGATAGGTGCACAGAGAAAACAGATTGATTGGAAAACTGTTACAATAACGAAACTTCCACAAAATTTAGCAATTTATATATAAATGTGTAATTTCAGTAACAAGAACCAATCTTTGATCTGAAATTTCGATTATAGTTTCCAAAATACTCATTTGCTGCTTCCACCCGAATGGAGGCTTAGAGTAGTCAATAATTGGTAGGAGGACTCTGACAGTTAAAATTAATTAATATTAAAAACGTGTAAAATTAAATTCAAAGGCAAGCAATAAATTTTAATCCTTATTAGTTTTCAAAGGAAAGTTCTTCACTATTAAATTAATTTATATAAAACTCAATTTATTTCTTATTTCCGCAGAAAGCTTGTAAAATCAGCAATCGATTCAAATGTAAGTTTGAAACTTTCAGCAATGGACTAGCCTGGTTAACTCTGTCTGACGGAGCCAAAGAATAGTAGTTTACGAAACGGATTACAAGAGGGGCAAGCTAGTTTCGATGGAAATTTGTCAGGATACCGTTCCAAAAAGACCCATAATAGCGTTTTCTATACAAGTAAAAAGTAAGTTTATTACATTAATATTTCTACTTTAAAGCATTATGATTCATTTTATGTTTCCGTAGAAACCCCGTGGACAATGGTTAAGGTCCCTCCCTATTCGCTAGTCTTGACCTTCAGCAGTCTTTGATGTGCCGTGATTTACAGAATTTCCGAAGTAAGTTTCTTAAAATCATCATCTTCTATTTAATATATTTAATTCAAAAATATATTTTCTATCATTTATAGAGTCTCTGGGCAGCAGTACTCTGAAGAATTATGGATTCCATCAATATGCAGAGATTTTGTTTTTTTAATGTGTTTTGTGTTTATGTATGTGGGTTTGTGTTTTCTGTTTTTTTTTTTTGGTTTGTGGCTTCAATAAAATTAAAATGTTCAATATAAAATTCAATTTAATTCACAATAGATTTATTTATTTCAGTGAGGCATTCTGTGATATTCAGTTTAATATACCGAATTTGTTTAGTGACTATAATCGAATTGTATGATAGTTCACAGAACCGACGAAATTCGATTGGCTACAAATTCGGTTATCGCAATGAATCTGTTTTCTCTGTGTGGAAAAAAATTCTTTATATTCAAGATAAGAAATGACTCTCTAAACAGTGTATGATGTTTAAATACTAGAGTATCCAAATTTTTCCCTTTTGCTTATATTCGAATCTGGGATTTTAATTCTTTTCTTTTAATCCTTATTCAAAAAAATTCGCACTATTCAAATTGCTGGAACAACTCAAAACAGGCACAAATTGCCTTTTAATCGAAAAACGATTGAAACAAAATTTTTTTGTGAGCTTTGTCGATGTTGACTATTTATTTGCACTTAAATAAACGCTAGTAAAGGAACACAAGCTTAAGTAATTTTACGTGAGGTTAAGGCTAATCACGCTACCAACTCCAACAACGTTACACACATAAATTTTTGGTCATTCCTGTTTTATGATTTCTTTAGGACATCTTGCTCCATTCACTCAGTATTTTAACGATTGTCATAATAAATTAAATCACTAGTTTTTCCTTTTACTTTGTATGTGCCGATAATTTATTTATTTTTTTCACTTTGATAATTTAATGGTTAGAAAATGCAATAAAATGTGTTTTCCTTTTATACTGAAAGTTTTTATCTTGTTTGGTCATTATTGGTTGGAAAATGTTAAAGAATTTTAGAGTCAAAATTCTACATTTGATGGTAATGACTCATTTTTATAAAAGTTTTATGTTTAAAACTTTATTAATATTAATAAACATCTGTTGATTTAATTGATGGAATAAATTTGTATAATATTTAGTTTTGTTTATAATTTAAATTGTTTATTCCTTATCTACTCATAAGGTTTGGAAAAAATTAAGGTTGGCTTTTATATGTTCAAGTTACGAAACCTATAAGTTTTTTAATATCCGAGGTGGCCGCCCTTGTCACCCTGTAGCTCATCATGTATTTCAATAATAAAATCTTGGGTCGTCCTCTATGACTTTTTCGTCGTTTTGTAATGAGGCCAGTAATTCAAAAAATACAGATTTATTACCATTATTTTTGCGGTCGGTCCCACTGTGCGACGTGTTATAGGTTAACATTTCGAAGACATCATATTCCATGCTAATTTGTATATTTATACTTCACATTGGTATCAATAAGAGTCAATTTTTAAGCACGAGATTAGAGATTAAGCTAAATTTAATATCTGTTTTTACTCTTTGCGTTGACTTTTTTTAATCTTTTTCTACTAGTTTAGCGGCCAATGTTGGTAGTTTAATCCTAATCTAGCAAAAAAAATTAATAACAAATTTAGTCGGCTTGAAGAGTAAAGACAGATATACAGCCGTGTCACAGATTCCGTTCGGATTGGTTTTAATTGCGTAGTTGTCATTCCGAACAAGTACATTTTTGTTGCTTCAGATTCCGTTTATTTTGTATTTCGTTTTTATACCTTGAGGCGCTTGTTTACTCTTGTTTTTAGATGCAAAGCTCACATTGAGCTTTCTATTAACATGGAAAGCTCTTGACCAAATATTTGTTTGACGCTCCTAAAAGTATGCACGTTTTTTTAGTATTTACTGGAAATGAAGCCAGTAGAAAAGTGTTTTTCAATTCCACTTTGAAATTTAAAAGTGGTTTGATTACGAAGAATATTTTCGTTTATCGTTTTCTGAAGAAGCAGCTTACGGAATTGAAACCACTTCCGATAGGAATGGTATTCTGTGACATGGCTGATTAAATATAACTTAATCTCGTTCTTAAAACATCACTCTAAAAAGGAAATTTGTCACAAAAAAATTTTAAATTTCACCACTCTTTATTTCAAAATTTCGTGATTGATACTCGTAGAACACTAATTAATATTTTAATTAAATCATCATTTTTAGGGTTCCGTACACCAAAAATGTAAAGGACCCCTATTGTTTTCTCTACGCTTTCCGTCTGTCAAAGTTAGTGTTAATTGGTGTAGTCTGTAAAATAGAGTACACCAATTAACGCTGATATTTAAAACAATAAACAAAAAAAAACCAAAACTATAAAAATCGCCAAAAACTATAAAAATCGCCAAAAACCAAGAAATCACCAAAACGAAAACAAGTATCAAAACAAAAAAATCACTAAAACTAAAAAAAATCACAAATAGCCGAAAAAATCCCCAAAAACCGAAAAAAGCGCCAAAACTGAAAAAAATTGCCACAACTAATACAAATCGCTAAAATAAAAATATCGTCAAAAAGTGAAAAGAAACGTTAAAAAACGTCAAAACCAAAAAATCGCCAAAACTAAAAAAATCGGCAAAAAACAATAAAAAACTTCAATAAACGAAAAATCGCCAGAAAAAAAGAAAAAATTAAGAAAATGAAAAAAACCCCAAAACTAAAAAAATCGCCAAAAAACAACGAAAAAAAACTCAACAAAATAAAAAAAATTTAATTTAACAAAAAAGCACAACGAAAAAACTGTCAAAATGAAAAAAGGATATACATATGTGTATTCGTTCGGAGCCCTTCTTTGGCGAACTTATTCGTTTTTTGCAATTTTTGTTAGTTTTGTAAATTTTTTTTTCGTTTTGCAATTTTTTTTTAGTTCATAAGCATTAGAGTCGGAGGAAAATAAAATTTATTGGAAATTTTTTTCATTTTGCACTTAACACAGTAAAAAAATGCATGTGAAAGGCAAAATTTCAAACTACGCTTCAAAATAAAAGCTTATTGTGGAGCAGTGAACGTATGTATTATATACGTTAAAGCTATATAAAACAAGCTATACAAAAAGCTATACGAAAAGCTATATCAAACAAGCTATACAAAAAAAAACCCGATTCTATAGTGCTGACCTAATGCAGGTTTTTAACCCTCTGCAACTGACGTGGCTTCGTTACCACAATTCCACTGACGTGGTAGTACAATAGACACTATTTCGACTGCTTATATTTTCCAAGTTCCGTTTGTAAACCCATTGAAAATATTTTTGATTTTAGTTTAAAGTAGTAGTTTGCTATTTATTGTAATTTTCTGTTGAAAACAAAACGACGAATCTTATTAAAAACAAAATTATTGACATGTTATAAATAAGCCTTAAAAAATTTACTTCCATAAAAAAAACAAAAAAACTTCATATATTATTTTTTGGTAAGAAGTTTAACATTAATTTTAGCTTATATCTAAGCTAATCAATATATAGAAAAGAGCGATAATATCAATGGTTTAGTAAAAATTTATAACGTATTTGGTCAGGTCTAACTCAATACTGACGTGGTAGACTTGTAGACACTTGTATGCTCACATCAACGGGTGCGCTCGTTTCAATTGCTTTCTTCGCACTAACGTGCACATGAGGACGTAATAAGAAGGTGCTGAAAAAACAATGTTTTCTGTTTACTGGTGTCTGCTAGACTACGACGTCAGTCGCAGTTAAGCGAGAAATTAAGTAAATTTATGTAAGCGTCTTGCTGCCTGTTTTGGTGCGTTGGATTTCAAACCTGAAGGAGCTTATATCGATACTAGTTGAAGTTAAAATAACTAACAGTGAGTAAAAATATAAAATAAATAAAGTTATGAAATAATAAGAATTCAAAGTGACATTAGCGCATTTGAAATACGTCCATCCATCATCCTCTCCAATCCATATCAAGCCATATTTTCCATTTATTTTTAGCTTTAGTGCAGAAAATTTTGATGATTTTTAGCGCTTCGAAAAGCGTTTTTTGTATCAAAAATGTAGTACTCTAAACCGGGAACTCGCCATATAAAAAACAATAGCGATATCTACAGGTTTGTAAGGACTTATTTTACTCTATAATAGTAAAAACTTGTTTTTTTAAAGCAGTTTTTTCTGGGAAACCACCATAACTTAGCCATTTATTAGCTGATTTTCAAAAACCATGCCGTGTTTAAGAGATAAGAGCTAGGTCTTTCAAACAAGTTATGAAACAAACAAGTTATGACTGTTTTAAATTGAAACTTTAAGAAAACGGTGTCTTTACTACATTTACCATTATAAGATCACTTTACGATGTGACTTAGAAAAACTAAAAGTATTTTCGTTTTCTATGGACTATAAAAAAACAGAATTGGTAGATGAGAACCCCTGAATAATTTTTTCTCAACTTTTGTATCATAGTTTAATTAAGAATACGCAAAATTTATCTTTTAAATTTCTTAAAAATATATATTTTTGAGTGAAATAAGTTCTTAAGTTGCAGTTCACTGCCATTTTAAAATCAATATTTTCGAAAAGTATTTTTACATGTTATTATTATTTTTTTTGCAATGAGCCAGACTGTGCACACCGCTATGTGTCATTCTTGCATTTAAGTAAAATGAGCATTTAATGTTTTTTTATTTTATTTTTTCTAATTCATAAAGTTTGGTTTGTTATTTATGGGTAAGTATTTTCAAACAAATATTTATACTCGTAATTGTATACAAAACTTTACAATTCTCACAATATATTTAAATTTAAAGTAATAC
The DNA here is from genome assembly GCA_956483635.1 of Panzeria rudis. Lineage (NCBI taxonomy): Eukaryota > Metazoa > Arthropoda > Insecta > Diptera > Tachinidae > Panzeria > Panzeria rudis. Next base: position 38,204,706 of record OY101449.1, on the reverse strand, counting down.
GATGGTTGGCTCAAAAATTATGTTATTCAATGAAATTTTTTGTGCTTATATTTTGTATTATATGTATACTTATTAAGCCTTTTAAAGTGCATATTAAAGCAGCACGGCCTCTTAGAATAAACGGTACAGGATATTTACCACGCATATATTGTTTTTAACGCAATCTGTATTTTACGGTCTGAACAAATAAATCATACTGTAATCTCCAATTATATTCAACCATAATTTTATTTTGGTAACCGCACTTAAATTTTGAAGTAAAATAAACTATTTTTATAAGTGTGTTAGCATTCGTTAACCGGTAATAACCATAAGTTCCTAGTTGTGAACTCTTGCTGAAGAAAAGAATTCTCGAATGATTCATTTATGTAGCAACCCTCCTAGATTCGTATTTACTCATATCACAATGGTTGGTTCCCTCTATAAACTTCAAATTGGGCAACATAATTTTATTATTTGTAATTGTTATTGTGCTTCAGTAAAAACTCAAATGAAGAAATTCTACACTTTCTGCTCTGTTAATAGTTTGGCCACAATATATTTTCAAGTGCCATTTTAAAGTCGTTTTTCTAACAGAGTACGAAACAAATTGTGTATTGAAAAATAATAAACAAACCATTGAACAATCTGTATGAAGGAAGTTATATTTCGAAATTCATGACTCTGGCTGGCTGTTGGATTCACATCAAATGCAAGGCATCTTGTTGAAGCTATTATTTCGTTAGTTATTCTAAGAATTAGGGAAATATAAACAATTATTGTAGTCTTAAATTAAGTTTTTACTTTTATAAAAATTTGAAAGACAAACATTGAAATCAAATTCGTTTAAATATTGTGTTCAATTAAATGAAAATATTAAGTGCAGCTCTAAAGAAATTTTAATTATACATATATTTATATGCTTTATATGAACAGGCGTCGATGCAGGAGGGTACAATTTTTCCCGCCTCTCTCCAAACGAATAAAATATGTGAATATATGAAAGAATAAGATATTTATACTTTTCAGAAGATCGCAAGGATTTTTGCATCGATTCGTTAATAGAGGGTGTTGTTGGCTGAGTAGTTAGCGCGTTTTACTACAAACCCTGAGGTCTTGAGTTCAAGACTAGTTTCAGGCACGCCAAAAACATCATGCATCATTTTTCTCAAATGAATTGGAGTGTTATTGTGTTGGTTGTTGTTGGATTGTTACATTGATGAAGGCATAGCACTAACATATCCTAATGCACTTCACAGCACCCTCCTTCGTCGGAATTGTAGCAGAACCAGCTTAAACAACTCAATGCCTCTACTTGACACCAGAGGGGCTTACAACACTGCTCTATAAAAAACGCGCAATAGCAGTTTTTAAGCTCTGTTTCTCTCTCTCCCACTTCACCACCTGTTCTCTCTACACTATCCCTTTCCCACAGAAGGTAACATATTAATTAATTAACTGTTAGGCATTAATTGTCTGATTGTGTTACTTCTTTTTATTTAAAAAAAATTTTTTTTGATAAATCTAAGCGATTTCATTGGTTCTTAGGTTCTCACAATTTTCGCACGTTTATAAACGATCGCCTTTAACATTTACATTAACAGTAGGCTAACAATTTAAATTTTATCCTTTACATGTTTTTTGCATATTTCATTCTTTCTATTCGATTTAGGGAATTTTTCTAATTTTTGTGACTTTTACTGCCTGTTCAACGATGTCGAAAAAATATGTTCATGCGAAAGAACACTGATTTGCGTTCATGAACAAAGTCATAAATATGTTTCTATACGAACGATAACTCGAAAAACAAGTAGAAAGAAAACGTAAGTGGTTTCATACGATATCCGATTCAACAATGTCGAAGCAATACGAACGTAATGTCAAAATCACTCACTTACTGTGTTGCTTGCGTCTGGTAAAAAATTTTGCATAAAAGTCCATTAAATTCTTAGAACTCGTAATATCTCTCTTTATTATAATATTTTTTATCATTCTTATTATTTTTTTTTATTATTTATGCACATACTCATGATTTTTTTTGAAACAAAATAAAAGCCACTAAAACATTCAAAACTTCTGTTTTCTTTACTGTGTAAGGCCCATCAAACAAGGTAGTCGCACCTGAACAACAAAACTAAAATTTGTATTAGAAAATTATAAAAATTTCCTGTACAACTGCGAGTACCTTACAATGGACTCTCTTATCGTTATGTTTGGTTGTATTTTTCTTCAAACAATTTAGTAGTATTTTCAGTGTTTTAATGAAAATCGTCAAATAAACTAGAAATGTACAATATGGCATTATTGTATAATTTTAATACTTAAGAGAGAAAAATTGACACACGTAAGTGCAAGCAAACGAAAGCTGTCGATATTGTTGAACCCAACTTGACCAGATTTCGAGACAGTGGCTTTCGATCGCTCAGGTTTTCCTTCGACATCGTTGAACAGGCAGTTATACTTTTCAGAAGATCGCAAGGATTTTTGCATCGATTCGTTACAAACCCTGAGCTCTTGAGTTCAAGACTAGTTTCAGGCAAGCCAAAAACATCATGCATCATTTTTCTCAAATGAATTGGAGTGTTATTGTGTTGGTTGTTGTTGGATTGTTACAGCGATGAAGGCATAGTACTAACATATCCTAACGCACTTCACAGCACCCTCCTTCGTCGGTATTGTAGCAGAACCAGCTTAAATAACGTAATGCCTCTACTTGACACCAGAGGGGCTTACAACACTGCTCTATAAAAAAACGCGCAATATCAGAGTTGTAGATGAATTAAGCTCTCTTTCTCTCTCTCTCCCACTTCACCACCTGTTCTCTCTACACTATCCCTTTCCCACAGAAGGTAACATATTAATTAATTAACTGTTAGGCATTAATTGTCTGATTGTGTTACTTCTTTTTATTTAAAAAAAAATTTTTTTGATAAATCTAAGCAATTTCATTCGTTCTTAGGTTCTCACAATTTTCGCACGTTTATAAACGATCGCCTTTAACATTTACATTAACAGTAAGCTAATAATTTAAATTTTATCCTTTACATGTTTTTTGCATATTTCATTCTTTCGATTCGATTTAGGGAGTTTTTCTAATTTTTGTGACTTTTAGTGAATTTTCACTATTTTTACCGAATTCAGAAATTTCTTCTTATGCAATTTTTAGCTTACTCTCTTGTTTTTGTTATCTTTGCATTTTCAAGTGATTCAAGTGAATCCATTCATCATTAATCCTTAATCCTGCGAGTGTCACTAAAGATATGACAGTAGTCAAAATTCAATATGGCGGCCAACAGACTCCAATTTTGTGATTATGATAAAAATAAAAAGTCGGCGAACTACATTAAAATGGATATCATTCGACAGGTATTTGAAAATAATCTTTAGGTTTCTCTTATCGTTTTTCATTTCGAATGACTATTTAGGATCTATGACAGTTTAAATTAGGGACGTAACGCTACGCCGTTTCGCAGATCCGATACCGATATTTAAAAAAAAAATATCGCCGATACCGATTCCGATACCGAAACGAATATTGAAATTAAGTTCAAGTTTAGATTAACAAAACTCAAGTTCAATTTTTTCATTATACAAAACTATATTATAAGAGAGAATATTTAAAATTGATAAAACATTGGAAGTAGTTTTTAAGGAGCTACATTTTCTTTGCTTCCAAAAAATCTATATTAAAAATATGCAGATAATTAGTAGAAAAGCAAGTAAAAATGTTTCATTCCTTCATAATTTTAAAAAATACTCGCCATGCTTCTTAAAAAATCGATTTTTTTAAAGGACATTTATCAACTAATATTCTTCTAAATAGCTTAATAGCTTAATTATTAAAAGACTTCTAAGTTTATATTTATTCACTTAAATTTACATTAAAATACAGTTCTGAGTTTAAACTCGCATAAAAAATTGTGAAAATGGGTGATTTTTTATCCTTTTTCCTTGTAGAAAAATCATTATAGAATACCGAAAAAGAAATTTGTCCTAGCATCGCTTCCAATTCGGTGATTGGTAATCGAAATACAGAACTTCTTGCAATGGCAAGGATATTTAAAACTAATTAGAAATTAACCAAATTTGCTAAACTTTCAGATCACGAATTCTACATTTTCATGACTTCTTTGGAGTATCTTTTTTTTTTTTTTTGCTGGAATAAGATATAAAAAACAACGACTTGAATTTGAATTCATGGTAAAATTAACAAAAAATAAATAATTTTTTTACAAAATAACAGCATAAAATATTATTAATTTTTAAATTGATATTAATAAGATTTAAAAAATAACGAAGTGAATTTAATTCACGGTAAAATCGAAAATTTTTTTAAAAGTATCGGTGTATCGACAGTAAAATATCGTCGATACCGATGTGTCGGAAAATCTGAAGCATCGCCGATATATCGGTATCGGTATTCGTTACATCCCCAGTTTAAATTAACAACCAAAAACCCCAATTACGTAAAAAGTGAAGTTTTAACAAAAAATCTAAAACCAAACTGTGAACGAAAGCTAAAAAGAAAAGAAACAAAAAATAAATTTAAAAATAAAAAAACCCGACTGCGTAAAAAACCAAAAGAAAAAAAAACAAGTCCAGAGGCCGGATCATAGCGACTTTTACAGTCGGGAAGCATTAAAAATCGAATCTTCAAATCTTCGCAATAATGGTTCGCGGATGTATAAGTCACCATGTTTCGCACACTGGACTTGTTTTTTCTTTAGTTTTTTTTTTAACGCAGTCGGGATTTTTGATTTTTAAATTTATTTTTTATTTTAAACTGTTATTTTTTACTAAAAAATATCAGTAAAATTTAAACTTTTATTTTTGGCCGAAAAAATATCGGCCAAATTTTTATTTTTAACAAAAACAATATTTGTTAAATTTTACTTTTATTTTTGACCGAAAAAATATCAGCCAAATTTTTATTTTTAACAAAAATAATATTTGTTAAATTTTAACTTTAATTTTTGACCAAAAAAAAATTTCGGAAAAATTTTAACTTTTATTTTTCATCAAAAAAATATCGGTCAAATATTAACTTTTATTTTTGACCGAAAAAATATCAGTCAACGTTTTGAAGATGTAAGATTTTCATTCTTTAGCTCATATCCATCACAATAAAGGTTTCGGATTTCACGGACTTTTTCACTTCCCGAGAAACGGGAGTAGAAAACCTGCATTCCCGGGAATCCCCTTATCATCACTTTTCAAGTGATTCTCGTATTCAATTTTCACGAAAAATTTGTATACCGATGGTTGACAACACGTAACTGACTTTTTCTACTTTTCAGTTGAAGAAGTTACGTTATAATTATGCTGAAAGTGCTACTATCAATGAAATAACAACTCACAGTTATTTTGTAGATACTTTTAACTCATTTCGGTTTTTCTTATTTTGACATCCCTCACTTAGCAGTTTATATAACATTTTTTGTGTTTTGTGAAAAATAATGAAAAATTTGTTACGTGTTATCAACGTATGGCAATCGATATATAAGAATGGAAATCACATTCAACAGAGTCACCTGAGAAGTGGTGATAAGCAAAATACACATGAGCACTGATGATGAAAGTGTAGTGTCTTCCGAAAGTAGCGATGCTATGTTCTGCTGTGTTGGTTGAAAAATTAAGTTGATTTAAATTTCTCTCTTGTTCCTTGGAATATTAATCATGCCAATTCTTTCTGAATATAACGTAACAATCTTCGCCTAATGATCAATTTAGATTCACAAGCAAATACGTTCGAAACAATCATATTAATAAGCAATTAAGCTATTGGTTTGAGCTTTTCACATTTTTACATGTTCATATATACTTAAGTATAAAATCGAACTAAAAAAGTTTGACTTAAGTGGAACAAAAAATCAAAAAAATGGAATGAAGAAAAATTATCCAACGGTAACACTGGGCAAGTGCAGTTTAATGTCAACTTGAGTGAAAGTTTTATATAACTATAAGAATTGAAATCATATTCAACAAAGCCACCTGACAAGTGGTGATAAGCAAAATACACATGAGCACTGATAATGGAAGTATAGCGGCTTCCGAAAATAGCGCTGCTATGTTCTGCTGTGTAGGTTGAGAAGTTAAGTTGGTGTTCATTTTTCCCTTGTTCGAACTTTGGCCTAATAATCAATTTGGATTCACAAGCAAATACGTTCGAAATAGTCCTATTTATAAACGAATAAGTAAGGACCTTACTATTTATTAAGGTGCCCAGATTTCGAAGAAAGAAAAAGATGACATCAAAAATAGTAAACAATTTATTTGAATTCAATGTCTACATTTTTTATATATTTTACAGAAAAAATTACATTCACATACATACATATAAGTAGGTTAGTAAGGGTAGTGCTATACTGCACATCCACTCGGAGACCCAATTGGATCCATTGTGATTCCCTTCTATTCGTACCAGTTATGATACATACGTGTATGTATGTAAAAAAAACAAATAGAAAATTTTAATTTAACTTATAAATATGTAAAAGTAGTTAAAAGAAATAACAAAACTTAAAAATTAATTATTCAAAATTTCTAATTGCAGTATATAATATAATATTAGTTTTACTTGTACTTTTCAGATTCGTGAACTTTCTTTAAAATAGCTTCTTTTGATTCATAGTATTTTGCAAATTCTTCACAGCTTTTATTCGTGTTGACCCTGATTGTTATTATTGCCTCCACACAATCAATCGATATATTAACTTTCTCGTAAAAAAAAAGTGCTACCATATATTTTTAAAAGCAAAAGTTCAATAAAAACAAACATTATCATTCTTTTAATATTAAAGATGACAAAAGATGACTGATAATAAAAAAAGATGACAGAAAGAGGACACAAATTTTATAGATGACAGCGAGTTAAAATAGATGATTTTCCTCTAAAAAAGATGACGTCTGGTCACCTTATATTTAGTGACACCCAAATGGCGATCATTTTAAAAGACACAATACATTGAACTCCGAATCGCAACAGGATGTGTACAAATTACAAACATTGACCACTTTCATGAGCAGACATTACTCCGATATCACTAGGATATCACAAACGTCATGCCACCCGACTGTAGCGAACGCCATGAAAATATTGCACCAACAGTCGCTCAATGAAACTGTAGATGGTTATAGATGCAACAGGGCTCTCAATACCCGACCTCCAGCTATTTCGGAGAGTGAGCGCTAACTGTCCATACAATCTCATTCAATTCTGGCACAGTTAAGAGGCGGATGGAGCGGTATTCTAAAGTGCCACCACTTTAGAATACCGCTCTATGGCGAAGACCTATCGAGGTGGCAAAGTTTTTCCAGCTTCAACCTCCACTTGATGACACACTCACCTAATTATAATTTTAAAATTATAATACTTACAGGAAAGAACTTTCGACATAAGCAGAGCTGTAACTACAACAATAACTACTGAAATTGCGCAAGCACCCATAGTTTATTACCACTTTTTAAGGCCTTATGACACTACATTTTCCTTGCATTCTTTTGCTATAGGATTGAAAGAAAGAAATAGCAAATGATAGAAAGAAACAAATATACAAAATATAAACAAAACGTAATGGCTTCTTTAAGTGCTGCCTACTTTTTGTTTATAATAAAACGACATAAGAAAAAAAAGTTGAAAAAATAGGTGCTAAGTCGCTGCATTCGTGAATAAACCACTAACTTGGCAACACTTTAATGTTTCAAGCTTGAAATGTCAATTTTAAGTTGAACATTTTTACAGTTTTTTTTTATAGGCCCCCATTTTTTATCGATAACATTAGTAAAAGCTTTGACAATTTGGTATTTATCTTAATATAGCTGAACTCTTTGCACCTGGTAAAATTTCCTATTATATTGTATTTGCATTGTTCTCCAAAATTTGATAAATGAAAAAAAAATGTAGTGTCCTCTCCGAATAGTTTGATTTAAAATCTGTTGACAGCACTGTTTAAAAAAAAACCTTTAAAATCAATTAAAATCAACATTTATTTAATTAAAATATTAATTAAAATAAATTATATTAAAAGTATATAGAGAAATAATCAAAAACTGAAAAGTTTATACTTTTTTTAAATCTGAATAATCGTAATATATACATTAGTTTTTCACTCCTAAGTACTCATAACTTTATTCTAATAACAAAAAACCATAAAAGTTTCTTGAAAAAAAATCCATAATGGAAACATTTTTCCAAACAAATAGGCAGACTATATAAAAAACAACTTGAACGAGTACTTAAATATTGTTTTCCCTCGAGTATTCGAATAGAAAAGTACTTAACAACAGATTGACAAAGTAGCTCACAGCGACTCATAAAAAGTATTTATGGGTGATTAAATTAAAGGAAACAAACCTAAAGGCACGAAATGTTTAACACACTCCATTCTATAAAAAAAATAATATATTCGCACTTAACATGCGACAGACGGTGACAATGACAGAGAAAGAATGAATGAATGAATAGATGAATGAATGCTTAAATGTTGTTGATAATAATGAAGATGATGAGAATGAGGACAATGCTTCTCAAGAGTGATGAAGACAGAAGGTTACTTAAAAAACAACCCCCTTCCATAATAAAAATAAAGAAAGTACTTGTACTATTGACAACTACAAGTATTCAGACTCATAATCATTGTCATCACCATCATCGTCATCATCGATACATGTATGCATGTTTGTATGAATGTACATAATTGCAACATTGCTGGAGTATATGGACAGTGGTAATCACAATCAATGTGCTACGTGTAGCGTCTTTATTGTCTTTCAGTGTTAAAATGTTCAAGTCATTTATACATTCTTCCTTATTTGTATTTCATTATATTTTGACTTTAAAGATTTTGTGTTTTTTTTATTGAAGGATACCCTGAGTTTGTTTTATTACACGAGTACGTGTGTGTTGTTAGAGAGTTTATGAAATCCTTTAGAACGAGGGGTGAGGGTTTTTCTCTTTATTTTAGTAGATGCCTCAAGTGACTTTCTTTCCTCACATGTTGGAACTTGTATTCCGTCTTTGGTTTATTTATGTATGCAGTGTCTTTTGTGTCCAGGTCGCTTGTCGTCATCACATATTGTTACGTTTCATTGGATACGTAACAAATTCGATTGGTATTTTAACCACACAAAACGAAGAAAAAAACAAAGTCAATGGTATTCTTGAAATAATATTGGGTTCCTTTGAAATATGGATGGACATATAACCAGAGTGTGAAAACAAACCAAACTTTTCGCAAACGTTTCATGCGAAGACACAAACTTTTAAAATATTTTGAATGGTTTTGTACATGAGCAAAAGCAATACAAATATTTTTGCAATTACAAAGATTATCAAAGAAAACTGGCTTTCCACTCGTCTCCTTGCTTTAATATGCCGTTTCAGTCGTAAAATTGCAAACAAAACAAAAGCAGAAACGTATTTTTCAGGAAACGTTTGCAAACGTATTTTCTGAAAACTTTTTAATTTTTTCTCATTCTTTTCTTTTCTAGCTGCGTACCTTTAACTTAATGTACATGTAGTGCTCACAAGCAAAAACAATGCAAAACTAAATAGGACAATCTTCTCATTATTTTTGTTTTGTTTTTGTTTTACTCATTGGAAAAAACAAAATGAAAGAACACGTTTCATTTTGTTTATTTTCCTACTCTGCATATAAAAGACTAGACTGCTGAATAAATGATGAGTGCTTTTTTCAAAAGGGCTTATTTCCACTTCCGACCTTGAACAAACCTAAGAATGAAATCGCCTTTGTCATGCTTAATTGTATCCTCTAGATCAAAATTCATGGCAAAGAAGGTATATTTTCGTGAAGAAAAAACACAGTTTAGTACAAAAGGGAACATTTACACCTAACTGTTAGAGTTTGGTAGAAAAAAACTAATTTTCTATAGTTGCAATAAGTGCTTACTTATATCGCCTACGACCACTGCTCATGCAACCCACGCCTCGGAGAACTTTATCAACCAGTTGTGATAATCACAGACTTAAGTATCCACGAATCATTACAATAAACCGGAAAATTTCCAAATATTTTACAACAAGAGGACACATATCTAAATGTTTTTCACTTTTTGCAATAAATTCAAATAAGTTAGAATAACTGCTTTAAGTGGGTTAGGATATTAGATCAACACACTGTTATACTGGAGATGTTAAAAAATTAGTGACTGTAAACTAATTCACTAATTAATTAATTCCAACATACACGGCAGAACGTGACAAAATGCTGATTTCGGATGGTGCCGCAACCCTCTATCAGTGTTTTTTGTGCATTTCTTACGCACCACACGTTTTAGGAGGCATTGATTGAACATAAATTTAGGTCTTGTATGCAAATCATTAAAAAAATTGAATTTGTATTATTCCAATATCTGTAGTCACAAGCCTTAACCGCCTAAGTCGTTCTCAGAATTTTTCGGGAGAGCTGTTCAAAGTATCAAAAACTCGCTTCCAATCAGTCGTCAGTTTGCTTTTCTTTAACTTATTTATAGATTATTGTCGTCTTAACAAAGTTACATACTTTAAAAATTTGTAGCGATTTGATTTAGACACGAATGGAGTCCATCACACCAAAAATTAAATTTTGTCCTAACTCGACTTAGGCGATTAAGGGTTGTGAACACAGATATATACAAGTCCTAGAATGACCTGCAAGGGTTAGGAAAGAAGCTGTTAGGTTTTAACGATACCCAAGATACCTGTATTGCTGATAAAATGGTTTGCGGCTAGGGTTTGGCATTTCCCGGACTTCCCGGGAAACGGGAATAATAAAATCGCGTTCCCGGGCAAAGTTGATTTTCTAAACTAAGTAGACTTATCAAATGAAAATTGGCGTAATTTTTATTGTTTTATTAATGCAAACATTCTTTTTAAATAAAAATTAATATAATAACAATTCTAAGACAAGTTTTTAAGTGAATTGAGGCAAATAAGAGTTTGTAGTTATTACACAGTAACAGACCGTATAGAGACCAACCCCCATATTTATAAAAATTTATGAAATTCAATTTTGGTTTACTGTACGAATTTTGTATGGGAAACCCGGTTTTAATGCACACATTAACTTTACTAATCATTTATGACCACTATTACCGTAATTATTTAGTTAAAATTTTAATTTTAAGGCCTGGGGGCCGTTTCTCAAAACTACAAGTTACAAATCTACAAATAAAATACACACAAAAGAACATCACTTTTAAAAATGTTATTGTTGTTTTGTGTGTATTTTACTTGTAGATTTGTAACTTGTACTTTTTGAGAAACGGGCCCCTGATAATTGTTTTATGTATAACTTGCCGTATTGTTTCTTATTTTTCTAGCTAAATTTCCGGGAGGACTCTTATCATTAAGTAAAAGCAAGTTACAGTACCATACTCAGCTGCCCCGAATTTTACATTCCCTAAGCCACAGTCTGTGTAAATGTCTCTGATTTTTATAATAAATTTAAGTCCTCAAAACTCAAAGTTTTTACAGCTTCCAATAAACTTTCCAAAATGTTTTCATGCATGCTGCGGAAAATCATTCAAAGTATTTTAGAAAACGATTAGAGCACTGTAATCATTGATACTCATACAAAGTATTCGTTGTTCTGATATAGTGATTAAACGGCACTCTCTACTAAATACATCTTCCAGGTAGTTTTCAAATCAAGCAATAATTTTTCTCGTAGACGGGGTTATTAAAAATGGCATGACTTGACTCACTTTCATGGAATTTTTTTATATTGTACGAATTAAAAAAAATTTTTGGACATTTTAATGTTTAAACATTGAAAATTTTATTGATATTAAAGAAAAACAGGATTATAATGCAAATTTCTTATATGAATCAAAATAAATTTCGCTGGCACTGACTATATTTTATAAAGATGTCAAATAAAGTCCATATATTTATGAAATGTATACTTTTAGTTTCCCGTTTTCTCGGAAAAATCTCGAAAATTTCCGCGGAATATTAGATAGTATCTTCCCGGGAACCCCTAGTTGCTGGACAGAAAATACGTATTCCATTCTGCTGGTGTAGGCCTGTAGACCAGTGTTGACACGAGAAGAATAAAAACAGTTACGTCTTTCTTTCAAAAAAAGTTACGTTTTCCGTCAAAAGATACATTTTGAAATATTTCTTGAATGTATATTAAATTTATGTAATTTATATAAAATAAATATTGTTTTCCATATTTCAGTGATAATCTAGCATGTGATGGAAATCGATCGATTTCAAGTCCCGCGATTTCACCAAACAGATGTTCTGTAAACTGCACGATGCATGAATCGAATCTAAGTTCGAATAAAGTACTCTAAGCCTCGAAAAAAATAAAGAAGCATCAATAAATTATCCTTCAGTAGAATTTGTATGTCAAACTGCGCGATTTGAAGGCAACAAATTCATATATTGAACAAAACATAAATTAGCAATGTCTATATGCATATCATTGGTGCTCTACCAAATCATGAGTAGACTTCAACAATACTTTTGAAAAACTTCAAATCTCTTATGCATAGACTTTCAAAAACCATTTTAGAATTTATAAATAATATTTTTGAAAATTACAAGAGAATAAAATAAGCGTAGTAGGATTAGAAACTTATACAAAACCCGACAAACAATTTATATTTGATATGACTCTGTATAGACAGTGCTTAACCCTCAACAAATAAATCCTTATTTTAAAAAATTGGGAGAAAATCTCAAATAATAAATTTAATAAATGCTTTTTAGTTTTCTTTTTCATCTTAATAATTAATTATTTTTTCGTATAAAATGTGACAACAAAGTTCATTTAATGACGTATGCAAGTGTATGATTGTTATGTTATTCAAACTGAACGGCCAGTTCTTGCCTTAATTTATGAATCAAGTACTTTTTCAAAAATATTGCTCCGTTCTTTGCCATGAACCAAAAGTTATGAAAATTTGGTCAAATATAACAAAATTATATATGTTACATTGTTACGAAAAATGTAACAAATGTAACCATACGGCATCACTGCTATAGACTGCTTTGGTACAGCCAAATAGAGACAACAATTGCAATTACCGATTGTAACTGGTTTGGGTAGTCCCATTAAAGACATTTCCAGTCGGATACCTATTGTCAACCCCCGAAATATTTCCTGTTTAAAAGAAAGAATAAAAATTCCTTTTTTAAACCGCTTTGAGCTATACCGAAAGAAAAACGCTTCGAAACGGGAATGAAACCATTAAGTTGATCATCTTCATGGATGGGGATAGTGCACTAATTTGGAAGTTTCCACTAATACTTAGTGATAGTGCAAAATTATTAAACAATTTTATTTTTATTTTTAGTGATGAATTGAAAATTAGCAGCCTCACTAAACGTTAGTGATGTAAAACAATTTTGCACTAAAATTAAATTATTCGATTTAAAAAAATGCATTCTTCAGTTTGTTGCAACTTTTTTTCACTAATTAATTACAACATTTAAATTTGCACTAAATTTAAGGTCAAATCTTTGAAAGTTTAGTTGAAATGCAGTTTTTTGTTGATTTCAGTCTCAAATTTTGCAATAATTCAGTAAGTGAAAATTTTTGCATTAAATCTGCGTTTAGTGATAGTGCAAAATTTAGTACTACCACAAAATATTTTTAATGCTACTGAAGAAAACATCAGTCATGAAAAATAGTGCAAAATATTTTTTTTACAATTTTCTTTAGTGCAATGCTAATTGCAATCAACATTAAGTGCACTACCGCGAACTATGATCACCTTAACGTTAATACAACGAACAATTTCATTAATGACATGAAACATGTGAAACTTTTCTTAAACAAATTTTTTATTGTCATTACCAGAGCTCGGACTTTCATGCAACTAAAAATTAATTTTAAGCGCTTAACAAATGCACATAAAAATTAAAAATATGCGCAAAAATATGCATTTACCTACGAACAAAGTACCAAAACTAAAATAATATAAACAATGTTTTATTTTAATTTTTTATTATTATTAGAGAAAAAGACATAAAACAAACATAATTGGATGTATTATTTAATGTAATATAAGTTTAGGTGCGTTGCCAGTCGGCAACTGAAAATTAATGGTTGCCAAAAAGGCACTAAATAGCAACTGAAATTGACAGTTCTCAGTTGTCAGCTACCATCACTAGTATCATTTTCAGAAACTGGCAACTCAACTGAAGCTCGGTTGCCATACATAATCGGCCTATTACTATTTTTTCGAAAATTGAGAAATATGCATTAAAAATTTTTTATAACTCCAAATATATGCATTTAATGCCAAAATATGCAAAAATTTGCACCTACCACCAAATTATGCAAAAATATGCAACTACAAATCGATGCCAAACTACTTAAATGTTGATGATTCGCATAGATAATTAGTCAATCTCCACAAAAAACATGCATTTGCATGAAAGTCTGAGCCCTGGTCATTAGTGATACAAAACATTTCTCACATTCTAGGCTTATAGTGTGTTTCCACCAACTTTAAATTAAGTAGATTTAGGTAAATTACTTGGAAGTCGTTCCACCGAGCTTGTGAGAGATTTGGTGTTCGAATTTTCGTAGTCAAATGATGCACTTACTTTATAAGGTGTGCGCAGCAGATGTAATTGAATTTTTTCCAAATATAGTTTGACATTTAAAATTAATTAAATATTCTTTAATGTAATTTTTTCGAAACTGTCAATCACAATTGATGAATGACCCAGGGGTAGAGTTTGTAATTTTAAAAGCAACGCAGGGTTGCATAGATAAATATAGTTCGAAAAAGAGTATTTTCGACATAATTTAAAATAATTCACCTACTTTGAGGTAATTATTTGCTCAAATCACAATGACGAAATCAAGCCGGTGAAAACATACTATTAGTGGTTGAATTCGGAAGGATCCAGGGCGAACAAAAATGGTAATTTATATTAAAATTTTTGTTTCTAAAATCATATCCGTACTCACCGTTTCCAGTTTTGGGGATTTGTCCCCAAATAGGGGATTTTTTTTTGTTATTGGGAATGAAAATTTCGTGTAAATCCCCAAGGGATTGTTTGGAGAATATGTAGATATTTAGAACTCAAAATATGTACAAATAAAACTAATTTTAAAAATATTCAATACAAATGGATTTAATTAAATAAATTATTTAAATAATTACTCCTTTGAGGATGAGAAAATAGCTATTTTTGGGGATGAAAAATCGAAAATTTGGCTTAAGGTATGAAATAAAACTGTGAACCCTGTCCGTACTTTATTTGGGTCCGATATATTGAAAATACTGGACCAAAGTTTTGAAAGATTGTAAAATTAAAATTTTAATAAGTTTTAAAATCTTACAGAGAGAAGTTTTTTAACCTTACAGAGGCTTTTTTGGAATCAGGCAAGTAACAACAACAAAAATGACAAGCCTAGAAAATTTTAATATGCCCGAAGTGTCCTACTTCATAGCTCCGCTCCTGAGAAATACGGGATGCTCATCTTATCGGATTATCCGTTTAGAAATGTCAGATTTATTTCCAAATTATTTTGATTATATCCCACTGTACAGTGAATACCAGAAACTTATAGTTGTCTACAGCTGAATCCAAAACCAAAAATGGGGTTGGCGCTGGTGTACCTGGATAGTGAAAAAATCTGTGCCAATGGCCCACTGTATTTCAGGCTTCCGCCTTCAAACAATCACAGCGTGTATCCTTATTGATTTAAATAAATGGCTTAGGCGCGCATGGAATTATCTTTTCCGATATCCAGGCAGCTCTGATATCTCTCCATTCATGTGTACTCCGATCCAAGGTTATGCTAGAGTGCCTTGAATTACTACAGAAGTCACGAGCAGGTAACAAGGTTTCTATTTACTGGATACCTCGTCATAATGGACAGGGTAACGAGGTAGCAGATGACTGTTTCTCCCCTTATGAGCCCAAAACATTTTTGTGCCGTCAATTAGTCTCCTTACTATTGAGGGAAAATGAAAGTTTTACAAAAAAAGGGTGTGAGGCTAAAGATCTAATGCAACCATTTTCCTGTAGTGGTAGCCTTAAATTCAACAGAAATAACCCACGACTGGTTGCTGGTTTTCTCTCTCGTCATTTCAGACTAAACTATCTCTCGTGGAGAAGTAACCAAGCTGGTTCACCTTTGTGTCATTAATGCATGGAGGAGGATGAAATGTTGCTGTTATCAACTGATGTCGCTATAATTTGCACTTGTCATTCAGTCTACTCGAATAATCTTCTAAGCTCAAGTCACTGTTTGTAGAAACTTCCCGAAAGTACTATTTCAGTTATTTTGAATTTGAAGTTGCAATGGGAATATATGAATGTAGTTTCCATTTTATCCATATTTTGTGTGAACAACTCAAAATAGTATATTGTGACATACATGTGGATTGTCCAAAGTGCATTCATTCAATTATTTTTTTACAAATAATATGGAATTGAGGGAGTATGTGTTAGTTAGTGTTTGCATGAGACTTTTTTATACAATTTTATCCATCTAATCAATAGTCATCAATCGAACTGATACTAGAGAAGACCAGTTAAGTTTATTTCGTTCCTAGTTCACGTCCATTGTCCCCATTTAGATTTTTTTTATTGGGCTTCTTTTATTTCGCTTGTGTGTGTGTGTGTGTGATTTTTCTCTTTTATTGTTGTCTATTCTTTTTCCTTAATTTATACACACCTTCATAGGCCAACATGTTAGTGAGATTGTATAGTTGTCACATTTAATTGTGACAATTGCTCTGAATGCCAAACACGTCTTAATCTAACTGTTTTATAGAACTGAGTGTGGGTGGAAGGGAGGAAGGGCTTATTGGCTGATTTCAGTTTTATTTATTTTACGGTTTTTTCTGAAAAGCTGTTTAATGTTAAATCCCTTGTAACATTTAAAGTTGGGAAAGAACAAAATGCAACAAAGTTACTTTAAATATTTGCATTTACATTTTGTACCACAAATAAGGTCAAGCGCCAAATAATCTTTTATTTTTCAGTTGTAGAAAGTTTTTTCAGTTTATAAAATTGTAAAATATTTTAGAAACACACTCAACTGAATATTTTATTTCAAAATCGTTTCTATTTACTGGATACCTGGTCATAGTGGACTGTGTAAGGAGGTATCAGATGTATTAGGCAGGCGGTCCGCTTATGAGCCGAAAACCTTTTTTTTGTGATGCCAATTAGTCTTCTCACTAATGAGGGGAATGAAATTTCGACCAAAAAGGGTGTGTCAAAAAAAGACATTCCAAAGAAGTCAATAAAAAGGACTTTGCGATCCGCAAGTAGTGCAAATTTGTATCTTCCCTAATGATTTTAGCATTGCAAGAAATTCTCTTTTTTTATTCCTATTTCGGTTTCACTGTTCTATAGTGAAATTTTCCCATGGGTAATTATGTTCTCACTTTTTACTTGGACTCATTTTAAGAGGAGTTATCGTTACCACCCCCCTCTTTTGGCATATTCCCAGCAAACATGTGTTGCTGATTTCGGCCCGAATTCGGTAAGAGATGCCAAAGTTATGTTGCAGATTAATCATGCTTTTGAACGAGTAAAATAAAATCAAATCTGTCAGCTACAATAATGTCATGCCATAATTCCCGTATACAGTTTCCTATTTATTTCAGCATTCAAATGTTATAAAAGAGAAATGTTAAATCAAAAAGTGCTTTCACATTAAATCTATTTTCTTTTCCTAAATTTCTCTAAATAATACAAAAAAAGTATTTGAGTGAAAGTTGAAATCAGAATCAACAGCATGTGGACATAATTGCATTCCAGTCCACTAGGGAACATTTTATGTTATGATATGCAGTTGTAATTAACTGCACTCTAAAATACTTTTCTTGACAATTAGGTCGATAATAGTAGGCAACACTTTACTCATTATTATCGACCTACAATTAGACACGCATTCTTTTTGTTTATTTTTGAACAAAATATGTTTACTTAAACAAATAAAAAATTTGCGGCGAAGCGGTTGGCTGCATGCAGCATCGAACCGCGACCTTTTGGCTGATAGCCTGGTGTATCTACCTATCAGCCATAAGAATGTTATACTTTTTCTGCCATTGTGTGATTAACAATTGAACTAAATATGTACCTATGTTCAATTTGTGAAGTCAAATTAGACAAATTATGTGTTTTATTGCAAATACCTACAAAATCGATGCAATTTTAGACAACGAGAAATTTTCAACAAAAATTTAGACAATATATGATCCTAAATTTTAAGTATTGTTTTAGAGTGTGCATTATAGTACGCAACATTGAAATTGCACATGAAATTTCGATAGGACTGCGTTTCCAATGTGCGATTTTTGTCGCTGAAATTCTTACTATGTTGGCGAGAGGTGTGAGAGGAATTCAAAAGGGTACACGTATGCTTGTACTCTTGAGATTCGTTTTGTTCCCTCATTCGTAATATAAAACTGCCCGGCTGGGCAACTCGCCGTAGAGAATATTATCCTCAACGACTACTTAAGGAAATTTCGGCATTTGTCATGCACGATATTTGTCGATTACAGTTTCATCGTTCAATCTAAAATTTTGTAAAATTTCGTTACAATAAAAAACACTACTCTTCGTGTACCAGCAAATGAACTTCTTTTGGACATTTTCGCTCAGTCTGTCACCAGTTTGAATTATTTTGATGCAATCCTGCTTGCTAGCAGGGTTTTCAGATATGGCGATTTCTCGCCAAACGTGGCGATCTTTCAACTTGTTTGACGTCAAAATTTTTGATTTGGCGACATGGCGATTCTTCTGGCGACAAATAAATTTTGTGGCGATTTTTATGACTATTTTTCAACAAAACTGAACTTAAAAATGTTTATAATTCAGGAAAATTACTTTGTTGAAAGATTATTTTCGAAAATAACTCCCACCAAAACTTGTCTGAAAGAAATTAAAGCGGAGTGATTTTCATGCTTTTTCTTATATTAATTATAGTCATTAATGGATTTTGAATTTTGGTGAGAAAAATTGACAAGAAACAGTTTCTGGCGATTTTATTTCTACTTTTGGCGATTTTCTGCTAAGTTTTTATGCGATTATTTTATAAAAACTTATATTAAAAAATTATTATATAAAAACAAATTTACTACAAAATATATATTAAGAAAAACTACATAAAACGGATTTTAGCGACTTTTGGCGACAACCCTGCTTGCTAGAAATGAGCAAAATTGAGCAGTGATGCCATTAGGATACGAAAGATACATTTTTCGTATCTTTTGATGACTTTAGGTACCATGTATAATCCTGACATTTTTCGTATCTTTTGAATCTGTACGCAAAATGTACAGAAATAAAATATTATACTTTCCGTCTCTGGCAAAGTTTTTTAAAGTTATCATTTCGTTATGAATACTAAAAAACGCCTTTACTCGTGGATTAATTTTTACAAAAATTAAATTGTTTTGACAACATCTAAAGATAGTTACATATAATTAATTTTAAAGTTTGCTTACTGTATTTTTAAAAATTACATAGCTAATATTTATGACTTAAATATATATAAAAATGAATTGATATGATATCATTTTCTTTACAATATTCATTAAATATGAAATAAAAATGTTATGTTAATATATCAACCCCTTTGCGCGAAATGATCGCAAGTGACATTTTGTAAAAAAAAAAAATTTTTATTGAAATCAAAATTTTATGAGGATACCCATAGTTTAAAATCGTAAAAATATCAAAATTTTTGATAACTTTTGAAATACAGGCTATAAAATTTTATCGTAAGCGACAGTTTATGAATATAAATCATGTTTAAATACAGTAAAAACCCTCCTCCTCAAAATTTTAGTTTTTGTCGCTTACGATCATTTGGCGGTAAGGGGTCGATATGTTAAACTTAAAAACGGATTTTGAAAATTTTTTCAAAATGTATCCTTTTGGGAAAAATCTATCTTTTTGGAAAGTAAAATGTATCTTCCTCGAAATTTCACTGGCAACACTAAAATGGAGCAATGTCTATTAAAACTTCTCGTATTAAATGCTCTCTCAGCGCCAAATTCCTCAAATTGTTATTGTAGAATACCTGTATAACAGAAACAAACGAAAAAATGTTATGGGGACATTTCTGAGGATGTTGTCATTTACATGACCATTAATGAAAAGATGGGTGACAGTGTCGCTCTTGTTGTCATCTATGAATTTAGCGGCCATTTGTTCGAAAATTTCCTCATAAATTGTAAGAATCGCTGCGACAAAAGTTGCACAATGTAAACGCAAATGCAATTTTAAAAAAGAAACGACAAAAATCTCACAATGTAAACGCAGACTAACTTTGATAAGAGTTATACCCCCATATTTATAAACGATTATTAAAATTAATGATTGCATTAAAACCGGGTTTCCCATACAAAATTCGTATATTAAACCAGCACTAACTTTAATATATTTTTATGAATATTGGGGATAGAGATTTTCACCCTCTATGAGATGACCTGGCAAAAGGCGAGTTTTGATCTTTCCTTTTCTGAATTTGTCGTTGGTCATTTAACATCGCCTGAGGAAAAAAAGTAAAAAAGAATTACGAATATAGAACGAAATAAATATTATAATTTTTTTATGCAATATTGGTTAGTTATTAACACAAAAAAAAATAAATATATAATAAAATTGTGGTTAATAAATTTGCGTGTTTCTTTGAAACATATCGTGTATGTTCGGCACCATGGTACACTTTAATAGTTAAAAAAATTTGCGTCCCAAAACCCAATTTAATTTGGTAAGAATTAAATTTAGTAGTTTAGCCTACGAGATAAGATTATGTAACGTAACCTATATTTTATGTTATAAGGTTTTAGTATATAATTAGAATCTAATCTATGAGTGGTAAAAGTAACATGAGATCACATAACCTCACCTTTTAAGTCATCAATGGAAATTTACATTACTCGTAATAGTTATATTGAGTGACCAAATCAAGCAAAAGTTTAGCTACTAAATGCTTCAACAAATGTTGGACAAAATTAATGGCAAATATATAATCTATTGAGTGGCTTTGCATTGATGTGGAAATGGTCCTGTTTTAATAGGTGTTATACTGTAAGGTGTCCAATATATATACATACTAAAAATAGGAAGCAAATTATAAAATACACAAGAATAACTGAGCGGTGAGTATATTTTTTGTATGTTAATCCCAATTATTGTAATGTTAATAACACTAACAACGTTAATCCAAAACGCACATGCATTACAGTTTTTTTTTGCAAATGTTAAATCTTTATTGCATGTACATTAGGGTGACTCTCAAAATATTTTGGCAGCCATATTATAGGTTTATGAAACGAATTTTGTATAGAAATCTGCTACATAAACCTTTGATTTGATAGTTTATTATGAATAACGCCCATAGTTTCTTCAACTAAGAATTTATCTACTGTCAGAAAGATAAGAATAACATTAAATTAAAAATTTTAAGAACCCCCGAAGAAAATAGATGATGAAAACGGCTGGACCAATTTTCTTCACATATAGAATAGAAGATTTTGGATCAAGTTACCTTTCAAACAAAATTTACTAAACTAAAATCGATTGACCCGCTTGGGAGCTACGGCGTCAAAGACACACAGATTCAACAGAATACATCTAAAGAAGATATATATCTTTTAAATGGCTAGACCGATTTTCTTCAAACATTGCTAAGAACACTCTCGATCAAGTCACCTTTCAAACAAAAAAAAAAGTAAATCAAAATCGGTCCAGCCGTTTGGTCTGTACGTGGACTCGTACAGACACATAGATACACAGATACACACACGCAAAGAAAAGATATGGTTGTAGCAACTAAGCTATTATTGTTTTAAATAATTGTGAACCTTAATTAGCTTACGAGAAAAAACTTATGCTTACATTTAATAATGATATTATTAGCATTCATATTGATTGCAATATGGTTGAGTTTATTGTTAAAAAAATTATGGTATATTTGAAAACTCAATAACAGTATGGTTCTATAACAATAAAATATGGTTATTGTCTATACTATTGTAAACCAGTTTGCTTGCAATCAAACTATGGTTACAAAAGAGACATGGCACTTTGCTTCCAAAAAAGTTTTTGTTCTATCCTTTGGTTGAATGATTTTATATTAGTTTTTTTTTTTACTTCAGAGCTATTGGTTTGGTTTTTGGTGTCATTTGAAAAAATAATAAATTAAGTAAAGTGCGACTTTGGCTCGCACACGAAGGGTTCCGTACGAATACACATATGTATATCCCTTTTCGTTTTTGCCTCTTTCTTCATTTTGGCAGTTTTTTCGTTGTGCTTTCTTGTTTAATTTTAGTTATTTATTTTTTAAGTATTTTTCGTTGTTTTGGGGTTTTTTTGGTTAAGATGCTTTTGCTAATTTTCGTGATTTTTTTCCTGCGAAATTTGGTTTTTTGCAATTTTTTGTTTATGCCGATTTTTTTAGTTTTGGCGATTTTTCAGTTTTTTTTGTTTTTTAATGTTTTCACTTTCTGACGATGTTTTTAGTTTTAGCGATTTATTTTAGCTGTAACGATTTTTTAAGTTTTGGCGCTTTTTTCATATTTGAGGATTTTTTTTCGGTTTTTTGTGATTTTTTTAGTTTTAGCGATTTATATATATATATATATATATATATATATATATATATATATATATATATATATATATATATATATATATATATATATATATATATATATATATATATATATATATATATATATATATATATATATATATATATATATATATATATATATACATATATATATATATATATATATATATATATATATATATATATATATATATATATATATATATATATATATATATATATATATATATATATATATATATATATATATATATATATATATATATATATATATATATATATATATATATATATATATATATATATATATATATATATATATATATATATATATATATATATATATATATATTTTTTTTTTTTTTTTTTTAATTTTTTTTTTTGTTTTGACACTTTTTTCGTTTTGGCGATTTTTTTTTAGTTTTGGCGTTTTTTTTTGGTTTTTGCGCTTTTTTAATGATTTTTTTCATTTTTGGCAATTTTTTCGTTTTTTGATGATATATTTAGTTTTAGCGATTTTTTATGTTGTATTGTTTTTTTCGTTTTGACGACTTTTTACGGTTTTTTGATTTTTTTTTTAATTTTTCGGCGATAATTTTAGTTTTGGTGATATATTGCGTTTTAGCGTTTTTTTTTAATTTTGGTGCTTTTTTCTTTAAGCGCTTTTTTCATTTTAGCGTTTTTTTTTTGTTTTAAAATTTTTTTTAATTTTGGATTTTTTTAGTTTTAGCGTTTTTTTTAATTTCAAGATTTTGCCTCTTATGGTTTCCAAGATACAGCATATTGTTTAAATTACATATTCAAAATTACATTAACCGATAGAATACCCTTTAATTTTTATTGTTTTAAATATCGTTGTTAATTTGTGTAGACTATTCTACAGACTACACCAATTAACACTAACTTTGAAAATTTAAAGTGTATATATATACATGTGTCTGTATATTACATTAGTATTTCAACATGTTGCATTGCTCGCTTTAGAACACCCTTTAATTTTTAACTGTCATATCGAGCCATAACCGCCAAAAAAGCTCAAGCGACATGCTTTTCGAAAATCGTTTTTGGACGAAAATCGATTATTTACGATAAATCGGACTATCTGTCAAAGTTTCAAAGTCCTGCCATGTACCGTTACGGAAATACAGCAAAAGAAATTTTAGCTTAAGTGCATTTTTCATTTAAATGTTTAATTTGTTTACATTTTTTTGTAACTGCAAAATGTCGCTTAAGCTAAAATTCTTTTTTGCAAATACAGCAAAACAAGTGTCAAAAACTGCAAGGATATCAATGAAACGGTTAAAGAACAGCTTGATAAAGATAATAATTACTAGTTTTAAAATAATTTGATTAAATTAATTAATTTTTCATGGCATCAATCTCAATATCTAAAAATGTTTTAACCTTTACAAACATGCGTTGTCTTATAGGAAATTTATTAAAACTATTAACATTACATATAACAGTCCACTACAATCCTATGTAGCCAATATAAGGGCTCTACTTCGATTTAAACCAAGGTTAACTAAAAAATACTTCTCCTGTAAAATTTACTTTATGGCGCTTAAGCTTTTTTGGCGGTCATAGCACGATATATTTGTTGTTGTAGCGGCCAATGTTCTACATATGCTGTGAAAATTTCAGGTCCGTAGCTCTTACGGTTCCCGAGAAAACAGCCTGTGACAGACAGACAGACAGACAGACAGCGTAGCGAAATCAATAGGGCTCCTTTACACTTTTGGTGTAACGGAACCCTAAAAAATAAGAAAAAATAAATTAAGAATAACAAAACCGAATAAAAGCTAGCAAATAATATTCGGCCATGTTCTGAAAACCATTTCTTTTTGTAATTGCAAAATTTCAAAAACGAAAAACAGTGTTCCTTTAATCGGATAATTTAGTGCATTCGTAGCTTAGTTTGGGTAAATTACCTGAAGTGAGCATTTTGGTTGAATTCTTTTCTGAAAGCTGCCGATTTCAAAACGAAATGATTTTCAGAACATGCCCGATTGTTAATAAAACATGTGTCAACAAATATGTATGCATGTATCTATGTGAAAATAGATAATATTTTTTATTACAGATTCAAAACATTTTATTTTATATTTAATTTCAAAAATATATATATTTTTAGCTGCTGTCAATTTTTAATAACAATTTGGCTAAGAAAACAACCTTTATATGGTTATTTAGAACCATTCTATTTTTTATATACAAATATGATTAGTTTAAATAATAGTATATGTACATTCAATTAAACATTAGGTTGTATGAATCATATTAGTGTTACATAAGACAACAATATTATATTTAGAACAGATATATTTTCACAATAGTATGATTTGACTCCAACCATATAATTCAATCATAGTATGTTGCTCTAAGGTTATGGTTGCCTCAACCATGTTTTTTCTTTGCCTGCACACACATACTACAAACTTATAACACCCCTTTTTTTTGGTCAGGGGCTAAAAAGCATAGTATAGTTGGTGATGGGCATTAACTTTCACAAGGAGCAGTAATAACTTATATAAGATATATATACAATGTACTTGGATCTTAAAAAAATTCGCATTTTAGAAAATCAAACAATATTTCCCCTTATAAGCTTAAAGACATTAAAAGCAAATATTTTGACCTTATAAAGTAATTGGATTAATACTGAATAGAAACTATTAAATATTAGAACACAAAAAATTGTACTATAATGAATTATGAACAAAAATTACCACAATAACAATCCAGACTACACCAGGAAACAAGAATCATAGAATAATAGAACAAAAATTTAATACCAATAAAGAGATGAAGACATGATACGTTAACTTACCATCTACAAACATAATTGCACCCGTATAACGCAGTGTTTGAACATTAAACGTTACGCATTCATTGGATACGCATAAATTATAAAGAAGTTTGCCATTTACACACAGATACACACAAACGCACACAGCTACATGTAATACACACACATTCATAAATGAATTTATAAGCGTGGAGTTTCACATGGAAAGCAACAACATGAGTAACAATGTGTACAAGGATAATGAAAGATTTGAGGAAATTAAGCAATTTTTTTCGTTAAAACAACAAAATGAGGAAACTAACTAAAAAAAACGTTTCGATTTTACGCTTTTGAATTTTGTAATACAAAAACAGCATGCGTGCACAGTGGAAAGAATAGGAAGAAAATAATATCAAATAAATGTGCAAAGAATCTGAACATACCTTAGAGGGAAAAGAACCTGTCACAAGACAGGTCACATGACTAATTCCCAAGGACTAGCAACCGGTTCGAGTTCCAGAACTGTATATGAAAGGGATCGGGCACTTTTGCCATTTGTACATAATTAACATAATTATGATACTCAGTGATAGGTTGTAGACCCAAACTAAAGGTACTAGACCCAAACTAAAGGTAACTCTAGCTAATTTCATATACTTTAAAGAAATATGTTTGAATTGTAAGAAAAATCTGCTTGTACAGTAAGGCGGGTCAAAAAAAGTGGCACCAGTAGAACCTAAAACTGAAGCCTACAAAGTCAATTAACAAAACTACCCGAAAGGGGGCATAGATCGAAATCGCAAAAATTAGTGATTTACTTGGTATTGGTTCTTAATGAAAGATTTGATGGTTTGGTACTGAAACATTTATGTTTATCTACAATGCTTGATCCTCGATAAAAAAAATAACGAATATTTCAGTCTACTAATTCTATATCAAAAACTCATCTTATTGTGTTAGTTCGCCTTAACGTAGCTTTATATTCTGCAACTAGTTCTGTTAAGTCTACGAAAAGTAGGCTTTGGAGCCCTTGTCCAGACTAACCTGTAATTCTTCTAAAGAAGAAGTAGAGAGATACCTAAGCAATTATAGTACATCTAAACAGACTTATGAAATCGTATTCCTCCAAAAATTTTGACAATGGTTTGTGTTTTAAACAAAAATTGTATTCATATTGGCGCTTAATCATAGTCAAAACAAAGTATACTTTAAGATTTTACAACCAATATATTGTATGGCAATACTGGCTTTAAATTTTTAAAGTAAACTTTGTTTAGGAGTATGAGTATACGCCATTGATTTTAAATACTAATAACTTTTATCCCTGCAATGCTGTATAATAACAAAAAATAGCTCAACTTTTGTTTTGCTTATTTTACCTTTAATTTAAATTCACTACGTGCATCAGTATCGGCGATACTTTTTCTGAGTACCGGTATCGTATCGGCCAAAAAGCGTATCCATACTTCCCTAAATTTTTTCATGATTTTTTTTTAATTCTCTATTAAAATTCCCACATATTTCATCGTCTGTTTATACGCTGAAATTTATATTTTTTTCGGCAAATTATTTAATACAAAGATTTTATAACAAATTTCAAGAAATTGAAGTCATGACATTTTTCCTTCATTCAGTCTTCAGTCGAAACTTTTGCATGCCCCAAAATATAGCACTTCTAATATTTTATATATTGCGTCGCCATTTAAAGTCCGACCTCATTATATAGCATGTCTTTGTTTATGGCCTACACAGAAAAAAGTATCACCAAAAAATTTTCAAACAAAAGTTTGTCTAAAATAAATTTAATTTTCAGTAAATGTTCTGTCGATAATCTATTAAGTGTTTGTTTGACTTTTAATTAGAACGCAAACACCAAAAACAACAATAAAAACTGTGTCGTTAAAAACCACCCCGTTGACGACATGCACACAAATAACAACAACAACAATCATAGCTAGAGGAATGCAATTGTACCAGGTTTGTTTACAAAAGATTTTTGAGTGAATCGATTAGTTAATGTCGTTGAGTTAATTCTCATTCATTTTCTTAGAGTATTTAGATAAACATTCAGACCTGAACACATTTAACAAAGTGAAATTTCATAAATACTTAATGGACGATGATGATGACACACAGTGTGACCGTTGAAAATTTTAAAAAAGTGGCACAAAAAGGGGATTTTGAGAGAAAAAAAGTGGCACTAAAAAGGGGATTCTCCGAAAAAAAGGAGCAACTTTTTTTTAATTTAAATAATTGAACCAAATTCTTGTATTTAATGAATACCTAATGCATATAATGGCTTCGGAATAAACTTAATCAATTTTGATTTTTTTCCTAAAAAGAAAGTTTCAGGACCAACGAAGTACGCCACTTGCTGCCGAATCAATTAAACACAACAAATACAAACATACGTGGTTATACCTGACTCCAAAATATGTATGTGCCCTAATATGCCCAAAATCTCTTAGAGATTACCAAAAATTGCCTTAAGTTAAATTTTCAAAGTTTTGTAAAAAAATTCGCAAGTACAATTGAGAAATGGAACATATCCTCGCATAGTATGGATTCTTGGCTACTATTTGGTCCAAATGAGTGATAAAAACATATGTGCCCAGATTTTGCCAAAAAATCCCTCCCTCAGAGATCACAAAAAATTGATTTAGGTAAATTTTCAAGGTTTTGTAAAAAAGTTCACAAATACAATTGGGAAATAAGACTTACACATATCCTCGAATAGTGTGGAACATTGACTACAGTTTCCATTTGGTCCCAATGAGTGACAAGATAAGATGTGCTCAAATATGGTCAAAATCCCTCAGAGTTCACCCAGAATTTCAAATACTGGACCAATATGGCCTATAAATGGCGGAGTTCTCGGGGAACAAACATAAAAATACTAAACGATTCGAAGTATTCTCTCTTTGTTGATATCGGTCAAAAATAATTTGTTCTTTTATGTATAAGAAAACGAAGTTTTAGCACTAATATTCGTGTAAATGTAAAAAATGACCTTCGTTTTAAATAGATTGTTCCTTGGTTCTCCTACAAAGAATGTGTTTTGTAACATACGTGGCTATTTGCGAAAACCCAAGATATATGGGGAAATGGCTTTTTATTTTCATTATAAATATTCGTCGAAGCATGAAAATCATTTTACAAGTATGTACTTAAAAACTGTGTGCTGTTCATATACATTTCTAATAACACGTTCTTGTTCGTGTTAGTGAATCAATAATTTTAGTTCAATAATGAGTACATATATGTCTAAACTCTTAAACTATTTCCAAATAGTTTACTTTTTCATAAGACTTTATAAATAATGAACTCAAAAACATATTTTTGTATGGATATATTTTTTATTCAAACAAAAAGTATCACGTCTTAAAAAAGGGGCATAATATATCAAAAGGTGGCAAAATTAGATCATTTTAAAAAAGGGGCACTAAAAGTGGCAAGGCAGTTGAAAAAGTGGCAAATTGCCACTTTAGTCGCAAAGCGGACACGCTGATGACACAGACAAAAAAATTTTGTTTGTATTTTTGTTTGATTAAGTAAACTATTTTGCTTAATAATTGTTAGACTTTTTAGACTAAGTGTTTATTAAATTCAGACAGAAATATTGTTTGATATTTTTCAGAAAATCCAGTAAATATTTCTGTTTGATTTAGTAAATAGTTTTGTCTACAATTTGTAAATATTTTTAGACAAATTGTTTTATAGATTTAAACAATTTGTTCACTGAAAAAAAACATGTTTTTTTCAATGTTATTGTTGAGGTATTTTTGTCAATATTTACAAATTCGTTTGTAGGTCCGTTCATAGACAAAATATTTACTATTTCATTGAATTCCTTTACAGAAAATAATATTTAGTTTTTTCTGTGTAGGAGTCGCTTACTTTTGGCTTCAGGTAACTTTTGAATCCGACATTATATTCTAAGCGCCACTAATGCCATTTCGGATCCTTCCCTCCTAATGCCCAATATTTTGCACATAGCTTTTAAATGCTACAGAAACGATCAGCACATGTGCAACTACATCAATGTTACGGTCGGCTAAATGAGCCTTTAACTTTTGTAAACTCCACTGTGTAGAGGCTCATGGAAAAAAAAGTAAAATGTTTTCAAAAAAAATATAAAAATTATAGAAATGGATTCAGTGTCGACGAAATGAATGTACAATTCTGGGTACCTTTAATGTGCTTTTGTAAGTAAACTAATGAAAAAATAGTATCAACATAAACTTTTCTAAAACAAATTTATTTATATAAATAATTTTAAATTTACTCTTATAATTTTATTATATAATTTGGTAAATTAAAATTTTATTATTGATACCATCTGAAACTTATCTTATTTGTATTGCTTCATTTAAAATTTACCTTCCCCATCCCCATACATTTCTGTTAGTTAACTATTTTCTAGAAAATTATATAAAACTTACCACACATCATAATACGCAGCATCACTACTTAGCCATGGTACTATGAATTTTTTTTATTAATTATAGCATTTCGTACACACTATCCCTGCTCTGCCTTATGACTATGAACTCATGCACTTAAATGCCTCATCCTGCCAACTTATCCATGATAAACTCTTACTTTCCGGACACCCACACACTTTAACGAAGAGTGCCAAACAATATTTTGGAGGAGGAATATTTTTGCAATAATTAATAAGTTTGTGGATATTCATACTTTTGCAAAAATTGCCTAGATGTTTATTTGCCATTTATGCAATAAGGAAAGTGAGACAGGATGCTGTTTGTTTGATATGCATGAGTATTGGAAAACATTCACTTTTTGGTACGTATTAATTAAAATCTGTATGGGCAACCTTTTGAAATTGTGAGGGAGATATTTGATTTCATATTGAAATTCACTGTAGCTTTTAATTATTATTATTATTATTATTATTATTATTATTATTATTATTTTTTGCTGTTGCGCCGATTATGAGGCGCATAGTGCCGTACAAAATTGCTTAAATTTAATACGTTCAATTATTTATTTAATTAATCAAAAACATAACAAAACCAAGATTTTTCCGACAAATATTTTAATTGATTTAAAATTTTATATTAATTAATTAATTCAATTAAATATAGTTTTATTTAATTTAAATAAAAGCTTTTTTATAATGTATGTATGTATTTCTTGGGCTAATATTATTTCATAACGCACCAAAGGTTGTACATTTATATCAAACTAGTATTTACCAAAGCGCATATGTACGACGGAGCCACAGTTCATACAATTTGCAACATCCACAGCGACTCACACATCAACTTTTAAACGCACTCACGCACACACACACACGCACACACACACATTCAACAAAGTGTACATTGCGTAGACATTTTCAATTAAAATGTTTCACTTTTCGAGCATAAAAACCATTTAATTACCAATTCATTATAATTTTAATTCAAATATGATAATTTAATTAAAATAATTGAAACAATTGGGTGAATTTTTAGGGATTGTTTTCTGAAATTATAATTCATGCAGGAGGAACAGAGTGCAGATTCGAGTTCAGCTCCCCAAAGAACATACGAAACATCTTTCCGTTGCTCCAGTCCAAAACATTAGCCCAATTCACAATTTTGTGCAAATGGTCTTGCATCGTAGCATTTGCAATTTGATATAGTATACTGATACTCACCACTTAACAATTGTTAGTGGTGAGTATCAATATACTACACCATTTTGCAAATGCAACGATGCAAGACCATTTGCACAAAATTGTGAATTGGGCTATTATATGTTTGTGTAATAACGAAACGAATCAACTGGGGCAACGTAGCAATGGCTTTGTTAATTGACTAAATAGTAGGGTGATCGATTATTCGACATTTTCCAGAAACCGATTTTCGAATAGTTCGACTATTTGAAATTTTAGAAAAACCGGTTACGGTTTTTAAAATTCACAAAAACCGGGGTTTTTGTGAGAAAATTATAATACAAAGTTTTGATTTTAATTTGCTTAAAAAAAAGTTAACAGTTATGTAAATACAATCCGCATAAAAACATAACTTTGAACATAAGGCAAAGTTCCTATCCAAAAATTTCGGCCGTTAAAAGCACTGAGATCGAAATGAGGATCAAGTTCTTGATAGGTATGATACCATCTAATTTCTAAGCTAACTTGGCAACATTTTCACCATAATACTTCCCAATATTAGAAATGTGAAAAAATATTGCCAAATAGCAAGTTGCCTAAAAATTATGGTATTGTACAGATCAAGAACATGGTCGTCAATTTGATCTCTGTACTTTTAACGGCCGAAATTTTTGGATAGGAACTATGTCTTATTTCCACTTCAGTAAATGCTCTTGAACAAAAATACTTGGGAAAATCAACAGTAAAAGTTCGTCTAAGTTTTAATATAGCAAAAATTAATAAAATATACGAAACGAACAATATTCGACTGAGCCGGTTTTCGACATTCGAAAAATCAACATGTTGAAAAATCCGACAATCGTATTGCGAAAAAACGGGACTAAAAACCGGTTGAAAAGCAAAGTCGATCACCCTAGTACGTAGTCAATTACCAAAGTCATTGCTCTTTTGAAGAAACCCAAAATTTTCATCACCTCTTCCATCGTTATCCATTCTTGTAGACAAGTTTGTAATGCAACTCGTTGCTGTTACCAACATCTATCAGTTAAAGTTAGGAAGAAAAATAAGCCTTGCAAATAATATGGATCGTTTTGTCGACAAAAACATATATCGCCGATATCCATTATAGTGTGCAATGTTGAGTTTCCGAATCTATCGATATGACAGCTGTTTGGCTTGCCAGACAGCAGACTTTGCTGGTATTATTGCGTGCCGCTGAAGCTCGTCGGATTGGGGTGGAGTTCTTGTCCACATGCCGGCAATAAATAACCCACACTAACAAAAAAAAAGAAATACCAGACTTAGATGTTAAAATTAAGGAAGTAACGATACGCCGTTTTGCCGATCCGATACCGATACCGATATTTAAAAATAAATATCGCCGATACCATACAACATATTTAGATCAACAAAACTCAAGTGCAATTTTTTTGTTATACAAAATTACATTGTAAGAGAGAATATTTAAAATTGATTTTAACCCAGTATAAAAAATTGGAAGTAATTTTTAAGGAGCTACATTTTCTTTGCTTCCAAAAAATCTATATTAAAAATATGCAAATAATTAGTAGAAAAGCAAGAAAAAATTTTTAATTCCTTTATAATTTTACAAAATACTCGCCATGCTTTTAAAAAAATTGATTTTTTAAAGGACATTTATCAACTAATATTCTTCTAAATAACTTAATAGCTTAATTATTAAAAGTCTTCTAAGTTTATATTTATTCACCTAAATTTACATGAAAATAAAGTTTTGAGTTCAAATTCGCATAAAAAAATTGTGAAAATGGGCAATTTTTATCCTTTTTCCTTGAGGAAAAATCATTATAGAACACCGAAAAAGAAATTTGTCCTAGCATCGCTTCCGATTCGGTGATTGGTAATCGAAAAACAGAACTTCTTGCAATGGCAAGGATATGTAAAACTAATTAGAAATTATCCAAATATTTCCGGATCGCGAATTCTACATTTTCGTGACTTCTTTGGAGTGTCTTTTTTTGCTGGAATAAGATTTAAAAAACAACGACTTGAATTTGAATTCATGGTAAAATTAACAAAAAATAAATATTTTTTTTTACAAAATAACAGCATAAAATATTATTAGTTTTTAAAATTGATATTAATAAGATTTAAAAAATAACGAAGTGAATTTAATTCATGGTAAAATTGAACAAAAATAAATCATTTGTTAAAAAAAAAAATCTGAAAAACTTTTTAAAAGTATCGTCGTATCGACAGTAAAATATCGCCGATACCGATGTGTCGGAAAATCTGAAGTATCGCCGATATATCGGTATCGGTATTCGTTACATCCCTAGTTAAAATTAATGATAAAAGTTAAATGAAAGGAACTCCGAAGTAAGTGTACTCTAGCATTTCACTTGTCAAGTATAGTATTATTCATACTAGTTTTCAATTTATTTTTCAGTATAATCACCGCGATGGTGGACTGGTGCTATGTCCACGGTAAACCCTCCCCTCAGGAATCCAAAAGGCTTTGGAATTCTTCTATGGCAACTCTCATCCATTTTACCTTTTTGTTGCCCCTAACTCACCTTTATGGAACTTTTACTCCGCCTTACATCCAATCACCTACCGTTTTACTCAATCGTCATTCCAAATCAAAAGATTTCATTTTTTTTTTCTTTTCATAGAACATTACACACAGAAAAAAAAGGAATGTAAAATCCACATGCCGCAATTTTGATTGCAAATCATATTAAATTTACAAGAAATAATTTGTCGTTTGAGTGTGTTAGTGCTTACAGACCAACCTAAATTACGACGCAAAGCGCAACGTAATTTAACGCTTAACTTTTACGCTGACATGGGTAACCTAAATTAGAGCGTTAACGTTGTGCCAGAAACAGTAATGTTTACTCACTTTGATTAATAAAAAACTCTAAATAGAAATAAGATATAG
Source organism: Panzeria rudis (assembly GCA_956483635.1). Taxonomy (NCBI): domain Eukaryota; kingdom Metazoa; phylum Arthropoda; class Insecta; order Diptera; family Tachinidae; genus Panzeria; species Panzeria rudis. The sequence continues at coordinate 38,170,819 of OY101449.1, read as the reverse complement.
AGATGAAGACGCTTAATTGACCTGAAAGTAGCTACATTTACATTACTGTAAGTATATGTGTGAGCATTAACAAAATAAACAACACTACTTTTGCAGCCAACTTCACTTCTTTACGCGCTGTCAAAATTGGATTTTCCAATTGCAAAGCGTTGACGCCGCGTTATTTCGGTTGGTTTCATACATTTTGTATGGGCATGAGAAATTTTGACAGCCAGACAACGCTTTGCGTCGTAATTTAGGTTGGTCTCTTACTTGCTTATTAAATTTACAAGAAATAATTTGTCGTTTGGGTGTGTTAGTGCTTACTTGCTTTGTTCATTCCCTATAAGCAAACCTGTAGTCGACTACAAAAATAATCAACTTATAGTTAACTTTTTTAGACTAACTAAAAGCTAACTACAATGTAATCCAGAACTGACCCAAAATCAATTCTTAAGTTGAGTGCATAATAGGATTTGGTGAGAGCTAACAATTTTACTCTCTCAGCTACTTTGAGTCTATTACTACGTTTATACGCAGTGGTTATTTGCAAATAAAAACGTAGTGCTGCCAAGTATGTATTTTTATTGTAACTTACTAACTCACGAAAACAATTGCTGATTAACGCACTATTTGCAAATAAGAAGTTTGAGATGCCACCTTTACACATGTTTGTTAATAAAAAATAAGAAATAGATAAATATATTAATATATAGATAAATATTCAGTGATTTAATAAATGACAATAAAAAAGTATTTGGCAGCATTTTATGTTTTTATTTGCAAATAAGCACTGCGTATAAACGTAGTATATCTTAACTTATTGCTATCATTATTTTAAATGGTACCATAGCTGGGTGGTCAGCACGTTGACTACAAAACGTGTGATACATAGATCGAACCCCAGCATCATCTTTTTGCACACTAACTACCATTTGACCTTAATAAAGTTAACTTTAAGTTAATTGGAAAGTAATGCAGAGTCGGACAATTGACTACCGCCTAGGACATCGTAATGTTAAAATAGTCAGTTGACTCCATTAAAAGTAATACCATATTTACACCACGCAACTTTGTTGCATGCAACTCTCTTTTTTCAGTGAGAAAGACAGAGAAGAAATACAAAATGTATACATTTCTATTTCAGCACTCTCACTTAAAATGAAAATTGTATGCAAAAAAGTTGCATAGTGTAAATATGGTATAATTCAGTCATCAACCACCATTAGTTGAGAAATATTTAGCTTAAAGTGCATTATAAGTTAACTGAGCTGCTTATAGGGCTGCTACACAGAAAAAAATAAGTTTCGTTTTTGATAACAAAAATCCCGGTATTCAATAATTTTTTTTTCAAATTTCCTGTGATAAAGAATTCCCCTATATTGATAACAAAATTATTTCAAAATAAAAATATATATACAAATTTAAAAAATGTTGACATGGCTGGAATACGAACCCGGGCTTTCCGGACGTAAAGCATACACTCTCTAGCTGAGCCATATCCCATTTATTTTTTTATGGGATACAACTTGTTTTAAGTACTTATGTATAAAAAGAAAAGAAATAGCTGGCATGGAAAAGAAATACTTACAACGAAATATTTTATTATGTTAAAGATAAATCTTATTGAAATTCATATTTTTTTAATAACATGGTTTTATTGAATATAATTCTTGTCTATTTTTTTCTGTGTACAATTCACTGTTCTGCTTAGTTGTGTGACTTGTTTTTGTTAATTCTTACATGTGTCGTCTATGTATACGACAAAAAACGAATTACCAGCGAATATTTACTGCTGCTGGCTTAAAATTGCCATTGTTTCATATTAATTTTAAACGGAAAATAATTAATCTAACCTTAAATCACCGTTAAAACAATTTTGTTATAAACGTTAAGTTTCATTTTCAATCGACATGACTATAACTTTAATTTTAAATAAGTTTTATGTTAAATAATCATTTAAATCATGTTGAATTAAAATGAAATGCATTTTACATACGATGGTATTTATTTAGTGTATAAGTAAAGAAAAGTTTGAAGCTGTTGTGGCTGTAGTGGTTTGCCCGTGGACTATCATGCAGGTGGCACGAGTTCAAATCTTGGCTGGGGCAATCAGCTACAACGAAAAGTTTTCTGATGACTATCACATAAGTAAAATAATTAATAAAATAGCTACATTAAAGTCATGTTGTTTCAGCTTGATATAACTTTAATTCAACATGATTCTTCGTGTTGTTCCAATATCAAATTCACGTTGTTTCAACTCGAAATTACTTTGATTCAATATGATTTTTCGTATTATTTCAGTATCAACTTCATTTTGATTTAACTGTACTGGAATATTAAATCAACATGAAATATAGTTAATTCAAAAGAAAAAATTTTCTTTCAAGATTATTGTAAATCATGTTGATTTAACATGAAACACCTATGAAGCAAAATGACTACCGAAAAATGTTAACTTAACCTGGCTTTCGACGATTTTATATGGAAATTTTTCTGTGTGTATAAAAATTTTTCATTAATTTGCCCCCTTCAAGGAATTATTCATGTTTATAAATATAAAAATATATATATATATATATATATATATATATATATATATATATATATATATATATATATATATATATATATATATATATATTTTATAAAAGCAAATGTAATTTGAAAAATAGTTAATAGATTTACAATATTAACATTTTGTTTTAAAGCCTTTAGGCTAGACGCAAAAGAATATATTTATTTATCTGGCAAGGGTTTTAAATTACGTAGTTTTTCTTATTGGTACTTGACTTCTATTTTAATTAGAAATTCATATATATGGCTGATTCGATTAAATAAATAAATTTTCTTCGAGCCATAAGATATCATATATTCTTATGTTCGCGAAAAGTGAAAATTGTACATTGTTAGTTATTTTAAGATTTGAAATATAAAATAAAGAAACTTTCCAATAATATACATACTTTGTTTTTCTTATAGTACCTTTTCAAAGATTAAAAAGTTTGAATTTAAACTGGCATCCAACAACCTAATTCTTCTATTTTCTGTATTTCAGCTTCTTGGGATCTTCAACAGGACTGGCTCTGTTCTAGGATCTGCCGTCTGTCCGTCTATAGGAATTTTTCAATGTAATACGCGTAAGTATACGAATAAAATTTTTGTCCTCTATATATATTGCGCTTTGCCTAATTACTTATTTTTCCTTCTATGACCGGGAAAATGCAAATGGGTCAAATAACCCCTACGCGGGACGTAAAACTTGCTTGAGCTCAACCCTGCTATACGCGCACTCTGGCTTCAAAACTGCCGGAGGAATGATTTTTTTTCGCGGTAATTGCTTTCCCTCCCAGAACAAAAAAACGGCTAAGATTAATATATAACTTACTTATTTCGTCCGTAGGTCGTCTGTCGTTTGGTTACGAGGTCTTTGTATGGCAAATACCTGTCGCCGCCTATGATGTTGCTGATGCTGGCTGATGCTGATGGACCTGTAGTGAGATTTGGTGTTTGTCTCACATTGGATGTGACAGCGGTGACAGTTGAATTCTATATTTAAATTTTATCTGAAGTGTTTCGCTCTTTCAATTAAAATATAGCAATGTTTTTCTATAAATATCTTTATTGTTTTCCCGAGATTTAAGTGTATAAATGTTCCTTTGTTTTATTGTTAATTTATGTTTTACTAGTTTTAAGTTTACATTAACTAGTTTTAGCTTCAGAGTTTTTCTAACTTTGACTTTTATATTTTACTAGTATTAGGTTTGTATTCACTAGCTTTAATTTTCTTTTGTTCGTCGGTATTTTTATTTTGTTTAATAAAGATAGTGTTAAATATTTTCTTTACATTTGAACTTTTTGATATCTTTCCTTTTTTCCAAATTTTTTCTTATGTAGAAAAACTTTTTCTGAAATTGGTGTAGCCACTTGTCACACCATACTCAACTTCCTCGCACAAAAAAAAACTCTTATCTTTTCCCTAAGCAGTTAGTATACTTGATCACGCCATAAAAAAACTGTCTTTTTCCAATATATCTATGTTTTTTTTTTAATATAACTTTTGTTGTTGAAGCTTATTTGTTATTGTCTTTTTAGAACAACCTGGGGCCGAATCGTCGCATTCGATATCGAGCAGAATTGATCGAAATTTTTCCTTTTGGGATTACGGCATACGATAATCGAATAGCTGCTGTTTAAATTCCACTCGATAGCACTAGAGCGATCGAATACAATATTTTCTTTTGTTGTGTTTGTTTTGCAAAAAAGCATGGAACATTACCTATAAACCATATTACAGTTGGCCAATCGACTTGGTTGTTGTACTAGCTGGTAGAAACACAATATTTTTCTTTAATGTATTACAAATTTTTAGTCGATTCAACAGCCGCTATAAAATAAACTTGGTACACTTTTTAAACATTTCAATACGATACTATCGAATGCGGTAATCCATCCATTCGATACGTGTCGAAATTTTATCCGATACGATAGTGTACTCGATATCGAAAGCGACGATTCGGCCCCTGTTTTACTTGTGCAGAGTTTACTTCCTTTTTCATTTCTATTAACCGTCAGCTCGGTTCAATAGCGTGTTCATTCTTAGGTAATTTAGTAAAAAAAATATTTTTCAAATCGGAAAAGAGTTGTTTTTGCAAATAGTAAATCAGTGAACTAAATTCGATCAAAGAACTAAAATGTTAACTCTTATAGTCGAATAACTCCTAAACTATAAGCGATAATCCATACCTCCAGCAAGGTATTTTCAGTTCTCATATACCTATAAGAATCCACGTGTAGAATAAAAACTTGAAAAATTATTATCGGCTTAAATTGATACAAACGAGGTCCCTTGCTTTGGAACCTCGTAATATAATTTTACATTTAAAAAAAAGGAAGCAAAAGTTTCATTTCCATTACGATACAAAATTTCTAATTTTTCCCTTCCTTTAATAATATTAAAGAAGAAAAAAATAAAACCCTTCGAAAGTTTAGCTTTTTCGTGACCTTGTCAACTTTAACTGATCATATTTGACATTGACACAAATTACACCGAAACTGTCAATATTTCTTTAACAAAAAGCATACAATAAATAATCACCCTTTATTATCAAAAGGGAAACAACAGTATTGTTTATATTGCTGCCAGCTTTTAACCGAAATTAAATAAATATAATGTTTTCAAACGAAAAAAAATTAGTTGGTTACTAAATGAAAATTATATATAAAAAATTTATATAAATTTCCATTAATCAGCAGATTTCATACAATTGGCTTTTGTATTTAATATATTTATTCATTTGTTATATTTACTAACTTTTTTGTTTTCTTTCATTTTATTACTTAACACTAATAAAGCATTAACAACCACATTAATCAGGTTAAAGCAAAATATGTACTCGTTGTTATAGAAAAAGAAATATTCAAAATATAATTTAATGTTAATTATAAAATGCAAATTGTGCAAAATTTGAATCAAATTCTTGGTTTTTAAAGATTGGATTTCAATACAATAATTTATATTTATTTTTATTTTTCATTTTCTAAAGGGTGAATGCCCTCATTTCTGCTGATGTTGGCATGATTTTTTTCTTTTCTTTTCCTTTCTTTTTTTTTGTAATCGATATTTAAGTTTTATAAGAAAATTAAATCCATGTTATATAAAATAAATAAAGTAATCTTGCGTTAAAGTCAAGTAACGCACAGTGGGCTCGATCACCAAAATAATGGTAAGATATATGTATGTACAAATCTTTTAAACTAATGATCCAGTTTTAAAATTGTGTAAACAAAAGTCAGAGAGCAGGAGAAGAAAGAAGAAATTCTTGGCCATTGTATTCACACAGAACAATTTCATATTAAAATCGTCGAAAAACAGGGTTAATTTAACAGTTTTCGGTAGTGATTTTGCTTCATAGGTGTTTCATATTAATTCAGCATGATTTTACAATAACCTCCAAAAAACATTATGCCTTTTGAAATAACTATATTTCATGTTGATTTAATATTCCAGTACAGTTAAATCAAAATGAAAAGGATACTGAAATAATACGAAAAATCATGTTGAATCAAAGTTATTTCAAGTTGCAACAACGTGAATTTTATACTGAAATAACACGAAAAATCATGTTGAAGCAAAGTTATTTCAAGTTGAAATAACTTGAATTTGATACTGAAATAGCACGAATAGTCAGTCATGTTGAATCAAAGTTATTTTAAGTTCAAACAACATAAATTTGATATTGAAACAACACGAAGAATCATGTTGAATGAAAGTTATTTCGAGTTCAATCAACATGAATTTAATGTAGCTATTATATTAATTATTTTACTTAAGGCCCTTTCACACTGTAATACAAGCTTTTAGATTTTTATTAGATTTTGTAAGACGAAAATCAAATCAAAATCAGTCTGACTGTCAAAAAGTCCTAAAGAAAATTTTCTCATTACATTTTGTTTCTACACTATCACATTCCAAATAAAACGTAACATATGTAAATAATTTGCAATAAAGCAAATTTTTTCGTACTTCTTTTTCTTTATTTATGCCGACAAACAAATTTACAACTGTTTTTGTTATTCCTATGTTTGTTTGTGCAAAAGACAGCCCTGATAAAATGAAAAATGTCATTGTTTAGAAAATTTCCTCAAAATGACGAATACCATAATACTGCCAAATTTCTTTACGTATTATTTGACAAATCATAACAATTTTTTTTCACACTATTGGATTTTTACTTAAGATTTGAGTTTTGACAAGTATTAATACAAAATCTAATAGTCTGAAGGCCGCTTTACACGATGTATATTAGCATAGAAACCACTGTGCCACAACAGCCAGAAATATGATTTAGAAAAACCCTGATATAAATATCATCATAACTTTACGGTAAATAGAACTGACACAAAACAAGTCACGTAACCGGTCCCCAGGTGGTAGGGAGTAGTCCGAGTTCTAACACTTCCTATGAAGCGGACCAGTCACTCGGGGATGGCCTAGGATGGGTTTAATTGATACTTTGTATGCACCTTGTGACTTCTCACTGAACTATCTTATGGAGACCTAATCGGTGTAGAAGAATATCAATTATATACAAATATTATTCCGTCATTTATCTGTAATTATTGATTAACAATTGAAATTTTAGTTGTGTGTATTTAGTCGAACTATATGGGTTTTATCCAAGGAAATTTATTATTCAGGCTTTAGTTCGTTCAATTTAATTTTTACAATTAAATCATTTTTTATTGAGAAATAATTTTTCAAAGCATGAGGCAATTGAAAAGTTTAAAAAGACCGATTTCTTGACTTTTATAAGGGTCGAACTGAACATCGATGTTTTCGGGATTAACCACAATCCCATCATCAGAGCTCTCTATACTCTAGGCTACTCAGCCTCCAAAGTCAAGCGGTAAATATCTGGCATTAAACCAAATTGCCACATGCTTTGAAAAATTATTTCTCAATAAAAATTGATTTAATTGTAAAAATTAAATTGGACGAACTAAAGCATGAATAATAAATTTCCTTGAATTGAAATTTTATTTATTTTTTAAAATGCAAGTAGAAATTGTACTTTATTTTTAAACAGTCTTTGATGGGATTCGAACCCACAATCTCCAGCATGACAAGCTAGCACACTACCCTTTCGACCACAGGGCACTTATATTTCAAAATTATAAATAAGTGACATGGCGGTCGCATTGGTGGGATATAATTAACACTATTTAAATACTATGTGATAGGTCTTAGATCCAACTGAATCGAATTTGTTCAATGCCGTTTAGTACAATACTAGCCTGAATCCCAACTAAATTGACTAAAAATGATTAATATGTCATCATTTACACGACATTTCATTTCTCACCATTCACTACTTCTTAGTTTTGGTACCACTCCCCATTTTCTCAACTCATTGGACGACTACTTTTGAATCATCTGTCACCAACTTTTCCGTAGGGAAGTAAAATTTATTTCGTTTTGATTCAATATGATTTAATATTAAATTTATTTAAAATTAAAGTTATAGTCATGTCGATTTTAAATTTAATGTAACCTTTTTTTAATTCAATGCTAAAAATGTTGTTTTAACAGTGAAAAATATGAAATCAAAAAATTTAAGGTTATACTAATAATTTTTTGTTTAAAATCAATAGTCAGCAAGGGTAATTTTAAATCAACAGCAGGCAAATTTTTGCTGGTAATGCGAAGTTTGTAGGCTATTTACATTTACACACTACGAACATCAAAATAAACAAAACAGCAAAACAACAAGTGGCCATTCACATATTACGCAATGCTATTTTTGGAGTTTTTATACCCAACCTTCGTAACGCTTTTTGCAATCTTTTCAGTATAACATAACTAATCCGTACCAAATCTTTAACCCCAGCTTGATTAATTAATTGAGTTAATTAATTAACAAGTTAATAAACGACTAGATAGCCTCCTCCTTTTTAAATCATTTAAAAATAGCTTAAAGGTCTAGAACAAACAAACAACTAAAAACAGCAACAATTTTAAGTTTTTTAAGAATACGCTCTAGAAATTAGGTGCTGTAAGATCACTATATACAGCGTATGCTTTAAAAATTTTTTATACACACATATTTAAATTTTTAAATCGATTAAAATGTGTACAGAATCGGTTGAATATAGTAAATTCTGTAAACGCACACATTATATATATATATATATATATATATATATATATATATATATATATATATATATATATATATATATATATATATATATATATATATATATATATATATATATATATATATATATATATATATATATATATATATATATATATATATATATATATATATATATATATATATATATATATATATATATATATATATATATATATATATATATATATATATATATATATGTGTCCTCTATTTATTTATATATCCAACAATATATTATATTGAATACTATATATAAACAAACGATTCACGTGGAATATAGGGCGTTAACGAATTCTCTCCATTTCATTGTCAGACTTCACATCTCTTCTCCAGATGTTGCGTGGTCGTCCTTGGCGACGCTGGCCCTGTGAGCCCATGTCCATATTCTTCTCAGTATTTCATTGCCGACGGGAATACAATTTGCTTCTTGCCACAAACTCTCATTGGATATCTAATTTGGCCAGTATATTTTTAATATATGCTTGAGAAAGCGATTTATAAAGCTTTGCAGTTTACTCTGCGTTGTTTTTGTAAAATGCCATGTTGTGCAGCCATAGAGCAACACTAACATAACACTACATTTAAATATCTTTAATTTGGCATTTTTTTACATATTGGTTGCCCACCATATTTTGTGTAAGTTAAGGAATGCAACCCGATCTTTGTTTATACGTTCGCATATATCTTCCGTGGATCCGCCATCTTTATTTATTTTACAGCCAAGATAAGTAAATGTTTCCACATCTGTTATTATGTTTCCGTCGATTATAACCGGTGTTGTTGATTGAGTACCAACGCTAGAGGTGGAAAACTATCGATGGCACTATCGATAGTATCGATATTTAATTTTTTTTTTGAGACTATCGATGTTTTTACTCTGCAATTGATTATTATTTAAAAACAATCGATATTTTTTCCAGCTATCGATAGTAAATGATCCACTCCTATTGTTGTGCTAGAAATTTTTTCAACGATCGTCAGTTAGCTAAATCTGATTTAAAAATCACTTAACTCATATATTTTTCTTATATTGAAATGTTGCAAGGATTTTAGTTTTGTTATTTACTGAACTAAGAAATAAAGTTCCGTTTTATTAAAAACCTGTTTTGTTTAACATTTTTACATACATATTTAGTGCTTTCCCTGAGAATAATACAACTTTGATTGTATCTCTATCGTTCTCTATTGTTTGATAGTTAAGAATCGATATAGCGATATATTTTACCAAAATATCGACAAATTCCGATAGCAACACTATCGATAGTTTTCCATCTCTAACCATCGCGTATAAGTTTTGTTTTGCCGAAATTTATTCTCAGACCCACTTTTTTGCATTTTCCGCGAGTTTCTTTATTTTTGCGTCAATGTCAGATAACCGGTATGCCATTAAGCAAATGTCGTCGGCGTAATCAAAGTCATTTATATGTTCCGACATATTTCATCGAATGCCGAAAGGAGCTTCGCTATTTGTTTCTTCCATCACAGCATCAAGCAGTAGAAGGAACAAAGAAGGTGATAGTACGCACCCTTGTCTTACTCCAGTGAAGGTGTTAAACGGATTGCTTTCATTTCCATTGAAACGAACCCTGTATTGTGCGTTTCTATACAGCTTACGAATTAGAGCAATTATCTTCTCTGGTATTCCCTTCCTTATCAATGTTGTCCAGACGAAACTACGATATACCGTATCAAAGGCCCTCTCAAAGTCCACAAATAGCAAATATAACTGCGAGTTGTATTCAACAGATTGCTCAATGACTATGCGCAGTGTGCTAACGTGGTTTGCACATGATCTTCCAAGTCTAAAACCATCTAGGTCTCTTTTTAAAATTTCAACTAACACAAGACGCCATCACTTTGCCTATAGTATTTAGCAATGTAATTCCCCTCCAGTATTTTGCATACCGACACACAGAAAAAAAACAATGTAAAATCCACATGCCGCAATTTTGATTGCAAATCATATTAAATTTACAAGAAATAATTTGTCGTTTGAGTGTGTTAGTGTTTATTTGCTTTGTTCATTGCTACAATTCACTGTTCTGCTTAGTTGTGTGACTTGTTGTTGTTTATTCTTAAATGTGTCGTCTATGTAGACGAGAAAAAACGAATTACCAGCGAAAATTTACAGCTGCTGGCTTAAAATTACCATCGTTTCATATTAATTTTAAACGGAAAATTATTAATCTAACCTTAAATCACGGTTAAAACAATTTTGTTATAAACGTTAAGTTACATTTTCAATCGACATGACTATAACTTTAATTTCAAATAAGTTTTATGTTAAATAATCATTTAAATCATGTTGAATTAAAATGAAATGCATTTTACATACTATGGTACTTATTTAGTGTATAAGTAAAGAAAAGTTTGATGCTGTTGTGGCTGCAGTGGTTAGCGCGTGGACTATCATGCAGCTGGCACGAGTTCAAATCTTAGCTGGGGCAGTCAGCTACAACGCAAAGTTTTCTGATGACTATCACGTAAGTAAAATAATTAATAAAATAGCTATATTAAAGTCATGTTGTTTCAGCTTGATATAACTTTAATTCAACATGATTCTTCGTGTTGTTTCAATATCAAATTCACGTTGTTTCAACTTGAAATAACTTTGATTCAACATGATTCTTCGTATAGTTTCAATATCAAATTCACGTTGTTTCAACTCGAAATTACTTTGATTCAATATGATTTTTCGTATTATTTCAGTATAAACTTCATTTTGATTTAACTTTACTGGAATATTAAATCAACAAGAAATATAGTTAATTCAAAAGGAAAAATTTTCTTTCAAGAGTATTGTAAATCATTTCGATTTAACATGAAACACCTATGAAGCAAAATCACTACCGGAAAATGTTAAATTAACCCGGTTTTCGACGATTTTACATGGAAATTTTTCTGTGTGGAGAGATCATCCTTTTTTGGGATAGTTACAATCACGCCTTCTTTCCATTCACTAAGTATTTGATTATGAATCCAAGCATTACGTATAAGTGGAGTGAGGAATTCAGATGTAGTGGTGGAACCGTACTTTAATAATTCTGTTGGAATATTATCTGGTCCAGATAACTTGCAATTTTTCATGTCTTCCAATACCGAAGTTACTTCCTGAAATGTTGGTGGGCTTGTGGAGCTATCTCTTCTAGGGTTGCGCCGGGTGTTTAGTGACACAGCTTAACAATAAAATTATCCGATGGAATATCCTACAATATATTATATTGAATACTATATATAAACAAACGATTCACGTGGAATATAGGGCGTTAACGAATTCTCTCCATTTATTTCTGTCTCTGGCTAGCGATTTAACTTGACTCCAGGAAAGTTCAGCCGTTTCATGATCAGACTTCACATCTCTTCTCCAGGTGTTGCGTGGTCGGCCTTGGCGACGCTGGCCCTGTGGGTCCATGTCCATTTTCTTCTCAGTATTTCCAATACCGAAGTTACTTCCTGAAACGTTGGTGGTGTTGTGGAGCTATCTCTTCTAGGGTTGCGCCGAGTGTTTGGTGACACAGCTTAACATCAAAATTATCTAATGGAATACCGTTTAAATTTTTGTTTTTTGTATTCGTTACTCTTATCTTTTAGTTGCTGCACTAGTTTGAAAATTTCGAAATCACATAATAGAATACCCTTTAATTTTTATTTTGTTTAAATTTTAGTATTAATTGTTGTTGTCTGTATAAAAATACACTAACTGTGTATAAGTATGTCAAGTGTCTATATTAGTGATGTTACGAATATCAATTTTTAATATTCGCGAATACGAATATTTGATCCAATATTCCCCGAATACGAATAATTAATCTAAACGTTTAGTGCCAGTTGATATTTCAAATTTAATTGAAAAAAATCTGCCCTTTGCGTCAGTAACAATAAATTGAGAAAAGTTAGCAGAAAAACGGATGGCAAATAACGTCGACCCACTCACATGCTGGAAAGTAAATAAGGAAAAATACGAGGCAATATTTAGTGCCAGCAGCACCGAGTGTTCCGAGCGAGCGAATGTTTAGTGATGCGGGGCTTACACCGAATCGTAATAGGGTCGAAGGAGAAAAGACTTGAAAACTTTTATTTTTGCAGTTCAACATTCCTCTATAAGCTTTGATTATTAATTTAGTATGATATGTACAAACAATACTTTATTTTTAAATACTAAGTAGTTGTAAAATATATTTTTATTTGTCTTTTCTTTACTAAAAGAAGATTATGGTTTTGCGTAGAGACAAAGGTTTTTTTAAGTAAAAATTATTAAAAATTTATATTTTTGTTTAATTTTCGGTATATTTTTATGTATTATTTTTCGAACGTATGCGCAAAATATTCGCGAAATATTCGCTTGAGTTTGTCGAATACGAATGTCATGAAAGAGGCGAATATTCGGCGATTCGAATACTAATATGAATATCCGTAACATCACTAGCCTATATTTTACGACTCACAATATACTTACATAAAAGTTTCAACATGTTAGGTTGCCCGCTTTAGCACACCCTTTACTTTTTAGCTTTCATGAGCCTTTAGTTTTTTTTTTTTTTTGCTATAGCGGACATAGTTACACATATTCTGTGAAAATTTCAGGTCATTATCTCTAACGGTTCTCGACATAGAAACTTGTGATACACAGACGAACGGACAGCGAAGCCGAAACAATACGTTTCCTTGTCACTTTTGGTGTGCGGAGCCCTAATAAAGCCACGCCTACTTACAATAACGAAAAATAAGTAAATTACCATGAACCGTCATAATGCGTTATTTTAAATTTTTAAATTTTACACATAAAAACTCAAGTACAATTAACAAACTGTTTTTGCAATGGCAGCGGGGCTTAAGGTCCTCTACTTTCTCAGCCATTGCCGACTTACAGCCATATTTATAAACAATTGTTAAAGATCGAATGTACAAAATAAGGAAAGTGCTGTATTATAGGGCGTGGCAAACAAGTTATGAAATTTTAGAAACATCATTGACATATTTTTCATTCTAGAGGACTGGCTCAATATTTTTCCGAATGCCCTAATGTACACGCTGCGTCGAAAATGGAGAACTATTAATTACATTCTTTTAATTTTGTTACTGGTTATTATACTCCTTTAATAGAACAAATATGAGTTTTCAATTTCTCTCATAACTACCTAATCCTGATTCTTTGACCTCAGTTCCTTTTGCTATTGACATGCCAAGCTTTAAACATTTTGAGGAAAAGTCCTTAATGCGTCTATCTGGTCTAGCAATATGGACGAAATAACTCAGAAAAAACCGATTTCATTACAAAGATCCCATTGAACTAATTGTGTGTTCGTCCGCAAGTTTTTATAGTACCAAACCTTTTGTGTCCTTTCATATAAAAACTTTTGAAATCGGTCAGGAAATGGCATAGTTATGCGATAATCAATATATCGGGATACCAATTTGTCCGTTCCATATTCATTTCTATGTGACCAACTTCAAGCACACTCTTTCAAACAAAAAAAAAACTATTTTGAAGTTCGGTTCAATTATGACAGAGTTAATCTTAAGCTTCGAAAAAAAATTATGAGACTAAACTTCAGGCAAATCCTTTCAAACCAAATAAAATGTTTGAAAATCGGTTCACAAATGACAGAGGTGTTGCAAATTAACCACCGATTTTCGGAAACAAATTATGCCTGAAGCTTAGGCAAACCATTTTAAACAAAATAAAGTAAATTTGAAAATCGGTTCACAAATGACAGAGATAAGCATGAGGGCGAGCAATTTTCCCCATCGATTTAAAAAAATAAAAATAAATAAATAAAAAAAAATATGTGACTAAGCAAACCAAAAAATAATTTTAAAAATCAATTGATAAATGAAAGAGTTATGTGTAGAAGACCAACCTTCCCTCATCCCTCCTCCTCCTTTTCCAAAAACGAATGACATAGTTAAGCAAGGGGAAGAGCAAATTTCCCCATCGATTTTTGTAAAATATTACAGAATAAAACTGCAGGCAAAGCCTTTCAAACAAACAAAGAATTGTGAAAATCAATTCACATATGACAGCGTTAATCATGTGGGGAGTAAATTTCACCACTGATTTTCCAAAAAATATTATGGAACTAAAATTTAGGCAAACCCTTTTACACAAAAAAAAACTGAAAATCGGTTCACAAATGACAGAGTTGGGTGATGGGGGGAGAAAATTTCCCCACCGATTTTCGAAAAACATTTGGTACTAAGCAAACCCTTTCAAACCAAAAAAATAATTTTAAAAATTGGTTGACATATGACGGATTTATGCGTGGGTGGCTAAAATTCCCCCTCTCCCCTTCCACAGAATAAAGTATTGGGGGGGGGCATAGCCCCAACCGATTTTGGAAAAACAATTATGGAACCTAACTGCAAGCAAACCCTTTCAAACCGAAAAAGATTTTTAAAAATCGGTTGACATATGACGGATTTATGCGTGGGTGGCAAAAATTCCCCCTCTCCCCATCCACGTTTTTCGCAAAAAGTTATGGAACCAAACTGGCAGCAAAACCTTTCCAAAGAAAAAAGTTTTGAAAATCGGTTCACAAATTACAGAGTTAAGGAATGTGGCGGGGGTGGTGGGAGAAACAAATTGCCCCACCGATTTTAAAAAGAAAAAATTATGGGCCTAAGCCGCAAGCAAACCATTTCAAACCAAAAATGAATTTTAAGAATCGGTCGACAAATGACATAGTTATGTGTGGGGAACAGAATTCCTGTCCAACAACACCAACACCCCCCCCCCCCCACCCCCCACAAACTTTCGAAAAAAAATTATGGGAAAAAACTGCAAGTAAAACCTTTCAAACAAAGAAAAAGAATTTTGAAAATCGGTTCACAAATGAGAGAGCAAAGCATTTGGGAGGGGGAGGGGGGTCAAAAGTCCCCACAGATATTGGAAAAAAAGTTTTAGGGCCTAATGGCAAGCAAACCCCTTGAAACCAATAAAAAAATTTTAAAAACTGTTGATAAATAACAGTTACGCGAAGAAAGATGTTTTAATCCGTTTTGCCCCCTCTAGGTCCAAAATCCGGGAAGCGAATATAGCTTTTATTGATTGTGGACCAAATATCTAACTGTGTACCAAATTTCATTTAAATCGGCTCAGCCGTTTAGGGGTGATGCCGTAACAAATGATAGAGTTGTGCGTAGGGGGTTGTTTTGACCCATTTCGTCCCCTCCTGGTCCAAAATCTGAAAAAGAATACAGCCTATATTAATTGTGGGCCAAATATATATCTGCGTACCGAATTTGATTTAAATCGGGCTAGCCATTTAGGTGTGATGCCGTAACAAATGACAGAGTTGTGCGTAGCGGGTGGTTGTGACCCATTTTGTCCCCTCCTGATCCAAAATCTGGAAAAAATATAGCCTATATTAATTTTGGGTCAAATATCTATTTATGTACCGAATTTCATTTAAATCGGTTCAGCCGTTTAGGCGTGATGCCGTAACAAATGCCAAATGCGTAGAAACTGATTTTGACCCATTTTATCCCCTCCTGGTCCAAAATCCGGGAAAAAGATATATAGCCTATATTAATTGTGGGCCAAATGTCTATCTGTGTACCAAATTTCTTTTAAATCTGTTCAGTGGTTTAGGCGTGATGCCGTAACAAAAATCTGCAAACAAACAAACAAACATACACCTCATTTTTATATAATATATGGATATGGATAGTGAATCCTTTCAAAATTAATTCTTATTGGAGGAAATTTTTTATATCGAAAGCTTATATTGAAACAAAACTCTTAATTCATTACGTCCGTCAATGACCCTTTAGCAACTTTTTTTATAACAAAAAAAAAACAAATACTTCTATTGTCCTTTAAATTATCATTTTATTTTAATTTGTTGTTCAACAAATTTTAAAGTTTTTCCTGTCATAAATAACAAGTCCTTAGCAAAATTCTTTAAAAACAAAATCATATTGAGCGTAAAAAATTGCAACAAAATTCTTTTATTATAATATTTTAACGCAAAGTTTTTCCTGCAACAAAAAGTGAAAGAAAAAAAAAACAAGAAAATAATATGCCCTCAGTGGCACGTGTCAGTGATTGAATTCAGATATGAAAAGTGTGAAAAATTTTCTCAACAACACCAATAAGAATTTTAAAATATTGTCACTTAAAGAAACTTTAATTCAGTTGGCAGTGCTACTGCTGCTGCTGGTGCCCAGGACTAAAGTGACAAAATTTTAATTCGTGCGGAAATAAAGTAAAAAATACTTTAGAAAAAATTGCATAAAGTTGGAATCAAATCAAATTAAAGGAGTTACAATAGAATTTTACACATGTGTGAGTAAAGAAAATGTACATACCCTGCAGAAAATATTGGACTACGTGTAGTTAGCCGACAAGGGTTCGCGTTTGAACGACTGCAATAGTTGAAACACAAACACTTGAGTGCTCCATCGAATAGTGGCATAGAGTAGTTTTAAGACTTCTTCGATGTAATGCAGACATGGACCATGTCATTTGCAAACACGACGATTGCAATCGTTAAAACACGAACACTTGAGTGCTTCATCAGGTTGTGACATAGAGTAGTATTGAGACTACTCCAATGTTGTGCAAAACTGGGTTATATGGTGCAGCCCTAGGACATCGTAATGTTAAATCGACTTTATGCGAGTATGGATTGGTCGCGTTGTCTGCAGAGAACTAGCAAAACTCACACATACACTCATACGTTTGGTTCCAACACACTCGTTTACATTTTTATACGCACGATTTGAACTGATTACAGGGGTTTAAAGGTTTTTATTTTATATTTTTTAACTTGTTAAACTTTTGAGGTTTAAAAATTGTTTCTTATGATTTATTAAACTAATAAAGAGAAAAAAGGTTGAGAAATATTTAGAAATAAAGATTTATTGATTTATGATGATACAAAAAAGAAAGGGTTAGAAAGAAAATTATTTATTTTCTCAAATTAAATCACAAAATCATTAATTATTTCTTACCTATAAGATTAAAGTTGAGACAATAAAAATTTTTGTACTTTACAATTTTATTATTAAGGTAAAGGTCATGTATACCATGTCCCATGGAGTGCCTGCCTATTCCAGGCTTTGTTGAGAAACTGTATGTTTTCTTTGGAGCACATTCCAAGATCTTCACCACACACGGATACGGCTATGCTCAGAGATGTCCTTGTGCATTCCACAGAATCTGCATTACTAGGTTTTCGAACTTACTATAACCAACTGATTGGTATCTGAAACCACAATGTCCAGTAAACCATCGTATCTGTAACTAAAATTGTGTCGAAATTATCTCGCATTTAATTTAGTAATGTCGAAAATTTTATTTAGTTGTTGCTGAACGCACGAACGAACAAGCAAAAGCTAATGAGCTCGATACAAGTCTATTAATAACTTGAGGTTTTTTGGAAAGCATCAACAAATTTTGTGGTTTTTATCGCGAAAATGGTATGAGCCGGACTCATTTCTGAGCCACTACGTTCCTCAACGATTGCTGGCGCAGTCAATAATTAAGCCAACTTTTCACTTAATCTCTGACACTGGTGCTCTCAACTTTAGTGTTTTCTGCCCTCATCACTGAGTCCGTAGTAGTTGATTGAAATTAATGCTAGCAGCGCCAAACAATAGCTGCTGTCTCCATTTTTACTAGGTATAGTTTTCAAACATCGTCTTCTGCGATTTTTACTTCTGTCGATGTTTATGATATTAGAAGTCTGAGGTGAAGTTAGGTGTCCACATCAACTCCAAATTGTTGATGCCAAAATCAGTTCTTAATAAAGCTAGGAGATTAAAATCCACGCCCAAATCCTACACCAGATGTAGTTGCCCATGTCTCTCCTATCAATCAGAAACGATTCCTATCCCGGTTCCTCCTTCGTTTCAGCATCTCACCTGTACGCATGATTTGCATCGACTCCAGCTTGTCGTCACAGGCCTTCCCGTCTTCTCTCCTGTGGAGTTGTCTGTTAGCTCAGAGATTACCTTATACACATCTCAGCTTTCCCTTCCGTTTTGTTAGTTCCAGTCACATGTCGCACTCCTGGCCAGTTATAAGCCAACTAGGGGCCTGCTTCCTTTTGATCCACGACGATGTACAGGCCGTATCCAGTTGCAGACTATAATAATATGAACCTCACGTTCATAATTATTAAATTGAGCTTCCAAAGCCTTAGAAGCCCATATTTCCCATTAATCATCCTTCAAGTTTTACTATAAGAGCGAAGTCAGCCTACAAACATCTTAGGGTCAGAATTCAATCTGCCAGCGACCCTGTCTCCTACAGTCATCCTTGAACTGCTACAGTTATATGCAGACCTACTGGATACTGTAGTACTATTGCATTAAGTCAATGGCCAGACAATGAAGGATTTATTCTTCTTCCAGTTTTGAGACCTAAACAATCTCGTAGTGTTCGTGCACTGAAAGGGATTTGTATAGATGGTGCTTTCCTTTCAGCTTGACCTAACGTTCACTTAAGCATCGGAGTCATAGCTCCCAGAAATGCCCATTTTTTACGATATGGAAAAAAACGATATGACATACTGTGTTGACATATCGTAAGTATTTTACGAAATGACAACACTGAGAAAGCAATACACCGTGTATGACTTTCTCAGTATTGTCATATCGTAAAAAACTTACGATATGAGAACGCAGTATGCCATATCGTTTTTTGTCATATCGTAAAAAATCGGCATTGATCGGAGTCCCTATTGCTGACTTCAGGTTCACACAGATCTTGAGTATAAACCACATACACATCGTGTACTCCATAAGGATATCTTTCCAATAACCAGTCCAGGACAAGCCCTGGGGGCTACTAGTTCTCGTGCCCCTAGATAGGATTACGGTTAGCCGTGTATTCAATAAACACCCTAGATTTTAAGTACCTACACTATGAGGTATCGATAGCACCTCTACCGAGATTAGCTTAGACAAACCTACTTCCTTTCGATACTTAAGTATATGCCCGCCACTTGCTCTGTTATTTCAGATATTTGGAAATATCATATAAGTTTTTATGGGTAATCGGCAAAAGATCAAGGTTTGGAAAACCGAATTACACTTTTCTATAGAAAGCCCATTATCAAGTTGACGCTAGTCACCAAAATGCAGAATTGTGTTCCCAGTGGGAAAACTGTATCTACAGAATAGATCACTGCATTCAAAACATTGTGTAGCTCTAACTGCGTATGACCGCTGATTGAATTTCGCAATCAGCTCTTCTTTATACTGATAAGTATGTATGTTTTGTTGCTAAAAGAATACCACCATACCAAACCGTCATACGTCAAGTATGCTTGACAGCGATGCTAGGCTGCAGTCCAGAGGTCGTGTGTTGGATTCCCGCCTTAGACCCTGGATGTCTGCCCAGATAACCTAAATTGCTTCGAGTGTTGTGTTTGCTTTATAACATACATATCCTTTCGGATTTTTAGCCGCATTTCTTTCCAAACATCTTTCGGCAAGTAAAGATTGCATAAAATTTTTCTATGTCTCTCCTCCATATACCACTTCCAAGAAATTCGACGACTATGAGCTGGTACTTTGCATCCTCCGGTAGCACCGCAGTATCCCCGTGTAAAATCTTCAGTATTTGATTTGGAATACAAAAATAAGTCGTATTTTCTCAGGCTAACGCGAAGATTGGCGAAAAAATCCATCATGTTACGTCCATCTTCTTAGAAACCTCTCCTCTCTACTAATCGTTAACTGTGTAGTCTAGCCATAGAGCCACTCTTGTGTCTCCTCTCTTGGGATCAACTACACTGATAGAAAACCCACGAAAACGCTGATGTAATTTGACATCAATCCTATGTCAAGTGTTTTCGTTTTTGACCTCATGACACTTTTCATCACTGTAATGTCAACCTTTACATCAGCTGGTTATCAATGACAATGATGACAAATCTATCATCAATGCAAAGAAATGACTAATGACATCAGAGAAATGACTAATGACATCAATTTAATAACAATATGTTATTAATATGATGTCGCTTATATAAATACCGTCATAACGCAGATGTAACTTGACATCAATGCTATGTCAAGTGCTTTCGTTTTTTACCCAATGACATTTTACATTATTGTATTGGCAACCTTTATATCACCTGTTATCAATGGAACGATTGAAATACTTATACATATTTCTATTTTCCTACTTTTACTTGCTTCTATTTTAGTTTCACTTTTTGTTATTTTATTTTTCCTTTTAATATTGGTTTTGATACCAGGCTCCTCAATTCATCGCACATTTATAATCAGCTATGTCACTATCCAAAACATCGGCAGGACAAAGTCAACTTAAACATTATTGTTGCGATATACATATGATAGCTAAGAGTCATCAATATGATGACTAAGTGTCATCAATATGATGACAAAATATCATCAATATGATGACTAAGTGTCATCAATATGATGACTAAGTGTGATCAAATAGTGAGACCTATCATCACTTATGGTGCAGTTGCCTGGTCGAACAGGGTCAGGCTGGATACGACCAGAGATCGGTTAGAGAAATTACAGAGGCTAGCATGCCTCTGCATAACAGGGGCAATGAGGGCGTGTCCTACGGCGGCTATGGAAGTCCTCATGGAACTCACACCTTTGACGATTGTGATAGAGACTGCTGCCAGGCAAAAAGTAATCAGCATCGCGGGGCAAAGCACAAGCAGGAACTGTCTAATTAGCCAATGGGAGCAATCATCCCTGGCAAGAAGATTTCCCCTGCTTGCGCAACCCTCTGATGTGATGGACAAAGTGTATGACTTCGACAAGAGGTTTGAGACTGTCCTGGCCAATAGAAGGAAATGGGGGGAAATGACACCCCGATATTCCTTTGGAACTGGCACCATCAGGTGGTACACTGATGGTTCCAGAACGCCGGCAGGCTCTGGTGTGGGAGTTGTAGGACCAAGTATTAACTACCATGAATCCTTGGGAAAATCTCCTACAATTTGTCAATCGGAAGTTTATGCCATTGAGAGATGCGCACCATTTAATCTTGACAGGGCTACCGAGGGAGAGAAACAGCCATCTGCTCGGATAGTCAGGCTGCCATCAAAGCACTCAGCTCATATGAGTTTAGCTCTAAGTTAGCTTGGGAATGCCGCATTAAGCTAAATAAGCTAAGCAGCATGAATAAGGCCACACTCTGCTGGGTTCCTGGACACGCCCGGGTAGTAGGAAACGAAAATGCAGATAAATTGGCCAGGAGGGGGTAAGTACACCCATGATCGGTCCAGAACCGTTTTGCGGACTTGGACTGGACAAAACCCGGGAAGATATATCGATGGAGATCAAGAGGACTAGAGAACATATCTGGCTCAATCTCCCTGGATTGAGGCATGCAAAGCTAATGATTGGAACATATAACCAAAACCGTTTCATAGCTCTCATGTCCCTGAGTAAAAACAATCTAAGAATGCTCACAGGCTTCCTCACAGGCCATTGCAGACTGAGAAAACACCTCAACAGACTTGGCATTGAGAGTAACAACCTGTGCAGATTCTGTGATTACGACGATGAGACTCCAGAGCATATTCTAAAGGAGTGCGAAGCGTTATGCCACAGAAGATATAGCCAATTGGGCAAACACCTATTGGAGGATTGGAAACTGCCAACACTCGACCCACTGGCAATCTTGAGGTTCCTCAGGAGAGTGGGTGTAGATGAGGTGCTCTAGCACATGGCAGGGGATACGATCTACTTAGCTCGCAGTGTCCTATGTTTCCCGTTTACACTTAATTCATTCAAGTGTGACTAAGTGTCAACACTATGATGACTAAGTGTCATCAATATGATGACTTAGTGTCACTAATATGATGAGTAAGTGTCATCAATATGATGACCAATTGTCTAATTGATGACTAAGTGTCATCAATATGATGAAAAGGTGTGATAATATCGTTTGCTTCAATGTTTTGTTAGTGCATGTATGCTGTACTGGCTTAGTTTTTTGCATATTTTATATTGGCTGTGTCATAGTAATGATGATAAGTGTAGATTGATGTCTCTTTTCGTTCTATTGATGGCATTTGTCATAAGATTGATGTCAGAATTCTAATGATATGACATCATAAATGCGATGATACATTTTTCTATGAGTTTACGATTTTATTTATCACTAAGCTCCAAAACATCAGTGGTATTACGTGTTCTTATGGCGTGCCTCTCCCGTGGTACACTTTCCTACACCCAAAGTTAATTGCTCCGTTTTCTTGAATGTTGCCGAGTGCGATTAAGAGATGTGGTCGAAGAAATTTCAAGGAAATTTCTTCATCCAGGAATGTTGTCATAGTTTATACTTCATACTGAAGAGAACTTCACACAAAACTATCCATCTCGTATATCGCCGTTTTCACAGATCACCATTGAGATATGCATGGAGTACCTTCCCATGAATTTTTCAAAAGTTTCTCTGTACAATCGTTCTAAAGGATAAATTATGTTTATTCACGACAGCATTAGTTCAAATTGATCATATATTTAATTGTGCTGGGATGATAGCGTTCAGTCTAGTTGATTTATAAAATTCGCTTACAATATGTTAAATTCGATGATTCTATCACTGATAAGATCGGCCGTACAGAGAGGTTGTGAAGTTTTTTGAAGATATATATCAGCTACTTTATGCCGGTAAAGTGAGCCCTAGTCACCAGCTGAACTGTTTCTTGATAATTCGTAAAAAAACTAAAAGTGTATTTATCCACTCATAAATCTTTCATTTTAATTGATTTGAAATTAAGATATTTAATTGATTTGAAATTGAGATATTCCCAGGTATATCACACAAAAATGCTCGTTATATGGATCTATTATGTTAAATAAGATTTTCGGAAATTCCATTTCAAAAGAAGTGATTCTTAATCAAATTGTTTTCTTCTTTTTATGTAATGAATATTTGAATTGAAACACTCCACTTGTTACCAGCAATTTCAATTATGCACCTCTAACAGTTCAGGTCAATTACATTAACATAAAGTTAACACCAATCTTCTTTTAATCATCCCCTCAGCCTTTTTAACCAGCCACGGGTAGGTTTTGGTGAGACCAATTTTAACATTTATTTACTTTTATTACCGTTTCCTTTTCTCTTTCTGTTCTACTTCTGGTTAGCATTCATTACTATTTGTTGTTCTTTTTTATTTTAACCAATAATGAGGGTCATTAAGTCATTTTTGCTTTTGTTATTGTTACTTTTGTTCGTTAACTTGGTCATAATAATTTACTATTCATTGTTTTATGTCATTGTTAATTTAGATATTTTTGCCATGTTTTACTGTCGTAAGTCTTACCCCACATGTCGATGTATCTCAGTGTGTTAATCTCTTAATGCGTTTAGTAGCAACTAGACTTTTTTCGCTTATAAACATTGTTCACATGGGTGTAAATATTCACATTTATCAAATGAATTGTTTTGTCTATTATTTTGGCTGAAATTTTAACGAAAAAAGACAATGTGGCTGTTATAAATACAATCGCAACAATTTGTTATGAAATGAGGACATTAACAATTAATTCATTTACCGCAACAATATTCCTCTTTGGGGATTTTGGTGATTACAGGAATTGACCATTAACTCAACATTTATGTGCACAAGTATTTATGTTAGAATGAATGTGTTAGGCCCAAGTTCACCGTCATTAATTAACTAATGACAATAGTTTAACCAATGATATTTTATTCATTGGTTAACAATTAGTTAGATGATTTGGAACATGGTGTAATAAGAATACAGGTGGCATAATACCATCAGCTGATAAATTTTTGGTCTGGTAGTTTTGTGCATAAGCCACGTCAGCACGTGTTATTTTTGACAAGCATTATCTAGTTTTTGTTGTAGTTGTTGAACCTGCATACTTATTTCACCATGCTTTAGAAATTATTATATGCATACTTTTAGGTGCGAAAAAATAATACTTGCTCCATTAACTTTCTTTGCTTAAAAATGTTTAAGTTGCCGCCTTAAGTATTCTTGAAGTATACTTTAAGTATTCTTTATTTCTTTATTTTTCTTGTTTCGATACCATTCTTTAGCCATATTAAAATTTTTAGCTAAACAATACACTGTGAATATGAAGATTTAGTTCAACAATAGTTATCATTTTAGTTTACTAATACTTAACTAATGACTGTAAATTTGGGCATTAAAGATTTATGGATAGATGAGTTAATTTCCTGTGAAAAATTTTATAGTTATCAAGAGAGATTGTTATTCGGAAAAATTATGTTTAAATAAAAGAAATTATTTAACTTTTATATACATATTTTTTTGTAAATAAACATACATACATATACAGTAAAATCCCGATAATTCGTGATCTCAAGGGACCAGTAATTTTTTACTGGTAAAAAAAAGTTAATTCGTACTTTTTCAATTTACTTAGAAAAACCACCAAAATTGGCAAAGAAAGCACATACACAAACTCATACGCGCTAATTTATTTATTTATTTTTTTTTTGTTTACTAACTACCCAGGCAGAAAAAGACAATCAGTAGGTACGATGGTCTGAGGGTACAACTAACATTAGTACAATATCTTGTTTACCAAAATTTTAATGTACTAAAGGATTTTTCAACAAGAACTTTGTTTTCTAGAACAAAATAAAACTAAAAATTTAGATGATGATGATTCAAATATTTATTGAAAAATGATATGTATCTGGTAAATGTCCACCACGACCACGCTGACAGATGTCGATTCTTTCATCAAAGTTTTTAATCACTTTTTGGCAAAATGGCGGGTCTATTTCGTTAATCACATTACGGACTTTGAGTTTTAAGGCTGCAATCGATTCGATTGGCTCCGTATAGATTCTGTCCTTAACATAGCCCCACAAAAAATAATTCAGTGGTGTTAAATCACACGATCTGGCTGGCCACTTAACAGCTGATTTTTGTGAAATTGTGCGATAGGGAAATTTGGTTAGCAATAAGTTGATCGTTTCATTGGCTGTGTGACATGTGGCACCGTTCTGTTGAAACCACATGTCAGTGATATCGACGTCATCAATAATAGACGAAAATTGAGTTTTTAACATCTCGCGATAGCGTGATCCATTGACCGTTTGACCGCATTTCTAGCCTCATATTCGGAAAAACGGCCAAATCATGCCTCCAGACCACATAGCGCACCATACAGTGATACGTTGAGCATGCAAAGGCTTCTCAATAATCGCTCTAGGAATTTCCGAAGCCTAAATGCGGCAATTTTGCTTGTTGACATACCCTGACAAGTGAAAATGGGCTTCGTCTGAAAAAATGATTTTTACTAAATGTAACTTTAACAGAACCACCATTTTCATAATGGATTTTAGTTATTTTAATGCGATTTTCGAGCGAAATTGAATTTATTGTAACAATTGCCAATGCATCTACTACGAATACGTCAAAAGACTAAATGTCAAAACTATCATGTTGTTGGTGTTGCCACTATTGAAATACAAAGTTTTTATTGAAAACCCCTTTATTAACATTAAAATGATAACGCTGAATGACCGTCATCCGACTCTTGTTTTCAATGTTGCCACAATACTGTAAACTTAAATTTACAATGTTCTCACAATGTTGTAAATACAAATTGACAGTTGAGTTGAGTTTCATAGTTGATTTTAAAAATTTATTTTATTTATATTGTGCGACATGAATGACTATGGATTTGAACATGTGCACTACATGTTCACAAGCAAACGCCTTTACCACTAAGCCACAGGGTCATATAAAATATTAACCAAGGTAGATTAAACAGGTACCAACAGAAGATCAGCTGACTTGGTAAATTTGAGAATGTGTGCGTCACACAGACTATAGATTTTGACATATTTCTGGTGTGTTTCTATCAACAAAGTACATGTGTTAGTAAATTTGA
Source organism: Panzeria rudis (assembly GCA_956483635.1). Lineage (NCBI taxonomy): Eukaryota > Metazoa > Arthropoda > Insecta > Diptera > Tachinidae > Panzeria > Panzeria rudis. The sequence goes on along the minus strand of OY101449.1, from coordinate 38,144,282 downwards.
GAGAGCTTATGAATGTGTCCGACTCACAGATAATGGATTTGATTAAATTTCTGGGGTATTTCTACCAACAAAATACATGTGTTTTTTGGTGTTGTATTTGTTTTAGTTATGGTGGTACCTGTAATGAATATGCCTTAATATTAACAGCACAAAGGAAATGTAAACATAAAATTACTCTGAGAGCATTTGAGAGCGAGTTAAATTTATTTGTAAACTGAAGTCACATTTTTGGTTTCACAGCATAGCTGCCAGATAAATTAGGGGTAAACTCGTCAAATTTCGAAGAAAAAATCGTCAAAACGATACATCGAAATCGTCAAAAAATCGTTATAAAAATATCACTTTTTTAAACAATAATTCTTTAAATAAAACGCAAAAAGCCCTAACTAACAGAAAAATCTACTCGGGTTTTCAATGAATTCCGATGTATTTCGCATACATACATACATAACTACTTTCAAAATCAGATTTTGCCGAACTAAAAGAGCGATGTAATTAAGAAAATCATAAAGGAAAACTACCTGGCCAATTGCATAATTTAGCATATTTATTGCTTCTCCTGTAAATTTATGAAAATGTTAGTTAGGGCGTTTTGCGTTTCAGTTGGCGATATATACATATTAAATTAATTTGAGATATTCTCAGAAATTAATTATTTGAAAAAAATTTATTTGTTTAAGCTCAATTGTCAAACTAAAATTGTTTGAATAAATTTTAACAAGGTGGGAAATAAAATACTAGAATATCTCATTTTCGTTTCTGATAGTCGTTTCCGAAAATGTTAAAGTTTCATATCATGCTTAGGAAAAACATTATATATACCATAGGGATGGGCAAGTGAAATAAATATATCGATATATATCGATATCGATATATTTTTAAATATCGATCGCCATCGATATATATCGAATAAAAAATATCGTCTGAAAATGTTTTTATTATTTCGGCTTTCTAGTTCAATAATTGAATTAATGTAAATTCAAATTATTTTTATTAAGAGTGGAGTGCTGGAATATTCAAATCAGATTAGCAGAACGGATCAGTACTACTGATTTCGACGGCCGCTACGCTCGTCATCATCAGCGTTCTTGTTCGTTTTTACCACTTATGAAGGTGGATGCTTTTTTCAATGAAACATCAGCTATTTAACTAATTTTTTGCCAGTAAATAGAATACAAGACTTATTATCCATGGTAAATTCTTGCATTTTTTTTTAATTTCAACTAAATTTAGTCAGCTTTGAAATTTCACCTATCTGACTTAATTTAATCCAACACTACCACACTTATTGTTTTTCGCTTTTGATGAGTATTCTTTTTTAATACATCCACTCAAAGCTGTTTGTTTGGTTTTTGTTATTATACATGCCTTAAACAGTCTTCAGTTGCTTGTCTTGATTTTAGTTCTAGGCAGCCAACCGAGAAGTAAACACATGCATATATAACTTATTGCAACGGGCCGATTGCATAGTAATTATTTTACGTAATTTTTATTTTATTTTGAACTAATAGGTAGTAAAGTCTGAAAATGTTTTTATTATTTCGGCTTTCTAGTTCAATAATTGAATTAATGTAAATTCAAATTATTTTTATTAAGAGTGGAGTGCTGGAATATTCAAATCAGATTAGCAGAACGGATCAGTACTACTGATTTCGACGGCCGCTACGCTCGTCATCATCAGCGTTCTTGTTCGTTTTTACCACTTATGAAGGTGGATGCTTTTTTCAATGAAACATCAGCTATTTAACTAATTTTTTGCCAGTAAATAGAATACAAGACTTATTATCCATGGTAAATTCTTGCATTTTTTTTTTTAATTTCAACTAAATTTAGTCAGCTTTGAAATTTCACCTATCTGACTTAATTTAATCCAACACTACCACACTTATTGTTTTTCGCTTTTGATGAGTATTCTTTTTTAATACATCCACTCAAAGCTGTTTGTTTGGTTTTTGTTATTATACATGCCTTAAACAGTCGATATATCGAAATATCGATATTTTTTCAACAATGATAATTCATACATAGTCGCCAAATTTTTTTTATAATAAAGCAAAAAGTACCTTTTTATAAATAATTAAGCTGGAAAGAGTTAATTTCCACGATCCTTACTGTTGCACCAATATTTCATTGAACATATGTCAACAAAATTACACTCAAAGAATGATAATTTTTCGAATAGACAAAATATTATAAATAAAACAAAAGATTTTGTTAGTTATATTCTATTTGGTGAAGACTATGCCGAAATGTTTTTAAAAATTGCACGAAAAACAAAACCAAATCTAAAAAATATAGAATTTAGATATATCGATATATTTATAAGAAAATATCGATATTTTTTGCCCATCTCTAATGTACCATCATTCATTACATTACTTCAATGAAAAATGAGTAGACCGGTTTTCATTTTAAATTTTATTTTAAGTTATTTTTACCTACATAATATTTTGAGTGTATAAGTGAAAATTTCTTTGTATATGTGAAACCGATGAATTTGGATGGAAAATAAAAAAAATTTATTAATATGATTATTTCGAACGTATTGGATTCACAAAAAAAAATTGTTTTTTTTTTGGCATGCTTGATGAGCGAGTTTGTTGCATGAATTGCGCTTACTCTTCAAAAACGTACAAATTTCTAGCGAGATTTCAAAGATGCTAGTTGTTGAAGACGTTAAACAAAAAAAAGTATGCTAGAATTGATGGAAAAATACGATAAATGCATATTGTCAACAAATAGATGTTGGTCAACTTAATTTTTAAAAATCGTCAAATTTAGGGCAAAAATCTTCAAATCATCAAAGTACTACTTTTAGGCCAAAAAATCGTCAAAATGACGATAAATCGTCAAATCTGGCAGCTATATTTCACAGTGTTGTAGTGGTACATAATTATTGTGAATGATCTGGTGGATAACATCAGAAAGGATATCGAAGCAAGTAAGAAACGGAACAGGAACAAGAAAACTTGGGCTACCTTTACGTATAAACTGGCAAATTTTTTTGTTGAAAATACAACATTAACACAGCATTCCAAACAAAGAACAACTTGGGAAGAATATTTCAAAACAGCACAAACGAAACAGATCTGGTAGATAACCAAGAGAATCACAAAGGGATCAAAGGAGGATGTTAGGTACACAAACGAATTCTAAAAGAAACAACGGACAATAGAAAAACAATTTAGTATTCAATAGAACACTGAAGATGGCCGAAACCGATCTGTTTATCAACCAAATTTGACGTGGGATGACGGAAAATCATTCCAATCTTCGATTCAGCATTATTCTTGGTATTATTTTAGTATCAACTTCATTTTGATCTAACTGTGCTGGAATTTTAAATCAACATGAAACATAGTTAATTCAAAAGGAAAAATATTCTTTGAAGGTTATTATAAAATCATGTTGAATTAACACGAAAAATGTTAATTTAACCTTGTTTTCGACGATTTTAATATGAAATTTTTCTGTATACCTTACGTAGATTGGAGTACCCTTACATTTTCTCTTCAAGTATTCTCTAGCACAAATGAGGTTAGCGTAGATATCCACCTGGAAAATTGTGCTCAGTGAACCAAATCTAGTTAGCGTCTTCGTGCCATGGAGTGTAGTTTAGCCATTGGCTCCCTTCAGAAATGAATCTTTTTTTTAATTCACAAATGAATAATATGCTTCAACCAATTTATCACCGAGTAGTCAGATATAGTCTGCAGAATTAATTAAAATTTCGTCAGCTGATTTATAAAACGTACTGTATAGACTTTATGTAATTAAAAACCTGGGAGTAGAATAAATCGATGAAATCACAGGGTTTTGATGAAAATTTTTTGCTTGAAGATAATTTTCAAAAAACTCAATAGCCTCTGGTGTGGTAAAAATTATATCCATTAAAGAAAAAAAACTTCGGGACGTCAAATAAGCTTCGGTACAGCACCTTATTCATTTCTAATTTGTTTATTTTAACTTACACTCTACGTATGTATGCACCATTTTATGTATTTAACAAAAATATTGCATAAATTTGAACAATATTTAATAAAGATTTTTATCAAGGTGTTTTATTCAAACAAAAATGTTATTAACTGACCACACACACACACACACTCTGGCTAAGCAAAGATAAGCTTTCAAAGAATAACAACTCTTAATCTGCATGATTTTTTTTTTGCCCCAAACACTAAGCAAGTCCTTGCACAAGATCCTTACAACTCTAAATTGTGGAAACAAAATTTTATGGTCAACCACAAACGATGATTTGAAAAGAAAAGGGATAAAACAAAAATATTAAATTAAATATTATGAATGTGTCAGTAATATTGACCAAACAACCAACCAAACACACAATGTTAAACAAATTGCCGTTACACAAAACTGTTTCGAGATAAAAATTAATTTTTATCTCGAAACAGTTTTTTTGATTTTTTATTTTTATTTTGCCCCAAACACTAAGCAAGTCCTTGCACAAGATCCTTACAACTCTAAATTGTGGAAACAAAATTTTATGGTCAACCACAAACGATGATTTGAAAAGAAAAGGGATAAAACAAAAATATTAAATTAAATATTATGAATGTGTTAGTAATATTGACCAAACACATATACGAGTACAACCAACCAAACACACAATAATAAACAAATTGCCGTTACACAAAATTGTTTCGAGATAAAAATTTATTACGTAAAAACTGTTGCCAGGGTAACAAGATCCATTAAAAAAGGGGTCAAATTTGTACATGAAATTTTTCATATTTTAAAAGAGACACACGCACACAAACACATTTTGTAATGATTTATATGAGAGGGTGGAGAACATTTTCACATTATAAATGACAAACGTGTTCATTGGCTGTCTGTTGGTCAGTCCAATAGTACAGTTGGTTGTGCAAGCGACTGACTGACCATCATATTTACTGCTGAAGTTTATCGTGGTGCTTGATTTAGTGCAATTATTATTAGCTGCATAAGTGTGGTTTTGTTTGCTCATTTATACAATTTATATTTCGCTTTTTTATATTCTTTCACACATTTATATGAGTTTCAACAAACAAAACCAGAAGACTAAAGAAAATTCAGGAGCGTATTAAATATTTCTATTGCTAACAATAGTAGAGCCCCTGTAATGACTTAAATCTCCAAATAATATTGAAATTAAAAAGACCGCTGAGATATGGAGCTACTCCTGCTTGATGGAGACTTGTGATGAAATTGTACGTAACACTTTTTTTCATACAAACAAGCCCCTTAAAATCCGACTTAGTGGGACATTTTAGCACCAATTGCGTTTAAGTACGATATTAACCCTTAAACACATTTAAAGTTTTGACTTATTTCTGGAGTTCAAGTTGATTTTTGATCTTTGTTAGTTGAGAACAAATGATTTCGTGAATCCTCGGAAGCGCTTCCAACAGAGCATGAGAAAAGCATGAAATTTTCGTACTGCTTCCAGAAACTCAATATTGTTATCTGGAATATGTACCTCTTCTGTAAGTTAGTGAGAGAGTTGGATACCTTCCAAGTACAGGAGGAAGCTTCAGCATAAATTCAATGTTATTGGGTTCTTCCCATCTTTTTATTCCTAGAATCTAGAATTTGAGGGTGCTGTTGGCTGAGTAGCTAGCGCGTTTGACTACAAACCCTAAGGTTTTGAGTTCAAGACTAGTTTCAGGCAAGCCAACAACATCATGCATTTTTCTCATGTGCATTGGTGTGCTATGGTGTTGGACTGTTAAAGTGATGAAGGCATAGCACTGATCACTTTGGCAGTACCGGCAGCGATTAATACTAACATATCCTAATGCACTTCACAGCACCCTCCTTCGTCGGTACTGTAGCAGAACCGTCGGCGAAGTAAAAGAACTAATAAAATGGCTACACAGCTTAAACAACTCGATGCCTCTACTTGACACCAGAGGGGCTTGCAATACTGCTCTACATAAAATGCGCAATAGCAGGATTTTAAATGAATTAAGCTATCTATTTGTCTCCCACTTCACAACCTGTTCTCTCTACACCATCCCTTTCCCAAAGAAGGTAACAAATTAATTAATTAACTGGTAGGCATTAATTGCCTGCTTGTGTTACTTCTCTTTTAAAAAAAATCTGGATTATGTAGTGATTGCAACAAGAGGAAAATTGCTCTCCTCTGTAATGTTAATAATCATTTTATTCTATTGGTGTCATGCAAAGTGGATTGCTGTTGAACTGTTTGGTGACGAAGCAGTTTTGTTAGCAGCGACTAACCTCATTGATATCAATATCATAGAATAAATAGACGATTTGATTTTTCTTTTCCATTGTTATGACAGAACTGCTCAAAATAGACTATTGCATCATACATACTTGGGTTAAGAGCGAATTTTTCTCAGTTCACGCTCACGTTTGTCTCCATTGCTGATCCACGCGACATTCACCTACCTGGCTATCACCTGCTATCGCTTCTCATCGGGGACTGGCTTAAATTCAGAATCAGGTCACACTATTTGTATTTCGGTTGTATTTACAGAAGTCCGACCACGGGAAGAGATAAAACTATTTCCGGCTCCGATTCCCTTTCTGATTTCATACCTTGAGAGCTGTCCAAACAGTGAAATTATTCTTGTTGGTAATTTTCATGTTCACAATTCTTCTTGGCTTCTCCATTCGACCCAACAAACATCCACAAGGCGCTCAAAATTTATTTACAAAAAGGCTCGTTGGGATGATCTGAACGAGTTCTATTATCGTTTTAATAGGAAACTATGTTGCTTTTACAATAATGTCATTGCCATGGTGATAAGAGTTGAAACACCATTTCACTGGGAATTTAAACTTTTATTCCTCTAAAGCAAACCTTAATTAAGCCCAGGAAGAAATTTTGCTTTAATTAAACGAGAGAAATGCAGTCAGATCCAGAGAGGAAGCATTCAGTATCTGGCGTAATAGCAAAAAATGCAGATACTGATTCGCTGACAAAAGCGCAAGATCTCCGTACTAAGATGCGAAAAAGCTTTGTTCATGCCAACTTGCCGCCCCCGGGGTAGTAAGAGCTTTTGGTAATGCTAGTTCCTCGATCGCGAAACTTTTAAAGAATGATGAAATATTCACTGACCCGGTTGATGAAGCAACATTCTGCCTGAATTACTTGCAAGTAATTTATGCTTTCCGGAAGGTAAGCAACAACTGGCTGTGCTTGATTGATTACCTGTAACTATGCCAAAGATATTATTTCGAGCTCATGTGTCTCAAGAGATTTTAGCGGATAAAATTCCACCAGTCGACTGATATTGAAGCTGTGCTCTTCGATGCTCTCACGCCTGTTGGCGACCTTCTCCAGCAGTTTATGCTGGTGAGCTCCCATCATGTTAAAAGTTTGCCAATGTAATGGCAATCCCCAAAGACGGAACACTGAAAATTACCGTCCAATTGCTAAATGTTCTACACTTGCCAAAATGATGGAAAGTATGGCGAATTTCCATCTTGTGAAGTATTTGGATTTCAACATTTTGCTTTGCGACCTCTAGTATGATTTTCGTAGAGAACGCTCTATACATCAATACGGCGAATGTAAGGCTCTAGATATTTCTAAGGCATTTGACAGGGTGTGGCATGATGCATTTTTTTCAAAACTTTTTGATTTTGGTGTCGGTAATGACTTCCCTCGATTTATATCGCACTATACGAATTGTTATAGATGCGACCTCATCAAACAAGTACAAGATTAATTCAAGAGCTACCGAACGTTCTTTTTCCCATCCTATTTCTTATTTTTCTTAATCACCTTCTCAGCCAAACTTCCAATCTTATATACTCTTTTTAAACATCAGAAAGAAATACGCTGAAATTCGAAGTAAAAAATCCCAATAAAAAATCTAAAAGCACCAAATAAAAGTTATTAATAACTAAGGTGGAACATGCTTAGAAATTTCATACTCTGCTAAACACCTAACCTTTTCTTTATGCATTGCCGTAGTCAGATAAAAATAGATAAAACGCGAAAAAATATATATATTAGACGTCTCTGCTCTATTTGGTATGAATAATATTCGTAGCCAAAGGTCAACAATACAAGTACTAGATGTTCAAACAAGCGAAAGAAGACAAGGCAAACAAAATCGTCATAATATCTAGTAACAAATATTGATAACGATAGCCAAGAATGGATAACACGTACGTGTTAACAAATATTAAAATGCTGTTACCAGTAACTAAACTCAAAACGTATTTACATACAACTGAACAGGATATATGCACTCACACTTACGTAACTATATGCATGTGGCAGAAATGGAAAAGGAAGTTTTATGAGGGATGTTGAACAAACCATAAATGGAATTTAAATTATCTTGGCTAAATAATCTTCTATAGGATTTACACATAAAAACACATGCAAAAGAGCTAAAGTCTATTTATTAAAATGACTCAAAAAGGAAGTCAAGTATTAAAAAATTATATGGAGAATTTTAAAGGATTTAAAAATACAAATTTTAAATAGCCTTAAGATTAGTTTTTAGTGTGAGTAAAGAAGAGTTTATGGAAAAGTAAACAATTAGAAGAATATAATATAATTTCTGTACCGCTATAAAACTCCTCTGGATTCTTCATACATATTATCTTTTGAGAGTTTTGTTAAAACCTAAGCATTTTTCGTAAGTCCGGCTACAGCCTAATTTCAACTGGCACCACAACGACTGTCGATAATAAACTTATGAAGTAAAGTAACTAATAAAGTGGCTACACCGCTAATGTACCTACTTATCACCAGAGGCGCTGCAGCACTGATGCAAAAATTAACAAAACGCTGAATGGCATTGTTGTAAAAAAGAAATATGATTTAAAAAAAAAACAAGAGAATATACTCTTCTCGACAGGGTCTTCTTTGAGGGAGTTTATCGGTTTACTTTGCTATTATCACAAAAAATAGAGGAAGATTTCGTGAGGTCTACATCTTGAGCTAATGCTAATGTCAAAGAATGGTTCTGGTCCTACAAACAGAAAATTTTCCATGTAAAATCGTCGAAAACCAGATTAATTTAACATTTTTCGGTAGTGATTTTGCTTCATAGGCGTTTCATGTTAATTCAACATGATTCACAATAATCTTGAAGGAATGTGTATCCTTTTCAATTAACTATATTTCGTGTTGATTTATTATTGCAGTATAGTTAAATCAAAATGAAGTTGATACTGAAATAATACGAAAAATTATGTTGAATCAATGTCATTTCGAGTTGAAACAACGTGAATTTGATATTGAAACAACACTAAGCATCATGTTGAATTATAGTTATATCAAGCTGAAACAACATGACTTTAATGTAGCTATATTATTATTTATTTTACTTATGTGATGGTTATTAGCATAGACATCAGAAAACTTTGTGTTGTAGTTTGTCTGCCCCAGCCAAGATTTGAACTCGTGCCACTTGCATGACAGTCCACGCGCTAACCACTGCAGTCACAACAGCTTCAAACTTTACTTTAGCTATACACTAAATAAATACCCACCGTAAGTAAAATGAATTTCATTTTAATTCAACACGATTTAAATGATTATTTAACATAAAACTTATTTGAAATTAAAGTTATAGTCATGTTGATTTAAAATGAAATGTAACGTTTATAACAAAATTGTTTTAACAGTGAAAATTCTTAAATAAACAATTTTTTCATTTAAAATTAATATGAAGCAATGGTTATTTTAAGCCAGCAGCAGTAAATTTTCGCTGGTAATTCGTTTTTTGTCGTCTACATAGCCGACATATGTAAGAATAAACAACAACAAGTCACACAACTAAGCACAACAGTGAACAGTAGCAATGAACAAAGCAAATAAACACAAACACACTCAAACGACAAACTATTACCCTGCAGACAAAGTGAACAGTATGTGTTTAGAAATATACTAGTTGCTTTTTAACTCAGACTAGTCGCCTATCTGTCCTTTTTTCATATATCGAACTGTCGATTTTAACATTAGGTTGTCATAGGAACACAACTAGTGCATTTGTATACAGCTATATCAAAGTTAGAATACCAGTTGTTGTAAAGTAGTGCTCTTACTAATTTATTTATTTATCGTTTTGTATTTCTTAAAAAAAACCTCGGCTCAACCGGGGTACGAACATACATTCCTCATATTTCAAGGCAAGTACTCTGCCCACTGAGCCACTTTCTACTTATTGTTCTAAGAGCTAAAAATATGTTTTATCTATAAGTCGTATACTTGAAAACTGTGTCCTTTTGTGACTAGTATCGTTACTAGTCTCGATACAACTAGTAATATAATTGTCCTTTTTTTTACTAGTATCGTTACTAGTCTTGTTACAACTAGTAATATGACTGTCGTTTTTTTACTAGTATCATTACAACTAGTATTTGACTATCACAAAGCGTATCTAGTTGTAAATTTAACTGCTCGGTTCTTGTAAATTTAATATGATTTCAAATCATAATTGCGTCATGTTGATTTTGCATTCCCTTTTTTTTTGTGTGTATGAAAAAACGTGAAGCTCCTCTGTTTGCAAAACAGCCATCAGCTCGTTTCTAATACGGCCCTCTTGGTCTGGCATACAGTATAATGTAAGTATATAATGGACACTAAGCTCATCCAAAGATGTAATATGTAAAATTCATGACTACGCCCGATCTCCACTCATATGATAGTAAAGCCTTGAGTGTTGCCTGCATATACGATATCACATAGATTGTTTACTCATTATCCGTCTTGCCAAACATTCCCTTACACAAATAAAGATTGGGAATATTTCCGCCTCAAAAATCAAAAAAGTTAAGGCTGTAGGCTTCAGCTCCAGCGTCACTGTTTTCGTTTTCGGACACGTCGAGGAATCAAACTTGCTCGGCATTTGTGCCCTGATTCAAGCCTGATTCAACTATTAATTTGTATTGGGAAGATGAACGTTGTAGTTCGGTTTAGTGGTATTGGTCCCTTCAGATTAAAGTTTGTTCACGTTCCTTAATTGTGAAAGACTTGAAACAGAATTCAAGACGATGGTATATATCCGCCACAAGACAAACGAATGTGTGGATTATGAAGGGTACTGAAGGCACCTCTTATCTGTCATATCAACGACCGCCAACATGGCATTAAAATCTCATAAAAATAGGCATTGTCTTTTCCTCATCACTCAATGGTATCGCTGAGAGATACGGCATTAAATTCAATTTGTTCCTAGAGCTCAGCCAAACCTGACGTCTTCCACCAGATTTGGAAGATAAAATAGAAAAAATACAATTAAAAGGAGGGTAAAAGAATACGGCTGCAAAAATGTCAGACAAATTTGATTTCAATTGCACATATAAGGAGCTTTTAAGAAATAAGATTTACATCAATATTGTTGTATAGTATATGTATGATACCCGGAAGTTATATCCGAAGAAGGCCCTAACAACAATTAGGAATGGAATACAAGGGTTTCTACCGCAACAGCTGACACAACATAGAACACTTGGTATGTATAGAAGACTTCCAGTGTTGAGCATTATTATAAGCTCTATCTAGTTGGTTCACTGTTTTGTTGAGCAGAGTTCGGCGATTTAAAAACAGACCATCATGACTGAGTCCGATGCGATAATTACCTAACCTAACTTTATAAATCTTAAGCCCAAAAGTAAAATAAAAATAAACATACATATAATTAAAGCTTTAAAAGTGCTGTGGAAGTTAAAAATGAGATACTCCTTTAGCATTCCTTTTTATCATTCATTATGGATTGCATTATAACCTACATAATTTACATATTATAATAAAAAAATTTAATAAAAGTCCAAAGTCATTGTGGTAAAGTTTTTTAATTTTAAACACAAAAAGAAAAAGTTATGCATGACTAACATTTCCCTCTTACTTTAACAGTTATTATTATCAATTTTCCTCAAATGGTTAATAAAAAGGATAAGAAGTTTTTTTTTAAACATTGTACTTCTTTCTCATCATAAAAATTTGCTTCAAACTATTAACAGATTATTTGAGAATTCAAAGAACTGAATTTGGAAGCAGCTCATTAACCTAATGAGTTGCACTTGAAAAAAAGCCTTAAGTTTTTAAAAAGAAGCTTTTCTGTGTGACGTTATTAATAACATTAATTAACCATAAGTTTTAGTTTGATGAACATGAAGATATTGGACTGAAAGGAATTAACATTAACATGAAACTTTTTTAAGAAAATAGTTGGTGATATGAAAAAGCATAAAAAATACTCGGAATTGCGCAATGTTAAAACTAAAATGTATTATCCTGACAGGGTGTTATTTAATACTACATATATTATACTAGCCTTTCCTCCACAGAGGTTGTTCAGTCATTTACTTTAAAATTTACACTAAGGAGGATGTATCCCAAATAGACAAAATTGGACCTTTAGCCCAACCATAAATAATGATATACGGCATATCGAAATCGAACTTCGAATGCAGTACAGTAAAAGGGGCTAAGTTTTGTGGCGTGACGTGAGGTTTTGAAAATATCGTAGGTAAACTTTAATCGAAGAGAAGAAAAATGAAAGATTATGTCACCAAAAAAATAGGATCTATTTGTAAACTATATTTAGGATCGCAAACTCGAGCCTACAGTCAGTCCTCTTTTTCGCCTGAGGGTGCAACTTCGAGGGTTTAATGCCGTCTATGTGATGCACTTGAAAAATCCAACAGTATGTGCAAATTTTATAGAATCGCTATCTCTACTTGTGGATAACAACGTTAAGGAATGGGAAGTGATAAGGAACGCATACCTTGATGCTGCTAAGGAACATGTGGGTTATGCCGAACCTAGGCGGAAACAATGGATATCTGACCATACATGGAACCTGGTGCTTAACAGGCAACAAGATAAGCCAGCTGTTAATGTAGCAACAACACGCAGTGATAAAGCAACACTACAGCATAGTTACAGCACGCTTGACCGCGCAGTAAAACATAGTGCAAGAAAAGATAAGCGAGCGTGGTCCAACAATCTCGCCGTAGAAGCTCAGAAGGCAGCAGAAACAAATCGAAATGGGGATCTGTACAAAACCATTAATAAACTAGTCAACCAGACGACGGCATCTGGAAAGCCAATAAGGAACGACAGGAGTGAACTTGTTACATCTAGAGAAGCACAACTAGAACTATGGGCTGATTATTATACAAGAATGCGCTCTGAAAATGTAACCAGAGCAAGTTCTTTATGTAGCTGTGTATCACACACATATAGAACAGACATATGCACAGATTGCCCTGATACTGAAGAAATTATGAAATGTATCAAGACCATAAAAAACAACAAATTCCGCCGGAGCTGCTAAAAGTCGACCCACTATTAAGTGCCAAAACAATTATGCCAATGCTAAGGGATATATGGACTAATGAAGAACTACAAGACGAACTTAAAGAAGGCATTAGCGTTAAGTTGCCAAAGAAAGGGGATTTAATTGACTGAGGCAACTGGAGGGACATAATTTTGCTCAGCTCCATTAACAAAGTTATCGCTCATATTATCTCTACCGGAATATCGGACAAACTGTCACCCGAATTAAGGGCACAGCAAGCAGGTTTCCGATCACAGAAATCGCGTACAGACCACGTGAATAGCCTAAGAGTAGAGCAAGCTGTGGAATGGCGATCCCAGCTGTATTTGATATTTATAGATTTTGAAAAGGCATTCGATACACTATCGCACGACGTTATACGGGTCGCATTGGCATGCAAAGGCGTACCGGAAAAACTAATTAATCTCGTCAAAGCGCTATACATGGAGGCAAACTGTGGTATTCTATATGAGAACCAACTTAGCCGCAGAATCCCTGTGCTTAAAGGTGTTAGGCAAGGCTGCGTCATGTCTCCATTGCTCTTTAACATTGTTCTTGACATAGTCATGAGAGAAGCCCTTGTAGAAGAACGCGGAATAGTGTGGGGGTTCGGTACTTGGCTAGAGGATCTAGACTATGCTGACGACATCTGTCTGATGTCTCACAGCTACTCGGACATGTCAAAAAAACTAGACAGTGTTGTCAAAGGCGCAGCGAGGGCAGGACTAAGAATAAATACAGGGAAAACTAAAGTACTGAGAATAAATAGCGATATATCCAGACCATTTAAAATCTACGATAACACCGTAGAGGACGTGAACAAATGTTGCTAGCTAGGTAGCATTATAACAAATTCAGGTGGCTCCTCAATGGATATAGAAAACCGCATTAGGTCTGCAAAGCAAGCATTTGGACGATTGACGAACGTTTGGAAATCAACCTCACTGTCAACGAATGTGAAAATCAGAATTTTCAATTCAATATTATTGCATGGCTGTGAGACCTGGAACGCCGCACCACGTGATTGCAAGGAAGCACAGGTCCTTATTAATAGGTGCTTGCGGAGAATCCTGGGAATATTCTGGCCCAACACAATTTCAAATAGTATGCTATGGGCACAAACAAATCAAATACATATTGAGCGTGAAATCAGGAGACGTAAATGGAATTGGATTGGACATACACTACGTAAGCCCCATGACGACATAGCCCGAACTGCAATAGACTGGAATCCACAAGGTAGCCGTCGAAGAAGAAGACCTGCTCACACCTGACGGAGACAGATCGACAAAGAAGTTGCCAAGACAAGAAAAGACTGGAGTGAGATTAAGATCACAGCAATGGATAGGTCAAGTTGGAGATCCTTATAGGATCGAAGGGAACATATATATGTGAGACTAAGAAAGGACTGTATGATTGCTGTCATGAAGTTCAGCTCAGTTAATGCTATAAGTGGAGCCATAAGACCAAATCTGTGAGGTTTTCCTATCAAATAGAATACTTCATCTCTAAACGACTGCGTCTCTGGATGCTGGGGGGAGTAAAATTCCCCCCTCCGATTTTCGAAAAAAAAAATTATGGGACCAAACTGCAGGCAAACCCTTTCCAACAAAAAATTATTTTTAAAATCGGTTCACAAATGACAGAGTTATGCGTGTACAAACATAAGAAAAAAAGTAAAAAAAGGAACATACCTACGAATTGATAACCTTCCTCTTTTTGGAAGTCGGTTAAAAAGTGTCAGTACGCCATGTAAAATGTTGCGAGAATGGCCCTTTTTGCGCAATACCATCGATATCTATTTAAGATTTTATTGGTAGTAAAATTATTGGAAAGAAATTAATTTCTTTCTATTTTTAAGTCCTACTTTTTAAAGCAATTGTACGGGATTTTTTCCTCTGCTTTCCTCTTTTTATAAATTAAGCGATAACAACCCTACCATATCAGATCTTTTCCAAGAACTACCGTGTGGACGTGGGAACTCCTCCGGAAACTTAGAAGTGTATAAGACCTGTTTTTGAAGTTTATGGAAAAGCGACCATCAACGGCATGACTTTATGCGGCATCCCATTTTCAGCCTGCTCGAAGCACTTGAATTTATGTTGATAAGAACCATCTTCCACTAAGTTCCTGAAGACAAGATAGGAATGAAACTGGTGTTGAGGAGAACGTAACTACTTTGTGCACTTTATACTCGATAAAGCTCTCTTCCAGATGTCTAAGGTTAAATAGAACACGGATAAAATCGATTTTACACTGAATAAGCTCTAAAATCGCGTTATGAGGGAAGAAGATGACAGTTACCGAAGTTTCCATGCATGCAACTATGTGGCGCAAACCAGATGGACAAATGAAATCACTTGTGAGGTTTCCAGATCCATCTGGCCCCAGTATAACTTCGTCACTACCCGAACTAGCAGACCTGAGGGAATGCGACATTAGGGGAATAAGTTCATTCATACGATACTCGGGTTGGTTTAACACCGACCCAACCTCTGGGATAGGCAGGGCACTTTTTTAAAATTTCCCTACTATCCATCCCGGGCATCACAAAGGTACCAAAGGACCCAAGTGGGCCGGATTTTAGAAACCGGCAGCCTGTTCAACCTAACCTAACTATGTGGCTAAGGTCATATACAAATCACTCAAGAGCCTGGGTCTCCACTTTAATGGCTGCGGCAGCAATTGTCGGAACTAAGATGCTCAGTGAAATTGCTATTACATACATCCTCGATCTTACTTACATTTACACAGCGATGGCCTAGGGCGTCAAATGGGTCCAACACTACCGACATTGTAAGGAAAGGTTGTATGGGTTCAATTGTTATGATGATGGCTAGTGCGATGGCGAAATTTGATTCGCATTTGTATTGTTCATTGCTTCTAATGTACATTTGATTTTACAAAGGATAGGAAAAAGACCAATCTGAATCGGTTGCTACTTGTATGCGCTTAGCTATTTTATTTTTTCTGCTGAGATAATAGTATACAATCGGATGGATGGGTTTCTTAAACTCTTCGCCTGCAACTCAACTCGATATGTTACTCTTTATAAGAAGTAAAGGTCCTTTACTAAAGGATCGTTCTCTTAATTACTCTCTCATATCGCGGCTTCCACATGACATCTATTTTATTGGACTTTAAGCATCATTATTTCTATGAGAAGCTAGTCCCTATAACATTCGAGTTACATATGTATATACATATATCAGCAATTTCCTCTACCCCACCCATGCAATAGATTTTCTAATTTGTCATATTGATTTCACGCTTTTCACACACAAATTTATTTTATTGACTTACTGGCGTATTAAAAGGACTTATTAATGAACTACGAACCCTCTTTGCGAGGATACGAATGAAAAACTTAACAATATAGAATCTTTTAAAAGATTTGAATCTATTTACAAGCCTGAGCATCTATATTTTCTATTAATTTTTATTTAAACTGTCATTTCGACTGCAGTAAAAAAATTTGTTTAACTGTTTTAAGGGCTCTATAAATTTCACAAAGAAGTCTATTAGAATTATATATAAATACTCATAATAAAAATAACAACAACCATAAAGAACAAAAAAAAACATATTTTGTGGAATTTAAAAGTATAGAATGCTTTCGCACTTTTGAGCGAATAATAAATAAAAGGGGTTAAATGCCCTTAATATATGCATCAAATTTGTTTTTACATTTATGTTTTTTAACGAGGGTTAAATGAAAATTAATTAGAATGGAAAGCAGCTTATTATTGGTTTGACCCACCAACCAGTTTTGCAAAATAAGAGTTAGGAGTGGATTATATATACATATTTTGGATGCCCTCTATTCAAATCCGAACCCCGTTTCACGAAATTGTCAATGGTTTCTGAGATATCGACCATCGTGTTTGGTCCATATACACAACAATGAGTCTTGTTTTGCCTTATACGTCGCTATTTGCTTTATACGTCACTATTTTCATAAAATATGCTTAACTTTTGCTTGATATCCATAAAAAAAACCCAAAACTAAATGAAAACTTATTTTGAGCAAGCAAAGAACCAAGCAATGATAAAAATTCGATAGCGGCGGTAAGGCAATGGTGTAAGTATTGCAAAAGCAGGGCCATTAATATATATATCAAATGAAAGCTTGAAAGGACCTCTATAAAATTGTATACATACAAAAGTAGCGTTATATCGATCAGTTTCCGAGAAAACTGTATTTCTAAGCAAAATGTCAGGTAAAAGATTATAAAAATTGTATTTGCTTCGTAATGGGTTAATAGATTTGAAAAATGTCCACACCATTAAAATCTTATCCAATATCAATTTGAAATGATACTTATATCATTGATATCAATGCTATATTGTACAAGTTATGAGCCGCTAAACATACAAATTTTGAACCCTGTAACTCCAGAACAAAGGCAGCGGGCCGAAAATCAAATTACACAATATTATCCAGCCGTATATGGCTATTACGCCATATTTTAAGGTTTTTTTATTCTAAATGTGCTTCCTTAACAATTCACATCTGTTTGTATGGATATACAGCAAAACAGTTTGATATGCAGCACAAAATAATGTTTTTCATTTTCAATAAAATCTTATTAACTTCTACTTATATTCATAAAAATTAATAAAAATTTACATTTTTGCTCGAAACATATGTCGGCTTACATGATATAAATTACAAAAAATCTATTGTGTATATTTTCAGAAAATTTTATATAAACCTTCTATGTCGTTTTTCTCCATTCCGAATTTGTGACATATGCGCCAAATTCAAATAAGGCTAATTCTAAATATCATAAATTTGCATTTCTAATGCTCATTTCTTTCGAGAGAGCACAAAAAATCGTTTATATGCTGCTAATTTCAAAATATATAATAATACTATTCTAACGATATTAAAAAAATTCAAAATGGCGACTAAGGGGCTATTCACATATTACGTAACGCTAATTTCGGAGTTTGTAAAAAATCGTTATAACGTAATGCTAATTTCGGAGTTTTTATAACCGCCTTCATAACGATTTTTTACAAAATTTTTAGTATTAAATTATATAATCCGTCACAAATCTTTAACCCCCTCCCCCTTGAGCGTTACGTAATATGTGAATATCCCTTACAGTACAGCATAAAGCCAGGGAGCAAAAATTAAAAATCAACCATAAAAACAACATTCTATCGCTGCATAGCAAACTCAAAATGCCGACCATATAATATGCCATAATGCTATAATATAATGGGCCATACTCATAGTCAAAACAATATATACTTTAAGATTTTAAAACCAGTATTTAGTATGGCAATACTGGTTTTAAATTCGTAAAGTGTACTTTGTTTATTACTATGAGTATGGGCCATTGTATTTTCTGACATGCGCCACTTTTTTTTATCACTAAATGGTATTGTCACGAAAATTCAAAATGTATGAAATGATTCATAAGAATCAGTTAAGTAAGTTCTTTTCTAGGCGTGGCACTGCCTATTTCTCTTATTATTAAATTTTGTGAGCCATATCAATAGGTGAACAAAGTTTCATAAGAATCATCTAAGTTGAATCAGCAGAAAAATAATGTTAGCTTTGTGTGGGTGTGGCACTATCCATTTTTCTTATCATTAAATTGGAATGTCTGTGGAGCTCAACATGTCGACCCCTTTGCGCGAAATGATCGCAAGCGACAAAAATTAATTTTTTCATTAGAAGGTGGTTTTATTGCATTTAAACATGATTTATATTCATAAACTGTCGCTTACGATCAAATCTTATAGCCTGTACTTAGAAATTTATCAACAAGTTTGACCTTTTGACAATTTTAAACTACGGGCAAGCTTATAATATTTTGATTTCAATAAAAATATTAGTTTTTTACAAAATGTCGCTTACGATCAGTTCGCGCAAAGGGGTCGATGTATGCAAAGTTTCAATAGATTCAGCAAAGTACAAGTACATAGTTGAGAGAACTACATACATTGCATGGACGTGGCTCAAAATGTATTTAAAAGTTTCATAGGAGTCAGTTGAGTAAAAGTTGTTGTATGGGCGCGGCGCTCACTTTTCTGATCATCAAAATTTTATTGTCATGCTAGATGAATATGTATGGAAAATTTAACTTAACTGCACAAAATTATAAATTTGTGTCACTATTCTTTAAAATCCCATACGAATTCATTTTTTTAAGTGCACTTTTTATACCTGCACTTTTAAGATAAATGCCTTAAATGTTTGGCATTTCAAAACTATTTTCATACAAAAAATAAATCTTATCTGCATTTTGACTTAAGTGCACAAAATATTTCTTTCTGTGATTATTCTTCAAAATACTTTTTTAAGTGCACTTTGTATACCTGCTTATTTAACATTTTTTTTGCAGTTTTAAATTTTTTTACATAAAAAAGTCAAAGTTAACTGCACACACTAAATAATTGTGTTTACGTGCACATTAAGCCAGGTAAGTGCATTTAAGCTAACAGCATTTTTGACTTATCTGCATTAAAAATCGTGAAAAGTTGATTGTGCAGCTAAGTCAAAATTACGTACTTGTATTGTATGGGCGTGACACCGGCCACTTTTCTTATCAATAAATTGTATTGTCCAGGGAACTCAGCTAAGTTTCAAAAGAATCGGTTAAGTGGAACAAGCTTAAAATTAATATTTACTAAGTATGAGCGTGGCACTGCACATTTTTCTGATCATAAAATTGTAAAGTCAAGGAAAGCTATCGTGTATGCGCAGTTTCAAGTTAGTAGAACATCCTGAAAGGGATTGGGCTTAAATTAAAAACAGAGGTCGTATTAAAAAACCGTTAAATTTGGAATTAATTGTGTTAACTTAATACATCGCTAGTAAAACATTATACTTCAGAAAACCATTTACTGTTTACAATAAAAGGCGCTATTACCAAAAATACTTATTTAAAAAATCGCTAATTTTGCAACAAAAAATCTTACCATAAAAAACTTTGTATAACATAAGAAAATCTCTAATTTTTCAACACAAAAAGTTTTTACCTAAAAAAAATCACAAATTTGAGTAAAACGCCAACTTTCAAGAATTGATCAATCGCCCCTCGTTATCGCATACGATTTGCCGGCGCACAGTGTGTCAAATGAACAATCTAGAAAGACAAGTGTTATATCTCGCGA
Organism: Panzeria rudis; assembly: GCA_956483635.1. Taxonomy (NCBI): domain Eukaryota; kingdom Metazoa; phylum Arthropoda; class Insecta; order Diptera; family Tachinidae; genus Panzeria; species Panzeria rudis. The sequence continues at coordinate 38,123,871 of OY101449.1, read as the reverse complement.
AAAAAGTAAGCTACGTGGTTGAAATTTGGCATACATAATAAATGGCTTAGGAGCTATAAAACTGGAATGAAAAAACAATGGGTTAGTGTGTTCATGAAATTGTTTTCAATTAAATTCCTGTTGCATCAAGAAGTAAATTTAAGACGTCATAGTTTACATTATTGCAATTCTTTTTCGGTGTTTCGCGAAGATTGCACTTATTAGGATATATGTATATGAAAGGTCGTTGTTTTAGATCCAAGCTATTCTAAGCATATTAAAACATAAAATTAAAAATTGGAAAGTGGCTACACTTTTTTGGTTTTTTCCGGGAGGTGAAATTCGGGCAGGATTTTTTTTGCAAATATAAAGAGAAAATTGTGGGTTTTGGCATACAGTAGGTACTTGGCCTGAACAAGGTGGTTTTTAGTACTTCTATTTCAACGTATTTTTATGAAATTGTTTTACACTTACGATTTTTGGGACTTTTTAAATGCACATTCTGAAGGAGTGAGTGTCTTTCCAACACAATTTTTTCATTAGCACTGTTCAATTAGAGAACAAATTGCCTTTCAAACTCTGCAGACCTTTTTCAAAGCCGTCCAGTAGCTCCGATTTTATAGCCGCTGCAACGCAGCAATAATAATTTGCTTTCGAATTTTATTTCTCAAGAGTTTTAAATGTCAACTTTCAGTTTTCTTACTCGTAATATTTTACGTATAAAATAGCAAAACATCAGAATGATCCGGAAACATTTATTTTCTATTATTTCTTGAAGGTGCTGTTGGCTGAGTAGTTAGCGCGTTTGTGTACAAACCCTGAGGTCTTGAGTTCGAGACTAGTTTCAGGCAAGCCAACAACATCATGCATTTTTCTCATGTGCATTGGTGTGTTATTGTGTTGGTTGTTGTTGGACTATTAAAGTGATGAAGGTATAGCAGTGATCACTTTGGCAGTACCGGCGGCGAATAAAACTAACATATCCTAATGCACTTCACAGCACCCTCCTTCGTCGGTATTGTAACAGAGCCGTCGGCTAAGTAAAAGAACTAATAAAATGGCTGCACAGCTTAAAAACAAATCGATGCCTCTACTTGACACCAGAGGGGCTTGCAACACTGCTCTACATAAAACTCGCAATAGCAGGGTTGTAAATGAATAAAGCTTTCTATCTCTCTCCCACTTCACCACCTGTCCTCTCTACACTATCCCTTTCCCAAAGAAGGTAACACATTAATCAATTAACTGGTAGCAGGGATGATAAATGAAAAAATTCATTTCGTACCAATGAGCTACTAAAATAGTATTTTTTCGGCTCAAATAGTACTAAAAGAAAAATAAGAAAACATTTCTGTGGTTTTCTTGAATAAGAACGTAAGTTTACTTACGTAGCTTTTTAGTTATTAATGCAAAATATCTCTGTTTTAAGCCCTCTTTGCAATTGAGTAAAAAATTTCGGAATATCATGGACCGATATTGATATTTCTTTTTTTTGCACAACAGCCTAACTTCTATATTGATTCTATAGACTTGAGAGATAGGCCGACTTCATAAACGCCACAATGCATTGCAGTGATGCGACTTTACATTGTTTACAACAACAAAACTCATACAACTTTGCATCACTGCAATGCATTGTGGCGTTTATGATATCGGCCAGAATTAAATTAAGAGCCAAAGTAGAGGTAAATGATTTTTAAATACGCAATGTATACCAGCCAACATATTGGGAAAATTTGCAAATAGTACCAAATAATTCACGGGGGCACCATCGTACTTTTTAGGTATGAATAGTACCAAAAAAAGTACAATTGTACCAACTTTATCATCCCTGACTGGTAGGCATTAATTGCCTGATTGTGTTACTTCTCTTTCTAAAAAAAAATTGTCTTTCTAGATTGTCCATACGTCACACGGTGCGGCGGCACCAGTTTAAGAGATTGTCTAAGATTATGGGTTTATTATGAAGAAGACATTTATTAAGTAGGAATATGAAAAATAAAAATATGAATATGGGGAGCATTTTGTCTTTAACACTTGATTTAACATTTTGGCATATTCGTTCATACACACGGACACAAACACATATACAATATACATATGCACGCATCCCAGCGGTAAAATTTACGAGGCATTCACTAAATAGGAATTTTTTAAGGCCTTCAAAGACCTGAAATAAGATCCAAAAGTAACTCTTTTCTGCATACTCAGGATGACCTTCTAGAAGGCCTCTACACTCTTATCGAAAAGGTCCGATACACATTCCAACTACCTTCTATTAGAAGGGAGGACGAAGAAGTATTCTATTTACATATAACAAAAATGTTCGTCCTCTGTTTTCGCGAGTAATTTGTATGTAATGCTAGGAACACAACTGGGACGAACAACGAATTTCGTCCAACACGACGAATTCGTCGATAAAAATTCGCTATGTAAATTCGTCGTATGAAACACAATAGCGACGAAAACGTAACAGCTGTTATAATGGAGAAAGTTGTTTACTGTGTGTGCAAAGTGTGACCATATTAAAAAAATAATACATACTTGAAAAATTTAACATTAACAAAAACACAACTAACTCCAATTATTATAGTTAATTATTATTTATATTTATTTAAAATGTTATAAAATAAAAATAAAACAATAATCAAAGTAAAAACTTAAAAACTTTATTTACTAAAAAACTAAAACCAAACATGGTCACTTGGTACTGATTTGTTCGTCGTTCGCCGGCGTAAGAAATAGAAATAAATCTATTCAGAGTTCGCCGCATATGACGAATTTCGTCCGACGCCGTTATTTTGTGTATTTTCATATACACAAACATGTTTTATTTTTGGCGACGAATATTCGTCGACGAAAATTCGTCGTTCGTCCCAGTTGTGTTCCTAGCATAAGACTGAAATTTACGTACACGGGATATAATACCTGCTGCTATTATGCCGCTTATGTTGGAGCTGATTAACTTATCCTTATTCCGTCGAAACTAAATGCATCATATCCAATTCCTTCTTAAATAAAATATATGAGCTTTAGTCTCATAAGTATAAAAAAGTACTTTGGATTGTGGAAATAAATCAAAATAAAAAATCACATTAATCAATTAGAAGCCGCTATAAAAATAGCCAAATAAAAAAATTTACCTCCATTTGCTTTTTAATAGATCTTCCCAGACCAGTCCCCCCAGGTATCGAAGAACACGTTGGTCCGCAATGACATCGCGTGTAAAAAATATATGAATATGTAATGGGACTGGTAGTACTATATAAGGCCTTATAGAAGGCTTCTTTACTCCTTGCTTTTAACGCTGGGTTTTATTCAATTGCTCTTGTAACTCAAACATACATACTCCCAGTGGTAAAAGTAAACAGGCCTGCAAACTTCAGGCTTTCTTGCAGGCCTGCAAGACCGATACACATGCAAACTACCTTCTTGTAGAAGGGAAGATGAAAGTAGTACTTTATTTTTTTGATTTGTCGTTCGACACACATTCCACATTCCCTTCTTTAAGTAGGGAAGATGAAAGGAGTATTGCATTTTTAGATTGAAAAATAAAAAAAGTGCTTTGGAAATACACATTCTCGTATTCTTTTTTCGCATGTAATTTGTATAGGAGACTGAAATTTACATTCAAGAGACATCACACATGCTGCTATTATGTCGGAGCTGATTAATTTATAATTATTCCGCCGGAACTACAGCGTGTTGAATTCAATGTATAAAAAATTACTTGGGATGAAAAGAAATATTTCGAAATAAAAAATCACATTAATCGAACCCAAAGAAGCCGCTATGAAAATACATACTTAAATAGAAATAAAATGTATACCTCCATTTGCTTTTTATAAAAGACCTTCCTTAGATAGCCTTCAAAATGGCATGCCAGAAGAGGCCTGTAAGAATGCTTACATTGAGAAGCGACTGCTGTAGAAGGCCTGCGCCGCAATGACAGCATAGTTAAAAATTAAATGAGTATGGAATGCGGATTGGCAGGCCTTATGTCTGCAAAATGGGCCTTCTAGAAGGCCTCTTTACTACTGCAATTTACCACTGGGCAATAATATAGTATCGACTACATACATACATACGCATACATATTATAATTTTATAGGCCGTATTTTGTTACAAAGGATTTTAAATATTTTTTCCTTCACTCAAAGGACTTTATGAGCACAGAAACAACAACAAAAGCATCAATAAAGTTAAGAAACATAAGAAATTTGTTACAAAGAAACGTGTCTTTTGTGCGTGGAATATGAATCCTTAATAGATTTAGATAAATATCTAGCAAACATATGTACGAGTATTTTTTCACAATAACAGTACATACTCGTAGTACATCCTTTTTCCGTTTATATCCTTCCCTTTCCACCAAGCTTTCATTGCATTAGGAAATTCTCATACAAGGAAACTAGAATAAAAGGATATTTGTAATAATAAAGAACATTTATCGATACGAGTTTTACACAAAAAAAATATACACATAAGAAATAAAATTGTTCCTAGTAACAAATTTCATAGAATTAAGTTTATGTTCATGTTCAAGCATGTCAGGACATGAAGTAAAATGTTACTTTTTTCGTACAAAGAAAAAAAACCGAAAACTGACAAGTCATTTAAGTGAAATATAAGAAACTAAAAGAAATGAAAAGCTTCTTGCGGATTAAAAAGAAAATATTTCTTTTGAATTGATAACATGTTTCTGGTTTAAAGGAATCTATCGAGCGTTCAATATGAAAATTCTTAAGTATAACGATTTATTTATTATTTTTTAATCTTAATGAGTATTTTTTAATACTTTCTTTGAAGATTGTTCATCAATGTCGTTTTATCATTTTATTTTTAATTTCAATGTACTTTTTTAATATCAGAATTGGTTAAAATCAAGGAAAAATTATATATGAGCCCCGCAAAAACTTGGTAATGAGTTGTCATTACCGAACAACATACTGTTCAACGACGAACTAATTACCATCTGAATTAGTTGACATTATTGGCACAGTATTAGTGTATCTGCTTATCATACAGACGATAAGCAGTTCAACCCCTGGCGAAGCAAAATAGATTTTTTTTAATTGTGTTCATGTGAGTAAAACACTTGGCATAAAATAACACAATAACTGAAAAAGGCATGAGTTCAATGCTTAGCAAAGGCATTTAATTTTTATTGTGTTTTGTGTATTCAATTCTTTACAAATATTTACATTTATAACTAGTTATTTGTAATCAAATGTGCTAATATCCAAAGAAATTGAATTGTTTTTGGTTTGAGTTCGATTTTAATTTAATTTTTCAATTATATTATATTTTTATTTAGAGATAAAAGTGAAGAATGTAGACAAAGAAAATTTTTACTGCGCGGAGGATTGAACTGCCATTTTAATAGCTCCCGCTAATCTCATCAGAGTTCCTTACTGCTTTGACCACTCGACCAAAGTCGTGCTGCCGTAAGGGTTCCATTCAATCGCCATTTCCAATGTTTTTCAATACGGTAAGGTTCATGTGGAATGTTTACAAACACTACTCCTCCTGCATATAATTATATTAATGTATAGAGCAGTAGGGTTCATCCCCTGAGTGCTGGTCAAAATTACTACTTCCAGCCTACCAAATACTATTTTGCAAAACATTCAGGAATTAAATCAAGAGTAATCTACTAGCCTTTCAACATCATTATAACATCAATAACCGCAAATGATGCTCTAGTGTGTTGGGCAAAAACTGAACAAGTCATATCGCCTTATCTGAGTTTTATATAGGGCCTGGGATATATTGTATACATTACCCCTGTGTATATGTAATATATGGGGTATTATTTTTGAAGCGGACAACCCAAACAAAATTTTTCCCGAAATTCCTTGAATTCCTTGCACTATAATTCTAGTAGGTATTAATGTGTAAGCAACAAAAATTTTCTATGATGCTTATTTGTCGATTTATGGTGTGCGAAAGTGTTGCCATTTTTGCAAAAAAAAAATTTGAAATATTTTTGTCTGACATTGGCTGGACTTACAACTTAAAGATTTAGAGTTAAGGTTTGATTACTTATTGTAAGTTCAATTTTATTGAAGATACAATAAATAAAAATAAACGCAAAAAAATTTTAATTTTAAGGTTGAAACGGACCTACAAACAAAATTGTAAATATAGACAAAAACATATCAACAATTTAATTGAAAAATAATTGTTTTTTTTCAGTTAACAAATTGTTTAAATTTGTAAAACAACTTCTCCAAAAATGTAAACAAAACAATTTCCCAAATCAAACAAAGAGATTTACTGGATTTTCTGAAAATACCAAACAATATTTTTGTCCGAATTTATAAAACAATTAGTGTAAAAATACTAACAAATATTAAACAATATAGTTTATTTAATCAAACAAAAATATTTAATGGATTTTTTGTAATATATCAAACAAAATTTTTCATCATCATCCATTAAGTATTTATGAAATTTCACTTTGTTAAATCTGTTCAAGTCTGAATGTTTATCTAAAGGCCCTAAAAGAATGAACGACATCGACGAAATGATTGCTCTAAAATCATCAGTAAACAAACTTGGTACAATCGCATAAGTTTTGCTATCATGTTGTTGTTGTCATTTGTGTGTATCTCGTCATCGGGGTTGTTTTTTTACGACACAGAAAACAAAGTTTTCTTTTTGTTTTTGGTGTTTGCGTCCTAAATAAAAGTCAAACAAAAAATTCATTGATTCAGAAAAAACATTAACTGAAAATTAAATGTATTTTTGGACAAACTTTTGATTGAAAATTTGTTGGTGATCAATTTTTCTGTTTTGAGGATTTGGCGTTAACTTAGCAACATACCAACGCACTTGAAATATGCCACCATGGTACCAGCTGCTGAAGAGGGTTGAAAGTGGACATACTAACTGCTTCAAGTCATGTCAAACAGGACTGATTCAAAACATGTCAAAAATTTTTTTTAGTTCATCGCGTTATAAAGAGCAACTTTTGCATATAGAATATAACATAATAGATATTAATTGCGTTCCGGAAAGTGAGAATTACTTCCGAATTATAAATCAGTCAGATTGCTTTATCAAGCGGGTCAGAGAATGTCTAAGTTAATGAAGTAGCATTATCATTTAATTTTTCAGAGCATGATCAAAAGCTCTTACTATCCGTAGGGATAGCTAGAACACCACGGTGATGCTGCTCATACAAGAGTGTTCAAGGTTAACTTCAGTATCTCCCTTTCGGCTCAATATAATGGTGTTCTTAACACCCTCGTGTTCCCTCGTGGGAACCCCGAATGCACTTAGGTGTCTAACAAGGAATATAAAGGGTGCAACTTTTTATGTATGCTTCAGTCACCATGCATTAACACCACTACAGCTATACTGGCTTTCCCCAGCACCCGAAGACAAAGCACTACTTGGTGCAACTTCTGTTGGTTTAGCAAGAGGGTTATATGGTTGCCCGAAGTCGAACCAGCCACTAGAATTGGTGAAGCATCAGGCATTAAGGAGGTAAACTTTCTACCAAATTAGTCCCAGCCAGAGACCCAGGTGCCTATTCACCCATAGGAACTGAGTATGCATTGTGCGAGCGCCACCGAGGATGAAGCCGCCAGAATATACATTCCCATAGGAACAGAGTGGGCCGTAGTGGCGAGCATCGCCTCTTCAACCCCCTAGAAGGCAGGTTATCTGTGGGTATACCGGTTCCTGTGTAGTAGTGTATGGCTAATGGTCGAGCTCCGAATGAAATTCCATAGAGGCTAACTTTCTATTACCTGTAGTTTGGTTGCAGAACTAGGTACCACCGATTCACCTATAACGCGGAGGCAATCGACTCGTACAAAGTTGTTTCACGTCTTAATAGCCTGGTGCACAAAGATCTTGCAGTTTTGCAAAGCGCATCAGTATTTGCATCTTTATTACTATGCCAAATAGTGAAAAATTCGATGAGCTCAGAGCAACGATCCTTCTCGTAAACTTTGAATTTTTCACAGACATTGCGAAGCTTTGAGAATGAAAAGAATGCCAAAGCTATGCAATGATTTTAGTTACTGAGAGGTGCATTAACGGTCACTTCATACTTCTGAGGGTGTGAAGTAAGAGAAACCTCCAGTGTATTGCATTGGTGCCCATTCAACACACAGAGAAAAAACTAAATGTCATTTTCTGTAAAGGAATTCAATGAAATAGTAAATATTTTGTCTATGAGCGGACCTACAAACGAATTTGTAAATATAGACAAAAACACCTCAACAATTTCATTGAAAAAAACGTGTTTTTTCAGTGAACAAATTGTTTAAATCTATAAAACAATTTGTCTAAAAATATTTACAAATTATAGACAAAACCATTTACTAAATCAAACAAAAATATTTACTGGATTTTCTGAAAAATATCAAACAATATTTCTGTCTGAATTTAATAAACAATTAGTCTAAAAATGCTAACAATTATTAAGCAAATTAATTTACTTAATCAAACAAAAATACAAAAAAAATGTTTGTCTGTGTCATCATCATCGTCCATTAAGCATTAATGAGATTTCACTTTGTTAAATATGTTCAAGTCTGAATGTTTATCTAAATACTCTAAGAAAATGAATGAGAATTAACTTTACGACATTAACTAATCGATTTACTCAAAAATCTTTTGTAAACAAACCAGGTACAATTCCATTCCTCTTGCTATGATTGTTGTTGTTGTTATTTATGTGTATGTCATCATCGGGGTGGTGTTTTTGGTGTTTGCGTTCTAAATAAAATTCAAACAAAGAATTCATAGATTATGGACAGAACATTTACTGAAAATTAAATTTATTTTAGACAAACTTTTGTTTGAAAAATTTTTGGTGATACTTTTTTCTGTGTAGATATTGGTACTTAATAGGATAAAATTGTACAGCAGGACATCGGAAGAATAAACGACAATCCAAGTTTGCCGGATGGGCAAGATCACAAGTTTCTATTGAGGTAATTTTTAATAACTTCTTAATCATAATTCTTTTTTTCAGAAAAACAATTAGGTGCTCATTTAGAGAAATTATTTTTCACTTCGGTTTCAGATAAAGTATATTCTTTAAATCCTTAGCGATTAAGAAATGTATTCCCCACACTTCGTGATACTGCATAACAATATCCCTGCTAATGAAAATGAGTGCATGAGTTTTCCAGGTCAGGCGCAGAAGCGGTCGGTACAAAATGTGTACGTCATTTGTCAAACTATTAAATTATATAGACGATATGATAAATATGAAGGCGATGCCAAGGTGGGAGTCAATATACAAATACAGAATTGTAAGAAATTTTTGAGCGCACACAAGTCCGATAAAAACAAAAGTGCTGCTGAGCAAAAAGTCATTAAAAATTCTCTCGAGGATCCTAAATGGTCAGTGCACGATAGATCCGATAGCTCTACTTCTCAAGTGTGAGACTACTTTGAGAGTTGTTTATGTGCAAATGAAGAGGACACCGTGGAACCATGGGCCCAATATGTCAGGAGCATATACTCCGCCTTATAAAGTTTGTTTGTTTGAATTGCTTGGCTTACGAGTATGAGCTCTCTACATAAAAATCGAGGTCTTATTTCTCTCCCTTACAACCCTGCTCTAGGTTTTATGGATGAAGTTGATTATATATAGATCCAGCGTCCACAGACGCCGCTATGACGCTCTTACATATAAGGTAAATTTTTTACTAGAAAGTTAGTCAATATTACCTCTGAGTAAGTTCTACGACAAGTCAGGCTTATCAATTAAACAAATGTAAAATTTAAAATTAGTGTAGAACAGCTCGGGATGTAACTTGGTGATTCGTTCAGTCATAATTATAAGCAAATCGCTGGTATTTGGCCAACATCGTTAAGAGTAATTAAATGTTAATTCAATATTTTTAATGCATAAACTATATAAGAATTAAAATTAAAGTTTTTAAACTAAAACTAAAAGATTGCAATTAAAAACTCCTTAAAACTTCAAGTTTTCCATGAAAAGTACGTGTTTTATAGGTACACTAGGAATTTTTTTAATTTCTAAAAATCCCAAAACGTATTTAGTCCAAGGTCATTTTTATTTTAATAAATTTGAAAAATTGTCATTTTACATAAAATTCTCGTAGACGTTTCATAAAAAGCAGCTCTTATTAGCACATAAAAATTTCCAGAGACATTAACTTGTTGTTAGTGTGCTTGCAAAGTATTTTAAATAGATTGTTGGAACACAACTCGGATTACAATTTGCGCAAGTCTTATGGAAAATAAATAAAAAATAAAATTAAAAAACAAAAAACAACTGCTTAATGCAATATTTAGGTGTAAAGTTACACAACAAGCACTCTTGGAAAGTCAACGACAAACAAAACAGCGGCTAGTACTTAAACTGTAAAGGCTCTTATGTGTTGTGCACTAAAACTCCATCACTCATATACAAATGTAAATAAATAGTTTGTATATATTTTGGCTTTTGGATAAAATCATAAAGAAATATATAAACCGACAAACGGTTGGACGAAGAGATAGACCTACTGGCGGGATGATTTGAAGCGCACACATAAATAATTCATAATATCATAAAAATAACGCCCCTTCAGTTTGACACTTGTGCTCCTCCTTTTTCAACAATGAGTTTGAAGGGAAATAAAAATCGTTCTCTTTCGCTCTCTCTCTCTCTTTCTTGCTTTCTCTCATTAACACAAAGTTCCTGTCGTTTCAGCAATGATTTGCTATTAAAGTTTAATATTCTTTACCTAGATTTCCTTTTGTACAAGTCTCATATTTTTAAATGTTTGAAAACATTTTAGACAAAAAATTAAAATAAATATTTACTTTTATGCCAACTCTCTGATGGTATAACACCTGGTATTTTATGTATTTATATAAAACAGAAATACATATAGTACACAAAGTATATAACAAATATTTATTAAATACATATATGCACAAATACATACATACATATGTATGTATGTACATATGCATTTGTATGTACATATGTATGTACAACAAATTAATAAAGTTTTTCAATGTAATTGAGTAAATATAATTACATTCGCTTTATCATTTGACGAAACTAGAAATCGTTTTATAGAGAAGAAAATTAGATGCCACAATTAATTTTAATTATTAACCCATTAAGGAAGGCCCTGCGTTGCGTTTTCGCAACCTTCACTTAAACCTCCCCTCATGCATTTTGTGATTAAATGATATTGTAATAAAGCACAGTGAAATAAAATTTAACTTAATAATTAATCGACCTGTTTTTGGATTTGTATCATACATGAATTTTTTTATAAAAATTTTTATTTAAAATTTAAATTTTTCCTGTGTCTTGGGTACTTTTAGAAATTCTTAAAAAAAATTAAGTAATATATAATATACGAGGGCGGATCAATAAGTCCGTGACTTTTTGAATGAAACACAGTTTTTTTTTAAAAACAAAAATTTATTTTTCATTATAATCTCCTTTTAACTTAATACACTTAATGTTGGACACCAAGACACCAGGACATATTTTGTGTCTCCTATTAGGAACAAATCAGCAAAATGGCATAAAGAGCTTAAATATTCGCAAGCACACGACTATTCTCGCCTTGCTATTTTTCTATGAAATGCAAATATGCCCACAATCTCGACAAAATTGAAATTGTTCAAAAAATCTTCAAAATTGAAAATTTTTAAAGCTATGAATAAAATGGGAATAAATCAGTCGAATGAGAAAAATTTTTAAGAAATTGGGGAAAAATACATTAAAGTAAATTTAAAATCGTAAAAGAAAAATTTTTTAAATGTGGAAAGATTTCAAAGTTTTTCGTGATAAAAGAGACTTCTTTTGTTTTGTAAATACGAATATTAAAATTTAAGAAACCAAAATATGCAGGAAAACAGCCAAATATGCCATAAAAAATAGAAAAAATTCCCTAAATATGCGACTAAGTATAAAATATGCCAAAAACATGCTGTAAAGGGTAAAATAAGCAAAAAATATACACTAACAAATCAATGCGAAAATTCTTAAAACGTTCTAAAACGTACAAATATCTTATTTGTGCCTATATAAATCTCACAGGACAAAACATGCAATTGCATATTTCCGGTTTCCCTGGTTATTACTATTAAAGCAAAATTATATTCTGAAATTTTTAATCTTAAGACACTTACTCTTTTTTACACAATACCACACAAATTTTTAGTCTTACGATTTTCGCTTCAAAATAAAGCAATAAATTAAAACATAAATTAGAAAGCTTGAGGATAATAATTGCAGAACAATTTATGGAATGACAGCAGAAGGCCCAAGGAAAAAGAAAAGAAAGATATGAATTATGATGATGATGATGATGACTTCCAAGATGATATTATCAGTTGCCATAAAGGAAATCCTCTTAAAGTGCGGCAAAGATGCAAAACATGGAAGAAAAATCGGCATTAAATCACAGACAAACGAGGAAACACACCAAACCAAAATTAGCATTTTTAAGTTTGTAAGTAAAAAAGGTGCGAACGTAGGCAAGTTGCCGGCAAAAATGTGTTTCTTAAAAAAAAGGACATTTTCAAATATAACATAATTTACTTTTATGAATACATATTTAACTATGTAATATCAACAGCTGAAAAACAAAACCACGTAACTAAGAAAAAATTGGAAACCGCATTTTTAATTAATTATTGCGTATTAGTTACAACGAAACGCATGCCGCCACATATGTTCAAACCTTTATAATACAAATCAGCCAAGTTAAAAATTTTTAGAGACTTTACTTCAGTGATAAAGTATCTTATTTCGTTTTTTTTTCTGTTCTGTTAAACTTAAAAAAATGTAGCTACGGAATTTTGCATTTCAGGTAACGATATGTATTAAGGATCTGGAATGTTTCTTAATTGAATAAAGAGAAAAGAAATGATTTATGGATTTACGAGTGCGACAAGGGAAAGAAACCAATTAAACATCTTCATATTTGGTATATTGTAAACAAATTGTAATTTAATTGAAAATTTTTTAACTTACACCATTTAAAAAAAAAAGATAAAAATAAATAAGTTGGAAAATTGGAATAAAGAATCAGAAGGTGAAATTTGTTCGGCTCACCATATTAATAAAAGGAATAGGACTCATATTATATTTCCTCATAAAATTTGGTTAAATAGCTGATGTTTCATTAATACTAGTATCCACGATCAAACGTGGTAAAAGCAAACAAAGGACGCTGATGATGACAGCGTAGCGGCTGTCGAAATTAGTACTAATCCATTCTGCTAGTCTGATTAGATATTCTAATATTCCACTCTTAAAAAATTAAAAATTTAGGCATGATCTAGATTCCAAGGAACAAGTGAAAAAATCAGGAAAATGCTCATGAAGAAAAGTAAACCAACGGTAACACTGCAATATGCTGTGGTATAGATTAATTTAGTAATAATGTAATTCTCGTATGCAAGTTTATCAAAAATTTTGTACAAAAATAAGAATTGCAATCACACTCAACCTAACAAGTAGTGATAAGAAGTGATACACATGATCCCTGATGAAGAAAGTGTGGCGGCTTCCGAAAACAACATTGTTCTGTACTCCTGAGTATAATGAAATTAAATTGATGTTGATTTCTCCCTTTTTTCTTGGAATACTGATAAAGACAAATTCTTTCTGAATATAACAATACGAATTTTAGCATACACAGAAAAAATTATCATCAAAAAATTTTGAAACAAAAGTTTGTGAAAAATAAAATTTAACTTTCAGTAAATTTTTTTACTGAATTAGCAAAATTTTTGTTTGACTTTTATTTGGGAAGCAAACACTAAAAACACCAACAAAATCCGGTTTACTGTGTCGTAAAAAACAAACCCCATAACGACATACACAGAAATAACAAACAACAACAACAATGTTAGCAAAGTAGTGCAATGTCGAAATTCATGCAATCAGTAAGTATCAAATGCAAATTGTAACAAATTTTTTTACTGAATATTTCTGAGTGAATCAACACGTTGCACCCTGTAAACATCAGCAGACTTTATAGATTGAAACGGAAAGTTTGCCTGATATATTATAAAAAATCAGCAAATGTAATTGCTAGCTTTAGTTAATGTTATTGTTTTAAACTTGAAATTCTTTTCAAAAAAAAAAATTAACTGACTCAGACCAAAAGTTTTTTTGATATTCAGAAAATAGTTTTATTTGATTCAATTAATTTGTTTGTTTGATACTAAAATATATATTTAAACAAATTGTTTTACTGATTCAGGCAAATAATAAATTGCAAAAAAATCACTAAAGCATTTATTTGTTTTTGGTAAAATAATTTTTTTGAAAAATGACCGGGGTTTTCGAGCCTTTTTCGCCTCTATTTACAAATTTGTTTGTAAATCCGTTTCTAGACAAAATATTTACTAACACTGTCTGTAATTTTTTAAGTCATGGAAATATCACCATATATGGACACCACTACGTGATAAAAGACTGAATAAAAAAGACCCGTGTCTCCCAGTTTTGCCCCATGACATGCACTTTTTTATGGGCCCCCAAAAATTTGGGGCCTCGGTGTCATTTTTGCAAAAAACTGATCATTTTCTCAGGCTCATATCTCGCAAGCCGTTCGGAATTTTAATTTACTCTCTGAGGCAAAGTTGTAGCTCTTGTTGTAAAAAATTGTGAACATATAAAATCAAAAAAACTTCCTTCATCTTCAAGATCAAAATCACAAAAAACTTTAAAAAATTCGTTTTTTTACCTTTTTCCGCTTTTCAGGTCCATAGGTAGCACACCGTTCAAAATTCAAGGAAACAATCAACTACAAAAATGTACCTAAGATCTCAATAAACAACTTTTTAGAACACATGAACTTCCTCGAAATGATTCTTAGCACCGTTTAGGTAGCGCTTATGTAGCCGCAAAAGTGAAAAATCGAATTTTTTTAAGTTTTTTGCGATTTTGATCTTGAAGTTGAAGTTTTTTTTTCAAATATAACCATTTACGGACACCACTACGTGATTAAAGACCAAAAAAAAAGACCAGTATCTCCCAGTTTTGACCCAAGTCATGCACTTTTTTTATGGGCCCCCATATTTGGGGCCTCGGTGTCATTTTGCAAAAAACTGATCATTTTCTCAGGCTCATATCTTGCAAACTGTCCGGAATTTTGATTTACTCTCTGAGGCAAAGTTGTAGCTCTTGTCATAAAGAACAAAAAGATGAAGATTGAAGATGAAGTTTTTTTGATTTTATATGTTCACAATTTTTGCTCTTTATGACAAGAGCTACAACTTTGCCTCAGAGAGTAAATCAAAATTCCGAACAGTTTGCAAGATATGAGCCTGAGAAAATGATCAGTTTTTTGTAAAAACGACACCGATGCCCCAAATATTTGGTGGCCTATAAAAAAAGGTGCATGACTTGGGGCAAAACTGGGAGACACGGGTCTTTTTTTGGTATTTTATCACGTAATGGTGCCCGTATATGGTTAAATTTTTTCGTGTTGCAATATGTAATTCAATGAATTTCTCTACTGAATATGAAATTTATTTTTTTTTTTGAAAAATTAAAACGTATGACGAAGCAGTGTTATCAAACATCAAAAGTTTTTAAAAGGAGGCAGCGGGCCACATTAGACGCCTAGTCCACAATACCCGAAGCTACTATAGCTTTGTTATAAAATGTTATTAAATAAAAGTCAAGTTTGTCTGCAAGATCTGAAAAATAACTTCTTTCTTTTCAAGTTGAGTGAATCGCTTTCATAATTCAAAGTCAATGATATTAAATACCGAAGGATCTTCTCCATACATAAAATAAAATTTTTTTTAATTTATAAATTTTATTTTTATTTATTTATTGCAGAGATTTTGACCACCTGTATTCTTATATTGTACTTATAATTTTTCTTTCATTAATTTTAAAGAGCATTCAGTTTAAATCATTATTTAAAATCTAATTTCGTAACAATATCTATTAGTTATGCATGAATTCAGAAGTTAGGAAACAGTGTTGACTTTTAGCTTAAGATGTTCTCACATTCAGAAAAAATGATTTAATGTTTCTTTAATGGCAAGCCAGCAGCAGGAACTCCAATTTAACTGTAAGAAAAATAAGTATAATTAATTGCTTTTATAATTGTTTACATTAGGGTCACCCTTAATTTCAAAAAATTAGATTTTTCCCAGTCTCACCATTCGTTTTGGTGAATATTAATAAAAAACGATCCTGCCAAATTTTCCGATCAATAGGTTTGGGCTAAAGCGTGCCACCAGCCCGCTAAAATTTTTGAAAACCTATAAAATTTAGTTTTCTTTAGGAGAAGTCTTCAGTAAACAAACTTGTTACAATCGCCTTCCTGTTGCTATCATTGCTGTTGTTGTTATTTGAGTGTATGTCGTCATCGTGGTTGTTCTTTACGACACAGAAAACTGTTTTTTGTTTTTGTGTTTGCGTCCTAAATAAAAGTCAAACAAAAAATTGACTGATTCAGTAAAGCACATTTACTGCAAATTAAATTTATTTTCAGACAAACTTTTGTTTGGAAATTTTTTGGTGATAATTTTTTCTGTGTACTGCTATTCTGCCGACGTTATTGCTTATGTTTGGAAACGAATATTGCACGTGGAGAAGTGCAGTTATCTAAAGAACTTTATATAATGTTCTACGGACACCTTATAGTCATAAAGCGAACTTTGAGCGCGCGAAGCAGTGATCAGCAATGAGTATTGAAAAAGTGAGTAGAGTTGAATCCATGATCCATTATTTCTTGTACTTATACGTATTTATATTTATTACGATGTTGATGAAACACATATCTCTTGCAATTTATATTTATAAATCAACGACATTGTGAGTATAAGTACATCAGAGTAGTTAAATTTAAATGACGTATACGCACTTATACTTAAAATTTCATGAGTGAGCATAAGTAGCAAATAATTCTGGCAAAAAAAACCGACTTCAGTACAAAGAGCAATATACTTGATGGCCTTTCATAAAAACAATTTTGAAAATCGGTATGCAAATGGAGGAATTGTGCTCTAATAAATATTTTGGGTGGAGGCGTGGAAGACTTTCCCCACCGTTTTTCGTAGAAACATTATGCGACCAAACTCTAAGGAGCTATGCGATAATCATTATTTCGGGGGAAGGGGGAAAATTATGGTACCAACCTGCAAGGGGGTTTGCAGCAAATTTCCCAACTGATTTTCAAAAAAAAAACTATGGAACAAAACTGTATCAAACCCTTTCAAACAAAAAAACTATTTGGAAAATCGGTTCACAAATGACAAAGTTATGCATGGCGTGGGGGGGGGGAGTAAGTTTCCCCTCCCATTTTCGAAAAGAATTGTGGCCAAACTACTAGCGAACCCTTGCAAACAACACAAGAATTTTGAAAATCGGTTCACAAATAACATAGTTATTGATTTGTGGGGCGGAGGAGGGCAATTTTCGAAAAGAATTATTGGGCCAAACTGCTAGCAACCCCTTTCAAACAAAAATGAATTTTGAAAATCGGTTTAAATATAAGGGAGCTATGGATTGGGGGGGAGCAAATTTTCCCCTCCGATTTTCGACAAAAAAATTTTGGGACCAATTTCGGTCAAACCCTTTCAAACAAAAGAATTTTGAAAATCGGTTCACATATGACATAGTTATTGATTTGAAGGGGCGGACGGGGGGAGCAAAATTTCCCCTCCCATTTTTATTGGGCCAAACTGCTAGCAAACCCTTTCAAACAAAAAATAATTTTGAAAATCAGTTCACAAATGACAGAGCTATGAATTGGGGGGGGGGGAGCGAATTTCCCCCTCCGGTTTTCGACAAATAAATTTTTGGACCAAGTTTTGTCAAACCCTTTCAAACAAAACAAGAATTTTGAAAATCGGTTCACAAATGACAGATTTATGCATGGGGAGAGCAAATTTCCCCCTCCGACTTTTGACAAAAACTTTTGGGACCGATTTTTGTCAAACCCTTTCAAATAAAATAAGAATTTTGAAAATCGGTTCACAAATGACAGAGTTATGCATGGGGGGAGCAAATTTCCGCCTCCGATTTTCGAAAAAAAATTATGGGACCAAACTGCAGGCAAACCCTTTCCAACAAAAAAAGAATTTAAAAAATCGGTTCACAAATGACAGAGTTATGCGTGTACAAACATAAAAAAAGTAAAAAAAAGAACATACACACGAATTGATAACCTCCTTCTTTTTTGAACTCGGTTAAAAAACGAACCATTGCTGATCTCTGGTGCGAAGTGGGCAGGCACTCTAGTTGTGAATAAAATCTTAAGTTTTAAGTCGATTTTAGTAAACAATAATAGCTTGTTTTGTTGAAAACTTCACAAGCAACACTTTTTTTCTTAAAATTCTTTTTTTGGGTAAGTAATATTTTTGATTTTTGTGTTTTTATTTCGACGGAGTTGGTTTGAATTTATAACGATTTTCCGTTGTGCCACATCCAATTTAGTTGATAAAAAGACCGAGGCTATGTGCCATCTTCAGTGTTCTATTGAATAATCTGCAATAGAACACTGAAGATGGCACATCGCCAAAACCGGTCTGTTTATCAACCAAATTTGAAGCGGGATGACGGAAAATCGTTCTAAATATTTTTGAAGTTATGAGGCAAGAAAACTAAATTTTATGGTTTTTCCTAAATTTGAGCGGACTGGCGGCACATTTTACCCCAACCGAGCTATCTGAAAATTTTGTAGGATCATCTTTTTATCAATATTTGCTAAACTGGGGCGGGGGAAGGCTGAGAGAAATCGAACTTTTTAATATTAAGGTTGACCCTAATGTACATACACTCTGTGCTGGTGTCTTTATATTTGTCCTTCCTTCTAGTTTTCTTACCTTATTTTGTCCTTTAAAAAGGTAGTAAATTGAAAATCCTATTATAACCTGCAGTGCTCTGCACGTTTCATCCAGAATTCTTAGCACGTATGAACCTGTATCATCAAAGTAATAGTAACGCTCACAGTGACTGCCTTACAATGACAACCAATTATAGTGATTATTGTCAAAGACACGACAAAAATAAAAATAAATAAATAATATATTAAACTAAGAAGCAGCCAGTTAATTTTCATCGTTATCAAGAGAAGCAAATATGAGTAAAGTAAGTGACAAGCATAATAAAAACACTTTAGCAAACATGATTGCAATAAAATAACAAAATTTTTTAATTTCTCTTTAAGGACAACACGAAATTATTTTTATTTATTAACTTCGGCAATGATAATAAAATATCCTTTAGATACACAACAACAAAATACATATAAAATGTTAGTCAATAAAAAACTGTTAATAAAATTTACAATAAAATTCTTCATGCAATAAGAATCATTAATAACTTGAGGACTTCATCGTGAATATGATGACAGAAGTACTACTCCTTGTGGCATGTGAAATTGCCTTCATTCTCTTTACTAGTATTTATTTAGCAGTGACATTTTTCGACATGAGTAGATGTTTGTTTGTTAGTTAGTTTTGTGATCCTTGTCCTTCCCTTGGGCATGATTTGGTATTTTTTTCTGTTTTTTTTCTTTTTTTGTTAGCAAGAACTGATTCCTTGCGACCAAATGCCTTAAATTGCTACTAATGTGAAATTACCACAATAAATTCCCACAATTCATTTGTTCGCACTTGTAGTTAAAATGACAAGCAACAAATAAAAATTATTTGGCAAATTCCTAGGGTGACCGCTCGCTCAAGAGTTAGCATCTCAACAAAAGAAACACATCGAACTTGCAAGAAGTATACCATTTAAATAAAACGTTGGAAATTGCTTCCGTCCAGCATGAGTCTGTTCATTAAGGATGGGCAAGTAAAAAATAAATATCGATACATATTTCAGTCACACCTATCGCGAATGAACGTTCCCAAGACAAAACTCCTAAATTTTATGATTTGCTATCGTGAATGTTCCCATAGAAATTTTTTGTGAATGCGTTCACAAACATAAAAAATATGGCATCGCGATTATTTACTCCCAACAACTATTTTACGAAATTAATTCACAAAAATTTTTATTGGGAACAAGAAGTACACATGTAAGTTGCTACATATTTGTTTTTAAATGTCCAACTTTATTAAACTTATTTATTGAAGGAGTATTAATAAAGATCAAAGTACTTGCTTGGTGGAAGCCATGTCCGCGCAGCCAGAGTATGGTGAAATCTCTTTCTTTTCATCAAGAGATGGCCACACAATCCACTGGGGGCACAAAACTTTTTCTAATGTCACTAAAACTTCTGCTAGCACTTCACTAAATGTAGATTGTGCTAAGCCGACATCGATTTGTCTGCCCACCCCCTTTTGGTAGCTGCCTTCCGCCAAAAATCGTAAGGTGCTAGCCAATTTCACTACGGTGGGTACCGCGAACATTTTACCAAGTTTTCTTCCAACACGTTCAGTAGGAATTGGAAAGCATCTTTGTTAATTCTATAATATTCCTGAAACCTGTCAAAAACATTTGATTTAGAGACAAACACATTTAAATCTTTAGGACTTTTACCTTGTCTCCGTTAACGATAGCGGATCTGATTCATCGCGTATATGTCTTCGCTGCAATCGTTCCGTGGATTGATTTTCTTCTTCCAAAATCAGGAAACGCAAATAAACACTATTCATTTTAAATTAACACTTTTCTTCACAAAATAGACTTTTCTTTTATAAGCACGCAAACTATTTATAAATCAAAACAAACAATTCAAAATAGAAATTGTTACTCCCATGATATTCACAATAGACTTTTTACTCCAAAAAAATTCGCGATACCAATTTGTTGGGGATGGGAATACACGTTTGCTCCCAAACAACTTATTCCCATAACATTCGCGATAGGGGTGAGTATATATTTTTCGATATATATCGAAGAAACATATCGTTATGTCGAAATATATCGATATTTTTTCAAGCATGGATTCGTACATAGTCCCAATATTTTTTAGAAACAAAACACAAAACGCACTTTTCCTATAATTAATTAACCTGTAAAAAGTCAAATTCCAACATCATTAACAATATCACAGCAAAAGTTTTTGTCATTTTTGTAATCGGTAGTACTTTATTAATGGATTACAAAGTAATGAGTGGTATTTATTTATCATATTAATATGCTTCAAGTTAGACCTACCTAGTTTTTAATAAAATTAGTACGTATTTTTCTCATTATCTAAAAGTAGTTACAATTTGTTGATATGTATTAATAAAATAAGTAGACAACCACTTTTTAAGTCAACATGTGTTTGTAGATGAAAAAATTTGTCTCACCTAAACTTAAAAGTCAACAATAGCTGAGTGGGTAAAGTACTTATCTTGAAATCTTAACGAGCACAGGTTCCTATCCCAGCTGGGTCAAAAAGAAAAAATGTAAAAATATAAATAAAATATAATGTGTATAAAAATTTTTTTTTAATTTTGATTTGTTTACTTAACTACTTATTTTTTAGCTTCAAGTAAGCCAAATAGTAACTAGTTAATTGCTGTGACAATGTGAATACATTTGTAAGGTGTATCCCTTATTTTTTGGACTTCTCAAACAAAAATAAGTAGTTATCGAGTCAAATTGTAAGTAGTTACGACTTAAATCCTCATATACTTTGTTGCCTACCAGCAAGCAAAGTTTTTGCTGGGATATCGTGAAACTTAAATCAACAAAATTATACTCCAAGAAATAAAATTTTTCGTATATCGATATTTTTTCCCATCCCAACTGTTCATGATGAACTTCTAAACCAAACTAAGTAAATAATTAGTTACAAGTGGCACCGCAACCACTGTCGGCAATAAGTTTACATACATTTTGTATGAGACGCAAATAACAGAGATCTACAGTGAAATTCCGATTAGAGCAAAACTAAAATGTTTCTAATGTCTGATCCGCGAAAAATACTTTGTCCTCAGTGCTACGCCTTCTGGAGAAAAGAAGTAAATGGATTTTCCTGGCCCAGACCTTTTGTCGTTTACCCCATGATACAATAATATAAAGGTAGAACCACATTTGACGTAGAAAATAAATTTTGAGTTTAGTCCCGATTATTTGATTACTGATTTTTTATAAACAGAGAGGGAAAGGTTGCCACACATATATAAGGGCAACTTTGTATTTAGAAATGTTTTCGGAAATGTGTAATTTGTGTCTTTCTTTGCTGAAAATTATTGTATAAGATTATTATAGATGTATTATTATACTCATGAAAGAGCGATTAAAATACAGCAATTCGGCAATAAAAACTCAAAGCGAAAATGACAAAAGTTTGGGAAAATTTTGAACAAGCGCTTAAAATTAAAAATCGCTAATAGCACTTTTGTCCGCGGAAATAGCGAAAATTGGCGAAAAATTGCAAAATTCCAACAATCCCTAATATGTATTCATTAAAAATGGCTAAAATTTTATGGAATGCAAAAAATTCGGGGAAAATCGCGAAAATTCGCAAAAACTTGCTGGCATTAAAAATCGGTAGAATTACCAAAAATCAGAGAACTGGAGAAAAAAAGCACTTTTTGGCGAAAATAGCGGAAATGTGGGAAAAATTTCAAAACTGCAAACAAGCCTTAAAATTACTTAAAAATACCTAAAATTGTAAGAAATGCAAAAAATTCGAAAAAAAATCGCGAAAATTACGCAAATTCGCGATAAAACTAATTTTTTGTCAGTTTTTGGTTTTTAACAGTTTTACCAATTTTTTAATCAATATCAGACATTGATATCTTTTTAATCTTACCAAGTTTTTGCAACTTTTCTTCATTTCCGCGATTTTTTCCGACTTGTTTGCTTTCCTTACAATTTTAGATATTTTTAAGAAATTTTAAGTCTTGTTTGCAATTTTGCACATTTTCGCGAATTTTCGCAATAAAAGTGATTTTTTAGCCAGTTCTTGGCTAATATGTATATGTGCACGTCCTTTCCTTGAGAAAACAAAACACAAATAACAAGTTTAACAATTAAATAATAGAAAAAATTTTTAATTTAACAAAACAAAATAAAGTTGAAAAGCAAACATATGACTGGGATTTTGTAAATGGGTACGGTAGCATTATTTTTGAGAGTAAAAAAATAATCGGCAAAAACGTCAGAAGGTTAATATGGCGACGAAAATAGAGAGTGGTTCTACCTTTATATTATTCTATCATGGTTTACCCTAAAAACTTATATGTCCCTACCCAATCTCTGGAGTAACAGAGCAACGGCCGTGAATATAAGTATGTAAATACCTAAAAGGAAGTAGGCACTACCTATGGTAGTCTGGCCAATAGCGGGCTTGGTCGCTAGTGTGTGGACTCTGGATACCTGTCGATTTCCAATTTATATCTAGACTTGTCTGCGTATACGGAGCTCTATGTGGATAAACATACTTTCTCCGACACTCGTGGTAAATGGATCTTATAAATAAATCAAATTTTACCACATAGAACTCGACCCCAAAATTGGAAGGACGGCTAAGGAAGTTTAGGAGCGTTAGCTCTGGGACCTCCAAGGTAGTTCAACCAAGAGTGTGGCAGAATCACAGATTGCTGACGACCTAGGCGATGCGGAGAATGATATTTTAGAGGAGATGGACAACTGCGACTCGCAGGAGCTGTCGAAGTTAATCTCTTCTCTAACTACAGGTAACAATACATCTTGCAATGATAGTGGCTGCTAAGATGGCGATCAGTCAAAACAGCAGATCGATGTACGAGAGTTCGAATCCGGATTTGGAAAGACTGGTATGGAGGGTTAGGTGCGAAAGCTCTGGATCGTCCGCGCAAGTGCATCTAATGAAAGGGAATAGCTCATGCTGAAGATGGGAACCAAGCCACAACGGAAACACTGAGTGTTTGCCAGCTTAATATTCATGACAGAGTTGCAGCATCAGCAATGATGATGCGATGCTTAGAGGAAAAGAAGCTTTACATATCTTTCATACAATAAGCCTGGATTGTCCAGAGTATCGCCAATCTGTATTATGCTCAGGCTGGATAAGAAATGAGGACATGGGTAATGGAATACAAACTGTACAAATAACGAATCTCTACTCGCCAGATCTTACCGTTGTAATAATTTGCAGCGGTAGGGGAACATTGCTTATTGCGTCAGCATACCAACCTTACGATTGAACGTATGCACATTCTTCAACAAAAGGATCCAGTGGTTTTTTATAGAAAGAGAAGTATGGCTCTGATGATAATAGGCTATGATGCTAATGCACACAACAGTAAGTGGGGCAGCACATATGATAACCATAGAGAAAAAACTATAATTCGTATTCTATTACTAAATTCATAAATTCAAATAATTATTTTACGGAAATGGGACCTATCACAAAATTCGTAAAACTAAACACTAAAATTCGTAAATATTTAATAAGAAAAAAAATCGATTTTTTTTCTATCAAAATTTTGTATTGGAGTATTTAAAAACCAAAGAAAAAAAATACTAAAATTCAAAAACAAATTCAAACACATGTGTGTTAAAGTAAAAACCTATGATAATTTTTTCTGTGCAAAGAGGGCAGCAACTGCTAGAATTTGTGGAAAGGTGTGATATTCATGTACTGAACAGAGGTGTCACACCACCTTAGCGAGTGCACGCAGGGCTGAGATGATTGTCATCAATCTGTGCTCAGTTCAGATGTTTGGCAGAGTTCAGAACTGAAGAGTAATGGACAGGCTAACCATGTCTGATCACAGAGCGATTCAGCTTAGAGTAATGTTTGGCAAAGAACAAAGTAAGTCACGTAAACGTATAAGAGCACAGAAAAAAACGGACCGTACTACGTACGAAAAGTACCTGCTCTTAACACATTTCTATCAAAATTTCAATTTTTATAATTTAAAATTTTTATGAGTTTTTTGAGAAAAAATATATTAAATTTTTTATTTAAGCCCACTATTTTTCGATACTAATTTGTCAATAACTATGAAACCACTGATTTGCTTACATAATTGTATTCAGATAGTTTGACGGTAGTTTGTTAGTCGAAATCGGACATAATCTTCTCGTGTTAAGGTGAAATATAATGGTGTACCTAGTCAAAATATTAGATATGCCCATTAAAAAAATCTGTAAGTGATAGGAAAAAAATGGGGATTAGAAGGATTTCAGTTTGCTCAAACCGGAAAGAAAAATTTTTAATTTGTAATTCTTATTAATCGGGAGTCAGCTGCTCACAATGTCGCCATGATAGAATCCAAGGCACATCAATCATGTACACTCATTTCTACATCAATGTAAAACTTGTTACAGAAACTACTATAACAGTTATCAAAAAACATTGAAAGACGAAGGAATTGTAAAGCACCATATGGAAGGAAATCTTTTTCAAAAGGGCTCATTTCCACTTCCGACCTTGAGCAAACATAAGAACGTCATTGCCTTTGTCGTGTTTAACTGTATCCTCCAATGCTAAAAATGTATACTTCCGTGATTAAGAAGCACAGTTTAGTACAACCCGGCACATTTCCGCATAACTGTTAGAGTTTAAAAAAAAAAGCTAATTTTCTATAGTCGCTTTAAATAATTACACTTACTGCCTGTTCAACGATGTCGAAAGAAGATGCTTATGCGCATTCTAAGCGAAAGAACGCTCATTTGCGTTCATGAACAAAGTCATATGTAAATATATTTCTATACGCACGACGACTCGAACGACAAGTAGAAAGAAAACGTAAGTGGTTTCATATGATCTCCGATTCAAGAATGTCGAAGCAATACCAACGTAATGTCAAAATCACTCGCTTACTGTGTTGTTTGCGACTGGTAAAAAATTGTGTATAAAAGTCCGTTAAAATAATTTGTAAATGCATCTAAAACTTAAAAATATGCACAAAAATATGCATTTACCAACGAACAAAGTACCAAAACTAAAATAATATGAAAATATTTTTTAATTTTTTATCATTATTTGAGAAAAAAAACATAAAACAAATATAATTGGATCTATTATTTAATGCAACAGAACTTTAGTTGCGTCGCCAGTCGGCAACTGTAAATTGATGGTTGCCAGAATGGCACTAAATACCAACTGAAATTGACAGCTATCGGCAGCGATGCAATTTTTAGCAATTTTTTACGATATGACAAAAAACGATATGATATACTGTCTTTGTCATATCGTAAGGTTTTTACGATATGACAACACTAAGATAGACATACACGGTGTTGTCATATTATTTATTGTAGTATCATGTATGTGCTTGGTAAAATTATTTTAAAATGTTAATCAAACGTAAGATTTATAAAGATAAACCTGAAAATAGTTAGCATTCAATATCATTGCAGTTTCACCAAAATATCCTGGAACGTACATCAACAATATTATATTTAAAAGAATGATAATTTTGTGTAGATTAAAAGGTCTTATTGAATCTTAAACTTCATCTTAAAAAAATTTGGCGAAGAAGCAAAAAAGAAATAGAATGACTAAAAATAAATAAATACCGCGACATTTTAAAAACGAAAGCTGACCAAAAAAACTTGAAGGTAGTTTTAAAAATGGTATGTCCCATATATGTTTTATCAATTATATTTTTCGCTGCACCAAACCAAAATGTAAATTTTGTTCCCCTGTGTAATCAATAAAAAATTAGTTCTGGTACAATTAAGTTCAAAAAAGTAAAATTCTAAGAGCAAAAATTTCTGGGATTTCCGTCACATCTGTTACTTCAGAAGATATTATTGATGTTAAAAAATCAAGCCAAAAATTAAAAAAAAGCCTGTAAGTCATTGAATAAGAAAAACATATTCAAGACATTGAATTACAAACATTTTGAATACTGTTCAAGGGAAAAAGGATATATAACATGTTCTGAATTTATGGATAGCTCTCCTAAATACACTTTTTTGCTTCAGAAAAAGTCTGTAAGCTCAGACTTATGGGCAAATACCAATAAATACGAAAAAAAAATAATGGCATTCGAAAGATAAAGCCAACGAATTCAAAGAATTTTATGACAATATTATCTCTTGGCCTACTACAGCAACCGAAACTGCTGAAAACGATGACGTTATTGTTAAAAAATAAGTATAGCTTTATTAAAAAATTGCCTTTTATTTATATATTTTTTTGATCAGTTGGAAGAAGGGAATAAAGCCAAGAAGTTTATTTATGTATACATATATCAGTAAATATTATTATTTGGTAATCTGGTCTATTGTTATGCAATCATAAATAATAATATCTTCATTTCACCCAAATGTTATAAAAGGCTATGTGAAGGGAAAAAAAGTTATGAAGCTTTCTTCATGTACTATCTCTGTTCCATATTTTTGGATTTATTCCCTTCTTCCAACAAGTGGTTCAATTAGACTCTTAATTCAGCGCAATCAGTTGTGAAATATAATCTCACAAAAACAGTGCCGCCAAATTTGAGTTTTTTATGTGCCTCAAAAAAGTAACATCCGATTCATTTTCATAAATGCTGGGAATGAAGAAAAATAAACCGATGGCAACGCTGGGAAAGTGCACTTTAATATCAGCTTGAGAGTGATTTAATTCTCGTATTCAATTTTCACGAAAAAGTTGTATATATAAGAATTAAAATCACATTCAACAGAGCCACCTGACAAGTGGTGATAGCAAATACACGTGAGCACTGACGATGGAAGTGTAGCGGCTTCCGAAAGTGGCGCTACTCTGTTCTGCTGTGTACGTTGAAAAATTAAGTTGATGTTAATTTTTCCCTTGTTCCTTGGAATATTAATCATGCCCAATTCTTTCTGAATATAACGTTACGAAGCTTAGCCTAATAATCAATTTGGATTCACAAAGCAAATACGTTCGAAATAATCATATTAATAAGCTGGTCACCTTAGTTCAACTTATTTTTGAACTTTCTACATTTGTTCGATTTTTTTTTATTCTCTGCGAATTCGATTTGTTTCTTTGTACAGGATGATACAAAAGTCATCATCATATCACAAGATGCTATAATTTTTGCAAATGGTAATTCTGCTTTGAAATTTGTAAAGTAAATATGTAGTTACAAAACACCCGTTGCAAGTGATTGTTAGCTATACTCCTTAAGAGCGCGGAAAATGAAACAGACCCAAAGTTGTTCATTCATAAAAAATATTACAGCCAAAGAACATCGGGTGACAACTTTTGCGGCACCTTGTACATTCTTTAGCGCATTCAGTTTATTAAGAATTTATTACACCCTCTCAGCAATAAAAATAATAAAAAATGCTATAAAGTTGTAAAATACAGAAAAGAATTGAACGCTGTCGTAGATTATGCTCACGTTCCTGTTGGTAATATTTTAGTGTGACAATCAAACATTTTTCGCTCGTGTTTAACAAATTATCCTCAATTAACTCCTGTGTGTTGAACATAATTAATAAATGTATGTTTTAATATATACTTAGCTATCTATTTGTCTAAACATGTTTATTCATGATAATAACACAAGTTTACAAATTCAGGTAAAATTTTGGATTACAGCAATGGAAAACTGTTTCTTATGTTATTTCGGGTGTTGTATTCAAATATATGGGCGGTTTCTTCAAATTGGTTCTAGTTTTCGAGATACATATATAACTGTATCAAGAAAAAGAATGAGTTGCATGACAAATATTTACACAACTGAAGAACGCTTAGTTCTATTTACGAAATTCTTTCGTAAAATATACGAAATGTACGAAAATAATTAAAAAATAAAAGTAAAAAAGTGTAGCCCAATCGGGGCACGAACTCGTAATGTTCATATTTCAAGGCAAGTACTCTACCCACTGAACCACTTTCTACTTTTTATATAAGAGCTAAAACCTCTTTTTATTTACTTAAGCTATGTACAGACGATTGTTAGTTCTTACAATATTATAAGTAAAATGTGCTAAAAAGTTCTTACAATCGTGTGAACTGAAAATTTTTGTCTGACAACGTTGGCAGAAAAAGCCAGACATCTCACAATCGTGTGAACACACCGCGTTACCATCGTCAGATTATTGGCAGATAATTGTCAGATATTTTTTAATTGTCAGATGTGCGAAGTTTCTACATCTGACAATGGCGTCATTGTCAGAGCCTTTTTTATATTGGCAGCACTGCATACATCTTTTTTTAGGGAAAAATTAAAATAGGAGAAATTATGCAGCTAAATAGTTAAAATTGCTGCTTTATGTTTAATAATAATTTATATTTTTACTTTTTAAAGTTAACACAAGTACAGTTGATAAATAATTGATAATTTCTGTTAAATGATATGCGTCTGGCAGCGCCAAACAACAGTTCTGACAATTTTTGCATCTGACAATCGTATGAACTGCCAATTTCTTTACTGACAATATTGTCTGATAAATTTGTCAGACAACTGTCTGCCAATAAATTGTAAGCTTTTCTAACAACTTTGATACAGCCGTGTGAACTAACAATATACTTTGTGCTGACAATTTTTTATTGTCAGCACATTGGCAGATCTGACAATATTGTAAGATCTTACAACCGTCTGTACAGGGCTTTACATATGAAAAATATATCAATTAATAAAATATAATTTTTTTTTTTTTTATTTCAAATAAAATGTTTACGAAAGGTTTTTGTTACTTTCGTAAATTAAAAAAAAATGTGTAATTTTTTTCGTAATATGTACGAAAGTTTCGTATATTCTACGAAAAAGTAACTACGAAAGTTTTTTTTCGTAAAATGTTGCATAGATTATTTTCAGTGCACAGGGTGGTGCAGAATGAGCTATGTATATGGTTTAAATGGTTTATAATTTTTCTATGCGATTATTATAATTTTTTTTTATTGGGGAATTTTTTGCAATTAGCTTTGAAAAATGATATCCTGTAAGTGATGTCCTTTTTCTGCTTCGCACATACGTGCTCTTTTTAGCATATTTTCCATAACTTTTCGCAAAATTTCGGTTGTAATGGCCATGATTTCATTTCAAATGTTGATTTTTAGTTGGAGTATTGTTCTTGGTTTGTTAACGTACACTCTTTCTTTCAAATATCCCCAAAGAAAACTGTCAGGAGCTGTTAAATCTGATGAACGTGGACGCCAGCTAAAATCGCTTGCACGCAAAATAAAACGTTCGCCAAATATATCCGTTAACAAAGCCATTGAGGAACCTGCAGTATGTGCTGTGGCTCCATCTTGTTGAAACCACAAGTTTGGATGGTTTTCCACAGCTGGCCTGATTGAGCCACCACTTTCATTTTCAAAAAAATATATGGGCCAATTATCCTTTCGGAGGATACACCGCACCAAACAGTACACTTAAGTGGGTATGATTGTTACTGATGAACTGCTCTTGGATTTTCCGTAGCCCAAATCCTGCAGCTTTGATTTTTGACATACCCATTTAATAGGAAATGGGCTTCATCGCTCATTACAAAATTGTTAATAAAACGACCGCCATGATAGTCCAAGTTGTGTCGAACGCCTCCTTGTTGATGCTGATGGACTATGCCGCACGCTCTCCCGTACACGTTCAATATTTTGACCAGTGTGCACGGTAGGTGTTCTTCCGGCACCAGGAAGGCCTGTTAAAGACCCATGCTGACGCTGCGGGTTCAATGCGCACATTAAAATGACGACGATATGCACGCTGTGTCAACACAATAGACTGTTGGTTTGAAAAATAAAATTCAATTATTTTTGTACGTTGTTTGATCGTGTAATGATTCATAATTAATTCCCAAGTCTTCTTCACAAAATGCAAAAAAAAAACAAAGAAAAAATAATAATTAAAAGAGTTATAAAGAATTCAAACCATATAGCTCATTCTGTGCCACCCTGTGTTAAATAATTATGGGTATTTTTTCTTTCTAATATAGGGAAAAATTATGGAGAAAAAATTTTACCTAGAACTTTTATGGTATTTTATCTATCAAGACTTTGTTGCTCAGTTTTGTCTCAGTACCTTTAACGTATGAAACTTTTAGGTAGGTACTTGCCCTCGTTTTTGTGCGGACTATGTTTTGCCTTCAAATCCAACATCAAAAATCGTTATTTATTTAAAACAAAGAGGAAATGAAAGTACCTCCTACCTGGCATGCTTAGTATTATAACAATGATAAAAACTCTTTCGATTCGAAAACTTCCCGCATTATCAAGGTAGATTTATTTACCAGATACAGTATTTATCGCTTATATGCACGTCGGTTATTTGCATTTAACGTTTATATGCACCCCAACATGAGCAATTTTCTATTTGTATTTAAAAAACCGTAATTATTTTTCGTATTTGCATTTCTCTTATATGCATTTCTCGCTTTTATGCACCGTAAAGAAATATAAATCTTTTTAAAGTGTAATAAAAAAATACTCATATATGCACCGTACATACTATGTACATTTTTAAAAATTTTGTGGAGCAATTTTTCAATTTACTTTAATTTTACATGTCTGTGTAAAACCAGCTGCTTAATTCAATCAAGAAAGCTGCTGTGGCAAAACTTGTAAAAGTATTAATAAATTATTTTGAAAGTAAAATTCGGGATTTTATTTACTCATTGTAATTTAGTTTTATACAAGCACCGCTGAAGCATATAAGCGACTTTTTTTATAAGCACTGCCGATGCATATAAGGGAGTTTTTATAAATGCATTTCTCGCTTATAAGCACAAAAAGTTGTGCAAAATTTTGAATTCATATAAGCGATAAATACTGTAGTTGCAGTTCCTTGAAAATGTCAAATTATTAAAACACATACACAACATAATTTGTGTATTTTGATACAAAATTGACATCCACAAATAAAAAAATAGTAAACAGCTGTGGAATCAAGAGTACCTGATAAGTAAATCTACCTTGCCGCATTATATAGAATAATCTTCAACTAATCGAAATTTTTTTCAATTTATCGGATCGGTTATTATTTTGTTCTATATGCATAAATTATTATTGAACCGTTTCAACCAATTCCTCTATTATCGATTTTGGTTTTAGTTCAATTTAATATAAAAGGATCCAGCGAATTATTTATTCTTCAAATCTCTTCTTTATTTCAAATATTCACAAAAACTTTTATCCAAATTGATTATTAGGCTTATGTTCGTAACGTTATATTCAGAAAGAATTGGGATTGATTAATATTCCAAGGAACAAGGGAAAAATTAACATTAACTTAATTTTTCAACGTACACAGCAGAATAGACTAGAGCCACTTTCGGAAGCCGCTACACTTCTATCGTCAGTGCTCACGTGCATTTGCTTATCACCACTTGTCAGGTGGCTCTGTTGAATATGATTTTTAATTCTTATATATACAACTTTTACGTGAAAATTGAATACGAGAATTAAATCACTCTCAAGCTGATATTAAAGTGCACTTTCCCAGCGTTGCCATCGGTTTATTTTTCTTCATTTTTTGATTTTTTGTTCTACTCAAGAAAAACTTTTTTTTATTTGATTTTATACATAATTATATATGAACATGTAAACATGTGCAAAGCTCAAGCCAGTAGCTAATTGTTTATTAATATAATTATTTCGAACGTAATTGCTTTGTGAATTCAAATTGATTATTAGGCTAAGGTTCGTAACGTTATATTCAGAAAGAATTTGGCATGATTAATATTCCAAGGAATAAGGGAAAAATTAACGTTGAAACATTTTTTTGGAATTTTTCTATTTGGTACTAATTTTTTTATCACAAATAGGAACAAAAATACAATTATGTTCAATGAAAAAAAGGGTTGAAAACTTTGATAAATTTCAACACACAAATGTCAACAAAATTAAAAAAAAAATTGTTTAATTACAGCAAGAAGCTATAAAAAATTTACATAAAACCAAATAAAAAAATTAAATAAAACTAAAAAGTGTTTGTGCGTGGAAAAAAAGTTACGATTTAGTGCATTTTCAAGTGGAAAAATTATAGTCTCTCAAGTGTGTTGAAATGCAAAAATGGTGTCCTCTCATTTTTGTTGAATTCACAACATATATACGTGTGAAGAGAGTTGTCATTATTTTACTGACACGGTGAGAGCTTGCTATCTATGTTTATCAATGGCAAATACGTTCGAAATAATCATATTAAAAAACTTTTGTCGTTTTTGTAGTCGGTAGTACTTTATTAATGGGTTACAAAGTAATGAGTGGTACTTATTTATCTTATTAGTATGCTTCAAATTACAACTGCTATTTAGTTCTTAATAAAATTAGTATGTTTTTTTCTCATTATCTGAAAGTAGTTACAATTTGTGATAAGTGTGTCAGAGCTGTAAAAAATTAATATCAATTTTGATTGCAATTAAAATGATTTCAACCAAATTGATTTCATTCTTTGATTTCAAAATTATTTTAGATTTCAAACTGAAATCATGTCAAGATTGCAATTTTTTGTGATTGCAATCATTTTGAAATCATTTATTTTGAAATCATTGATTGCAATCAATTTAATTGCAACCAATTTGATTGCGATTTCAATAAATATCCTTTAAATCACTACTATAGTGTAAGTCCAACAAAATAGTATAAAAAACGAACCAAAACGTAGGTTTATTAGCCATTTCATGCAGTTTTTTTTTAATTATCTGAGTAACCTTTACTTCTAGAAGAATGAGTATCATTTGAAGAGAACGATAATTTTGATTCAGATTTAATTTTGATTGCAATCACTGAATTTGATTGCAATCAATTAATATAGAAATTAATTTCAAAAAAATGATTGAAATCATTTTTATTGAAATGATTTCAAATTGAAATCATGGAATCAAATTTACGTTTTTGGTTTCAATCTACAACTAGCAATCATTAACATGAAATCATGTGATTGCAATTAAATTGATTACAATCTCCCACAGCTCTGATATGTGCTAATAAAATAAGTAGACAACCACTTTTTAAATGAAAACTAATTTTTGTCGCTTAAACTTATAAGTCAATAATAGCTGAGTCCGTTAAGTTCTTGTCTTCATAACTGAACGAGCACAGGTTCGTATCCCACCTGGGTCAAAAAAATAAATAAATAAACAACTAAAATGAAATTGATAAAATATAAATAAAATATACAGCCGTGTCACAGATTTCGTTCTGATCGGTTTTGATTCCGTACTTGTCATTCCGAAAAAGTACATTTTTGGTGCTTTAGATTCCGTTTATTTTGTATTTCGTTTTTACAATGATAAAGTTTTTATACCTTGAGGCATTTGTTTACTCTTGTTTTTAGATGCGAAGCTCACATTAAGCTTTTTATTAACATGACCAAATATCTATTTGACGCTCCTACAAGTATGCACGCTTTTTAATATTTACTGCACTTTTAATATTTACTACACTTTGATATTTAAAAGTGGTTTGATTACGAACACATTTTGACTACATATTGTTTAGCTTCAAGTAAGCCAAATAATCAGCAATGTCTTAGAATACCATTCCGATCGCAAGTGGTTTCAATTCCGTAAGTTGCTTCTTCAGAAAAGGAAAAACGAAAATTTTTTTCCTAATCAAACCACTTTCAAATTTCAAAGTGGAATTGAAAAACACTTTTGTACAGACTTCATTTGCAGTAAATATTAAAATACGTGCATACCTTTAGGAGCGTCAAATATATATTTAGTCATGAGCTTTCCATGTTAATAAAAAGCTTAATGTGACCTTTGCATTTAAAAACAAGAGTAAACAAACGCCTCAAGGTATAAAAACTTTATCAATGTAAAAACGAAATACAAAATAAACGGAGGTGTCTATTCGGGAAAACGCGTCGAAGTAGTGAAAAATTTTTTCCCCCATTGCTTTAGCCATTGTTCCAACTGGGGTATAAAATCTTGCAGTTTGCGGGAAGCTTCTCGATGGTTTTCGTGAACACTTAGAAAAGCTGTATCATCAGCGAATGTTGATATGTGTATGTCAATACTTACCGGCAAGTCGGAGGCATATATCAGATATAATACAGGTCCGAGGATGCTGCCTTGTGGAACACCGGCTTTAATCGGTTGCGGAGGGCGTACAAAATTACCTTTTTTAACAACAAATGTTCGCTCATTTAAGTAGCTTTCTAAAAGCTTAAGGGTGTTTTCGGGTAGGTTTTGTTTTAGTTTATGTATTAAACCTTCGTGCCACACTTTATCAAATGCCTGAGAAACATCGATGAAGAGCGCAGAACAATATTTCTTTTCTTCGAAGGTTTTTCTAACCACGTTCACGAGTCCATGTGTTTGTTCAATCGTGCTATGTTGTCTCCTAAAACCGAATTGATGGTCTGTAATGTATCCAGTATTATTCAGTATGGGTGTTAGCTTACTCATAAGTCGCTTTTCAAATAGTTTTGACATGTAGGACAATAGGCCTATAGGATTCCTCCTTCGTATGATCTTTGCCTTGCTTATGTATCATGGTAATCAGCGAAACCTTCCACTCTGCGGGATAACATTTGAAGCGCCAAATACTGTTAAAAATAAATAGAATTATCCGTTTTGCAGTATAGGGTAGCTCTAAGAGCATTTTATTGCTTATTTTATCAGCGCCTGGAGCTTTTTTCGAATTTAAGCCCGAAATACAGTGTTCAATCTCACGTATATTGAACCTCAAAGTAACATCTGGCATAGCGAGGACTGGTGGCAGCTCAACTATATATCAGACGTACATATGTATTTGGAGTTCTTGCACAGTCTCCATTCGAGGCTCGCAATGGAGGATTATATATCACTGGTCTTTTGAGGCCTCGGGCTGCTCTCCATATCGAATAGTCTGTCTGAGGTGTTGCGTCGAGCCCATTCAGAAATTTTTGAACAGAAGCGGTTTTTGATATTCTAGTAGAGTTTTCAGCTGTTTAGTACATTCCTTCAGCCTAGATTTTAGCTGAGGGGATCTGTAGCGTTGCCATTCTCATCTTTTTTCAGATAAAAGCCGTTCTACATCTGCTGAATAAATTTTAATATATCTCACCTGAAGATTTGTAGTAGTAGCATTTAGAGCAGCTTGCTTAAGGTTTGCCTCAAACATTCTAATGTAGTTATCTATGTCAGCAGGCGTTTTTAATGGAATATTTTCTGTACAATGAGCACTCAAATATTTTTTGTATTTCAACCAATTTATACGTGTGGTTGTCATCGTTAAATCACAAGTGGGTGAGGAAGTTGTATGTGAATATATAGTGACAATAGTTGGTGAGTGATATGAAGACAAATCTATAGATGCTTTAACTTGGATCAGGGTGTGCCCCCTTTACCACTCCAAAATCAATAACATCAGAAATTTTTTGGCGATCTGTTGACCAGTAAGTTGCCTGCCCACTTGATATAACATTCAAACACATTTTTGAAATTGTGTCAAACAAAACGCGACCCTTTGGCCTGATGAGGCGAGATCCTTAGAACGTGTGCTTAGCATTCTAATCACCGGCGGCCAAAAAGTGTGGTCCTAGTGAATTAAAAAATCTACTATATATGGATTTACCAACGCTTTGAGCTTGAAATTATTGGGAAATTCGAGGATGGCCTGCAAGGTCAACCGCATCCCAAATTTTTTAATATACTAACAAGACAGGCAAAAAACCAATAGCTATGAAAATTAATTCACAGCATGAAATTCTAAGTGATTTTTCACAATTTTTGTTACTCCAATTGCTTTTCCACACCATCTATTAGCAAATAAAAAATATCCTGAAGCAAATTTCATGAAAAATTTCATCATGTAAATTTTGTATTAGAAATAACTTAAATTTCAATTAATACCTTAATCAGTTATAATTAGGGAATTCACAACAGCGTTCTAAAATGTGTCGTAATATAACGACGTTTTAATTTTAGTCTTTTATTATGGGTTGGCAAGTTTGTTGTTTTTGGTTCGTGTGTAAATGAAATTTACAAGTCCAAGAAGCATGTTTTTTTCAATGCGGCAATATTTTAAATAAAGAATTTGTGTGTGGTTTAACTGTGTTGGTGTTTTTCTTGGCTTGTTGATAGGTACCAAGCACTAACGTGCTTGTGTTGTTGTTTTGTTTGTTGGGTATTTTGAGTTCGTGTTCTATACATGTAAATATGTAGTGAGAAATATTCGGCAAACTTCGTCGTTACTTTTATTACTTTAATGCGCTGTGCTTTGTATCGTTGCTCACAATGCAATTTTAAGGTGTAACGATATTGCTATTTCCAAATTTTAAGAGACACATTGTGAATTCCCTAAATATGTACAAAATAAATTCACATTAAACAATTCCTTATACAAACATTCCTACAAATACTTTAAGCAACATAACCTCAAAAATTAACAAAACGGAAACATACTGATTGAATTGGCATTGTTTTCCTGAACATCATACTCCATTTGCAGTCCACCACCTCTACGTACAGCTTTACCTACTATTTTACATATCCTACACTTTTCAGTGTGTATAAAATTTATGAGATATTTGTTCAAAGAGCACGAACATCATGGTCGTTATTAAAAGCAAAAGCATCGAAAAGAACAAAAAAAAAAGTTTGTCCTTTTGTTATTTTCAAAAGTCCCCCATGAAAATGTTAGAACACAACGAAGGGGTGATTGGTACTGGCCCTGGTACTTTTATCGCATTTCGTGCGAGCGCTTGCTACTTTAGAC
Source organism: Panzeria rudis (assembly GCA_956483635.1). Taxonomy (NCBI): domain Eukaryota; kingdom Metazoa; phylum Arthropoda; class Insecta; order Diptera; family Tachinidae; genus Panzeria; species Panzeria rudis. The sequence continues at coordinate 38,086,462 of OY101449.1, read as the reverse complement.
AATTTAAAAAAAAATGCCCTTGTGCTTGTAGTATTTTAAGCGTTTAATGTCTCACCCAACTAAATAAAAAATTGAAAAAAAAACAACTAGAAGAACAGGTGGTGGCATTAAAAGAATCAACAACCAAATCTGTACGTACACCATGCCTAGCATCATTGTTTGTTTCACTCGTAGGAAAGTGATTTTAATGTGTCCTTAATGGGATAAAATTGTGTCTGATTTGTGGTTTTTGTAAACCGTTTAAAATATAAAAGATTCTTTTTTTCATTTTAAATATTTAACAGCATGACTTTTAATGTGTGGTGAGTTTAAAAACAGGGCCTTGTGCTCTTGCGTTTCAAACACTTATACGATATTCAATTGTATTTTTCCTACCCTTGTCCCAAGAAGAAGGAATGCAAATTAAATGAACATCACTTTTTAACAAAGAGAAGAGAATAAATTGTTCTTTGTAAAGTTCTTTTTTTTTACACATAATAAATTAACTTTTTTTAACACAATTTTAATTCATGAGCCACAACAATTAAAGATACTTGACATTGTCGTGCATTAAATGTATCTTCGTGAACTGATTTAGTAACAATTTTTTCTTTAAGTATTTTTATATGAGAGGAAACGGAAGTGTTTTAATTGAAATATACTTTTTCTTTAAGGTGGAATGAGAACGTTTTAATAATAATAATCAGGGCTCGGACTTTCATGCAACTAAAAATTGATTTTAAGCGCTTAACAAATGCACCTAAAAATTAAAAATATGTGCAAAAATATGCATTTACCTACGAACAAAGTACCAAAACTAAAGTAATATGAAAATATTTTTTTATTGTTTTATTATTATTAGAGAGAAAAACATAAAACAAATATAATTGGGTATATTATTTAATGCAACCGAACTATAGTTGCGTTGCCAGTCGACAACTGAAAATTAATGGTTGCCAGAAAGGCACTAAATAGCAACTGAAATTGACAGTAGTATAAGAGTAGTATCATTTTCAACAACTGGCAACACAACTGAGGCTCGGTTGCCATACATAACCGGCCTATTAACACTTTTCTTTAAAAATTGAGAAATACGCATTAATAAAATTTTATTACTCCAAAAATATGCACTTATTGTCAAAATATACAAAAATATGCACTTACCACCAAAATATGCTACTACAAATCGATGCCAAACTACCTTAAATTTGATAATTCGCATAGATAATTAGTCAATACCTCTTTATCTATCACCACAAAAAAAGACGCTGACGACGACCGTATCGACAAACTTCTCATTAATTTTATTAACATTTTATTTCTCTTTACTCAATTCAAATTCAATTTGTATGGAAAAATAAGTTGCGCAAAGCTGACAATGCTTATTTCTTGACATCATCTAATATACTTTTTTCGTGCAACGTCTTGAACAAATAAAATCTTTGAAATCTCGTTAAAAATTTGTATTTTCTTGAAGAGATGATGCAATACACGCATCAAAGTTGCTCATCAAGCATGCCGAAAAATCCAAATTTTTTGATTTTCCATCCAGAATCATCGGTTTCACTTATATCAATATAATGTCTGATGGTTATTATGTTATTCCTAAGTGCTATGTTTACGCCCAAAAATCTAAATCGTCAAATGTGGCCGCTGTGGCTATAAGCGTTACTTTTCACCATGAGTTTGTTGTATACTGCTGCGTGCTTGTACTTTTATCGATTGAAATTTCGATCGATAACGAATAACGTGATTTGGCCTCTGAAATTCCAATTTGTTTTGCCAGAGGAAAACGTTTAATAGCCGAATCACAGAAAAAAGTAAATTTCATTTTCAGTAAAGAAATTCAATGAATTTGTAAATATTTTGTCTAGAAGCGGACCTACAAACAAATTTGTAAATACAGACAAAAATGTCTCAAGAATTTAATTGAAAAACAAAACGCGTTTTTCAGTAAACAAATCTATAAAACAATTTGTCTAAAAATATTTACAAATTCTAAACAAAATAATTTAATGAATCAAATAATAATGTTTACTGAATTTTCTGTAATATATCAAACAATATTTTTGTCTGAATTTATAACCCAATTTGTCTAAATATAGTTACAAATTCTAAACAAAATAGTTTACTGAATCAAACAAAACTATTTACTGGATTTTTTGTAATATATCAAATAAATTTTTTTTCTGAGTCAGTAAAAACTTATTTTTTTAATATTTTTATATTTTAAATAATAACATCATCATCCATCTAAAGACTATAAAAAAATTAATGAGAACTAACGTAACAACATTCACTCAGAAATCATCAGTAAACAAATCTGTTACAATTTATTGTATGAATTCCGACATCACATTTCTTTTGCTATGCGTCCTCAATAAAAGTCAAACAAAAAAATGTCACAGTTTCAGCAAAAAACATTTACTGAAAATGAAATTTTATTTTACACTTTCGCAACAAACACTGAATACCGCCATTATTTTCTTATACAAATGTACATATTCAACATAAAATCAATTTTACTAAAGCTTATGAAGCTCATTTCCTCTACTACACATAGGCATTATATGACCATTTAATGGTTTAATGTTGGAATACAAAATAGCATAAGGAGCACCAGGATTTTCAATACGATTCAAGCATTTACTACGGGCTCTAAATTCAGCTTTAGTACAATCCATTATTCGAGAAGCAATAGCCTTATAAGGATCATCATTATAAAAATCGTCACCTGTAATTGAATTGTAATGTGAATACATAATTTTCGAGAGATATATTAAGTAAAATGTTGAATATTTTTAACCTGGCAATACAAACACTGCACCGTCTATACAAAAGTAAGCAATCGGATGATACATAGTAATGCCTTTCTTTTTTCGCTCCCAAGCGAATTGTTTAAGATAATCGTAAGATTTAAAAATAACAAAGCGTAATAACTCATGGAATTGTGGAGGCAAAAGGAATAGTTTAGACTCACGCATCAAGTGTAAGAATGAATGTGGAGGCAGCCACTGGAAAAGATTTTTTAAAGCATGTATGTATAGAGCGTACCACCTTATAAGCAAGAAAAAAGTGCGCCGTACACCTTTGAATATAAAGTATTTTTGCTAGGCAATTTCGAAAAAAAATATTCCCTCTTATTCCGTAAGTATTTGTCGACGTCACGTCAAGACAATACCAAAAAATGGCCACATTTCTACTCGTCATCGACAACAATTTACTATTACCGACAGCCACTTCCCATTCTCTAGGGCATAGAAAATGGGAAGAGGCTGTTCATGGTAGTAAATTTTTGTCGACAGCGAGTAGACAAGTGCAAATTTTTGGTATTGTCTTGACGTGACGCCGACAGATAGTTACGGAATAAGGGGGATTTTTTTTTGCGGAACGTAGAGGTCGCCTTCTTAAGTTTTTCGTTATATCTTCGGCATGTACAGTCGGATCTTAGAGTATTATATATCGATGTTTTTGTCTCGAGGAAACAAATGTTTTTATCTAAGGGCAATGAACCTCAAGTATACTGTTCTAGTATTTACCCATCAGATCTCCGCTCCAACGACCATAACATATACCCTAATGTCCAAAACATATAGCTCGCCAAAAATTATTAAACTTTCGCTAAGAAAGTTTTTCGATAATTACAGCACAAACGTTTTTAAATATTTTTTGCCGAACCTAGGTAGGGGACGCTCTTTTTTTAAGCCAATGATCCTTAGAGCAAAGAATTGGTATGCCTCCCCGAGACAAAAACATCGATATATGATACATTAAGATCCGACTGTAAATGGCGACGATGTACCGAAAAACTTAAAAAGACTACTACGTTCGGCAAAAAAGCTTAAATTTTTTTGAAAATCGCTTTGCAAATATATTTTATATTCGAAGGTGTACGACCCCATTTTTTTTGTAGTACGACCACTCTGTTTGTAAACTTGCTTTCAACTATATTTCGATTGGAAGAATAACTTACCAAGCACTCTTTGACTTCAGAATCCTCACATAATACTTTGGGCACTTCATTAAGGAATGTTATAAAAAAGGCCGTCTCAAAGCCCATAAATCTGGAACTACTTTAAATTCTCTACACATATTGAGAAATTCTTTAGCGTCATCATGCACCAATTTTTGCCATTTTCCTTTATCAAATTCTAATTTACAGAAACCTTCCCTTCGTTCCATGTTTATTTGATCCCGGTTGCAGCACAAAAGTACTCCAGCTTCCTCGAAGGTTTCACGCAAAGCATTAATACGCACAGAAATTTCTCTGAAAAAAGGAATAATGACATGTTAAGATTAAAAGCTTTAGAGTATATACTACGACGTATATATGATGTATGTATACACTTATGTACCTGGCCCACATTTTAGAGCTTTTAAAAAATCGATCATAGCATCCAGTGCTTTGAGGTGCTAAGATGTTAGGTCTCTTTGTTTCGCTATCAATTATCACTAACTCTCTCAATGACTGCTGTGTTACACCAAATTCTTCGAAATACTTTAATCATTCTATGCTTTCATCAAATGGATCATAAACACCACCGGGGAAAACGCCCTGATTTCTTGATAGCGCCGTGTTATCCGAACGTTTTAATATTAAAATCTGCATGAAACTAAACATTAGGAAAATAAACTTATTAAAATTTGATGTAAAAGTAGTTACTCTATAATCGTAATCCCCTTCAATTTCCAGACTTTTAGCACAAACAATTAAACTCGATGATTCCCTTAAAGCAACACTGTTAACCTTGTCGCCATTTGTTGCCATTTCGATTAGGCTTATTAGAAATTAAAAACTATAAAATTCCTTCTCTGTTCCTCTCAGTTTCCTGCAATTATACACACAATGGTGGCGCAATTTTTAAAGTCCTAGCAACTGCAATTAAAAAAATAGTTACAATAGTTTTCTCAGAAGTTGAGCTAAAATTATACCAATTACCAAAAACTTTATTTATTTTAATCAAAACATAGAAGAGATAATTTTTACTTAAAACAGGAAGCGGCAAAACATATCACATGGGATTCTTTACTCTTTTATTCTCACACGGATGTACTCACACGTATTAACTAAATGATGAAACAGAACAAATCTGCAACTTCAGGCAAAAACGCTGCAAAAATAAACAGGCCCAAAACTTAATCGACGACAGTAGCTTCAAAATTCTCTCATATTATAGTTTATTTTGTTTTGTTCTTATATTTCGTATGAAAAATGTATGAAATTTTATTAAAACACGGCAACATTGTTGAGAGAATGACTGGCTAAAACTGAGAGCATGAGAAAAAACGTTCTCAAAATAAAATAGATTCTATCTCATGACTGCTTTTTACGACGTATGATTACTGTCAATTTGTATGGAAAAACTCGTCTAGCCTGAAGTTGCAGACTTGTTCTGTTTCATGATTAATGATGAAACAGAACTAAGTCTGCAACTTCAGGCAAAAACGCTGCCAAATAAACAGGCCCAAAACTAAATCGACGGCAGTAGCTTCAAAATGCTCTCATATTATTGTTTATTTTCTTAAAACACGGCAACATTGTTGAGAGAATGAGTGGCTAAAACTGAGAGCATGAGAAAAAACGTTCTCAAAATAAAATAGATTCTATCCCAGTGATGGAAAATACAAATTTTGAAATGGTACTGAACCTTAACTTAATAAGTACTTTTTCACCTTAATGGTACTTTTTCAAGAGTTGAAAATGTAATACTTCAGGTATTCTTAATTATTATGCAAAGGAACCATTTTTGACACATTAATATATTTTTTTACTATTTCCGTTGTTTTTTCTAGATGTATGTAATTGGAGCTCTTGAAGATATTCGGATTAATGTTCACTGTAAATATAGAACTTCCGGTGTATTTGTTGGTTATTAAATTTTGAAAATTTAGGTATCTTGAACTAGCAACAACTATTCATATCTTAAGGCAGAAAATATGAAATAAAGTTCAGCCAGTGGCTAGACAAAAATTTTGTTTCATGCACAGAAAAAGCTAAAATACGATTTCAATTGCTAACCCTCCTATTCATAAAGCTGTGTTCTCACTATGTGTATATGTCTTATGGAATGTCACTTTTTTATACACATGTGATTTTATTTAAAATTTGTGGTTTACATAAGGTTTATAATTTCTGTGTTCACCTGTTAGTATGTTACGTACATTTGACATAACCTATAAAGCAAAACAATCATAAAACAGCCGAGTGGTTATACTTATTTTATTGTTATATATACTTCTTTTATTTAATTTTATACTTATTTTATATAATTTGATACTTTATTAATTTAATAATTATTTTATTTCATTTTCCCGTCCGCAAACAATTGCTTTATTAAAAACCAGCTGATGTCAGATGCTTTGAAAATAGAACTCGTTCTAAATCATGTGTACTGCATACAGAGAAATAACACAGGCTATTGTTTGAAGGGGCTCAGACTATGTGTACAAATTTACCATGTGAAAATGTGACATTCCATATGGCAAATACACATAGTGAGAACACAGCTTAAATGATTACTAAAGTTAATATGTGGAGTAAAACCGGTTTTCCCATACAAAATTCGTACAGTAAACCAACATTAACTTCAATAAATTTTTATGAATATGGGGGTAAAACTGCAGATTCATTTAGCTTTTGAAGCTCAATCTACGATGAAAATATATCTTCTTTCATTCGATATGACAATACTGAAGACTTACAATTTGATTTGGGTATAATCACAAAGTGCAACTTATATAGTCTACTACATGTAACAATGAATTGTATACCAGTTATAAATAGTTCTCTAATAACTTCTGTTTGAACAGATTTTATTTCTTCAAATAAACATATCAAGAGTTTTCGAACAAGTTTTTGAATATAATGGGTTGAATATTAAAAAAACCGGAAAAAATTTCATTTTTTTAACGTTACAGATTGGAAAAAGTACTTTTTATGTCGTGGGGGTACTAAGGTATTTTGAGAATGAAGAAGTACTAAAAATAGTACAATATGGCATGACTGCTTTTTACGGCGTATGATTAATGACAATTTGTATGCAAAAACTCGTCTAGCCCCAGTTCTGTTTCATCATTTAAAAGTAAATAAAATCAATCAGTGTGTCAAAAGCTATACATTCAAACAAGCAGGTTGTGTTATCGCTTGTTTCGTGCTATTGCTTTATATAGACTATATACTATCTGTGTTTTACATCTGACTTGTCAAATTTTCCACTGCAAAAGATATACATTTCGTGTGAACTTTTGAAACATTGTCATGTGAAGTTTACAGAACTATAGTCACGTGACAAAATTTTCAATTAGAGCGTGTTCTATTTGCATCTGACATCAGCTGTTTTGGGTTAACAAGTATGTGTTGGCGTCACTTAGAGGTTATGTCAGATGTAATTATACATGTACGTGTGAAAGCAAAAATTATGACCCGTCTGTAAATTGACAATTTTGACAGACACTCAAAGTTACATGTGGGTCGCAAAACTCACAAGTCAGATGTAAGGCACAGATAGTCTAAAACCACCATAAGAGCGAGAGTTGCAAACTAGGAAACAATTTTGGCCGACATGTCTAACATCAGAAAAAATCTGAGACTTTACCAGACAACCAGCCGAGTTATCTAAAATTCCCTCAGACATTTGGCGGATCAGTAGGCAGTTTTCTGGTACGACGTTTCTGCACATTGTCTGAAATATTATCCGATTTATATCAGAATAGTCTGCACATTATCTGGAGTTAATTTAATTTCCTTTAAGGCATTTAACAGAGTAGTCTGCACATTTTCTGATCTACGTCTTACGACTTTTAGCAGTCACTTTTGCACATTGTCTGATTTTAGTTTTCGTTACAATTCTCATTTGTCTTTTGAGCACAAATATTTAAGTTTTTAAACTTATAAAATATGGGTAAATGTTTTCTGATGAGCTGCCATAAGTAGCACAACAATGCGTGGAAAATTTTAAACGACATGTCTGATAAATTTCTAATTTTAGCTCCGACTTTTCTCTTATATTAATACGCCAGGACGTAAAACGTATCAGATTAATCGAAAATTTTTCTGATGTTTTGTCAGACATTTTCCCGACATTTATAAGACATGTCGAAAATTCCATTTGAATTTCCTTAGGAAATTCGTCGGAATTCGTACAGAATTCTGTTAGACATTTTGGTACAGTTTTTTAGAATTTCCTCAGACAAAGAGATCCGGTTTCTTGTCAACCACTCATATGATTTTCGGTACGTTTTCTGACCGACTTCGGATACGAATTCGGCATCTTGTGCAGACTTTCTGACCGACTTCGGACCGAAATCGGCAAAAATTGTTTGCTGGGAAAATAAAACCCATACAAGCTAAATGTATTAGTATGTGTTTGCCGGCTCCTGACTTAAAGACATGCATATGGGCATTTCCATGAAATGACAACCACGACTGAAAATATTATAACCCTTAAAACTTTTTTTAAGATATGGCAAAGAGGAAAAACAATCAAATTTTACTATACAGAGGCATTTATACCTTACTACAATTTTTAAATATCAAAAATAACATTTTAAACTGAATAAGTCAAAGGACTAACTATTTTCGCTTTTCTAGCGACTAAATTCAGTTATTTGTAACATTGCAATTATATGTACTTTAAAATTAATGTTCCAACATAAAAGAACAGGTTCGTGAGGAAAAATAAAACATAGTTAGATTAGCTGTATATTTTTATTTTCTTTGGGCACTATTCTAATGTCACGTACGTAGTGCAAAAACATTTATCTACGTCATTTGAATTTGACCGGTCGCAACTGTTGCAAAATAAAACTTTAAAGCAAGATATTTGTCGCAAACAAATATTGATCAAAATTTTTTTTTTTAATTTAGTATAATAAAAATTTTATTAACATTTAAAGTTCGTCACGTACGCTATTGTAGTACTACAAAAGCAACTAAATGGAAATGAAAAATGGCAAAAAAAAACTTCATCCTTTTTCATATCATGATAGTCAGAATATAAATGATTCTCGAACTGCGTATTCATTAAGCGAAAATATTTCAAATTAATTAGTATGTACTGCTCTGTAGGAGCCTAAGGTGGCGTCGTAAACTCAGCGCCCAAGTACATAGTATGCAGTATGAAATGAACTTGGATTTTGATTGTTTTATTGCTATTCTCACCAAATACATATTATCTGTCACGTACGCTATTGAATTTTGTTCATTATAAAATCATTCAAAAGTTTTTTTGCTTAGTGTATTTAAAAAACAAAAAAACATCACGATTCGCAGATTTTCGCATATTTTGACATTCACTTTAACATCACTTCCGTTTTATGTCGCGTACGACATGCCCTTATTTCCCTCCATATTTTGGACAGCAGGCTTCCAAATGTGATAATTTTTTTCACATATAGTACCCTCTGAATGGAACATAAAGACAAAATTTTTCTCAGTTACTCCTATTTATGCAAAATCTATTCCAGTTTGAAGGCGTACAAATGTCGCGTACGCTGACATAGAAATGCCCATATGTATGTTTAAAATTTGCAACTATATTGATTGATGCAATATTATCGAATGATAACTTATTCCTCGAGTCTCAGAAAATTATATTATCAAAAAAACTTTGATCAATATTTTCGACAGACGGTCGTCGAGATTTTTAAAGAAGATGGACAGCAAAGAATCCGCTTAATTAACAATGCAAGGCAGGCGTCAAATCTTCAAATATAACTTCCACGTAAGGAAGTATGTGTCAAAGACATATACATACTACTATAAGTTTTTCGGTACATCGTCGGCATTTACAGTCGGATTTTAATGTATCATATATCGATGTTTTTGTCTCGAGGAGGCAGACCAATTCTTTGCTCTAAGGGTCATTGGCTTAAAAAAAGAGACCCCTACCTACGTTCGGCAAAAAATCATTTAAAAATGTTTGTGCTGTAATTAGGGTATTAATTTAATCGGGTTTCTGCTTTAATCGGTTAATCGCTCGATTAATTAATAAAGGTTTTGGCTTAATCGGTTAATTGCAGTATTAACCGGTTAACCGATTAATGAAGTTTTGTCATAAATCAAGTAGTTCTAGCAAATAAAATTGGATAAATTATCTTTTATTTTGAATTTATTAGTAAAAAAACAATAACATAACAAACATAACAATTCTTGAACTTAATTAAGCAAAAAAAATCATAAATATGTATTAATTAAAAAAATTAGCAAGTTTGTGAGACCATTATATCAGTTATTTCAATAGTTTAAGGAGATCTTCTAAAACAATCTTTTAGAAAAATAATTGCTTTAGCTTTGATAAAACTTGGCTTGAAAAAATCCGTTCATTTATCGTAGATGTTGAAGAAATCGAAAGCAATCCATAATACAAAACATCTAGTTTCTCAATCCTTTTCCTGGATTTCTCCAAACTTATAAAATTTTCCATTATGCCATTTTTTTTTTAATTTCAACACTTCTAATTGTTTCGGTTAATTCTGTTAAAACATTTCTTGTACTACTATCGATAGTTTCTTCTGTTGTAAGGTCATCTTCTAATTCATGCTGGCAGAGCTCAGCGAAAAAAAGTTTATTTCCGAGTTGATTTTTTGCGAGCTTTATGTTTTAAACATTAGTGTGGTACGTTAGGGTCGTTGGAACGGAGATCTTGTGGGTAAATACTAGAACGGGATACTTGAGGCTCATGGCCCTTAGATAAAAACATTGGTTTCCTCGAGACAAAAACATCGATATATACTTTAAGATCCGACTGAACATAACGAAAAACTTAAGAAGGCGACCTCTGCGTTCGCCAAAAAAAATTTTTAAAAGTCCCCCTTATTCCGCAACTATCTGTCGGCGTCACGTCAAGACAATACCAAAAAAATGGCACTTGTCTACTCGCTGTCGACAAAAATTTACTACCATTAACAGCCTGTTGCCATTTTCTATGCCCTAGAGAATGGGAAGTGGCTGTCGGTATTAGCAAATAGTTGTCGATGACGAGTTGAAATGTGCCAATTTTTTTGTATTGTCTTGGCGTGACGTCTACAAATAGTTAGGGAATAGTTTTCGAAATTGCCAAGCAAAAATACTTTATATTCGAAGGTGTACGGCGCACTTTTTTCTTGATGAATATGCGTCTGTGACTTTTGATAACAATATTTTGGATTATTAATTGATGAATATGTGGAACTGAGAAATAAGACGACTGAGAAGAGTGATATATGTATATAAATGAATTCTGTCTCACAATTTGTTGAAGACCCTGGTGGAGAACCATACATTACTCAAGATTCGAGAAGATATACCACAATTGGATCATAATAATACGAAAGAATTTTTTACTTAATATGTATGTATATGTATAACAGTGATTTGTTAATCACGTGATACTGATCTGACGAGTGAGAACATAACCTCACAATTTGTTGAAGACCCTGGTGGAAAACCATATAAAACTCAAGAACCAAAACTTAAAAAAATCGCTAAAACTAAAAATATCGGCATAAAACGAAAAAAAATCTGAAATTTTATTATTTCGGCTTTTTAGTTCAATATTTGAATTAATATAAATTCAAATTATTTTATGAAGAGTGGAATGTTGGATTATTCAAATCAGATTAGCAGAACGGATCAGTACTACTGATTTCGACAGGCCACTACACCGTCTCATCAGCGTTTTTGTTCACTTTTACCACTTATGAAGGTGGATGCTTTTTACAAGGAAATATCAGCTATTTAACTAATTTTTCTCAGCAAATAGAAAAAGACTTTTTTCATGTTAATTCTGTAGTGAGATTCTGTAACTTTTAACAATAACAACAGTCGTTATATTGTCAACTTATTATGTTGTTTGTACTAACGATTGTACGATTCTGTGACTTCTTGATAATAACATTGTTTAAATTTAACATCATGTGGCATCTCTCTTAAAATAAACGAAAAGCGCAAAGAGGAATGGAACAAAACCAAATGAATTTGTGCTTTCCAAACAGTGTACAAATGGCAAAATCGTTAATATGCTTGTTAAATTTTTTAACAATGATAACTATTGTTAAAATTGAAATTTTTAAATAAATTTTGTTACCTACTTCTTTGTAGGTAATGGTTTTATTGACTTTTGTTACAATAAAGGATTATCAGAATACCAATTTCATATAACTTTGGTTGCAAATTATAGCCATCGTGACTATTATTACTGTGTCAGAATAGGGCTGTAAGTGTAGCAGACTTTACATGATTCATTTAAAAGTTAACTATAAGGCTACTGATTTGCCGGCATAATGGTATATTATGCGTATGGCGGACCCTGGTCGACATATGAATCGGTTGCTTATGAAAGATATTCTGTAACTTTTTTCCAATGACGTGTTATCATCAAGTCGATGTCATTTTTGGTTATGAATGGGATTTCTACGCTTAGTTATGAAAGTAGTTTGAAAAATACTTTCATAAATATGCTAAATTGTACGCTTTGCCTTGCAAAAAATTAGATTAAAAAAATTTTTTTTGGCAATAATACGGGACTTAGACGAAAACGTTTTTGTTAATATGAGAGTTTATTGTAAAGTAAAGTAAAGAGAATATAAAATACATTCAGTAAGAATGAAAAGGGCGGCAAAAGTACATAGTTGATTTATTTAGTAATTCTATACTAAATAAACAAAGTATGCACTTGCATATTAAAGTTATAACATAAATATGTGCCAACACCCCTTCTCAATATCATAAATATTGTTCTTTTAATTTATGTACAAGATATTCATTAAACAATATTATTAATAATGTTAACCATATTCATTAATACAAGGTAAAACTAAAAATTTAAATAAACTTATTCATGTAAGCCAATAAGCTCCCGAATTTTTGATATTCGAACTCTTTGTAACGGCTTAGTTAAAATGTCAGCCAACATTAATTCAGTGTTACAGTATTCATACACAACCTTTCGTTTTCTCAGCAGGTCACGAACAAAAAAATACTTCACGTCTATGTGTTTAGTCCGGGGTGATATTTTTTCATCCTGGAGCATTTTTAAGCAGCTTTGGTTTTCTTCGAAAATTACCGGATTTTTAATATCAATCTTGAATTCCTGCAATAGTTGGTAAATCCATAAGAATTCCTGAGATGCCTCCGCCAGAGAAACAAATTCAGCCTCAGTAGAAGACAGCGTCACGTTAACTTGCTTTCGGCTGACATAGCTTATAACGGCTTCACCAAGCATGAAAATAAACCCACTTGTAGATTTCCGACCATTCACCTCTCCTGCCCAGTCCGCATCAGCATACCCTCTTAAGTCCAGGTTTGATTTGGAGCCCACGCACAGCTTTAAATTTCTTGTACCTTTAAGGTATTTAATTACCCGTTTTAGCTCGTTCCAATCATGGTTATTTGGTTTGCTGATTTTTCGAGATAAAATTGAAACTGCTACAGCAATATCAGGACGTGTATTATTTGAGACGTACAGTAGCGCACCTATAGCCTTTCGATATAAATTGTTGTTGTCGAGGAAGTCTTCAGAATGTAATTTAATATACCCTGGATCCATTGGTATGGGCGAAGCCTTTGCATCTTGAAGGTTAAAGTCATTTAGCATTTTGTCGATATATTTCGTTTGTGACAAATAAAATACGCCATTTTCAACTGAAATTTCAATGCCCAGATACAGCTTTAGAACACCCGAATCAGTTAATTCAAAATGAGACTTCAAAACAGAAATAATATTATCAATTTCCATATCATTTTTTGATGCAATGATAATGTCGTCAACGTAAATTAAAATATAAATGATAGAATCACCATCACCTTTCATGTACAAACAGGGTTCTGTTATTCCCCTTCTGAAACCCGAATCAATTAAAGTTTTGTTTATTCGGAGATTCCAACACCTTGCTGATTGTTTGAGTCCATATAAACTATTATTTAACCTACAGGCTAAATTCTCTTTTTCAGGTATGATATGACCGTCTGGTTGTTGCATGAAAATTTCCGTGTCCAATTTGCCATAAAGGAATGCCGTTTTAATATCAACATGTTTTACTTTCATTTTATTGAAGCTTGCAATAGCCAATAAACTTCTAAACGTGACTTGTTTTACAACTGGAGCAAAGACTTCATCATAATTTTCGCCGTACTTTTGGGAAAAACCCTTTGCCACCAGTCTTGCCCTGTATTTCTTTTCACCGTTGGTTAAGTATTTGGTTTTATATACCCATTTGCAAACAATGAGTTTAGTACCTTTGGGTGGCTCAACCAAATCCCACGTATTATTATTTTGTAGCGCCCTCATTTCTTCTTCCATTGCGTTTAACCAAAAAGCGTTGTCGGATCGAGATACTGCATCTTCATAACTTATTGGATCGTATTTTTCACAAGCTTTGAACCCAAACTTTTTGGGAGGTACACCCTTAGTGACCCTGGAAGATTTCCTGGGAGTGGCATCATTTTCATTTGTTGGAGTTTCTGTTTCAGTATAATTTTCATTTGTTGGAGTTTCTGTTTCAGTTGGTGAGACTGATTCTTCTGCAGATTCAAAGCCATAGAAATCGTCAACACTTATTTCATCAATTTGCATGTTTCTGATGAATCTGAATCAGAATTTTGTAAACTTAAACTTTGCATCGGAAAAGTTTCATTACACCCGTTATTAAAATCATCCATTGAAGATTCACTTGGTAGCAGATCATGTACTATAGTATCTTCATCGCCATTATCATTATCATCTTTACATTCATTTTTGCCAATAACGCTTTTCTCGCCAGGTTTATTACCAGCATTAACCTTAGAGGATTTATTTTCAGTATTGTTTTCAGATTCTAAGAACTTAACATCGCGACTTATTATGATTTTGTTTGTTTCGGTATTTAATAGACGAAATGCTTTGGACTCATCTGAGTACCCTACCAAATTGCATTTGATAGCCACTTCATCTAATTTTCTTCTTTTTTGTTTATTAACGTGGACATATGCAACAGTACCAAATATACGAATATGATCCAACTTTGGGGGCTTTCCATACCACAGCTGGAATGGTGTCAAATTTACTGCAGTTGATAAAAGTCGGTTTTGAATATAGTTAGCGCTGTTTACCGCTTCAGCCCAAAATTGAATTTTCATGTTAGCTTCAAACAACATACATCTCGCCATTTCCATTAAACTTCTATTTTTTCGTTCGGCAACTCCGTTCTGCTCAGGAGTATACGGTGCAGTAAGCTGGTGTATGATGCCTTTACTCTTGAAATAATTTTTCATTTGTTTGTTTACAAATTCTCCACCTCTATCTGTTCGCAAAATTCTAAGTCGCTTTTTTAATTGATTTTCTGATGTTTCTATAAACTGCTTTATCTTTTCGAATGCCATATCTTTAGATGCTAGGAAAAATACCGTGCAATATCTACTGTGATCATCTATCATCGTCAAAAAAATACCTATTCCCATTAGGTGTTGCATTTTGCATCGGACCGCATAGGTCACAGTGTACCAAATCTAGAATTTCCTTAGATTTTGTAAGTGATGCCTTAGGAAATTTATTTCTACTGAGTTTTCCTCTTAAACACACTTCGCAGTTCGACGAACACTTGCATTTCTTTATTTTTACTCCGAGCACTAGCTCTTTAGATACAGACATATTTATTGCTGGTATATTCTTGTGACCAAGTCTACGATGCCAGACATGAATACAATCAGTTCTACATTCTGATACATTAAATACTTTTTGTTGATGATTTAAAACAAATAAATTATTTTTTAGGTAGCTTGTAGCGTAGACTTTGCCATTCTTTGAAATTTTGCAACCATCGTTGGTAAAAGAAACATTGAAACCAATATTTGTCAAACGCCGAACAGACAAAAGAGTACAGTCTAATTCAGGAATGAACAAAACGTCTTTAATAAAAATTTCAATATTATTACATACCAATTTACAATCGCCCTTTCCATATACGTTTACTTCAGTACCATTTGCCATATATACTGAACCCGCTAATTTATTTAGATTAGAAAAATATTTTTCATCACTGCACATGTGGTTTGTCGCTGCTGAATCTACATACCATTCGCAATTTGTTCTTTTTTGCATAATGCCAAAACAAACATCATTTGTATAATTTTTTTACAATATGTACACGATTGTTGTTTTTCTTTTTCTCAGTGCAATTTCTTTTTATATGGCCTGGTTTACCGCATGAGTAACATTTTGGCGAAATCTTCTTCTTTTGAATCTTAAAAGCAGCTTCATTTTCTTACTCATTACCGCATTTTCGTTTGTATTCTTGGAGTAGTTTTTCCTTGACAAAATCCATTGTAAGATCGACTTCCGGACGCATTTCTAAAGATGAAATTAAATTGTTGTAACTATCCGGCAACGTACTCAGCAAAAATGCCACAACCTTGTGTTCTTCCAAATTTTCACCTAAATCTCTCAGGCGATCCACAATAGACAAAAACTCATTAATATGGTCTTCCATACTTTGATTATTAACCAACCTTTTTGATGACATTGTTCTGAGAAGACTTACTTTATTGGTTATGTTGGATTTTTGATGGTGTTTTTTTAACGTGTCCCAAAATTCCTTTGCTGTTTTTAGTTGTTTTATCAACACCTTCTGAGACTCCTCGATAGCTAAACCTATTGTCGCTCTTGCTTTCCCATCTCGACTTAACCACTTTACATCTTGTTGCGCAGGGGCTTCGGTCACCACAACGTCCCACAACTCCCTTTCCAGTAACAAAAGCTCCATGTTGAATTTCCATACATGGTAGTTGCTGTTCGTCAACTTGGGGAACTGTGCTATTGTAGAATTCATCTTTATACAGTTCAATATTGCTTAATTTGTTAATTTAAACTTCCAAGACAAAAAATAAAACCGCGTGTTAGCCCATAACCTGTTAATATGAGAGTTTATTGTAAAGTAAAGTAAAGAGAATATAAAATACATTCAGTAAAAATGAAAAGGGCGGCAAAAGTACAAAGTTGATTTATTTAGTAATTCTATACTAAATAAACAAAGTATGCACTTGCATATTAAAGTTATAACATAAATATATGCCAACAGTTTTTCCTTGATTTTTTACACTTGATGGTCGAACCGGGTAAAAATACGTTTAACCGAGTAACAAGTCTAATAGTCCGTTCAGGCTGCAGCCAAATAAAGTTTTTCTTGATTTCGAAAATAATGTGTTGTGTCCATAAAAGTTCGAAATTCATATAAACTTTATGAAATAGAAGATGTTTCAAGAGCCAAATGCCAGCCGAAATCAAGTCAAAAGCAGTATGAACACTTTTAATTTGGTAAGTAATTTCGGCACGAAATTAAGTAATTTTGGTACAGCCTGAATGGGCTATAAGCGATATTGCCTAAGAAAGTAAGTTTTATTTGGATTTGGTATCCTGCTAACCGCCCTTATATCCCGTTTGACTATAAACTTAAAAAAATCAAGCTAAAAAGTCTTCGTCTTAGTCCCGTATAACAAATACACTTTTCTAATGAAATATTGGATGTATCTTGAAACAAAATTTCAAATTACATGTTGTTTCAAAAGGAAATGTGCAAATTTGCAAAATATACAAAAATATACCTTTTTAGACATGCTGTAGACCACGAACGGTCACCTCTAGACCCCCATGATGTTATGGGAACTCTCAGAAAACAACCCGATTTTTTATCTGAGAAGAGCAAAAAGAAAAACGTGATTATGCAACGTGAGTCATTCCACTACACATGCATAAGTGTTATTTAAACTATTAAAAGTATTCAAGGAATTAAAAGAGGCTATTAGAAAGCAAGTTAAAATATTTAGCTTCATTTTCTGGATTTAAATTATATATTTTATCACTTTTAGCTCTACTTGAAACATGATCTAGCTTTACATTATTTCAAAATCTGGTCACACTGCAGCTGTACGAAACTTAAATCCAGTGATGCCATACCTTGTTCGTACCAGAGAATGACATAAGTATCATTTTAAGTACTCTATGAGTATTAGTTGTCAAACAACTATATATGCGTACAATGAAATATAAAAACCATACTCATACGCAAAAATACTCAAGAAGCTTACACCGATTACGTATAAATACGTATAAATATATACAACCGACACACGATTATGTGCATACAGATTCCTTAAATTACGCAGCACAAACGACTATAGTTCTCTGTCCATATCTCAACTTTTGCTGCGCAACTTTTAAACTTGCTGCAGCTCTCTTTTGTTTTCCTCTTCGTAATATTAAGCAACAACAAATCCTGTGTAAAAACAAAAACTGCACAAAAAGAATTTTATTGTATAGACACGAATGGAACTTCAAAAGAAAATTTAAGAAAGTTGCAGAAGCAAAAGTTAGCTCTTATGGACAGGGACTAAGTAAAATAAAACACTGTATAAACTACAATCAGACACATAAGTATAAAAATACTCTAAGTATTTATCCGGATACACATGAGTATATACAGGAGTATACTATATATATATATATATATATATATATATATATATATATATATATATATATATATATATATATATATATATATATATATATATATATATATATATATATATATATATATATATATATATATATATATATATATATATATATATATATATATATATATATATATATATATATATATATTTATATATATATATATATATATATATATATATATATATATATATATATATATATATATATATATATATATATATATATATATATATATATAAATATATATATATATATATATATATATAAATATATATATATATATATATATATATATATATATACAGTGGTCGTCCAATAGTACGTACTTCCGTTTCCACGAATTTCCAATAGTACGAAAGGTACAAAAGGCTAATTTTTTGCATTGGCTGTTCTATAGTACGAATAAAAAGAGTTTTTTGCTATTCGATAATACGAATAAATGTATTTTTTGAAAGAACATGTACGTTTTTATATATATAAATGAAATTTTAGTTTTGCTTTGAAGTTCTTTACTTGTTTTTTTTTCTGCGTTAAAGTAAAAAATTCAAAAATAAGCTAATTTTTTATGTAAAAGGAGGAAAATTTGTAGTCCAATAATACGAATTTTCCAACATTACGAAAAGGCCTGACATTATATAATTCGTACTATTGGACGTCCACTGTATATATATATATATATATATATATATATATATATATATATATATATATATATATATATATATATATATATATATATATATATATATATATATATATATATATATATATATATATATATATATATATATATATATATATATATATATATATATATATATATATATATATATATATATATATATATATATATATATATATATATATATATATATATATATATATATATATATATATATATATATATATATATATATATATATATATATATATATATATATATATATATATATATATATATATATATATATATATATATATATATATATATATATATATATATATATATATATTGGGCATTTCTTACAAGAACAAAAAGGTCAGAACTTAATTGGTTTATTTTTGTTTTGTGTATGTATGAATTTATCATTATTGTTCTTGGAAGTGTGTATTTTTACTTGATTTTCAATTTTTTTAAATAATCTGAGCGTTCGACTATTCAAAAGTTTTTACATATTTTTACTGAACTTTACTGCATTTTACTAAATTGTGTTCGTTTACACAAAATACAGTAAATGAGAACACAAATTGAAAAAATTTAAAATTTTTTTACTGCGGAAATTTTTAATATTAAAATTTAGTAAATTGAGTAAAACATGTGATGTAAATGGTAAAAAAAAAACAAAAATAAGCCAAAGAAAGTATGCAATTTCTTGAAAAATTTGCGAAAAAAGATAAAATTAAATAAAACGGGAACAAAAATAAAAAGCGATTATTGTGAGATTTTTCGCTTGTTATTTCAAGCACATGCCATTAGAAAGGAAATAAAAGTTTTAGAAACCATTTGTTTTTTTTAGTACTTTAATTTGTTAGTGTTGTGAAAGTGCTAAATACTTGACTACTTAGTGTTGCACTTGTTTTCAAGGTAATCAATAGCAAACACAAATTATCATGTACTTTTGCATAAATTTAACACAACACAAATTAGAAAAATCAAAGAAAGTATACAAAAAACAAATGGAAAAGATTACATGAAATGAACTATTTATATTTTCTGAAAATTGTCGTCTTATAAAATACCAATAAGAAAAAGAGTTGGGTAGTCAAAAGTGTAAATGTTTTTCAGCACTTCATTTATTTGTCATCAGCTGTTTCCTTAATCTTACGAATTTTTACTATTTTCCGTTCGCGTGCTTTTTCCGCCAATAGCTTTTTTTGAGAGTAAATTTTTCAGATTAGTCAGTAATTACTCATTTACTGCATTTTGCTGTAAAAGTAAACAAAAGGACCTAATAACTTTTGGGAATTTTCGCCTCCAAATTTTAACAAGTAATATAAAAAACCACGCACCGCAAAATGTTGAGTGAGAGTACAATATCAAAATTTTTTGATTTTTAACATACCAAGCTGGCATACACGAATTACACTATTATGATGACATACCATTCTCACATAATGAGTATGACTGTCTAATAGCCGATTTAAGTATACATATATATTTTTGAGTACTTATTGTCACTCTCTGGTTTGTACTGCTGTATCTAATAAGAATTTATTATAATTCTAATTTTGACCATTTGACACCAAGGATTGATAATAATGACTAACGACGAATTAGAAAAAATCTATAGACCTTCGTCTACTTTAATAATAGCGGCCAAATCCAGATATTATAAGCAAGGCTGTAATTACCAAGTAAAACTTTAAATTTTATTAAATGAAACGTACATAAGCATGATAAATTTTTTTCCTATATGCAAAAAAGATTTTGCTGGCTAAACGATCGGAGTCCATATCATTTGCACCTAATCATTATGTTTTCCCTGGTGGAGTGTTGGATCCAAAAGCTGATGAAAATATCGAGTGGTTGGGATATTTTAAGGCTTTTGGCATTTGCAGGAAAGATCTGGATGAATTATGCTTACACCACCTTAGCAGCAGACCCAAGCCTTTAATGACTAATGGCATTAATTTCTCTCGTGATATTTCACTACGCATAACTGCCTTAAGAGAAACCTTTGAAGAAGTTGGCGTTTTGTTGTGCATTGATCGCAATGATTTTAAAAGTAATAAAGGCCACGGTAATATTATGCATAATTTCGACCGAATACATTGGCAACATAAGGTCCATAATAATGCCATGGAATTTTTAAATTTATGTAAATTTTTGGATGTTGTCCCGGATTTGTGGTCTTTACATGAATGGAGTATTTGGCGTAGTCCACCTACAGCTTTAAAGAAATATGATACAGCTATATATGTGGCGGCACTAAAAGATCAACCGGAACTAATTCTTGAATCAACAGAGGTGGAAAAAGAGTTGGTAATCAAAACAAAATTTCGAATTTTATTAGATAAAGCTGACAATTTGCCCTGCTCTCAGACGTTTTGAACCATATCGCTCAAAAGCGTGGTTTTTGAGTTAATTTGGCATGTGATGTAAATCGATCGATTTCAAATCGCGCGATTTCACAAACTTAACTTTAGTTGTTGCAGCAAATGAGCGGTATACACTTGATAAACTAGCTTTATAGTTAAAAGGCATATGTACATTAAGGTGGGTCGTTTCAGAGAAAAAAATTTGGTGGTCCTCGGAAAAAAACTGGCATTTTCTAAGAATATTCCCGAAACATTTCGTGTTTTGCGATAATAGTTAGTGAGCTGGGCAATTTTTAAAAAAGTATTTTTGTTTTTAAAAATTTTTTTTTCGAAGAAACTACAAAAGGGGCATCAAATGAAAAATACTTTGAAGACGCATCTAAAAACATGTATGTAAATATATACATATAATAAAACTGTAAAAGAGGCGTGTCTGTACATGAAATATTTTATGAACATTTTCATGGTGGCGTAAACAGCAATCGATGTACATATCTAGAACACAATACACCAACTTTTGGACGTTTTTTCCGTCTGTCTGTCCGAACACGCATCACGAAAAAACCACTGAACGGATTTTCATAAAATTTGGTATGGACGTACTTAAGAGTCCTGGTTCAAACTTAGGGTACATTTTACCGCGATAAAATATCTCATTTGGAAGTTAAAAAATCGAAAATACGGATTTTTACTGATATAAATGTTTCTGGAAATTGGAATTTTTTTGCGTGGGTAGCACCGTTTATTTTGCATAACGGGAAATGTAAAACTTATCTAAAAACCTTTGTCAACGTAAGACTTACTGAGCTTTGACATCTAGTCATGAATAAGCTAAAAATGTATACATATACGTATATGCATATATTGCCTTGCTCAGTCGACGGTTAGACGATGCAAGTCTTATTGATCAGCTGTGAGATAGACAGAAATGAATACACATTTCTCTGTTTTTCTCCCAGCTGAATAAGAAGCTGATCAATAAGACTTGCATACTGTAAACTGGGACTAAGAAAAAGTAGCATCTTTATTTTAGTAGTTTTCAGATATTTAGCTTTTAAAAAGGAAAACAAAAACTAGAAGTTGTAGATGTTGCTTAGACGGGGTTCACACAGGGCAATTTTTGTTGCGCAGCTTTTAATTCAGCCGCGAGAAAGACAGAGAAAGCAACACAGTTTTTCTCTGTCTTTCTCGCATATATATATATATATATATATATATATATATATATATATATATATATATATATATATATATATATATATATATATATATATATATATATATATATATATATATATATATATATATATATATATATATATATATATATATATATATATATATATATATATTATATACTTTTTTCAAAATGGTCCAGCTCACTAAGAAATGGTTGTTGCAAAAAATTATATATTTTAGGAATCCTCTTTACTGTACATATACATACAAAAAAACCAACATCTCAATTTTTAATTTTATTTAAAAAAAAATTCTTCAGTGGACAACACCTTCTGCATCTCTAAAAATTTACAAAAATCGAATGATATGGCTGCCACCTATGCAATTTTACGAAATCTCACGATTGTGTAATTTTATAGACTGGATCGAATTGAAAACATTTGCCACGAAGCGCTGCTCTAGAGGTTGTACATTAATAATGCTGGCCTATTTTAAATGTACGGATTATTTAGTGGGAGTACTACCAGGTATATAAATACTTATGATTTCTAGATTTATTGATATATAATTAATGGTTTGACATTTGCATTTTTAGGTGATGATTTCTATCCAGTTTGCACGTTAAATCATTCGGAAACTTTTCAATTACCTGTAACGGAAGTCGAGTTTAAAGCGAAAACAAAAAATATTCATCGTATAACTTACTACGACATGTATAGTTTAGCTGTTACTTCAAATATTAAACCAATTGATGGCCATTTGACTCCTGTGCTGCAATTGAGTATTAATAGTAAATTGTAAATACATACATATATATGTACATACATACTTAACACACAATTGATGGATGACCCAGGGATGGAGTTTGTAATTTTCAAAGCAACACAGGGTTGAATAGATAAATCCAGTTCGAAAAAGAGTATTTTCGACATAATTTAAAATAAATCACCTACGTTGCGGTAATTTTGTCGTATGCAAAATGTATGGCAAATCATTTATAAATCAACATGATTTACTCAAATCACCATGATTTGTCGAAATCATGCTGGTGGAAACATACTATAAGATGTAATTACCGGTAATTATCGAAAAAGATGTGTTTTTAAATTATTTTCACTAGAAGTTATTGAAAGTCTATCTAATGTTATTGCTCAAAAGTTTTGTTTTTTAACGTAGAATTTGGTAATTTTTTTTTTTTTTTGATAAAATCAAAAGTTTCCCATTGAACGAAAATCCAATTTGTCCATTAAAAATGGCCAAAAAACCATTAAGAAAACTTTTTCCAATTTTTTTTTTATTTTTTCAGAAAGAACATCAAAAAATATTAAAAAAAAATTTTTTAATTAGTTTATTTCAATTGTTGTCAGAAACATGAACTTTTTCCAAAAATCGGCAACTCCGGAATGAAAAGAGATAGAGAGCTAAAAATTTTGCTGAGGACTTCATAAAAATCTAAGAGGCTCACCGGCGCAACGTTGTTGAATTGACATGGAATGACCCATATGTTGTTATGACTCAATAAATAAATACTAAAAAATACATACATATATTAAGTATGTACATAAGTATATGTATGTATGTATGTATACTATAAAAAATCCAATTTATCAGTTTGGAACCAAACTGCTTTTTGTATGGAGTTCATATCCCCTACAACGCGATTTGATACAACGCGGCATTTCTTAGGAACCTAACTCCGGCGTTGTAGGTGGGTTACCTGTACAGTTTGCTCAACCAAGACGAGGTAAGCAACTCATACCTACCTACACGTCGATAACTTGTGTCAGAATGGTAATTCTTAGCAAACGCCACGCGTTCTGGAACACTTTTCCTCATGACCAGGGCTCGGGCTTATATGCAAATGCATGTTTTTTATGGTGATAGATAAAGAGATATTGGCTAATGATCTGAAATTATTGAAAGGGGTTAACAAAAATTGGTTCCAACATTTTTTTGACGAAATTGGAGGGAGAAATTCGCTCCCCCACCCTCCCCCCATGCATAACTGTCATTTGTGAACCGATTTTCAAATCTCTTGTTTTGTCTGAAAGAGTTTTCCAAAAAAAATTTTTTTCGTATTCATAGGGGGAAATTTCTAACCCTCCCAAATCCATAACTCTGTCATTTGTGAACCGATTTTAACAATTGTTGCTAGTTTGAAAGCAGTTTTGCCCCATAATTCTTTTCGACAATGGGGGGGGCGAATTATGATTGCAGTAGATCTGCAATCCTGGAGGGATCCCTCGGGGGCAAATACGCTCACTTGTGGCGGTAATTACGGGGCACTGTTTTATTGGTGCGCACGCTAGGAGATTGAATCTACCGTATAATGATTTCTGTAGAAGTTGTCATAATGAGGAGGAGGAAGAAAATGTAGAGCACCTCCTCTGTCTATGCCCCGCCCTTCCCGATCAAAGGGTGGCTTCAAACTGCGACATCAGACGGATAAACTCTTTCATTCGATCGTCGGGTTGGTTCAACACTGATCCGAATAGGGAAACGTAGTAAGGGGGTTTCTACTTATTTTTCACGTTCCCGCTTCAGGTAACACAACGGGACCTATAGGGACCCAAGTTGGCTGTTTTTTTAAATCTTTAAAACTGGCAACCTGCACAACCTAACTTAACCTAAGTATATATTAGAGTCCGACCGAAACCAGTTTTTTGAGGCCGAACCGAACCTAATATTCGGCAAAAAGGTCGAATATTCGACGGAATCCGAAACTTTTTTAGCATTAACTGATATTGACATTTTAAAAACTTAACAGAACTGAAAGTCATCTATTTTATTAATGGCGCTTTTCACAATGTGATTAAAAGTCAACGTGGTCCTTAACGGCAAATTCGGCATACAAAACTCTCCGTTAAAGTATACGTAAATTTTTAACTGTACACTGTGAAAAAGGGCGTAAGAGTATTTCTACATATGTGCATACATTGTCAGTCAAAATAATAGTAGAAATTGAATATATTTCATTCCATCGAGCAAATATAAAACTTAAACATTTACGAGCATATGACTAATAAAAACTTGGCATGAAATTAGCTTAAATGATGAATAATAGAACTGGAATATTGGGTTCGGTACACATACATTGAGGAGTGTTTTTCACTCTATTGATGACGTTACAAGAGCACCAATCAAAAAGTTGAGTCGGAATAATTAAAAAGATATAAAGTGGAATATTTACCTATTTTTGACACTAAATTTATACTACATATCGCAACCTTAGTATTGTTTTGGCCCACCGACCATTTTTAAAAAAATTGAGTTAAGTATGGGGTATATATATATTTTGAATGCCCTCTTTCAGAATCCAAAAACTGTTTCGCGAAATTGTTCCTGGTTTCTGAGATATCAAGCATTCATTGTGCTCGATATCATAATTTTTGATAAATTTTTTGTAAAAAAAATTCTTTTTTTTTTTAATAAAAAAATAAAAATCAGAAATCAAATAAAATACCAAGTTTCATCAATATTAACTTTTTATTCCATGTAAACATCTTTTCTAATAACATTTATACGCTTATTTTCAATAAAAAGTAGAAATTTTCATCTCAATAACAAGTTACTCAATACACAGCAGTTAGTATACATATGGAGCAACAAAAGCTACTTTTTACAAATAAAATAAAAAAAGTGGTTACTGGAGCACAAAACAAGATATTTTACTTTCAGTAAAAAGATGTTCATTTCTAATCGGATTGATGAAAATTTACATTTTTCTTCCAAACATATGAAGGAAGCAATGGTGAGAATACAAACAAATTCTATCGGATATATTTTGAGAAAACTTTATGTAAATGTTCTTTATTGTTTTTCTCTATTCCGACTTTTTGGCATATGGGCTAAACCAATACTAAGGTCGCGATATATCATTCATTTTTACTAAAGTGAAGTTTTTTTGTTTACGAACACGTTTCATCGATGATATAAACAATAAAGAATTTTTCTCGACGGTATTGAATTTATCGTGAAGATTGAAAATGAGCTTTCTTCATATTTTGAAATTATTTTAAAAAATCTATTTTAAAAAACAAATAATCAATTTCAGTGCAAAATTGCAGCAAAATTGAATACTTTGTTACTATGTATATCTTTTGGTTGCGCTTTATAAAACTAAGTAAAATTTTCATTAAATTTGAAAAGATATCGGACGGGAAAAAACTGATTCATGGCAGTGATATATTTTAAATTTGGAAAATACTATTTCGATTAACTTCCTTATTTATAGAGATTAAAAAGTTTCGGTATTCGACCAAAAAGTTAGCCTAAACCGAATATCAGTCGAAACCACAATTTTGGTCGAATCCGAAACCGAATATTCGGTCGGACTCTAGTATATATACAACATGAGAGCAAAGATGTTGACTGACTGAAACATATTAAAAGCAAATAAAACTCTTTACACTAGATTAAAGCCCTAAGGGATAATCATTCCTTTTCAACGGGACCAAACTGGAAGCACATACTTTTAAATAAAGTATGTTTAAAAAAAATTCGAAATCGGTTCATAAATGACGGAGTTTTGAAGGAACATACATAAAAAATACATGACGAATTGATAACCTTTCTCCTTTTTCTAAAGTCGGTTAAAAAATTAAAATACATTCTTAAATTAACTATACTTTATTCAATATACTTTCGTTTGAACTATCCATACATATATTACGACAAGCGTGGCATAATTTTTTCAAATATGCTTTCTCTTTTGAACCTTGAACATTTTCTTTAGCCTTTGCATTTAAATTTGCACATTTATCTAAAGTGCAACCACTTTCGGAGACAAGTCGCGAAAACTCTATGGCTAAAAGAGTTGTAGAATCCTGATAATCCAAAAATGAATTACAAAATATGCAGCATTTATCATGCATTTGTAAATTGTCAGTATTGTTTAAATCGAGTTTCTCCAAGCGTTTAATGACATCCTGGTTGACAGCTATTTTATCACCTGTGCGAAATACAGTAGAAACTGTGGCAGAAAAGTTCTGCTGGAGATTGTCTACAAATGATTTCGTCAGATTCTGCAAACTAGCTGTAGAGCCCGCTTCTAGGCCAAAACGTTTAGTATGCAATGGTTGTAAGTTTTGGGCTTTTAGATACAAATCAATTTCTGTAGTATTCAAATCTTTTAAAGGTCTTATAAGCTTAACATCATTACCCAAACGGTCATCAACCAAGGCCACATCTAAAGCTGCACTGGCACCTCTGCCCAAAGCTACAGCAGCTAATAAATCGCAAGCTAAATCTGAACTTATGTCATGCATAAAAACAAATTTGCTTTTAAAATGGTTAGTTATTGTAGCTAATAATTTGGTACGATGATATTTAACAAAGTCTTGGCGGGATGTTAAGGATTTTATGAAATCAATCGATTTCAGTAACGCTTGTTTTTCATCTATATGCTGTAAATGGTACTGTTGCGCTTCTATGCTCTCAAAATTACTTATGCAGTTTAGAGCATCCTTTACACTCACCAGTGGTACAATAAAACTGTCGAAATAAGTATATTTCTGCAATAATATTTTCATTTCCTCTAGAAATCTTTTATATACATCATCTGACGCATCGCATTGTTCTAGCAATTGGAAATCGTCTATATATACTACAGTGGCCGTACAATGCAACCTTTTAAATGAGTTTTGAGTTTGGGCGTGGTGCAACATATCCAATAACACCACCGAATCCGCACTTCCATCAAATACCAATATAACTTTAGCATCTTTGGGTAAAACTTTTGATGATCCCAAAGCAGCTCGGAATTTGTGACGGGTATATAATAGAAAACATTCTCGACACTCTGCCTCTCTAAAAGGTAGTTTATAAATTGCTCCAGATTTCTTACACTTATTACAGCGTTGTAAAGAAACATTTTTCTCAATTAAATCTCTGCCTCTGGTTGGTTTTAAATCTGGTATCATGGCATGCACTCCACCCTCATCACCAAAGTCATCTTCACCTATGCTGCACATTTTATTTTAGTGTTCCTTTTAGATTTTTTTAATAGTTCTTTAATTTCAGAAATGCACATGTGATTGTTTACAAATGTTGCTTGTGGTTGAGTGTAAATTGTTTTTGTATAGAAATTTTGACATTCACGAGTTTTTGTCAGAGTAGCAAGCCGTAACGGCGCGACTGGCGGCTAGCCGATCAGCCGATTTTTTTACAAGCCGATCCGCCGCCGAAATACTCGGCTCAGCCGATTTTTTATTCCTTTTAGTTCTATACATAGATAATACCAAGGTGAATTAATTTTATCAGGTGGTGTTGATTCTAAAACAACTACAACATTACAATAACATTTGATATCTCAGCCCCTATGTCAACGTATACAAATTTTGACATACGAGCATCTAATTTGCGGTAAAAAGTAGAGCAGCTGTGCATATAATATCACCTGTATAAATCCACCTTGGATAATACGTAGATAGTCAACTGGGCTTCTGTCCAAAAAAATTGACAGCTCTCTTCACACCTATGGGTACATAGTTGCCAGACGAAATAGGGAAGAATTCGTCAAATTTCAAGCGAAAAAACGTTAAAACAATTATACGAAATTGTCAATAATTCGTCAAAAGTAAATTCGAGGTTAATAAAACAAATTTTGTATAGAAATCTGCTTTATAAACTGAATAATAACTTATTATGAATAACATAACAAATAAGTTCATAGTTTTTACACAAAATAAACGAAATTCTTATCAATAAAAAGATTAACTGTTGTTTTTTCTGAATAAACAGTATAATCACATATATATCGCATAATTATGCCTATCCAAACATAAAAAATACACACGAATTCGTAGCCTCCTTTTTTATGTCGGGTTAAAAAATAAAGAAAAAAATACCTTTTTCAGGGTACTTTGACATTTTAGACGACTTTCTAGCGGGAAGCTACGTCATTTTTAGTCAATACTTATTAGGAGGAAACTGAAACCTTTCGAATGAGACAAAATTTATTATTATACGATGACGTTTTTGACAGCAAATCTCATAGCGAACATTGATGCTCAGCCATATGTTCGGGCATCGGTGGCAGAGCATGGATGAAACATGGACATGAGCGGTCTACATTAGCCATATGCGACGTCCGGCATGATGTTTATACCAGCTTCATGGCTAATGTAGACCCCCAGTAAGGGCTTTAGCCATGAACTTGATACGACTTTTTACTTAAAAACGCCGTTACATATAGTTTTTACGGAGAACTTCTGACGTTTTGCTTGTGCTCAGAATCAAAGTTTTTAAAATAGAAACAATTACAAAACTGTAACGTCCAATTTTGCTCAATATTGTATAGTGTGGCATTACTATCAAATAGGGCCTTACACAATAGCTATTTCTTTCTCTCCAACCGCCAGCGGTATCACAAATAAAAACCCATGATATGATTAAATCATAGATGCTGTAATGCTACCAGATGAGAAGAAATAGAATTGGAGTCATACGAAATATATATTAGAATACAATTATAATTATCAAAATGTGCCTATTATAAACAATTTTTAATGAATATATGAAAGATATTTAACTCATAGGTTTTAGCATTGTTTAAACAAGCAAAAAAGTCCAAGCACATTTTATATGTAGACATCTGGCACCATTTTTAGTACTATTAGTTAGAATTGTATCCAACCTTATTCGTTGAACAACACTAAGTAAGTGTGTGCTGTAATATAATAAATTTAGCAATTTAAAGTAAAAATTAATTATAAAATTTTATAAATTTGCGCAAAGTTGTAATCAGGCTTCAACTTATAATAGTTTTTTGTTTGAAAATATCGTGGAAATGCTGCAAATTTGTAGAGTAAAGCTAGCAAATAATTTCGCCAATACTGTTAATTTAGTAACGAGTAGTAAAGTCGTGAAAATTTTTCTTCTCGTTACTTTTCCATGTAACGTTGCGAGTTGAGATAAATGTAGTAAAATAAAAACTACTACATGACATTAAAAAGACAGCTCAGTCACACGCAAAGAATAGAAAAAATAATTTATAATTAATTTGTGGCATTTTGAAAAAAGAAGTGAAGTACTTATTAAAAAAGCCTTTTATTGAAAATATTTTGCAGGAATCGTGTTAACAGATTTCTGGTTTAAAAAAGTAAAGGATTTTTTATACGTATTTCGTATTGTAAAATACCACACACTTGGAGCTAAAAGAACAAGAAGAAGCTAACAACTTCATAGGTTATTTAGCGCAAAATAAGATATAGGCGAAGAACAAGCAACAACGCTACAGACCAACCCCTACATTGGTAAATAAATAGGAACAACCACAGCTGTACTATCTGTCAGCAATCTGCTCATCTCATAAAGACATTCTAAAGATGCTGATAAATAATACGGAAGCTTTGAAAATCTGGCTGGTTGAAATTCTTGAACCTCTGTAAGTAGTCGGAAACTCTGTTAACATATATTTTTAAGCTTATTAACTTGACTTTTAAATTATTAACTTTATTTTTAAATGTAGGTGCGATGCTGATTCCTCTGCTTTGGCCCGTTATGTTTTGGCTCTGTTAAAAAAAGACAAACCGGAAAAAGAGTTGAAGCGTGTTATGATCGAACAGTTAGATGTGTTTCTAGTAGAAGAAACAAAACCATTCGTGGAACGTCTATTAGAAGCCATCAGCACTGAAGAATATTTAAAAACTCCCCTGCCTACTGCCAACAATTCAAAAGCAACTGCAACTCTCAACGAAGAAGCTGAAGTGGTCTCCAATGCTAACAATGCCGCCATTGCTTCCCCTTCCTATTCGTCGGATAACACCCCTAATATAAATAATGGTGCTTCAACTGTGGATACCTCAACGACGGTGTCAAATGTTACGAATGTGATAAATCAAAATGATAAGGGCGATGCAATCAATAACGTAACCGCCAAAGTGATAGATAATACCACAACTACTACATATGCGGATACAGTGCATACACCACCCATTGATGAAGTAAGTAAAACTATTACAACATTATTTATTACAAAAAGGTATAAACACAACCTCAAATTAGTTTTCATTATAATGAACCTGTGAAATATCGCGTAATAATTGATTCTTTCAATTGCATAAAATATGTTATTTCATATCTGGCTTGGTCCTAAAAGGGCCAATGTCAAAATGTTCACTTAAAAGGCAATTTGCTTAAAAGTTTTATATATGAGTTCATAGTGACATTGGCTATCAAAATCCTTATGAAGCTGATCTGGGTTACATTAGACATTGGCTGTTTCACCAAAATAAAATAGAGTAAGAGCAGAAACCTAATGCAATGATTAACTCAAAATAGCAAAATATTGACATTGGTCTTTTAGTACCAAGCTTCAGATATATGACAAGTTTTTAGGGAAATCCGATTAATTAACCGATTAATCGTACACTAAAAAAACTATGCAACATATGAACGAAATCGTTCGTATATTTTACGAAATATTTTGTTATTTCGCACCACGAAACTTTCGTAAAATGTACGTAACGAACAAAATTTTTGTGTTTATTTTACGAAGTATGTTTTGCGTTTTAAGAAATAATTTCTTATATAATAGGAAAGAGTTTCGTATTCAGTTTGTAGATACTGTAAACTGTCTGGGAATATTAATTGACAAGAATCTTACTTTTAAAAAGCACATATCAATAGTTGCCGCTAAAGTTGGAAGAGCTCTTCGTTCACTATATAATTTGGACTGTTTTTTGCCTGCTAATATACGAATAAAATTATCGCATTCCCTGCTCATGCCACACATTCTCTATTGCCTTGAAGTTTTTAGTTGCACTACTGGAAAGAACATTAGGGATTTGCAGCTAATATACCATCGTATATTACGCTATATCTTTCGCCTTAAGCTTTCTGACTCTGTGTCTAATTTTTCACTACAGTTTATTGACTGCACTTTTCAGCAAATGATTAATTTGAAACTATTGATAACATTATATCGTATTGTAATATTATCATATTTTTGCACATTATAATAATCCTTGTAATGATCACAATATATTAATCATATATGGCCCTATGGGCTCGATTAAGAAAATAAAAATAATGAAATAAAATGAAAAGTTTTACATTTTACGAAATATTTAAGGTAATATTTAGATAATATTACTAAATATTTTTTGTGTTTTACGAAAGAACTTTGTATATATTATGAAATTATTTTGTAAAAAGCAAAATAAAATTCTAGATTTTACGAAATATTTTCATAAATTAAAATAATATTTAAAGAATATTACGAATTATTTTAGTTTTAGATTTCACGTAATGCATATTATTTACTAATAATAACAATTTTATTAGTAGTTTGAGCAATCGTTTTTGATAGAACTACCAAAATTATTGTTAAGCTAAAATGTTTTACCTAATCAGCTGAGCTGCAGTTAAGTTTGCTAATCTTTATTTTTAAAATTAAATAACTTTTTTTTAATTTTTCTTGTTATTAAAGTTGCACCTTCTTTTCTCAGAAATCCCCTTTTTGTGTCCCTTTTATTTTGAAAATCCCCTTTTTGAGGAAATTTTCAACGGTAACGCTGTCTACAACTTACATGTATACGGGTATTTTAGCGCCCAATTTTATATGATTCAATAATTTTAAGAACAACTTGTATAGTCCATAACTGATTTCGTAATATGTACGAAATTTTAGTATATTTTACGGAAAACGTACTAGTAAATGTTTTCGTTACTTTCGTAAAACTATAAAATTCTGCTGTAAAAATTTATTCCGTAATATGTGCGAAAGTTTCGTATATTACAAAAAAAAAAAATAACGGAAAGTTTTCATTACTTTCGTCAAATAATAAAATTCTACACAACCTAATTCTTAATATGTACGAAAGTTTTGTACATGCTACGAAAAAAGTAAATTCGAATGTTTTTTTCGTGGAATGTACGAAAGTTTCGTATATAATACGAAAAAAGTAACTACGAAAAAAAAATTTTTTTCGTAAAATGTTGCATGGATTATTTTCAGTGTAGGTAAAAAAGTTTTGTTTTGCAATCGATTTTTATTTCTGTGCTGTTTTTTAATTTTTATTTCTAATAATAAATTTACGCGATTAAATATGTCATGTGCAGAAGCAAATAGAGTAAAGAAAATTGCCCAAAGCCATGCCCTTCCTATTGGCAAATAAAAAACGTGATGCAACAAATTGTGATTAAAACTGGTGCGTTACAAGGAGTGAGTGTGTGTAACATCCACCAATTCTAATATTATTTAGAATCTAAATTTTAGATTCTCTCTTTCAGGTACCGTGGGGAAAGGGAAAGTTGATGTGTACAGCTAATAACTAACTTGCTTGTTGATTATAATTACCGTCCGGTAATTATGATTATCGAGTTGGGTTGGATAAATAAAATGTACGCCAGTTATTAGAGAAATTCATGAGGATTTTATTACGGGTGGTTTTCTCACCGTTTCTAATCCTTCTTCAGTTTGGTTTACAATGTTGGTTTACAATTTTGGATTTACTAGATTATAGTTACAATAAGTTCAAGATTGTGCAACTTAGTTTGCGACAGGATCAAATTTGTTTTATTTGATAATCGGAATAACCTTGGTTGTTCAGAGGTTGTGAGAAGATAGATAGCAAATTTTATATTTTTGGTTACAGCTAACTTTGTAAGCTACACATTTGACACATTTTGACTCTTTGTCGCAAACCAACTTGACATTTGCCTTTAGCGGATAATAAATGTCCGTTAATTCAGAATAATTTCAAATATGAATTGAACCTTAAATTTTATATTTTAATTCACAATAGATTAAATTGTAAATGAAATGCAATAATTTTAGTTCTCAAGTATAAAAGTATCTTGTGGATGATTTAAATGAAAGCAAAGTTTATACAAAAAGGTGTAAATAAATACGTTCAATATATAATTTGTTTATATATTGTTAAGGTCCAAACCATGTTTGGACAAATTGAAATGAAACATGAAATATAAATTTAGTCTTATTTTTTTGGTGTATTAAATTAAATTTATGTTTTTCTAATTTCTATCAAATGAAGTAAGTATGTATCGAAAGCTTAATATATAAAAGGCGTATTTGAATTTTTTTTTCCCTACTTAAAGAAATCGAGGCAGATGAAACAAAATAGCGCCACTTTCATTTGCTTTCTCCAACTCAAGCAAACTCCATAAAAAATTTTATTTTGGTTTTGACAATAAACGAGAGATAAATAAACAACTGCCCTTACGGCGGATTCACCTGGTTTGAGTGTACCCTAAAAGAAAGAAATAGCCTACGGCGGAAAAGATCGATTTTATGCTTTAAAAGCGTTTTTCATTTAGGTTTTTCTTTCTACTTTAAAATAACAAAAATTCAACATACGCCTCTTATATATTAAGACATTAATCGATAAGTACCCAACAAAAAAAGTGGTGAAAAAGTGAAAAAAGAAGTAGAAAAAGCACCACAACTACTGATACGAAGCACTTCAAACGCCGAGCAAAAAGTAATGAATTTTACATTAGCGTGTCATTGGAGCGAAGTGGTTTGGTTTTGCTAGCCCGTAAGCTAATAAAATTGACTTTATTTGCTATAAAAACACTAAAATAAGGTGTGATTTTTTATTGGTGAAGTAAATCCAATACATTTTACATTTAGGATGTGGTTATTAACCACTTTTCCAAAGCAGTTAATTTTCAGATTTACGAAGTGGTGCGTATTCAGTGATTTATAAGCCCACTTGCATATGTTTTTAGTACCTGAAAATGAAGGAAAACTTCTTTTTTTTAAATAAAAACTAAAAAAAGAAATTATTTAATTAATTCTAAGTGCCATTAAAATATCGGCTATTTGTCAATCTTGGTAATCCCTCAAAGTTGCTTTAATCGACTTGTCGGTATTTAAACAAGACATATGATTATCTATAGTGACATCTCCCTTCAAAAATCTTTTCGAACTATTTTTGTTTCCTTACCATTATTATTTAAAACTTTTAAATTAAAAAGTCAATTAACTTTAAAAAACACTTTTTAGCTGCACACGTCTTTTTTAGTTTATTTACTAGATAAAATAAATCAACTACGACCAACTTCACGTTTTTAATTTATTTATTTACTAGAGAAAATAAATCAACTACGACCAACTTCACGTTGTTTTGTTTTTGAAACAAAGTTATGAAATGGCTGAAAACAAAGTAGTTATTAAAAACTGCATTTTATATGTGATTAGAAATAACTTCTTTGATATCTAAAAATACGCATTAGCCACTTTGGAAGTAGTTAAAAAGTGGTTTATAAAGAAGTACTCCATTTATTTTTTCCTGGGTCCGAGCAAAAAGTTGTGAATTTTACATTAGCGTGTCATTGAGCGAAGTGGTTTGTTTTTGCCAACCAGTAAGCTAATAAAATTGACTTTATTTGCTATAAAAACTCTACAAAAATTTTGTTATATTTTTTATTGGTGAAGTAAATCCAATACATTTTACATTTAGGATGTGATTATTAACCACTTTTTCACGTTAACTTTAACCACTTTCTGATTTAGGATAGGATAGGTTTTTAATACCTGAAAATGAAGGAAGACTTCTTTTGTTATATAAAAACTAAAATTGGAAATTTATTTAATTAATTCTAAGTGCCAGACATACTTAGCGAAAATAATATTGTTATTATAATATTGTTAAGGATTGAAATTGTAAGGACAGCAAAGAATCTTGGATTAATTTTTAACCATATCCTAACATGGAATGACCAAATTAATGTAGCTTCTGGAAAAACATATGCTCTTATGCGAGCATTATGGAAAACACAAAATTTTACTCCTTTAAAAATCCGTCTACTTCTTGCAAAGACGTATTTAGTACCTACCCTGCTGTACGGATGTGAAATTTTTGGAAATAGTGATTTCACGAGCTTTAGAAAATTGCAGGTTACATATAACGCTATAATCAGATATGTGTATGGCTTACAGACATACGATCATATATCACCATTTGAAAGAAATTTATATGGGGTAGCTTTCGGCGACTTGTTGAAAATAAGAACATTGACTATGTTGCACAAAATTATATATACACGTATACCTATGTATCTATATAGGAGACTATCGTTTACGAGATCACTAAGATCCAATAATATAATGCATGTAAGATACAGCACATTAACATCGTCGTGGCAATTTTATACATAATCAATCCGTCTCTGGAACTTATTACCTTCAAACATTCAATTTATTAATGATCCAATACACTTTAAAATGGCTCTATATAACTTTTTTCATTAATATATTTATATCTTCAGTTTTGTTATTTATGTAATTCGTTTTATGTTAAGTTTTATTTAATATATACATATACTCTTATTACTATTAATATATTTGTTATAATTGTAATATTATTATTAATATAAACAGTTGAACATATTTTGCATATTACTATTAACTGTTTCTAATCCTATAATATAATTATAAGATTTAATGTCTTGTTGTATAGGATAACAATAAATAAATAAAATAAATAAATTCTTTAAATAGCAGCTATTTGCCAATATTGGCCATCCTTCAAAGTTGCTTTAGTCGACTTGTCGGTATCTAAACAAGAAATATGGTAATCTATCGTGACATCTCTCCTCAAAAATCTTTTCGAACTAATTTTGGTTCCTTACCATTCTTTCTTAGCTTTTCCTTTTGCGATATTTAATTATTCTTGTTTGTTATTATTATTTAAAATTTTTAAATTAAAAAGTCAATTAACTTTACAAAAAGCTTTAGTTCACGCGTCTTTTATAATTTATTTACAAGAAAATAAATCAACTACAACCAACTTCACGTGTTTTGTTTTTGAAATAAAGTTGTGAAATGGTTGCAAACAAAGTAGTGATTAAAAAATGCATTTTATATGTGATTAGAAATAACTTCTTTGATATCTAAAAATACGCATTAGCCACTTTGGAAGTAATTAAAAAGTGGTTCATATTTTTTGTTGGGTAGTATATGGCTCACACAACATTACTTTCTAAGCTTCATTGTTTGTTCGTTTTTCTAATTTCGATTAATGTACGCTAAAATTCGGTTTCAGTATAAAGTTGGCAACAAAAAATTTACTTGAAAAAAAAATCTTTTCGGCATTGAAGAACGATTTTCGACTACAATAGTAAACAACTTACCATTCAGTCGGTTCTCTCTTGTACTGTTTCTTTAATTGTTAAAAAAGACGTCAAATAAAAACCTTTAGTTTGAAAGTTTTGGTTTAGCTTTGAAATCGTTTTTTATTAGTTGTAGTTATTAGTTGAGATGAACAGGCACCTAAGATTTCCTCGCAATTCGCGACATACAAAGCATACTATGTTTCTATGGAGATGGAAATGGTTTCGGACTTCGTCTTACCCTCAACATAAAGGTCGATTCTGTGACCGGTTATTGGTTGAGATGTTTTCGGAAATCCACGTGATAGCTGACTGTTGTTGCTACCAAAATCGCTGGGAGAGGTGTTGATTTAATAACTGATGCTCCTCCATTGCTAGTGGATGGTTGGACTTCGGACAACCAATATAAGCCTCTTTGTGGTGTTGCTAAACCAAGAGGATGCATCAGCGGTGATTTGTGCTCGGGTAGCGTGGAAAGCCAGTATAGCTGTCGTCTGGTAGATTTCTATCTTGTTGCTGCTGATTTAATAAGAGCTTAGAAAGTTTAACCACTAATAAGGTGCTTATGCATGGTGGGCGATCCATGCCCAAGAAGTTCTAACCTGTGTCTTCGTTGCAAGTAACACAGGTGCCTTTCGGAAAATTCGGGGGTTGGTGATCATTAAACTTCACTCGGTGTTAACCGGTAAATATTTAAATGGAAGCTTAACAAAAGCTTCAAAACCTGAATTTAAGATATATCAACTTGCACCCCGTTTTAATAAATAAAAATTGCTTTCGTTTTTTCGTTCTTGAGGCATTTCTTTGAAAATCTTTG
The DNA here is from genome assembly GCA_956483635.1 of Panzeria rudis. Taxonomy (NCBI): domain Eukaryota; kingdom Metazoa; phylum Arthropoda; class Insecta; order Diptera; family Tachinidae; genus Panzeria; species Panzeria rudis. The sequence goes on along the minus strand of OY101449.1, from coordinate 38,047,897 downwards.
GGCCTTTATAAAATAATACATTTAGGCTAAAACTTGTTGTTGCAAAAGACAGTCTGTAATCATTGGCGTTTCTTAAATTGTATGGCTGTACTTCGGCTACGTTGACCACGTATCGTCGCATGTAGCATGGCAGGTTCCCTGTTTTAATCTTAAATATGAATAGTAGTTGTTGCAGTGTAGCTAGCATGTCCCTTATGTGTCAGTCTTTTGCATCTGAGAATGCAGCTCATGCCTTTATTTTGTAACTTTTGAAGTCTATCCTCTGATTGCCCAAGAAAAGTACAGTGGCTTTTCGTATATTGAACTTTTTATCGGAATGATTGTAGCTTATTTAAGACTATCTGGAAAAAGACTGTTCTGAAGGTTTTCAATTACTAAGTGGTGCAAATATGGTCCTATTAAATCGAATTTTTCTAAAAGCATGTTAACTGAGAGAAAGTTCTGGTCCTTTTTATTGTTCATGGTCTTCATAATGTTCTCGAGTTGTATTACGTTTATAATTTCAAACTTAAAATCCTCGTGTTGATTTTGATTAATATTGTCCTCGTACATTACATAAGGTATGCTGCCTGCAATCTCATTTACACTTTTTACAAAAGATAGATTAAGCACTTCTGTTATTTCTAAATCATCTGTGATAACTTTTCCATTTATTTCAATCTCGTTTACTTGCGAATTCTCCTGCTTCAGCACTAATTTTTGTATATTTCTCCACATGTCTTTCTGGTTAGAACATTAATTAATTTTGTTTGTTAGATAATTTGCTTCACATTTTCTTAATTCAGATTTTTATTTATTTCTTATTAATCTGTATTTTCCACAATATCAATTTCAGACGTTAATATTTTTGCAAAGTCATTAACCGACGTATTTACTTGGATCCGATTAATTTCTCCATTCATTATATACATAGCTTCTCAAAACCGAATTGTTGTATCGAAAAGTTCGAACAGTTTTCGCTTTATTGTGAATGATACTCTTCTGTAATGGCACTTTAATTTCCAGAGTCTCGTAATCACTAATCTTCATTTTAACAGCAGTATTGGCTGTAACACTTTCTTCTATGTTCGTAATTACATGCGTTCGTAACTACATGCGATAGTGAGATTTGCAATTCTGAACTAGTGATTTAACAATCGCTCGTTTTTTAGCACATGGGTGTATGATGGGAAAAGTGCCATGCCTACTTAAAATAATTATTCTTTCTCAACTACTTGACTTAATAGATTCGTATGTACTAAATATTTTATTTTTGTTTTAGATGTTTAATTAATTTTAAACAAAATCTTTACATACAAGATGATCTTTTTATTATAGTTTAATTGGCCAAGTAGGGTTTTATATTACTTTGAATCATAGCTGTTCAATATGAACTCTTTTATTTGAATTTTTCCATAAAATTAAATTAAATTTAAATTTTAGTTCTGTTTAAGACTGAATTTACATTATGAAAATTATACATGAAATTTTTTTAAATTCTGTAAAGTTGCTACGTATTTCACCGTCTGTTTAAACATTGAAATTTTGAAGCAATCGTCTGCAATTTTTTTATAGTTCTCTTAAAATAAAGTTTGTGCGCTCGTTATAAAAACAAATGCATGTATATTTTTAATTAAATATTGGAAAAATTGACAGGTAATAAAATGTATACAAAACACTATTTAAAAAATGCCCTTATATTGTATGGTCTTGAGGCTGTTTCGGGTGCTAATGGAACCAACTTGTCAAGACTTAAACGGATTGTTAATATGACAGTGCGTTTCGCATACAATATTGGTTTTCGTGATCATATCTCTGATTATGTATGCCAGTTTCTAGGCTGCTCGTTTCAGAACTTTCTTGAGTTTAGGAATCTGGTTCTTTTCTATGGTGTCATAAGAACGGCAATCCAATCACCCTTTGTAATAGGTTTGCCTTCTACCGGTCAGTAAGAAATCCACAGATTATTATTCCTCGAATAGCTTGCTATGTTTTTGAAAAATCATTTTTGATTCGTGTTGCCCGATCTTTTAACCGTTTGCCTATTAACTTAAGAAATTTTTCTTTGTCGGTTTATGCATATCGTCGAAAACTACTAGAACTTCTTTCGAAGCTGTCAAACTTGCCGACCACTACTTAGATGGACCTTGGTTGTTATTGTCATCAGTATTACATTTATTTTAAATTATTATGTTTAAGGCTAGGGAGCCATGAAACTAATCCTTATATTTGTATACAAACGTATTCATATTTAGGTATTTACTAAGCGAATGAGTATGAATTTTATCTACTTTAGTAGTATTACTTGTTTTTTTTATATATTTATATAGCACTATTTATTATTGCTACCCTTATGTAATAAATCTTCGGCCTTTTAGGCTTTGTTATTTATTACTGAATTGAATAAATATAAAAATTTTAACAATTTTAAAATATAACCGTCAACGAAAGAAATGAAGACGAAGCAAGTGTCAAAAAAACCGGTTAAAATTGAAGTCATGCCATTTCTCCTCTGTTTGCTTCTCTACACCTATTGTATATAAAACAAAATTTCATACAACAGGCAGAAATTGTGACTATGCAAAAAATATGTACCACCGCAACACAGTAAATAAAAATACAACTCTTCCAAAAGTTTTGTGTCACCATAGTACTGTTTACACAAAAATATGACTTTAATTTCCCAATACTGCATTCATAGTAATCCAATAACGTCACAACATTGCAAATTCAAAATTACGACTTAACGGTCGAAATATTACATTCACAATAATCAGGTACCACTACAATACTGTAAAACCAAAAATGTGACTTTAGTTCACAAATAAATTTAACTCTCTCTCTCTGTTTACATTTAAGTTCTGCTGTTGATATTTTATATGTCTTAGTGTAAAGTAAATCATGAATTATAAAACGATATTGTTTGAGGAATAAACAAATGAATTGCTAAACTTTCTGTTTAAATTGGTAGGATGCATGGAATTTCATATGTATAGTGATCAGTTATACGTGTCTCAAATTAGGGGTTATTGCAAATTCGGTCGAGCAATAGCCACGGATGAGCTTACAGCTTATAAGGGGTGGTTAGACCCGAGGATTACAACACCTGTATTAATAAATCCTCAACGTTGTTCAAAATTTACATATGTATGTACATACACATGTACATATGAACTTGTATGTACATTAAGCCGACTCACCGAAAAAAATGTTACTTCTCTCATATTAAAGATCCGTCTTTTTAATGAGGTTTCCCAAAACATTTGCGGGGTCTAGCGATGACCGCCAGTGAGCTGGACCGTGTCCAAAAGAGGTCTATTTTTGTAGTTTCTTGCATGTTTTGGTATTTTCTCCCAAAACAACATATCGCGACCTTAGTATTGTTTTGGCCCACCGACCATTTAAAAATAAATTGAGTTAAAGGGGGTATATGTATTTTGAATACTTTCTTTCAGAATCCAAAAACTGTTTCGCGAAATTGTTCCTGGTTTCTGAGATATCAGCATTTTTGGGCTCCATGAAAAATCGCCCAAAAATAAAAATGAAAAATCGCCCAAAATTTTTTCAAACAAATTTTGCGTGATTTTTCATTTTGAAATTTTTGGCGATTTTTCATATTAAAAATGTTTCCATGAAAAATCGTCCAAAACTAAATCGCCCAAAAATAAAAATGAAAAATCGGCCAAAAATTTTCCCATACAAATTTAAAGTTATTTTTCATATGAAAAATCGGCCAAAATGTTACACCCAAAAATTCTGGTAATCATCAAAATCGAATATAGAATTTAAAATATTATATTATATTAAATAATTGAAAGTTTCTTTAATGTGTTCCATCTCCATCATTATTTGGCTTCTATAGCAGTAAAAGTTTAAAATCCTTCCACCCGGTCAAAGGCCGGCTACACGGAAAGTCGTTGAAAGCACGTACCAAATTAAGCATTCCGAAGGCTGTTAATATTGAAAATTTTCGTAAGCGAAGACGAGATTTAACATACCATAGAGTTGAAAATCCTTCCGCCCGGCCGAAGGCCGGCTATACGAAAAATCGTCGAAAGCGTTTCTCAAGTTAAACATTCCAAGGTTCACTAATATAAAAAATTTTCAAAAACGAAGCGGATATTTGAAATACCATAGAGTTTAAAATCCTTCGTTCAGGTGGAATCAAGTCTTTGCATCGCTTACGACAATTTTCAATATAAGTTGCCTTCGGAATGCTTAATTTGGTACGTGCTTTCGACGACTTTTCGTGTAGCCGGCCTTTGGCCAGGCGGAAGAATTTTAAACTCTATGGTATGTCAAATCTCGGCTTCGCTTACGACAATTTTCAATATTAGTAGCCTTCGGAATACTTAATTTGGTACGTGCTTCGACGACTTCTCTATGGTATATCAAGTCTGGTTTTCGCTTACGACAATTACACGGAAAGTCTACTAATATTGAAAATTGTCGTAAGCGAAGCCGAGATTTGACGTACCATAGAGTTTAAAATCTTTCCGCCCGGTTGAAGGCCGGCAACACGCAAAGCCGTCGCAAGCACGTCCCAAATCAAGCATTCCGAAGGCTACTAATATTAAAAATTGTCGTAAGCGAAACCAATTTTTGATTCCAACTGCACCAAAAATTTTAAACTCTATGGTATGTCAAACCTCGCCTTCGTTTACGATAATTTTCTATATTAGTGAATCTTGGAATGTTTAACTTGAGATACGCTTTCGACGACTTTCGGTGTAGCCGGCCTTCGGCCGTACGGAAGGATTTTAAACTCTATGGTATGTCAAATCTCGACTTTGCTTACGACAATTTTCAATATTAGGAGCCTTCGGAATGTTTAATTTGGTACGTGCTTTCGGCCACTTTTCGTCTAGCCGGCCTTGGGCCGGGCGGAAGGATTTTAAACTCCACAGTATATCAAATCTCGGCTTTGCTTACGCCAATTTTTTAGATTACTTGCCTTTGGAATATTTAATTTGAAACGCGCTTTTGGCGGACGGAAGGACACTCTATGTGATATGTAAAATTTTGAGCTGCGGTTTCCTTGACGTCTTAAATTTCCGGCCTTCGATAAATGATCATTACTGTATTATATGTTTATACATTTTTTTTGTATCTATGATAATTATCTAAATTACCCTTGGAGAGCCATATTATAATTTTTGCCGATGGAAAATATTGCCTTTTATTCATACTTTTATTGCAATTCAGTAAGAAACGAAGACTATTTATGCTTTTCTGTAAGTTTTTTTTTAATATAAAAACTAAATTACTATAATTAAAAATTTTTTTTTTGTGTTTTTTTAATTTTGGGCGATATTTCATTTTTTTTTTTGGCGATTTTTCATTTTTTTGGGTAATTTTTCATTTTTGAATTTTGGGCGATTTTTCATTTTTTTAGGCGAATTTTCATTTTGAAATTTGGGCGATTTTTCATGGAGCCTCATTTTTGATAAATTTTTTGTAAAAAAAAATTTTTTAAATAAAAAGATACAAATCAGAAATCAAGTAACATACCAAGTTTCATAAATATTAACTTTTTATTACATGTAAATATCTTTTCTAATAACATTTACACGCCTATCTATATTCAATAAAAATTAGAAAATTTTATTGCAATAACAAGTTAATCAATACACAGCAGTTAGTATACACATGGAGCAACAAAAGCTACTTTTTACAAATAAAATAAAAAAGTGACTACTGGAGCACACAACAAGATATTTTACTTTCAGTAAAAAGATGTTAATTTCTATTCGGATTGATGAAAGTTCACAAAAATGTACATTTTTCTTCCAAACATATGTCGGAAGCAGTGGTGAGAATACAAAAAAATTCTATTGGATATATTTTGAGAAAACTTTATGTAAATCTTCTTTGTTGTTTTTCTCCATTCCGACTTTTTGGCATATGGGCCAAAACAATACTAAGGTCGCGATATGAAAAAAATTACATCTTTTGAAAGATCTTTTCAAGCTTCATCCAATGGTGCATTAAACTTTATCATTCATACCATCAGCAATGTATTATTCCATAAAAACCACGATTTTTTAAGCGTTTTTATTACAGGTGCTACTTATATTTATTTTTATTTATTTATTTATTTGTATTCCTATACAACAAGACTTAAAGTCTTATAATTATAGTACAGGATTAGCATGATTGATCAGATATGTAAAATACAAATTATAGAATAGAATAAATATAAATATATTAAAATAATTTTATTTATTTTTTGGTATTATATAATTTGAGGCATTGTTTATTTATTTGTGTTTCTAGTTATTGCAAAAGCTCGCAAGTTTCTAAGCACAGAAACATATAACCAATGCCTCAAATCAAATAATTCCTAAAAAAAAGAAAAATTTATTTTAGTACAAGTAGCACCTGCCATAAAAACGCTTAAAAATCCTGTTTTTTATAGAATATTGCATTGCTGATGGTATGAATGGTAAAGTTTAATGCATCATTGGATGCACCTTGAAAAAATCTTCCAAACGATGTAATTTTTCTATATGTTGTCTTGGGAGAAAATATGCAAAAAACTGCGCAAATGGACCTTTTTAGACACGGTCCAGCTCACGGGCGGTCACAGCTAGGCCCCTCAAATGTTTTAGGAATCCTCATGAAAAAGTCCGGTCTTTAATTTGAAAGGGGTAACAAAAACACATATTTCATCTTCATACAAGTTGAGTCGGTTTAATGTACATACATACGTACATACGAGGGTGGAAAAAGGAAATAGGTAGAAGTAGACGATAACATCGAATGAAATAATAACTTTATTTTTGTATATTGTCCTGCCGAGAGACGAACCCACATAGCCGTGTATATATAAGGGGCAAATGGCAACTCTGGCCTTCTCTCATGTCATTAGCCTGTGGCTAATGGATGACCCAGGATGGTAACAAGACTAGCAATAGATATATTAATATTTATTGCAGCAAATGTCAAAATTATGTTATATCTAATGTAGACTGCTCTGTTTTATACATGTTTATTGCTATCAAAATCTGTCGCAATAATTTAGTGACTTCGAGCCGAAATCGTTTTTTTTTTTTTTTGCTAAATCCGATTCTCAACACATGGGCGTTTGTCTCATTGTCATGCAAATAAAATAATTAGCTGGCATACTTAGTTGTGATCTATTACCAACAAATACTTTTCTTATTAATTATTTTTCCTATTTACAGAGTAAAACCAAAGATACTACGACAGAACGTACCTCATCGTTATCATCCACATCTCATCACCAGTCCTCGTCGTCACAATATCAGCAACATTCTGGAGGTCATCATCACCATCACAGTGCATCAAATCGTAATGAAACGCATTTGTATGGTAGTGGAGGTAATGATCGTTATCACCATCATCCTCGAAGTGCTAGTCCGCCAGCCGCACGTACTAATGCTGCCGATAAGGAGAATCAACCACGCGAAAGTCGTAGAAGGCGAGCTTCTTTGAGATCACGTTCAAGATCACGCTCTCGTTCACGATCGAACGAACGTTTTTCGAGACGTTCAAGATCACGTGATCGCCGTATTAACGAACGTGAGAAAACACAACGGCAATTTCGTAACAAATCACCACCCATGGGTGGTGGAGACTCCAGACATGATCGTAGACGTGGTGGTGGAGGCGGTGGTGGTGATAGACGTCGCATGATGATGAATAATATGGGTGGAGCTTTGCCGGATGATAGATCTCCAAGATTTGGTGGTGGCGATCGTCGTGGTAGTGGTGGGATAGGAGTTGGTATTGGCGGCCCAGTTGGAGCTGGTAATCGTCCTACAAATCGATCACCAATGTCACCGCGTAGTCGTTCGCCTTCGCTGGAACGAGGCGGTAGAACTGGCAAACGGTCTCCCTCCGCTGGACGTTCTCAAGCTCGTAGTGGAGGAAATGGTGGTACTGTAGGAGGCGCAGTGTTATCTCCCGATGATCGTCATCATCACAGCGTTGATGGCGAAAAAAGACAGAGATGTCGCGACTTTGATGAGAAAGGTTATTGTGTTAGAGGCGAAACGTGTCCCTGGGATCATGGTGTTAATCCAGTAGTTTTTGAAGGTCTGAACAATTCTGCTCTAATAAGCATGTCGCTGCGCGAATACAATCCTGATGCTCCTGATCTTTGGTCCCGTTCAGCGCCTCCTACCGGTGCAATTGTTGCCGGTGCCGCCCCTGGAGCTTTAATGGCGGGTGCTGCTGGTATTAATCCCTTTACAGGGGCCGCACGTCCAAGTGCTGTAATAATGACTGGCCCTGCCGGTTCTGTAGGATTTCCTCAAGTGCCTGGATCGGATAAATCCACAAATGGTGTGGGACCTTTGACAGCGGCCGAATATGCACGTACAGCTGCTGCTGCCGCTGCTGCTGGAGCCGGTTTCCGTGCAGCCGCTCCAATGATGCCGTTTCCTTTCAATCCTGCCGCCGTCACAACGCCATTACAACGTGAACTTATCCCAATACCCGTCGTTGATGCAAGCGGTGGCGCAGCCGCAGCAGGCGGAGATGTAACAGCTGCCTTGCAAGCACAAAGTAAAAGACGATTTGAACTCGAAGACTCTGTAGCCATAGCAGATGGGCCAACAAAACGAAAAATTCCAGCTCATAGTCGTTTAGGTCCACGTGTTCCCAGTTTACAAAATTGCTCTTTGGAACTTCGTAAAGTCCCACGGGGTCTTAATACAATAGCTCACCTTAACAATCATTTTGCCAAATTTGGTAAAATTGTCAATATTCAAATTTCATATGATGGTGATCCAGAAGCTGCTATCGTTACTTTTTCCACACATGCTGAGGCGAATGTAGCGTATCGCAGTACTGAAGCTGTACTCAATAATCGTTTCATTAAAGTATTCTGGCATACAGCTGATCCTTCAATGGGCGGTGAAAATAATTCCGCCATGACGCAACAAACAGGAGGTCGCAAAAATAGTCAATACCATTTGAACAATGTTCCTGCGGTACCAACACCTACCGCTGATTCAGCAAAAACCGCCAACACTAGTCAAACGCTATCGTTGGGTACATCAACTGCCAGTAGTAGTTCGGTTGGTGGTGCCAACACCCACGATACCGTCACTACTACAACTGCTAATAGCGGAGCGGCAACAACAGGAACGGTGGCCGCAACTCATGTGCCTCAACCTTCTCTCCGTCTCAAAAATAATATACCACCACGTACTGGTGGTGGCGGTATTCAAAGTGCTGTTTTCCGCAAAAAGCAGGAAGAACAAGTTAAGGCTGTGGCACAGCTGGCCAATGGATTGCGTAAACGCAAACAGGAACTTCTGCAAAGCTATGTGAAACAAATGAAGTCCGCTTTAGAACTAGTCGAACGCTGTGAACCCACAGATCCTCAACGTGGTCAGACTTTAGCCACTATAAAAGTACTTCAAGAAACCATCGATAAATTGCGCAAAGAAATTGCCGCAGAACAAGAACAAATACAGGCTCAAATACAAAATCAAAATCAGCCACCACCACCTAAAAAATCAAAGGAACAACAAAAGAAAGAACTACTTGATATCGAATTGGAATTATTTGCCCAACAGCAAGAGGGCAACGATACAACTGCCATACAAAAACGTCTTGATGAATTACAACGCAGTTTAGGTATTGTTCCCGGTACGGCTGCTACTATTGCCGGCGGTATCGGCTCACCTATAAGTGCGGGCAAACAGGGCCATTATATCCCAGGTGGACGTACAATATCAAGGGGTAGAGCTTCATATCCTGAAGGATCGACTCGCGTAGATCGCCGCCCTAAAACTATTGTTGTTACAGGATTCTCCAGTGAAGATGCTGACTTTGTGCTGGGCCATTTTAAGGTAAGTCAATTGTTGGGAATTAAAAAAAAATTTAATTTTGACACAAATTAACTAAAATGGATATTTATGGATGTGATATGGATAAACTAAGACAATCCGTCTTTTTTAACCGACTTCAAAAAAGAAGGAGGTTATCAATTCGTCTGTATGTTCTTTTTTTACTTTTTTTATGTTTGTACACGCATAACTCTGTCATTTGTGATCCGATTTTCAAAATTCTTTTTTTATTTGAAAGGGTTTGACAAAAATTGGCCCCAAAATTTTTTGTTGAAAATCGGAGGGGGAAATTTGCATCCCCCCATGCATAACTCTGTCATTTGTGAACCGATTTTCAAAATTCTTGTTTTGTTTGAAAGGGTTTGACAAAAATTGGTCCCAAAATTTGCTTGTCGAAAACCGGAGAGGGAAATTTGCTCCCGCCCAATCCATAACTCTTTCATTTGTGAACCGATTTTCAAAATTCTTTTTTGTTTGAAATGGTTTGCTAGCAGTTTGGCCCAATAATTCTTCTTCAAAATGGGAGGGGAAAATCCATAATCTTGATTTTAATATAAATGTTCACGGTATCATTTAACATTGTTTTATTTTCATGACTGCATTTTATTTCCTATGTAGCATTTTGGTGAAATTACTAAACATGATATGGATTTGGAAAAACCTCAACTAATATTATCTTATGCCACTCGTATAAATGCAGAGCAGGCGATTTTACGTGGAAAAGTCTTTAAAGATAAACGTCTACAAATTGCCTGGGCGCCAGTAGTGCAAACACCAACAGTAGCCACAACAGCCGGTAATAAGACAGCCACTCCTAATGTTGATAATAAAACGACGAGAATAGATGCGAATAAATTTCATCCACAAGAAGCTCAAACAGCCATTACATCATCACCAACTTATAGCCCAGCAAATAATGATACAGATGCTAATAATACAGATACATTGCCGGAACTAAGGCTGGAAGATGAAGAGGAAGATGAGGAATCCGAAGATCGTTCGTGGCGCCGTTGATTTTCAATATTCAACAGTACACGCAACATTAGCAACAACAACACAAATATATGCAGCCATACCAACTGTAACCAGAGTCTGAGATGTAGAGTCTAATCGCCCCTTCCCTTCTTTATTAAAAGAAAAGAAAATATGTAGTGTGTCAAGTAAGTGATAGAAGAAGCCCCGTAAAGTTTGTGAATTAGTTGATGAAATGAGGTTAATAATTGTTGTTATCAAATAGCACATATTTTGTAGATTAATACATAATTACTTTTTGTATACTAGGAGAAAAAAAGGAGTATAAGAAAAACAAAACATCCTTAAATACTTTTTTAGTGCTAAGCTAAGAGCGCTTTCTCTGAAAAATTCAAATCAAGAAAAATATAGAAATTTACAATAAGGTTTGTTATAATATAAACAAACTTTTTCTACCAGACAGAATTCTACTCTATACATAATTAACATGCATATAACGATTATACGCATAACTATATACATGAGAAATCATACATAGAAATTAAAAAAATTAACTAATAAAAATAAAATTCAACAAAAATCATAAAAATGATTGTTCTTAAATTTAAGAAAAAATTTAAAAGGATACATATGTATAAAAGATATATAAAAAATGTGAAACATTTTATTTGTAAATTTCTCTATTATTAGAAGGTCTTTCTGAACCAATATACTTCCAATTTAGTTTTGCTGTCTCCTCTCTCTCTCTCTCTCTCTGTCCAACTTTTCATTTTGGCTTTTAAGAAAACAAAGGGATCTAAAAAATGTGTTTAATAAAGTTTGGCAAACAAATAATTGATTTAACTTAAATAAAGATAATTAAAAATACATATTTTTAAACACTCATCTCTACCACCAGTAATTTATTATACATATACTAGATATTGTATATCTTAACTTGCTAATGATACTTTTTCTTTTTAATTTCCTTTTCGTTTAATCTTATTATAATATTATAATTATTTTTAATCAAATTGTTTAGTTAAGCGTTTTTATGTTGAATTATTTTACTTATTAATATTACATTGAATATATATTTACGATTAATAATTCATTAAAAACAACACAAAAATAAAGCAAGAGTGTATTTATACCAGAAAATATATGTTTAAAAAATCAAATTTCACAGCAACTACAAAAAAAATTTAATAAAAACTATTAACAAAAAAAGAGTAAAACTAAAAAAGCAAATAAAATTTAACATTCAAGTAAAAAGTAAATATACAAATTGAAAATATATCAATATTAATGATGATCATAAATAAATAAAAAAAAATATATATAGATTATTATTTGCTATTAAATTTCACATAAATCATAATTTTGTTTTATTCTGGTTGGGTATTGTGCTAAGAAAAGTAAACTTATTAAATGTTGAAGCTGTTGCTTCATTGGGAGTAAAAAAGTTTACCGTTATAAAAAAAATCAATATATATATATATATATATATATATATATATATATATATATATATATATATATATATATATATATATATATATATATATATATATATATATATATATATATATATATATATATATATATATATATATATATATATATATATATATATATATATATATATATATATATATATATATATATATATATATATATATATATATATATATATATATATATATATATATATATATATATATATATATATATATATATATATATATATATATATATATATATATATATATATATATATATATATATATATATATATATATATATATATATATATATATATATATATATATATATATATATATATATATATATATATATATATATATATATATATATATATATATATATATATATATATATATATATATATATATATATATATATATATATATATATATATATATATATATATATATATATATATATATATATATATATATATATATATATATATATATATATATATATATATATATATATATATATATATATATATATATATATATATATATATATATATATATATATATATAGATATATATAAATATATATATATATATATATATATATATATATATATATATATATATATATATATATATATATATATATATATATATATATATATATATATATATTGGGTGTTTTTTATTGAGGTATAGAACTTTAAGTTGGCATCACTTTTTTAACTGGCGGCCATTTTGTCAGCTGTCAAGTGATTAATATTTAGTTTGGTTTGCCATTTCATCATGAACAGGTTGACAAAAGAACAACGCTTGCAAATCGTGCAAATTTATTTCGAAAATAATGGTTCAGTTCGCGAAGTTTACCGCAAGCTCCGTCCATTTTATGGTCGACATAATCGTCCATCAGAGCAATTAATTCGGTTAACCATGGATCGTTTTCGCACTACGTTTACTCTATGTGATAATACGCATCCGCAGAGACGTCGAACAGTGCGCACCGAAGAAACAATTGCCGCTGTAGAGCAAAGTGTTGAAGAGGACCCGAATGAATCGATTCGCCACCGTGCACAGCAATTGGAGCTTTGTCTATCAACTTTATGGAAGATTTTGGACTATTTGGTTCCCGAATTGGATGGCATAAATGTGGATGAGTTGTGGTTCCAACAAGACGGCGCTACATGCCACACAGCGCACGTCACAATCGATTTATTGAAGGAAACATTCGATGAGCGCATAATTTCGCGGAATGGACCTGTCAATTGGCCACCAAGATCGTGTGATTTGACACCATTGGATTATTTTCTTTGGGGATATGTGAAGTCGCTCGTCTACGCCAACAAACCAGAAACGTTAGGGGACTTGGAAGCCAACATTCGTGGCGTTATTGCCAACATACGGCCCCATATGCTCGAAAAAGTGGTTGAAAATTGGACCTGTAGAATTGGCTTTATTCGAGCCAGCCGCGGCGGCCACATGCCCGAAATCATATTTAAACATTAATGGCATAAAATTATCCTTCCAATAAAGCCAAATTGATGGACATTAAAACGATTTTCATGTGTTTTATTTCAATTCGAAGTTCTATACCTCTAAAAAAAACACCCTGTATATATATATATATATATATATATATATATATATATATATATATATATATATATATATATATATATATATATATATATATATATATATATCAATTTGAAATCATTTTTTAAATCATTGATTGCAATCAAATATTGTTGAAATCATGTGACTTCAATCAATTTCCCTGATATCACTACTATAGTGTAAGTCCAACAAAATGGTATAAAAAACTTACCAAAACGTAGGTTTGTTAGCCATTTCATGCAGTTTTTTAATTATCAGAGTAAGCTTTATTTCTAGAAGAATGAGTATCATTTGAAGAGAACGATGATTTTGATTCTAACTTAATTTTGATTGCAATCATTGGATTTTATTGCAATCAATTGGAATGATTTCAAATTGAGATCATGAAATCAAATTTACGATTTTTATTGCAATCAAAAATTAGCAATCATTAATATGAAATCATGTGATTGCAATTAAATAGATTGCAGTCTTTCACAACTCTGATATAGCCAATGCTTAAGTCCATGTTCATATGAGTCCAATTTTGTTTCTGCAACTTAAATTTTCTTTTGAAGTCCCATTCGTGACCATATAATGCAGTTATTGTTGACCATATAATGCAGCTTTTGTTTTTTTACATAGTTTGTTGTTGCTTGATATTACGAAGAAGAAAACAAAAGAGAGTTGCATGTACATGAAGCAGTGTACCCCTTCTCACTTCTCTCCCCTAAACTCAAAAGTTGCGCAGCAAAAGTGGTCTCATATGGATATAGACTAACCACCCACAAATAAATTTCATTTCAAATAAAACTATAGCAATATGTCAATTAATAAATTTTTTAAAGGTAAATAAATTATTCCCCCTTATCGTGGTTGGCGTTTTTGTGGCGAAAACCAGGCGTTTTGTACTAGATTAAAGAAATATGTGGCTTATTTTCTTTAATCTACTACAAATTGTCGAATTTGAAGTAGAAAAACGCCAACCACGATAAGGCCCATTATATAATATGTATTGTACATGGAGAATCGGTGGCTGTTTTCCAGGCGACATAAGCCGCTGTTTACATTGGGAAACATTTGTCGTCGAACATTTTCTTTTGCGTTAGAGTGATGAAGTAGAAATATATACCACTTGTATTCCTATCTCGCTCTTTTGCACTGAAAAATAAAGTTTTCGGGAAACAATGTTTTCCAGTGTAAGTCAGCACCAAGTCTGCTTTTACACACATCAGTTTTTCTTGAAGCAACTTTTATTTTGTAGTGAGAAAGAGTGAGAGAGGAATGCATGATTTATATTCCTCTCGCTCTTTCTCACAAGAAAATAAAAGTGCTTCAAGAAAAACTGATGTATGTAAAAGCAGACTAAGCCAACCTTTTTTTTTGGCGGCGGCTCGGCTGCCTAAATTTATCGGCGGCTCGACTCAGACCGCGCAGGACAAAAGGTAAACAATTGTTATCGAAGTTATCGGTTTTTTATTATTACGAATGCGTGTTTATAGTAAATGCAAAATTTATTTTTATTGGCGGAAATATTAAAAACAGACCAATTGGCTGTAAAGTAATGTAAATTTAAATGCTTAAAGTAATAAAATGTTATAAATTTTATTTGCCTAAAAGATGCTATTCTAATAAGGAAAAAATTATAGAAATGAAGTATTTAAATGTGGCGGAAAAAAATGACGCAGCCAAGACAATTGCCGGTCAGTTGTCCAACGGAACGGCCAGAAGAGTAAGTTGAAACATATTATTTTGGATAACAGAAATATGACCATAGTGTGTTGTGCCACAGCGTGAAGGTCTTTCCGTTTATAATAAAATATATGAATTTGAAGCAGCTGTTCTGGGTAGAAAAAGCAAAATGGTCATGACTTCAGTTTCAGGCCATTTAATGACATTTGAATTTCTAAGTTCTTATCGTAATTGGAATAATGTCGATCCTCAGAGTTTGTTTGATGCTCCCGTACGTAAATCTTGTAGTGAAAACTTCACTCCTATTAAACGCACTCTAGAACGTGAAGTACGAAATTGCCAGGGTTTAATAATATGGACAGATTGTGATCGCGAGGGCGAAAATATCGGCTTTGAAATTATAGATGTTTGTCGAGCCATTAAACCCAATATAATCGTATATAGAGCAATTTTCTCTGAAATAACTGGTGCGTCTGTCAAAAGGGCCTTACAAAATCTAGCTCAACCGGATAAGAAACAAAGTGATGCAGTTGACGTGCGTTCTGAATTGGATTTAAGAACTGGTGCTGCCATAACGCGTTTTCAAACAATGCGCTTGCAGAGACTCTTTCCAGAGAAAATTTCTGATAAATTAATTTCTTACGGCAGTTGCCAAATACCCACACTGGGTTTCGTAGCAGAACGTTATAAGGAAATCGAAGCATTTGTTTCCGAACCTTTTTGGAAAATTAAAGGTAAGAATGTACTTTTGGAAATATGTGCTAAATTTGATTGTACATATGTATTATGAAACGAAAACAGTTTAAAATACGTTTGAAACAGGCTTGCTATTTTAGCATTTTTAGTGCTAGGATTTATATATACTTATGTCCTTTATTTATTCACATATCTTACAATATTATACATTGCACACTATAAATAAACAAAATATTCACGCGAAAAATAGGGCGCTAACGAAATCTCCATTAACTTCTGTTTCTAGCTAGCGATTTAATTTGATTCCAAGAAAGTCCTGCTGTTTCGTGTTCAGACGTAACTCCTCGTCTCAAGGTGTTTCGTGGTCGTCCTTTGCAACGCTGGCCCTGCGGGTTCCATTCCAAGGCTGCTCTAGCTATCTCAAAGCTTGGGCTTCGTAAAATATGGCCAAGCCATGTCCATTTTCTTTTCAATATTTCGGCGCTTACGGGAATGCAGTTTACTTCCTGCCAGTATATTTTTAATATCTGCCTGAGATAGCGATTTATAAAACTTTGAAGCTTATTTTGCGTAGTTTTTGTAAAACTCCATGTTATTCTCCATTATATTCTCAGTTTTGTCTTCTTTGAAATACTGTGCGACAGCCAGATTTTGCGTAGACTAAGAAATGCAACCCGCGCTTTGTTAATGCGATCGAATATGTCTTTATTTATTTTACATCCGATGTCAGTGAATGATTCAACGTCCTTAATTATTTTACTTATTTTAGTACTTATTTTGTTAAGACATATCAACAAATTGTAACTACTTTCAAATAATGAGAAAAATACGTACTAATTTTATTAAAAAATAAGTATAAGCTATAATTTGAAGCATAGTAATAAGATAAATAAGCATCACTAATTACTTTGTAACCCATTTTTAAAGTACTACCGATTACAAAAATGACAAAACTTTTTGCTGGGAAGTCAATTATGCGAGCATTGCAATTAAGCGGAACTCATTTAAGCGTGTATTTGTGTATTTTTCTGTACTTTTTATATGGGAAATTTTCATGATATTATTTTTCGATCAATTAATCAGGTAAATCAATTAAGCGGGGAACAATTAAGCGGAAACTACTGTAATAAAACTGTAAAAGGAGCGTGCCTGCACATGAAATATATTTTGAAACTTATTATGGTGGCGTAAACAGTAATCGATGTAGAGAACGAAACACCAAATTTTGGAATTTTTGTCTGTTTGTCTGTCTCTCCGAACACGCTTCACGCAAAAACCACCGAATGGATTTTTATGAAATTTGGTATGGAGGTATTTTAGAGTCCTGATTCAAACTTAGGGCACTTTTTACCGCGCTAAAATATATCATATCTAAGTTAAAATAAAAAAAAAACGAAAATATACCCTGTTTTACTAATATAAATGTTGTTGGAAATTGGAAAGATGTTTTAGTTTTTTTTTAACGTTGGTAGCACCGTTTATTTTGCATAACGGTAGCTTTAACCAATATGTAAAGAATAAAGTGAACTTTAAGCGTGCGAAGCGGGCGTGCACATCCAGTACCTAATAAATTTTTCTCTTGATAACAATTTGACGGTTATCATGAAAAAAATTTGTCAGGTCTATACTAGGGTTATCGATTATTCGACATTTTCCATAAACTGGTTTTCGAATAGTTCGACTATTTGAAATTTTAGAAAACCCGGTTACGGGTTTTTTGTGAGAAAGTTGTAATACAAAAGTTTTGATTTTAATTTGCTTAAAAAAAGAGTTAACAATTCATTCAAATACTATCCACATAAAAACATAACTTTGAAAATAAGGCCAAGTTTTTATCCAAAAATTTCGGCCGTTAAAAGTACTGAGACCTAAATGAGGATCAAGTTCTTGATAGGTACTATACCGTCTAATTTCTAAGAAACCTCTTAGCTTCGCAACATTTTCCCCAAAATTATTCCCAATATTACACGCAATTTACATTGTGTATTTTCTGCTTGACTGGCTTGGCTTTCAAGGCAGGCTTTTATATTTTGTGAGGGAGGTGTGGAGAAGGCAGCGGCGTAAGAAAAAATGCACGGATTGAAATTTGAGGAGTTTTTTGATATTGCTCTTTGTCATTTTCGTACTCTCAGATCTTTTCTGGCCTAATTCGTCAAATAGATTTTAAAAATCGCCAAAAGTTGCCAAAATATATTTTATGCAGTTTTTCGTAATAATATTTTATAAAAAATTTCAGAAAATCGACAAAGGTAGAAAAAATATCGCCGAAAATTGCTTCTTGTAAATTTTTTTCAACAAAATTCATATAAGAAAAATGGTTACATATAAGAAAAATAGAATGAGGTCTAATGTATTGTATATATTTAAAATTGTCATCAGATTAGTCATCCTGTTTAAAAAAAAAAACATTGTATGAAGTTGCAAGTTTTCAATATAACAAGGTGCAAAAAATGCAATATATTGGCGGTATTCAGTGTTTGATGCAAAAGTTTTCTGGCGCTTATTAAATTATCGAAATAACATTAGCGGATTTTAGTTTTTAATCCAAACGATCTTGCAAAAGTGAGAATGTAAAATATCGTAGGTTTTCTATGAAATCCAACAACAATTTTGTGTATTTTGCTTATGTTATTCATAAAAAAGCTACGATATTTTGCATTTGCACTTTTGCAAGACCATTTGCTGAATACTGAACTCAAAATAATTTTCCTGAATGATAAACGTTTGGTATAGGCGCTACGACAATGAGTTCTTGCTGCAAAAGGAAATTAGAAATCGTCAGCAATTGCCGCAAGAGTCTTTCCATGACTTATAACGCCGTGATCAGGCTGAGAAATCAACAAAGATGTCCGCATTCAGAGGAAAAAATTAGTGGAAATAATGCAAAGCAATTTAAAACCATCGCTGGCACAATTATTATTCTCTGTAAAAATTGAGAGCTTAAATGACTTCTGGCAGCAGGCCAAAAGAGCCGAAAATGTTTGGGGCAGTCAATGGACATCATTTCAGCCGAATTGCTATCTACCACCCAGTTTGCTAATTGATTCTGAAAATACTAGTTTAATTCTAGGTAACTCAAAATACGATAATTCAACACAACAAATACAAAAACCTTAAGTCAAAATTGAAATACATGATTCATGTACGAACGTCTAACGTGTTGGTTGTTCTTTTAGAATTGTTCGTGCTTATTTTTCGTTGCGAACGCCATCTTTTTTTCTTCGGGAAATTTCTATAATACATTTTTCTCGGATTTCAATTAAATTTGGCTTTGAGCGACTTGGTTTTTGGTACACTACAGAAGAGGAAGATGGATTATGATCCGTACGGGTTGGACACCCGTCTGGGAAAGGGTCCGCCTCCTAAATTATCCAGGACTAGGGAAATAAAGGGAAATGAGACGATGACAACGACGAATAATGAATTTGAAGAATTTGCTAGCAGCATGATGACTGGTGAGAAGGCAACTGGTGCTGAATCGATGGTAAGGATGCGGCAGAATGATATGGATGAGTGGGTATATACATCATTTGAAATGCCAACAAAATATGATGATTACCATAGTGGACCATACGTAGTGTACGTGGATACAGAAAAAAGAGAACCGAGTATACCGATCAATCAGTTCAGATTATCGAAAAAACTCATCGAATTAAATATAAGTGGAATTGAGTCAGTAGTTAAGATAGGATATTGCCGGTGCAATAGTTTTTCAAATCTGGACAAGCGGCAAACGATTTTGTTAAGAATAAAAACATTATAGACGCGGGTTATATACCGCACATCTTCACACACCTTCTCACTAAGACAGGAATAATTTTCAATATCTCCGAGGAATTGTCTATGGCGGAATTATTCGGATTTGAAGTTCGCAGGAAAATGGACTTGGCTTATTCAAAAGTAATCACCAGACTATTTATACCTTTTGGACAATGTTATAACTGCTATGGCTTTAACAATCTGGCTGAAAACTGTAAGCAGAAGGAAAAAACTTCTGGCCAATGTTTCAAAAAGCACGCATATGATACAGAATGCACCGCAGATATTATTCAATGTTGTAACTGCGGTGACAATCACCCTTCGACATTCAGACAATGTCCTGCCATTTATACCTTTTGGACAATGTTATAACTGCTATCGCTTTAACCATCTGGCTGAAAACTGCAAGCAGAAGGAAGAGACTTGTGGCCAATGTTTCAAAAAGCACGCAAATGATGTAGAATGCATCCCAGATATTATTCAATGTTCTAACTGCGGTGACAATCACCCTTCGACATGCAGACAATGTCCTGCCAGGGAGAAGACACTGAATTTGAAACGCATCATGATTCTCGAAAACCTTAGTATCAAAAAGGCTAGATTAAAATACGCCGGAATAATTGGCGGCAACCTCTTCGAGATATTAGGTGACGAGGGGATGGAAAATTACTTCCCACAACTGCCAACCACTAACAATAATAGAAAAACACTGCATAATGCTACTGAAGCTGCTAAATTTATACACAAAACAAACTCATTTGCAAAGATAGTTAAAAATACTTAGAATAGAGAACGTGAGGCTGCAAACGCCGAACGTAACATGGATCAATTGAAATCTTTGACCAAAGATACGAACAATCCATTAGGGGACAGAGAGATTATATCCAATCCACATTCGATTTCTGAAGTAGAAAAAATGGCCACACAATTCAAGATGGCGACCAAATCCTTCTTCGGCAGATGGGGTGACAGTAATATTTCGACGAATGACAGAAAATTCATTGGATAATTAGCCTAAGCAATAGATAAAGTTTTATTAAGGAAAGACAGAGACTCGATTGCTGCATCCATTAGTGATGCAACTTCGATTTTCTAGTCTTAAAAATTTTTCAAAATGTTTTTACAGTATAATATACAAAGTTTATCTAAGAGAGGAAATAAGAGGTCTTAGAAATTTTTTTAGAAAGTAAAAAAGATTGATTGTGTAGCTCTATCAGAGATTTGGATGAGAGATAACAGCACTGTCATTTATATCAGGAAAAATATCATATTCAGAATTAATAATGTTCCGGCTAGTTGTGAAGCAGTATCGAACTCCACATTAAACCTCTCCCACAATTTCAACCTGATCTGCATATACATACATGTCACCTGATGTTTCTCTGACCGATTCTGAATTTCCTCTGGATGCAATTATGGACTCATTTTCCGACTTGAATGCCAAATCTACCTTATGGGGTAACCCCAAGATCAAATGCTAAAGGCTTGGCGCTAGAAAACCTGGCAATGGAACACAGCTTTCAAATTATTAATAACGAATCCATGACTTTTATAGGCCCCAACAACCAATCAGCAATTGATCTATCACTGGTCAAAAAATAATTTACAACAGACCTTTTAGAACTCTGGAATCTATGGACATTGGAAACGATATAGATGAAATGCACAACAATTTTAGGGAGGCTATTAAAAATAACACTGTTATACTTAAACTTGGTCATTCCTTTGTGGCAAAGGTCTGGTGGGACACCAAACAAAGGAAGAAAATCGGTAATTCGTGGTCCCAGGAAGATAATGAAAAATATCTTGAATTAATTTGCAATACAAACAGTCGACTTTCTGTTCACACTACGAGGTCCAATGACCTGAACTCGAATGCAGCTAATACCCACCATCACAACAGCTCGGTTAACTTACCAACTTGCATCCATTCTTCATTACCGGTATCACCTTGTAATCCTAATCCTGCTCGTCACAATGAATCAATTTTATCCAGTCCTTTTTCACCATCATCACCATCCAGAGCATCAAACACCTCTTCAGTTAACACGCACCTCAACCCAGCCTTGCCCTTGGACCCCTCTGACCCCACAGTTGCGGATGACGGACAAATCTCAGAAGGAGACTTGCGCAATTCCTCTTATACTAGAGACTCGATAACAACCTTTGATTATTTTGATTTTATGAAATTTCTTAAATTTCTTAAATTTCTTAAATCCAGAAACCTCGATTCGGCAACCGGTCCAGACGGGATATCATATAGGATGATTTTATGCCTGAATGAACTTAATATCAGAAAACTCTTTCAGACTCTTAGAAATGTATGGAACTCAGGTTTAATTCCGACGACATGGAGATCAATCAGGGTCCAACCGATTCCCAAGAAACAGGATAACAGTGGCATATGTATGTATATAATCACAGGCCAATATGTTTACTTTAGGTATTGCTTAAGTGCGTAGAAGGTACCATAAAACCATCGCTAGAGGACCATGTCAAACGGAACAAACTTTTACCTAACAGGCCTTTTGCTTTTCGCAAGAGACTGGGTACCACCAACGATCTACTAAATACCATACAATACCATCGCCTCAGAGGATAAAAAGTTGCTGCAGCAGTAGTGGATATTAACAAAGCATATGACTTTGTCAGCATATCTATTTTGAAACGAAAATTGGAGATTATGAAATTTGATAGAACGACCACAGAATGGATCACCTTCCTCCTCAATGAACGCTACCTACTGATGGGAAAAGCAAGAAAGGAAACTAATCGGGGCATGGCGCAAGGTAGTTGACCAAGCCCGCATCTTTTCACGGCAGACTTACACAACATTGAAGATGAAAACTCGTACATCTTTCAATTTGCAGATGATTTTGTCATCCTGGTCCTTGGGAACACCTGGATCAGGGCTAGAGAAAACCTTCAACATAAAATATTAGAATTCAACGACAAGTCCAAAGAAATCAACCTTGAAATCAATCTAACAAAATCCAGTGTGACGGCCTTCGGGAAACGCTACTCAGATCTATATATTGTCATCGATAACACTCTCATCTGTCAGGTAAAATCGCTTAAGTACCTGGGCCGTATCATCTCAGCCAATAATTCGACCTCCCCTCACTCGACACAAATTGTAGAAAAGATAAATCGTACCTGTGCATTTTTGTATACTATAAACGGCTGCCTTTTTGGTGTAGACCCTGGGAGGGCATTGCTGTTATATAAGACCTTCGTTCGATCTAAAATGGAATATGCGGCTTAATCAATTGCTAACATCTCTAAAACTGCCATGTCAAGAATTAAAGTTTCGGTCAACATTCACCTGTGGGAGGCCTTGGATCTCATTATATCGACTCCTGTCCACATTATATACCACATGGCAGCTGAACTACCGTTTGGAAATTGCGACGGCCAAAGAACTAATAAAAGTTTTTCAGATGAAACTACCCATAGTAGAAATGTTAACTCGCTAGAGAACCCAATTGACACTAGCTACTATAAAGTATATTTTAAATACAGGAATATTTTTGATGACCTAGAGCCTCATTTTGAGGAGAAAAAATCAGATAAGTTACATCTGTCTGAAAAATTTTCTGATCTAGACAAGAATTGTATTAGTGTGGACATGGCTAAAAAGCTTTTTCAGGAAAAGCGTAACAAACTGGTAAGTTGTGGGATGGACATCTATTTCACCGACGGTTCCGTTAAGGAAAACCTTTCGGGAGGAGCCATATACCATCCGAAGTCCAATACCATGCAAATGTATAAAGCCTTCAGAACCTTTTCATCGATGTCGATTGAACTGCTTATGATCATGAAAGCGATAGAACATGCCATCTCCATTGGTTCATATAAAATTGCAATCTTCACCGACAGTAAGAGCGGCATTTTGTCTCTCAGAGGAGACAAAATGGACGGGACTGGCACCAATTTACATAAACTTTTGGCCTTAGAGAGTAGAATATCGGTGGTTGAATTGCACTACATTCCCACACATCGAGGTATTGCAGGCAACGAACAGGTAGATGATGCAGCTAGAAGAGCAATAATGGATGGTGAGCTCATCAATGTCAAATGGACGAAAAATGGGGCGATTAAAGAGATTAAACGTAGATTGCGAAATGAATGGGAACGAGAATATACAAATACTACCCGTTCCAAGAGCGTTAGATATGGCAGAATTTTCCCTGATTTAGTTAAAAATCCTTGGTTCATGAGCAACACCATAGAAATGAAAGCAACTTATATCAAAATCATCAACATATTACTTGCGAGTCACTCATTTAGCCCACAATCACTCTTCAGATTACACGTTAACGACGACAACATTTGTCACATCTGCAATGAGATTGATTATGACTCACACATAATCTTCAGCTGTACCAAATATAACTCCATTAGGCCCAGATTTCCCACTCTGGGAAATTATAATTGTACCAACACCTTTTTTGCTGAAAGGAACCCCTCTGAATTCAAGATAATTACTGAATTTTTGGAATTAATAGATGTCAGGTTGTAAAGGAAGAAATTGTTGATGGCGGTATAACCTAAGGTTCAGCCAAGTAAACCTACCATCCCTTGTGTTGCAAGGGGCACGGATTAATTCCAAAACAAACAAAAAGTTCAAATAGTGATAATAATAAAATAAGTAAACCGCTGAAGAAGGCATTCTACCAGGCCTGCTGAAGAAGGGAACGCAGAAGGCCTTGGCTGGCTAGGACATCGTGTGTAAAAAATGTATGAGTATGGAATGGGGTAATAAGGCCTTGTGTCTGACAAATAAGGGCCTGCTTACTACTACTTTTCGCCGCTGGGTGTGAAAAGCTGGGGCCGAATTACCGCATACGTGATGAAGTAAAATTGTTCGAAAATTTTCTTTTTGGTATTACGGCATACGATAATCTAGTAGCTGCTGTTTAAATTCCACTCGTTATCACTAGAGCGATCGAATACAATATTTTCTTTTATTGTGTTTGTTTTGCAAAAAAGCATGGAACATTACCTATAAACCTTATTACAGTTGGCCAATCGACTTGGTTGTTGTACTAGCTGCTAGAAACACAAAATTTTTCTTTAATGTATTACAAATTTTTAGTCGATTCAACAACCGGTATAATACAAACTTGGTACACTTCTTAAACATTTCCATACGTTAGCTATCGAATGCGGTAATCCATCCATTCGATACGTGACGAAATTTTATTCGATACGAAAGCTTACTCGATAACGAATGCGGTAATTCGGCCCCTGTTTCTGCAATACAAACAGTAGACTTGAGTAGAAAATTTATATGAAAATTACTCAAGTTTCTGAGTGATTTTCATAAAAAAATTTTTACTCAAGCCGGCCGTCGGGATTGTGGAAACAACACTTTAGTTCTTTGAGTGATTTCTATACAAATTTTGTTCTCAAATCAATCGTTTAGTTTACGACAACCACACTTTGTGTTTTTGTGGCATTAAATAATATCCATGGAAATAATATCCATAAAAAAATGGAAATAAAGTCAATGAAAATAGTATTATACAGTGAATATTGTTTGCATAGTCAGTCTTCGGACGGGCTTAAGGGCTTTCTCCTCTGGTTATGTCAAATATTGGCTTCCCTGAGTAAAGATTTTTGGCTAGGCAGAAAATCTTTACTCAGCGAAGCCACTATTCGACATACATACCTAGATCATGGCCGTTATTGTATGCCACCATTTTTTTTTATTTGGAATTATACGTAGTATATGGTTAGTTTATACATATTTTATATTTTTACAATTTAGTTACCCACACTATCGATGATTTGACGGTTGAATTTCTTTGGGCACGCACACGTCTTTTCGATAAGCAGGCCTGTGAAGATTATTATTTACTTGTTATTGCAAATCCCATGGCCACAGTAGAAAGTGTTACGGTGAAGCCTAAAAATAAATGGCGTCCTACACCTTTAGATACAGTAGAATTGGAGAAACTAGGTTCTCGCAAATTGAAATTGTCCGCCAAAGAAGTTATGACTATTGCTGAGAAGTTATATACAAAGGGTATAATCAGTTATCCACGAACAGAAACGAATATGTTCTCGAAGGAAATTGACTTAAAGTATGTTAAATTAATAAAAAGTAATGATTCTTTTAGAGAAATTATGAAAACTTGTTAAAATCTTGCAGATCCCTTGTAGAACAGCAAACTGCTCATAGTGTTTGGGGTTCGTTTGCCCAACGTGTTGTGGAATGGGGACCAAATCCCAGAAATGGCAATAAATCAGATCAAGCGCATCCACCGATACATCCTACTAAAATGGTACCGAGTAAGTAACCCAAACTAAGGTTCCTTTTCCAAAATCCAGAAGGTCAAATTGAGCAGAAAACTTATGTAAAATATCCCCAGTTTTCTTTAATTTTCATAACATAACCTAACATAACATCCATACAAATATTGTACTCAAAAGATTCGTCTGGATTGAGGAAACCGTACCTAAATAATAAAGAGCAAGTTGGTAAAAGTTTGCAGGTACTTCATGTTTATTTTAATGAAAGGACTTTAAACTGTGAATTTTGAACTATATTTCAACATTACAAATAAAAAAAAATACATGACCACCGTATATGTCTCAATTTATTTTGTTGCTGTAGTCTCGAAATATAGTATATTTAAAATGGGTTTACATTTAAAAGGGCACTTTAATACGAAGCGTGAACTACCCTACTATTTACAAAAAAGTAAGATTAATTGCATGATTGACTATTTTCTAGATTTGGATGGCAATGAAGGTCGTGTATATGAATTAATTTGCCGTCATTTCTTGGCATGCGTTAGCAAAGATGCTGTTGGATCTGAAACAATTGTAACGATAACAATAGAAGGCGAAAAATTCACAGCAACTGGTTTAGTTATTTTTGAACGTAACTATTTAGATGTTTATATATACGATAAATGGAATGCTAAACAAATCCATAAATATGAACAGGGTCAACGATTTGAACCGACGGAAATAACAATGCCAGAAGGTCGTACAACTGCACCGCCTCTCTTAACCGAAGCCGATTTAATAGCCCTGATGGAAAAACATGGCATTGGTACAGATGCTACACATGCCGAACACATAAATACCATTAAAGAACGAGGCTATATAGGTGTTGTAGAGAAAGGTTGTCTAGTGCCAGGGGTTATAGGTATGGGCTTATATGAAGGCTATGATGCTATGGAACTTGCCTTGGCTAAGCCAATGTTGAGAGCAGAATTTGAACAAGATCTTAAAAAGATTTGCTTGGGTGAAAAAGATCCCAAGATGGTATTACGTGAACAAATTGTTAAGTATAAAGAAGCCTATAAACAAATTATGGATAAAATTTCAGCAATGGATGAAAAAATGGCACAAAGAATTTTGGAGACGCCAGCCTCGAGAAATGTCAATGAGCCTTCTAATAGCAACAACATGAATTCGCTAACTCCAGGTGGAGAAAATCAGAATCGTTTGCAAGAACTATTTCAATGTCCGAAATGTTCAGTGGCCCCTCTGGCTTTAAAACCAAAAAGAAACCAAACTGGCTTTTTGATAGGCTGCCTGAATTATCCCGATTGTAAAAATTGCATATGGTGGCCTGAAGAGTGCAAAGATCCTAATGTATTAGATGAAACCTGCACTAAATGTGGTTCGGATATTAAATTGCTAAAATTTAAATTTTCAAATTCATATCACAAAGCCATGTTTAATAGTCCATCCGGTTGGTACAAAACATGTCTGCGTTGTGATATACAATTTCGGAATACATTCAATATTAATTTGGAAAGTGTTAAGAGAGTGGGTCCTATTGTCGGTGATAATTCGTCTATACCCATTAATTACGGTATAACGCAATCATCATCAAGCGCTGTGGACAATACAGGCAATACTGGAAATAAACGCAAAAATGCAACTAAGACAAAGAAATCAAATGATACCGGTATGGAAATAGAAGACAAAGCGAAGAAAACACGAAAGCCTTCTTCAAAAACAACAACTACTGGACCAGGAAAACTATCTTTAAATTCGAATATACGTTCCTATTTTACTGCAGGTAAATCAATCTTTTTTCATGTTTTATATATTAAAAACAAAACAATGGATTTCCGATTATTCGATTAATATATTTTATTTATGTTACTTACGACCCTTTTCACAATGTACAATTAAAAGCTAACGTGGACTTTAACGGCAAGTTTTTTATGTCAAGCTTGTCGTTAAAGTCCACGTTAACTTCTAATCGTATATTGCGAAAAGAGTCGTTGATCGATTAAATCGTACTTCAAAGTTGATTACATTATAGCAGGGTTGGACAAACCCGGGTTTTTTAAATAAAACCCAACCCGGCGGGTTTTTCCTTGGGTTTTTTAAATGATCTAATAATTGATCTAAGCAATGTTGTCAAATTAGCCCTTTTCGGCATAGATTCAGCATGAAAATCTTCAATAATGTTATCGCATAGTTAAACAACGTTCAGTTGTATAATGAAGCTTTAAATCACCAACAAATGTTACTCCCAGTTCAACAAGGTCTAAATGCTTTACAAAGTGACTCCGCTACAATTGCAACGGCCGTTGAAACTTGGTGTAATTTGTTACAAAAAAAATCCTATACTATTGTCAAAACAGGATTTTGCTAAAAAGCAAATGAAAAGCTTACTTGGTCCAGCTCATTATTTGGCGCATATGGTGCATTCCAAATATATGGGCAAACTAACTAGTAAAGAAAACGAAAAGATAGCAGAACAATGCATAAGTCAAAAGCACCCTCATTTCTAGTACCATGTTTGGCATTTAAAATTTAAGATACACAATCTTTATTTAAGGAATAAGTGTTTATCATATCAAATTAAATGTAAAAAAAAATGGTGGAAAATATTAATAGCCAACAATTAATAATGTTTACCTGCAAACTTTTGCGATTTTTCACTTCACTAATGAATTGCCCGCTAGTTCATCATCAATAGAAAGAATTTCTTCATGTTATGGTTTATTATGGAGTAACCTTAGAAATCGTCTTGATTGGAAAAAGCATTATGCCGTCTTTACACTGTCTGAGTTTTCGTCTGATTTCAAAATCTAACTTTAAGAATATGAAATTTAACTCATATTGTATATTAGATGGACATAGAATAAGTTTTATTTGTTGTGAATGAATGAATGACTGAATACATCCTTTGTACTTAGATCTTATATGTACGTAATGTACTTGTTGATAGAATATTGTATTATATATATGTAACCCTACGTCTATACCTGATATATTTTTATCATGACAAATGTCAAATTCCATATATGAAAAACAGCTAACATAAAAAAAATAATTTTTCAATATAAAGTTTGACTTTTGTCATGATAAAAATATATCATGTATAGACGTAGGGTAACTTTACTATACTTGACCGAAACAAGTTTTTTGAGGCCGAACCCGAACCGAACCTAGTATTCGGCAAAAAGGCCGGATAATTGGTCGAATCCGAAACTTTTTTAGCATTAACTGATATTGACATTTTAAAAACTTAACAGAACTGAAAAGTCATTTAATTTATTAACGGCCCTTTTCACAATGTGATTAAAAGTTAACGTGGTCTTTAATGTCAAATTCGGCATACAGAACTCTCCGTTAAAGTATGCGTTCGCTTTTAACTGTACACTGTGAAAAAGGGCGTAAGAGTATTTCTATACACATAAACTGTCAGTCAAAATAATAGTAGAAATTTAATATATTTCATTCCTTCGAGCAAATATAAAACTTAACCATTAATGAGCATATGACTAATAATAACTTGGCATGAAATTAGCTTAAATGATGAATAGAACTGGAATATTGGGTTCGGTACACATACATTGAGGAGTGTTTTATCACTCTATTGATGACGTTACAAGAGCACCAATCAAAAAGTTGAGTCGAAATAACTAAAAAGATATAAAGTGGAATATTTAGCTATTTTTGACATAAATTTATAAGATTTCATTCATTTCTACTAAAGTGAAGTTCTTTTTGTTTACGGCCGCGTTTCATCGATGGTATACACAATAAAATTCTTGATTTTATCGTGAAGATTGAAAATGAGCTTTCTTCATATTTTGAAATTATTTTAAAAAAATCTATTTTAAAAAACAAATAATGAAGTTCAGTGCAAAATTGCAGAAGTAAATTCGATTGCGAAAAATCGATTTATTATAACATAAAATAGATTTTCGATTGGAATCGAAATCGGTTTACCATTCCCTAGTTTATTTTGGCAACAAACAGTTGAATACTTTATGTTACTATGTATATGTTTTGGTTACACTTTATAAAACTAAGTACAATTTTCATTCAATTTGAAAAGATATAGGACGGGAAAAAACAGATTCATGGCGGTGACATATTTTAAGTTTGGAAAATTATTATTTTGATTAACTTCCTTATTTATAGAGAATAAAAGGTTTCGGTCTCGATATTCGGCCAAAAAGTTGGCTTGAACCGAATATCAGCCGAAACCACAATTTTGGCCGAATTCGAAACCGAATATTTGGTCGGACTCTACTTGATACCTTTGATAATTGATAAACATAGATAGCAAGCTCTCGCACTGTCAATAAAATAATGACAACTCTCTTTACACATATAGATATTGTGAATTCAACAAAAATGAGAGGACACCATTTTTGCATTTCAACACACTTGAGAGACTATTATTTTTCCACTTGAAAATGCACTAAATCGTAACTTTTTTTCCAGGCACAAACACTTTTTAGTTTTATTTAATTTTTTTATTTCTTTTAATATAAATTTTATATTTCTTCTTGCTGTAATTTTAAAATATTTTTTTAATTTTGTTGACATTTGTGTGTTGAAATTTATCAAAGTTTTCAACCCTATTTTTCATTGAACAGTATTGTATTTTTGTTCCTATTTGGGATAAAAATTTTTGGTACCAAATAGCAAAATTACAAAAAAATGTTTAGCAAATCAATATTTTTGAGCTCGAATGTATTAAAAAGCATTCTAAATTCATATTTTCATTAATTAATACAACAATAATTGCATAAACTTTTAAAAATTCATGTATAAAAAATATAAATACTTTAGAATACTTTTTGTTACAACCAAGTGCGGTTTTAGTGCTGTGGGGAAATTTTTATTTTAAACCAATACTAATACAAAATGTTCTACTAATACGTCCTTAGACTTAGGTTTTTGACAGCACACTTACTTGAGGTCTACACGTAACATAATATGTAAGATGATATTGTCAAATTCAATCGCAGAGAGAATTATGTTACGTGTAGACTTCAAATTAGTGTTATCTCAATGTTATACAAATTTTTATGAGAGCGTTGTTATAAGAAATTGTATAACAACGATCTTATGAGATTAACTGTCAAAAAACACACGTACAGGAAAATAATTTGGTGTGCATGTGTGAGTGTTTATTGAAATAAATTAAAAGCGATGTTTTTGATAAAGTTTGTATGTCAATTAAGTGAATAAATGTGTTTAATTGATTTATAAATTAATTTTTGTGTGAAAAATTAAAAATAAAATAAGTAATTGTGCAAAAGTAGTACATGTTAACTCGGTGAGCATTGGCATAAAATGAAATCTTATAGGAAAAGTGAAATTACGTTTACGCCTTGTATGAGATTAAGAGAAAAATCTACATTTTGTTTTTATTATTCTGCCGACGTTTTCTCTCATGTTATCTCAAAGTTAATATCAGCAATGCCATTTTGGGGGATTTTACGATATAACAATAAAAACGATATGACATACTGTGTTGTCATATCGTAGGATTTTTACTTTTGAAATGGGGATTTTTGGGGACATCATTGTTTAAATTGGGGTCATGGGGCAAAACTTTTCTGGCAATATTGTTAGCGGATTTAATTTCTCTAAATCGAGCATTCTTAAATCGACTCGATTACAGAACAGGTAGAATTATGTTAAACTTCTAATGATATGAATAAGAAGTTTATAACATCAAAGTTTAACCATGAACTCCATAAACAATCATGTTTTTTATTCGTGCACTCGCATATTTATAATTAAAAAGTTTTTTTTTTTTTGGAATTATTGAATTACAATTATTTTAAATTTTGTAGCGTGCTTTTTCCCAAATTAATATTTATTTTTATACTTAAGTATATATAAACATGTGAAAAGCTCAAGCCAGTAGCTAATTGTTTATTAATATGATTATTTCGAACGTATTTGCTCGTGAATCCACGTTGAAAAATTAAGTTGATGTTAATATTTACCTTGTTCCTTGGAATATTAATCATGCCCAATTTTTTCTGAATTAAACGTTACGAGCCCTACTTATTTTTAGTTCAATTTTATTGAAGATACAATAAATAAAAATAAGCATAAAGAAAAAATATTATTAGAGACATTTAAAGTTATGCGAACTTCTTCATGCTATGTTTTAGCACCCGAACAAACTGCGTACGAAATTGCAGTTTCCGAATTACAAGACATCCCAATCGACGCTTTCTTCGATAGTAATGATGGATTCGAAGATTTCGTATTATCAGCCGAAGCTAATACACACTCCTCTACGACAACAACAACATCACACATACGCCAAGAAGCAGTGTTAAGCGATGACTTAGCAGCAGCATTTAATGATGACGATGATGATTTGTTTGCCAACGTTCAATGGGGTTCTAGCAGTAAAACAGTCAAAGAACAAAAATCTTGTACTCTAAATAATCCAGCAACTTCAACATCCGTATTAACAACACGGCTAACAGATGCAGATGAGAGTTTTAGTGAATGGTTGCATGATGATAATGATACTAACGACGACTATGTGTGGGGAAGTACTGCAAAGAATGCTAGACTTTCAGAAATTGCGTCAACTTCTAAAAGGCCGAGACTAGAAAATTCGGAAACGAAAACTGAAGAAAATATATCTTGGGGCTCAAGTAGTAGAATCAGTAAAAAAGCTTCCTCAGCTGATGTTAAATGTACAGGATGCCACCAACTTGCTAAAGAGTAAAACAAAAAATTTAAATATTTTAAATGTTTTTTGAATTAATATATTTTTTAGGTTATCGGTTAAAAAAGATGGACCGAATAAAGGCCGATATTTTTTTGTGTGCTCTAAAAGTAATCCTTGTAAGTTTTTCCAGTGGTCAGATGAAATTGAGCAGCAACCCATGCAATCTACTAGTAGGCAAAGTATAGCAGACGCTCCCGTTAGTAGCAGTACTTGGGGCTATGATAAAAGGGCAACCAATACTACTAGTACTAGCGGCAGTTGGAGCTCAGGAGATGCAGACGGATCTGATAAAAAACAAGTTAATTGTAATTGCAATAAACCCGCCAATAGCTTAACCGTACGAAAAGAAGGCCCTAACAAGGGCCGTGACTTTTATGCTTGTGCTAATCGTGACAGATCTTGTGGATTCTTTCAATGGGCCGACGAAACGGAAATCAATAAAAATTCTAACACAAACACCAATTTAAGAAGTGAGAGTTTTACTACCAGCGGTAGCAAATGGGGCTCTAACAGTTCGACAGTGTCAACCACGAATAATTGGGGCTTAACAGATTTTGATGTACCTGACGAAGTTGAAAAAGTTAATTGTAATTGCAACAAACCCGCCAATAGTTTGATCGTAAGAAAAGATGGTCCCAATAAGGGTAGAAGCTTTTATGCTTGTGCTAATCGAGAACAATCTTGCGGATTCTTTCAATGGGCCAATGCAACAGAAGATCAAGGTAATATATAAAATAGAAACTCAACTTGTTGAATTGTAACACAACCGATATAATAATCTTTGCAGATGATAGTCAGCGATCTTGGGGCAGCAGTTCATCAGCTACAACCAGTAGTGAGTAATTTGTTAAACAAAAAATATGTATGCAACAATTTTTTAATACATTTCTGTTCTTAGATAAGAAAGGCCCCACAACTTTAAAAGGCCGCAAATGCGGGTTATGTCGTCAGGAGGGTCATAGACGTCAAAAATGTCCTCGGAAAGGAGATTTTGAATATTAAATTTTTTTCAATGTTATTAACATACATATACATACATACATAGTATTATAAACATATATGTATATCTGTTGAATTATGTTCTCTTTGTAAAAAGTAATAAATACTGATATGGTTGCATACAATTTTTGTATTAAACTGAGTTTTAATGGCTTGTTTTTCGATATCGAATGAAGTTATTAGAATTCATTTGAGTTTCATTAAATCGAAAAGTTTGACAAATCGCTCGAAATAAAGAAAGCGTCACTCCGAACGATTTTCCGTCATTCCACGTTAAATTTGGTTTATAATCGGACCGATTTCGGACTTGTTTTCTTAATTACTAAATCGTTGTCTGTTGTCCGTAGTCCTTGCATAGTTTTTCGGTTGTGTGCATTTTTCTCCCACTATTTGTTCATTTTTGTGCAGTGATGCCAACTTTTGAGACTCAAAACGCGTGAAATTCTTCGAAAAAGGGTTTAAAAAGGGCTTAATTGAAAAAAGATACATTTAAAGCCACATCCAGACCATCTCCACATTTCACAACCAATTTTGATAGAAATAGAAGATTATTGTTTATTTAAAGCAAACTAACAAAAGAAAGTGAGTAAAAACAATCTTCTCACGTTAATTGAGGGGGTGAAAAATAAAGGGGTACAAGTGCAAAAACTAAAAAAATTGCGTTATATGAAGGAATCAACACTTAATACCAATAACTATCACTCTATAAAAATTCAGACCTGTACGATGGATGACCTCAAAAGACGGTATGTTTTAGAAACCAAAAATAGTATGTATGAAATGCATGGGAAAAAAACTTTGAGAATTTTATTTTTGGCACTTGTACCCCTTTGCTGTTAAGCCCCTCAATTAATATGTCGCTATTACTAGAATAAGGAAAGAAGTTCGCAAAAAATAAAAATATAGCCATACTGAGCAAAAAATGAAAAGGAGCTAAAAGGGCTGAATGATGATGATTGTAAAAAGTGCTAGATTTGCTCGTTTTTTATTTTAGGGATAAACTTTTTTCGCGTTTTCAATGACTAAAAACGGGCTAATTCTAGCCCGAAAAGGGCTGAGTTGGCATCTCTGTTTTTGTGTCCTTGATCTTTTTGTGTGTCTCTCACGTTCGTTTGTGTGTTTCTTTATACCTGTCTCTCTCTCTCTCTCTCTACTTGATCTTCTCATTTTCGTGTGCACTACTATGTTTGCTATTCTATTATGTGGACGTGTAGTTAATAGCAGCTTTCCACTGCCACGTTCAGACAAATTCATCTATTTCTAGCGCTTATATTTACGGTGACCACTCGTCCTATTTTTAAGAGGACAGTCCTTTTTTTCACACGATGTCCTTAAAAATTTGTTTCAATAAAAGTGTCCTTTTTTTAATTGAATTGTCCTTTTTTAAATTGTATTGTCCTTTTTGATCACAAATTTTTTTAAACACTAAAATATAAGTATGTATGTTACTACTTGTACTATTACACAGTTTGAATTACATATATTACTATATATTCACCCGTGTTATGTATGTCGAAGTCGAATTTGTGACTACAACAAATTGTCCAGAATAAAGAAAACTTTTACATGTTGTCTTTATTCTATGACAATTTGTCGTAGCCACAAATTCGACTTCGACAGAAATAATACGGGTATTCATATACATATAATATATCATATAAACTTAATACTACTTAAAATGCCCAGCAAAAAATATCATGTTTCTGGAAGCAGTAAAAAACGTTAATGCCTTCCACATGCGATATTTTGAAGCGCTTCCGAGGATGCTCAAAAAGAAGGCAGAGATCTATCAGTGTTTATAATCTTTAAATTACAAAGTTAGTCAGAATTTTACAATTATTCAACACAAACTTCAAAATAAAGAAAATCATATTCAGTAGCATTGTAGCTTTCAACAAAATACGTTCTAGAGAACATATGCCCATTTCACCAAACAATTGTTTAGAATCCATACCTCATTTCTTCCTATACACTTTTTTTAGTCGTTACCCTACGTCTTCACGAGCCATCGACTTGAACATGACGCCGGCAGATCAACTGTAAAAAATTCATAAGCTCCTTTGTTGTGGTGAATACGTGCGATGTCCATGTTCTGCCTTGTCAAAGTATTTTGTGGTAGTGCAATAGAGGTGGAATATTTAACAAATTTTGTTCTGTCTCTTTTCTTTCTATACTGAAAATGGTTGTTGACGGCGAATCTCATGGCGAACATTGATGCTCAGCCATATGTTCGGACATCGATATCAGAGCATGGACGAAACATGGACATGAGCGGTCTACATTAACCATATGCGTTGACCGATATGATGTGCATACCAAGTTCATGGCTAATGTAGACCTCCAGCTAGAGCGACGAGTGTACATGCATAGTAGCTGTGTTGGTATTTTGCCACATACAGTGTGTAATATTTTTGGAAAAACTAAGGGGATGTGGCAAAACGTATTGAAAATTGTTCCATTTTACCAAGTAAAAGAGACATCAAATTCAGTGTGAATTGCATTATTATACATTTATACGACCAACACAATTTCTTGTGAATGTTAATGAACATCTTTGCGTTTACTTTATCGTGTTACTGTACTTCGAAATTCTCTCAGCAATACAGTTGCAAAATATTTTTGGGCAGCAATGTTCTAGAGAATTGTCTCACGAATTGTTTATTTAAACACTAACACATTTAAAGTTAAGCACTGACGATGGAAGTGTAGCGACTTCCGAAATTGGCGCTACTCTGTTCTGCTGTGTACGTTGAAAAATTAAGTTAATGTTAATTTTTCCCTTATTCCTCGGAATATTAATCATGCTCAATTCTTTCTGAATATAACGTTGTGAATCTTAGCCTAATAATCAGTTCGAAGCAGGAGACACAACAACAACCAGCTTCTGGGTATTATTACATTTCGAAATGCCCTTTTTTTGTTGTTTAAAAATATGGTCACCGTACTTATATACCATATAAATTTAAATGATGAAGCAGATATCTAATCTCTTCTATTATTTAAGAGACTTCATACTAGCTTTTAACCCTTCACAGAAACTCATTAAATAATTCATGAAATATTGAAGAAAAAAAGTCAATATATTCCGTCACGTGTGAGACAGTTGCAGTCAACCAACATTTGAAATTGTTAGGACTCAATGAAAATTCCAGCGAAACTATTAGACATGGAGAAAAAGTGTATAAGAAGCTAATTATAACTAAGTTGCTGCTGACAAAATAATTTTAAATAAAACATACATACTTATGATTAAAAATACGTTTTTATATTCCCCCTTATTCCGTAGCTATCTGTCGACGTCACGTCAACACAATACCAAATAGTTGGCACTTGTCTACTCGCTATTAACAGCCTCGTCCCATTTTCTATGCCTTAGAGAATAGTAAGTGGCTGTCAGTAATAGCAAATTGTTGTCGATGACGAGTAAAAATGTGCCAATTTTTGGTATTGTCTTGACGTG
Source organism: Panzeria rudis (assembly GCA_956483635.1). Lineage (NCBI taxonomy): Eukaryota > Metazoa > Arthropoda > Insecta > Diptera > Tachinidae > Panzeria > Panzeria rudis. The sequence continues at coordinate 38,010,454 of OY101449.1, read as the reverse complement.
ACGTCGACAAACAGTTACGGAATAAGAAGGATTTTGTAATCGCATCATGTACAGGACATAGTTGAACTTATATCTATAAAATAAACAAGAATCAATAGCTGAATACAATTGGCTACGGATAAGTTACATATGTTTTCTGCACTCCACGAGCCTTCATTAGTCGAAGTTTGAAATTCCAGTTATCGCTTTGGTATTGTCCCATGGTTATACAGAAAATTTTCAATGATGGCACATTAATCACACGGGTTTTTGAGACTAATTGAGAAGCCAAATCAGCAAAGTTTTTAGCGGATTGGACGACAACATGATCGTTTTGGCTCATCATTTTCTCTCTAACAAGGTCTTTTTATGTTTCCGCCAATTCCATCTATCACACCGTGCGATGTAGAAAAATATTTGCAAATAAAGGGCTTTTTGTACTTCTCACTCAACATTGATATTTTACCATATAACGGTTCTTAAATTGCGATGCATTGCCATAGCTCCAAATGATTTCCGCTGAAGGTAAATCTTCACTATTAATATGATTTATTTGGAACGTATTTGCTTTGTGAATCTAAATTGATTATTAGGCTAAGGTTCCTAACGTTATATTCAGAAAGAATTGGGTGTGATTAATATTCCAAGGAACAAGGGAAAAATTAACATCAATTTGGAACAATTTTCCGTCATCCCACGTCAAATTTGGTTTGTAAACAGACCGGTTTTGGCTATGTGCCATCTTCAGTGTTCTATTGAATTTAGTATTCAATAGAACACTGAAGATGGCACATAGCCGAAACCGGTCTGTTTACAAACCAAATTTGACGTGGGATGACGGAAAATCGTTCCAAATTCAAAAAAACCCCGTCGGAAGAAAAACACAACACTCAATTAACATCAACTTAATTTTTCAACGTACACAGCAGAACAGAGTAGCGCCACTTTCGGAAGCCGCTAGCCGCTACACTTCCATCGTCAGTGCTCACGTGTATTTGCTATCACCACTTGTCTTTATGTATCAAGTGGTACGTACAGCTTATTTAAGAAAACAAAAGCCGCATCTTTGTATGTATATAGCATTTGCATCAGAGCATACTATAAGGTATGTTTGATAATTCGTAATAATAATAATGCCTGGCTTGTCGTCTTCTGCTTACAAGCTGCCTCTATACTGGCCATAGGATGTATTTAAGTTGTCTCCATCTCTGTCGGTGTGCATCTATAACATAGCTCTCCGATGTTGTTTAACGTTCTATGAAACTTTGAGTTTAATTCCCTTAAAGTGGATCGCCCCCAGGTGTTCTTTGGACATCCTGGTTTCCTGTTTCCTTGTGGGTTGTAAACAAGGGCGTGGTTGCATATTTCTTCAGGTGGCTTGCATATGCAACTTAACTTTCTTTTTCGAATTTCAGAGTTAATGCCTCCAACCTCTGCTCTGGCCAAAAGTTGTTAATTACTAATTGTACTGGGCCAAAATATTTTAAGTATTCTTCGAAGACATCTGTTAACGAAAGCTCTTAAATTGTTCTGAATGCATTTTGAAACAAACCGAGTCTCGCGTCCGTAAAGGAGCTCAGTGAGAGCACATGCTTTAAATATTTTTATCTTTGTTTTAAGGCTGTAAGCGGTAGAATTCCACATCTTGTGTAGCTGTGTATATGCACCAAGTGCCATCTTAATTCGGCTTTCAACATCTTTCGCCGTTCCCCCGTTCTCTTTAATCATGCTGCCAAGGTATTGAAACTCTTCCACCCGCTGCACTGGCGTCTGCATAAGTTTCAAAGATTCACTTGACATGGGGTTTATACGCATCTCATTTGTCTTTGAAGAGGTCTAACTTGGTTTGCCTGTCGCAAAGCCTATGAGACAGTTCATACTTATCGTCGGCGTAGTCAAGCGACTCAAGCCGGGTGTTAGGTCGGAGGGCCTCCCAAACAATTTCTTTTGCATTATCATTTGCTCTACGGGAAACTGCATCCATAACAACAAAGAAAAGCAACGGCGATAGGAAGCAACCTTGTCTTAAGCTAGAAATCGTTTTTAATGGATCCGACATTTTTCCTTCATGTAGTACAGTGCATTGAAAACTGTCATAACTGCTACAGGAGATTGCATTTCCACCGCTTGTTAAATTATGATCCTAATCTGCAGGGGATACAGGGGGAGGAAAATATTTCCTCCCAAAAAGGGATAAAATATACCTCATTTCTATTGAGTTTCTAAAAGAAATTTTCATAACTTTCATAGCAACACACAAAATCGTTATACCTCCCCAATTGTTACAATCGGTAGCATCTTCTTTCTTGGTTAGTTTAATGATGATACCTTGCAGCCAGTCTGCAGAAAATATTTCAGTGCTCCAAATTTGGAAAAACAATGGATGAAGTATGTTGGGAAATAATGTAGGATCTGTTTTAAGAACTTCGGCAGTAATATTGTCCACACCAGGTGTTTTTCCATTTTATGTTACGGTGACGTCCATTATTTCCTCTTTTAGATGGTGGTTCGGTTCCAATAGGTAATGGTCTGGTATTACTGTTATGCGTTAAGCAGATGCCTTCTCGTTGAGCGTTTAGTAGTACACTCATAAAATGCTCTTTCCACCGTTTTAGTTGTTCGTCTACATTACTGAGTATTCGACCATCCAAATGTTTCACAGGAACTGTTTTTCTTCTTGCTGAACCTGCCATTTTTTTTTGTGATGTTAAATAAATCCTTCATGTTGTACACTGGAGCTTTATTATCAGCCTGCATTACCATTTTATTAGTGTCTTCCTTTTTGACATTTTCTATTGCGTTCTTGACGTACTTATCCATTTGCCTATATTCTGTTTGAGCTATTTTCCTTTCATTGATATATTTTATAGAATCGATTTTATTTTTTGCTGCTGCACATTCATTAATAAGTGTCCACGTGCGTGGTAATATGAACTCTTCTCTTTTGTTACACGCTTTATCCAGTACTTCTTGGCATACTTCATTTATGGCTGTCTTGATATTCTTCCAATTTCGTTGTATACTATTTGTTGCGGTCGCTTCTGCATTCTTTCTTTGAAGAAGCTTAGTGAATATAAACGATGTTGTGTTAGTTTTAGTTTGATATTGTTATATTTAACTCTGGTGTGATTTCCATTGTTATGAACATTCCGCATGTTAAACTTTACTGTTCCAAAAAGGTGATGATCAGAACCAATATCTGTTCCAATATCACCAATTCCATGGATTCCCATTATGTGCTGTAGATCTGTATTATTAGAACCTACTTTGGCATTGAAATCTCCAATTAGTATCTTGAAATCCTTCTTTGCTGTTTTTGCTAAGGTGTTATTTAGTATATCATAGAAAGCATCCTTCATATTATCGATGCCTTATCATTGGGAGCGTAGCATTGTATAACAGTCAAATTCTTCTTATGCCTTTGAATTTCATAGTTATAATGCATTCGTTGATAAATTTACAGTGCATCACAGCATTACGGATTTTCCTGTTCACTAATATACCTACACCATATTGGTGTATATCGTCATGATTCGACATGCCGGACCAATACATAACATCCCCTTTACAAGTGATTAATTGGCCACACTGATTCCACCTTACTTCACCCATGCCAATAAATGTCAGTCTATATTTCGCTAGGATACTCCCAGCTTGTGATAATTCGCCAGTCTGATTTAGTGTCAACACGTTCCATGATCCAAATCGTAGTTCTTTTTCAAAACATAGGGTCCTCATCGATTTCGCACCATTTTATTTTCTCTTTAGACATTCTGGGGATAGGTACATTTTCGGATACAACATGTTATCGGCCTATCGCTCCCAGCCTGGTGATGGGACTGCCATCTAAACGCTCTCAGGATGCCTTGTTTTATGGCAGAATTTAATCTGCTCATGTTGTTGAGGTTATACCACCAATTTTCGGTCACCAGAGCCTCGTTAGCGTTAACAGGGGACGCCAATTCCATTATGGACAGTTGGTGACGTTGACATTTAAAGAGGATTGGCTTTGTGTATAAATAGCATGGCTTTTTGTTTCTTGCAGCGGTAAATAAAAAAACACTATTAATATGATTATTTCGAACGTATTTGCTTATGAATCCAAATTGATTATTAGGCTAAGGCTCGTAAAGTTATATTCAGAAAGAATTGGACATGATTAATATTCCAAGGAAGAAGGGAACAATTAACATCAACATGCAAAGTGCCAATCCACCAAACCAAATGTTCTGATTTCGTAACGACTGGTCGGCAAAATCTTCAGATTTCGGAACCGGAATCATAACGATTTTTGTATGAAAGGGTTGACAACTTCGTAACGATATGTAGGTACGAATTCGAAACGACGCGTAGGTACGAAATCGATACGACATGTCGACACGAAATTCCAACGATATTTAGGTACGATTTCTTTAAGAAATTTCTTAACGACTCGTTTAGAGTATTCTTCAACTCTTTTAATAATTGTTTATTTAAAAATTATTTTCCATTATTTTATTTATTTACTTCAATCAAAATATATTAATATAAGTACGCTCACTTCGTCTGATTAGCATCAGCTGATTTCAACTATATTGTCAAATTATTTGTAGTTTCGTGAATCCAAATTGATTATTAGGCTAAGGTTCGTAACGTTATATTCAGAAAGAATTGGGCATGATTAATATTCCAAGGAACAACAGAGAAGCGCCACTTTCGGAATTCGCTACACTTCCATCGTGAGTCTCACGTGTATTTTGCTTATCACCACTTGTCAGGTTGCTCTGTTGAATGTGATTTTAATTCTTATAAATACTTAGATGTAACTTTTTCGTGAAAATTGAATACGAGAATTAAATCGCGCTCAAGCTGATATTAAACTGAACTTTCCCAGTGTTGCCATTGGTTTATTTTTTTTTTCTTCATTCCCATTTTTCTGATTTTTGTTCTACTCAAGACAAACTTTTTTTATTTGTTTTTATACTTAAGTATGAACATGTAAACATGTGAAAAGCTCAAGCCAGTAGCTAATTATTAATATGATTATTTCGAACGTATTTGCTTTGTGAATCCAAATTGATTATTAGGCTAAGGTTCGTGACGTTATATCCAGAAAGAATTGGGCATGATTAATATTCCAAGGAACAAGGGAAAAATCAACATCAACTCAACATCTTTTTCCAGTTTATATCCAGCAAACATAACCTCCCGTTGCCACATGCAAGTAGAAGTTCGAAAAGCTCAACACACTCACACTTTCTACTAACACAGCAACATTTTATTTACTTGCAGCTGAACTTGCAACAAATTTTTGAAGACAGTAATGCTGCAAGTGAGGCATAAACGTATATACTGCTTGCAAGTAACTATAAGCATTGTTTAAAACAAATAGGTTTTTAAAATAAATTTATATTTTATTTGAGTATAAATTCGGATAATATCGAATTAATTTATAATAGCCTTGCCATTTGGTAATCGTTCGCAATCTATATTAAAATTAAATGCAAACGCACGTAACACTTTTATTTTTTTATAGCAGAAGCAAAATACAAAAATTTCAATCACTAGAATTTTGCAAATGAAATAAAACAAAACGGTAAACCGCAAATTCAAAGCACCGTTAACACCGTTGTTTATAATAGGTCTGTTCATTTACTTTCCTAGCAGAAACTAGCAACGAGAGAGTAAAGCAGAAATTTGTAAAATTACTCTCCCAGATATGAAAAATTAAATGAACGCTTTACTAGCAAAAATTTGTTTTACGAGATCTTCCTCAGCTTGATCTTTCCACCGGAGTTTGGGTCTTCCCCTTCTACGTCTTCCTTCGGGATCGAAATCGAATGTTTTCCTCGCCGGAGCATTATCATCCATACGTATGTATGACATGCCCCAGCCAGCGCAACCGTTGTACTTTGATGCGCTTAACAATGTTAATATCTTCGTACAACTCATATAGCTCGTGATTCATTCGATGTCGATACTCTCCGTTGACGCAGACAGGTCCATATATTTTGCGCAGAATCTTTCTCTCAAACACCCCAAGAACAGCTTCATCTGCTTGCGTAAGAACCCACGCTTCAGCGCCATATAGTAGCACGGGTAGTATAAGCGTTCTATAGAGGGAAATTTTTGTTCGTCGAGAGAGGGCTTTGTTTCTAAACTGCTTGCTTAGCCCGAAATAGCATCTATTAGCAAGAATTGTTCTGCGTTTTATTTCCAAACTGATGTTATTTTTTTGGTTTATAGCGGTACCGAGATAAATGAAGTTGTTCACTACCTCGAAGTTATAGTCACCAACGTTCACATATTGACCCAGTCTTGTTACTTCTTTGTTCGTTGATACCATTAATTTGGTTTTATCTTGATTTACTATTAGACCCACTTTCGCCGACTCCTTTTCGATACTCGAGAATGTTGCAGTTACCTCTCGCACAGTCCGTCCCATGATATCAATATCATCGGTATAAGCGAGTAGCATGTGTTTTTTGTTGTAAATTGTGCCTGCTCTATTAACTGCAGCATCCCGCAGGATTTTTTCCAACAAAATGTTGAATAGATCACAAGATAGACCTTGTCTAAAACCTCGTTGGGTATTAAACGTCTCGGAGAGGTCTTTTCCAATTTTAACTGATGATCTTGTGTCAGTTAACGTCATTCTGCATAAGCCTATTAGCTTTGCATGTATACCAAACTCAGACATGGCTTTAAATACCTTTGCTCGTATCGGACTGTCAAAAGCAGCTTTATAGTCGACGAACAGATGATAAGTGTCGATTTGTTTTTCTTGGGTCTTCTCCAGGATTTGGCGCAATGTAAATATCTGGTCGGTGGTCGATTTACCAGGTCTAAAGCCGCATTGGTAGGGTCCTATTATTTCGCTGACTTTCGGTTTCAATCGTTCACATAGCACACTCGATAGAATTTTGTATCGTCGCCTCCGGCTTTAAAAAGTTCTCCCGGCATACCATCAGCACCTGCAGCTTTGTTGTTCTTCAGCCGGGATATTGCTTTTTTATCTCATTTTTGGTAGGTGGTGTACATTCGACACCGTCGTCAATGATTCGTTCAATTTTTATGCTCTTTTTTGCACTCTCTCGTTGCTAGTTTTTCGAGTACGTGAACACTTTCCAGTAACAACTATGTAGTAACAATTAGTAACAACTTTCAGTTATTGAACAGACCTAATCAGGCAATACATGCTTTTGCATGTTTGCATCCAAACGGACCTAACTACACTTTTATTTTTTTTATATCAGAAGCAAAAAACAAAAATTTCAATCATTAGAATTTTGTAACTGAAATAAAACAAAACGAAAAACCGCAAATTCAAAGCACCGTTAACACCCTTGTTTATAATATCAGGCAATACATGCTTCTGTATGTTTTTTACGTCGTTTTGCATTAAAAAATACTACATGAACTTGCAGTTACGTCCGTTTGAATTTCTTTAATAAAGTCGGCGTTTTTGATCGCAGGAATCTAAAATTTTGCGCGAACGTCCGTTTCCATATAAGGTGACGATATGTACCTCTTTATTGAATCTGAAACTACATTTAGAATGTTACGAAATGGATTTTTCTGATGTTTTAATTCGTCCTTGAAGTGATTTGAAAGAAGTGAAAGTGTAGTTCTTTAAAAAGTACTTACATACATATACTTTTTTAGTTCCACATTTGAAAAATTTTTACAAAAATGTATAAATAAATATATGGGCATTTCCAGAAAAATTCAACTTTTGTCGCGTCCATCGCACAGTGGGGTATTCGTTGCCTAAAATGGGAATCAATTCAGGGAGCCTTTCCCGAAATCCAAATTCAATGTTTTTCAGGCGATTTGATTGGCTCATACACATGTGCCGAAATAAGCACACGAAAAAATCTGGCACACGTACATGAACAAGTGTAAATTTTTTTGTGTGCTTACTTTTAGCAGATGTACGTGTGCCAATCAAATTAGCACTTGCACATGTGCGTGTGCCTTAAGATAGAAAATATATGGCACTTGCACGTGTGTCTGTGCCAAATTTAGGCAAATGTGCTGCACACTCATGTGCAAATCCGTACTCTGGTTACTAGGGTATTCCTTTTAATATTTTTAACTTTATAGTCGATTATATCAGAATAATTTATATGTGGCATATGATGTTATTACAATAAGCCTCTCATATACAGGGTGTCCCATTAATCAACGTCTAGCCGAAAGCGGGTAATAAGGCAAGTAGTGACTGCTCCAAAAAAAGTTAGAAAAAAATCTATGACACTTATTTTAAAAGGTGCTGCCAGTTAGATATTTTTGTTGGAAAACATTTTTTTTTCGCAGTTTGAAAAACAAATCGACCAAGTATTATATCATTTTGGAATTCGTGCTAAACGCGCCAACTTTTGATGTCACTTGCCAAAAGTACCTAGTACATTTTTTTTCAACACGGCCGGTTAAAGTTGAGACTAGTAATAAATTTAGGTACGTCGTTTGGCAAAATGTAAGATTTTCTGTGAACATCAGGCCACGGCAGTATGAACTTTTAACTGTCATTTAAGGTGGAGGTACATACCACGCGTTACACTTTTCTACAGACTTCATTTGCAGTAAATATTAAAAAACGCGCATACTTTTAGGAGCGTCAAATAAATATTTGTTCATGAGCTTTTCATGTTAATAAAAAGCTTAAGGTGGAGGTACACACCACGCGTTACGCGGCAACGCTTTTCTTACTTTTCGAACTTTTAACGCTTTAAGAATGGCAAGTTACACACCACGCTTTTGATGCTCTTCTGCTTATACAATTTCAAGCCATTGCCGACTATATTTTGTCTTGCCCTTAAGTTTTATTTTTCTTTATATATTTAATGCAGTTTTCATCCATTTTTTAATAAAAAATTAATTTCTAATAATTTATTTCCATTAAGCAAACATTTTAGCATATGAATCTGGCAGCACTACCTATCATTTTGTATACGACGCGTGAAAGTTGAAGAATGTTCAACTTTTTGCGAGTTACGCGCGTCGCAAACTTCGCTTTGTATCTTGCCTTATGGAAACACACTATTTCAACTTTTTTGACAGAAGTCTGTAACGCATTAGCGTATTTAACGCATGCTATGTACCTTCACCTTTACAGAATGATATCTGACAATGATATAGGAGAAAAAATAATAATAAAAGTTAAGATTTGTAGTCACAGCAATAGAAAGATCATTACAGGGTGATTTTTTTAAAACTGGCAACACCTTTTAAAATAAGTGACATAGATCTTTTTTTGGAGCAGTCAGTACTTGCCCTATCATCCGCTTTCAGCTTGACGTTGATTAATGGGACACCCTGTATAGTCGTACCCAACAAAAACTTGGTAATGAGTTGTCATTACAGAACAACGTACTTTTCAACCACAAACAACATACCGTCTGAATTACTTTACAGTAATTGAACAATTACTTACTAGTAATTAAATAAGCCATTTATTTTCTTATTGACAGAGTTCTAGTGTATCTGCTTATCATACAGACGATAAACTGTTCAACCACTGGGGAAGCCAAATGGATTTTTTTAAATTGTGTTCATGTTTGTGAAAACAAGTTACTAGTAATTAAATAAGCCATTTATTTTCTTATTGACAGAGTTCTAGTGTATCTGCTTATCATACAGACGATAAACTGTTCAACCACTGGGGAAGCCAAATGGATTTTTTTAAATTGTGTTCATGTTTGTGAAAACAAGTTTTAAGCCTGCAACAAAATAGTTGTGCAGTAGCCTAATGAGTAAAACACTTGGCATAAAATAACACAATAACTGAAAATGCTTAGCAGAGACATATAACTTTTATTGTGTTTTGTGTATTCAATGTCTTCTAAATATTGAAATTTATAACTTGTTATTTGTAATGAAATGTGGGCCATGTTAAAGTAATTGGTTAAAATGCCAAATTAGAGCAGTATGTGAAGGATATGTTTATTAGCATTTTAACTCATTACTTTGCCATTAACATTTTTCCTGGGTATGCATGTAAAATTCTAAAAATAACTTGTTTCTGCTCGAAAAATATAATTCAAGAAATTATTGTTATTTCTGGCCAAAAAATAAAAATCTGAAAATAATTATTATTTCGAATTTTTACAAGATATTTGAAATTGGTTCCTTTCTCCCTATTATTATTACTGCTTTATTTACTTAATTTGCTGATCATACGGTCTATTAGTATGGAATAACGTTCGGATTGCATAGCAAATTTCATATAATTTAAAACATTTTGCCTGATTTTATTAAGAAATCTGCCAAAACTCATCTAAAAAAAGGAAATTTGTATAAAATTGTTTAGTCGAGTTATTCGATTAATCGTCCTAAATTACTGGAATAAATTTTTACTCGAAACTGAAATATTTTTTGTTCGAACATTATTTGACTTCAATTATTCGATTAATCGAGCAAACAGTATTCGAGTGAATACCCTATTAGTTACAGAACATGGGTATTGAATATCTTATTTTCTTATGAGTTTATTTTATATTGAGCCAATTCAAACTTAATGTCATATTGCTTATTTTGTAAAATCAGAACAATTTTCCATACATTTTGTTGTTTTAAAATTTCAAAACTAAAATTTTAAAACAACAATATATATGGACAATTTTTATGCTTTTACAAAATAAACTATCACCCATATTTTGCATTTTCTCCGTTTGGCAAACTTTGATACTCTGTGTTGGAATCGAATGAAAATTCTTTCGAATTGCAATGTAAATAACATACAAATTCGAACAGTTTTCATTTCGAATCGAATTACAGAGTCATCTCCTATAATAGGAGTGAATATGACATTCAGTTTGAATTGGGTCCTTATTTATATTAATGAAATCAATAAATAGTTTAATTTCTTCGAATTTTTCAAGTTTTCGTACACTCGTCGTTTTTTAACCGACTTTAAAAAAAGGAGAAAGGTTATCAATTCGTCATGTATTTTTTTTAAAGGATGTTCTCCCCAAAACTCCGCTATTTATGAACCAATTTCGGATTTTTTAATCTTTATTTAAAAGGATGCACTTCCAGATTGGTCTCGTTATAAAGTTTGCGGGGCCACGCCCATATGAAGTAAATACACATGCCTTTTCATCTACTTCTACTCAACCGATCCCTATGAAACTGTGCACACACATTAAGCTTCTGTTTGAATACTACATCATGATTAAAAAAGTGGGCAGTGCCATGCCCATGCAAAGTAAATATTATTTATTAACAACTTCTACTAAACCGATTCGTATGAAACTTTGCATACACATTTAGTTATTGTTACAATACAACAGCATGGTTAGAGAAGTTGGCAGTGCCACGCCCATGAAAAGTAAATGTTCTTATGAAACTTCACCTACAATTAGTTTATACGCAGTTTAGCTTAAAATTTTGCAAAAAGTCGATTTTCTCCGATTTTTGCAGAAGCGTTAATTCGTAATTATAAAACTTTTTTGCAATATTACTTACCCCATATTTATGTCTATTTGAAAGGTAATACGATAAGGCATATCACTGGAACTATTTTTTTTCAAATGTTCGTTATTGAATTAACCAAAGCGTTTCGAAATAGACCAATTTTATTATAAATACCAATTTTAAGCTACAATCAAGGGTATCAAGTCACCTTATAGCCTAATGTGCCCTTAAGTATTTTCTAAAAAAAATTATTTGCGCCTGGCGAAAAATAAGAAAAATACAGCGAAGATACTGAAAATCCTGTTTTTTGGGATTTTCTGGAATTTCTTTGGGAATCGCGTGGTTTCCAAAGGCAAATCCTGTTTTTTTTCTTCCTTGGTATTTAGTAGGTACATAAATTCTTATATAGCCGCGAAATTTCATTCGCAACATAAAAGCTAATTTTGCTTTCACTAGCTTTATGCTTTCGGAAGTAAAACGAAAAAAAATTTTCGGAATTTTAATGTCTGAACACCAAAACATTCGGAAAAGATTCACTTTCACACAGATGTGAAAGTCATGACAGACACGTATATATAATTTTATATTAATCAAGATTTTTTTCAGTTACAACTGAATTTTAAGCAGACGTAACGCTAGTTTAGTACTTAATAAAACAACTTTAATTATGTTACAAATTTATATTTGTTTTTATTTTTTACACTATGTATTTGTTGGTTTGTTTTCTTTTTTTCTTCTGCTTATTCTATAGAATTATAGACGATCTAATATTAAAGTTTTACAAACTAAATAGAAAGCCAATTTCAATCTTAATTGAGCTTTTTAGTTAAATATTGAGTAATTTCTTTTTTAGGAAAACCAGAAAAGATAACGATTTCAAGAGAAAAAAATAGTAAAACTTGAAATATTTAACTTAAGTAATTATATAAATCTAAACGATTAATTAAAGAAGTCATTAGTTAACTTAAAACATAAGTATGATAAAGGTGTGATGATCGTGAATTCCAATTGAGAGAGTCCAAACTCTTGCAACATTTCAAATAAAACCTCGAAAATCTTCCGTGGAAGATCAATTACTTTTTTTAGTGATAAGTTTGCAATTTTGACAAAAATTGGTAAATTTATACATTTTGGTGTTGTAAGAAAATTAAAAGGAAAAATTACAGTAAAATCGAAAAAAATTGGATACACTTTTTAAAAGACCTAGTGTAAGTTCTAGGAATTCAATGAAATAGAAAATATTTTGTCTAGAAACGGATCTACTAAAAAATTTGTAAATATAGAAAAAAATATTTCAACAATTTTTTCAGTGAACAAATTGTTTAAATCTAAAAAACAATTTGCCTAAAAATATTTACAAATTGTAAACAAAACAATTTACTAAATCAAACAAAAAGATTTACGGAAATTTCTGAAAGATATCAAACAATATTTTTGTCTGAATTTATAAAACAATTAGTCTAAAAATACTAACAAATATTAAACAAAATAGTTTACTTAATCAAACAAAAATATTTACTGAATTTTTTGTAATATATCAAACAAAATGTTTGTCACATTAAAACGAATTGATTCACGCAAAAATCTTCAGTAAACTAACTTGGTAGAGTCGCATTCCTTTTGCTATCATTGTTGTTGTTGTTGTTATTTGTGTGTATCTTGTCATCGGTGTTGTTTTTTACGACACAGAAAACGGGGTTTTCTTGTTGTTTTTGGTGTTTCCGTCCTAAATAAGTCAAACAAAAAATTCATTGATTCAGTAAAGAACATTTACTGAAAATGAAATTTATTTACAAACTTTCGTTTGAAAATTTTTTTGTAATAATTTTTTCTGTGTAGACAATTTTGTCATTTTTAAAAATTCGATTACAGCCTTAAAAATCGAAAGTTAACGAAAAATACGATTTTTGGGACTTCACGGACTAATTTTTTTGTTGCCATAAAAAGTGGTTCTTATCTATCACCACAAAAAACATTTGCATGAAAGTCCAAGCCTTATAACCATTAAAAAAACTCAGAATTATAAAAATCGGTTGGAAATTGACAGTTACAATTTTTAAACAAAGTTTTAATATAAAATAGTACATGTAAAACATTCCCAGTGCATTATATAGAGCTGCTCTCAAAAAAAATGGAAAAAAATCTATAACTTCTAAACTACTGGTCAGATTTACTTGAAGCTTAACATATCAAATGATAAGAAGCTATATTTGCACAATATAGTTTGCAAAAATGTGTAAAATATGAACTAGCGACTCTACAGTAGGCTAAAAATAAACCCTTCGCATATGGAAAACTTTATAAAACTTGTAACTTTCGCAAATCTCAACCGATTCGAAAAGTGTTTATGTATTTTAGCTTTAATAACAGTTTCATTCTTAAAGCGCGCAAAAAATTATTGCTAAATATGCAAAATATATTCTTGCTCTCAAATAATCTTTTAAATTACAATAGTTAGCAGGCAGACATTTTTTTAAATCGGTTGAGCTTTGCGAAAGTTATAAGACTTCTAAAGTTTTCCACTTGCGATGTATTTAATTTCTGCCCACTCTTGCGCCGTTAGTTCGTGGTCTGCACATACTTGCAAAGTATATTGCGCAAATATAGCCCCTCATCTATTAGTATTAGGGATTCGTCCGATTGGCGACACTTCGGATTTGCAGATATATTGGTATGTATTGCCGATACATAAATAAACGTTAACAAAAGTCGATTTTTAAACTGCTGAACCATTTTCAATGCTTAGAATAACTAGTTGCATAACAAGCTTGTCTACATCATATAAAATGCAAAGTAGAACCTACAACTGAAAAATGTATAATGATAGAAGAGATGGTAAAAATCTAGAAAGTTAATAGCAAAGCTACCCTGACCATTTTAAGCTGTAGTTCTTCTAAAGAAGAATTCGAGAGTTACCAAAGAAGTAATATCTATATATAATTAATAGACAAACACCTGTTTTAGATCTCTATGCCCGTAATACTGATCCGATTTTGGAAAGATTTATATGTTTTTAAAGGGTTTTTTACATAGAACCGGACAATCTTAATTTTATTTAAGTCTGTTTAGTACATTAGGAGTAATACGACTATCAAGTTCTGACTAATACTAATAAAGAAATACATGTATGTTTTTTTCTCAGCTACAAGTAAAACACACAACTAAATATTCGATTGTTTCTGCACAAATAAAAAGTAAAAATACAAAATAAGAGGAAATCAAGAATAGAGATTTTTCTCTTTATAAGAGAATTAAAATGAGATTCTGGCGTACATATTTATGTACATATATATATATTCATTTTTTTAAATATTTCTAGAATGCGGCCGATTGAGTCAACCGTTGGCTACACTAGTATATGAGTTGATTCCACGTAAAACGTCCCTATGCAAGGAAAAAATAATTTTCTCATTTTTAATAAAAATCTCTCAATTGATGTTTTTTTATAGAATGACAAATGTAGAAAAAATAAAATACACTATTTCATATTTTTGAATCAATTTGAGGCACTTTTAAATTATCATGCAAGAAACATTTTGCTCTCCCTCTTTGTATGTTTAATATTTATTTCAGATTTTCTTTTATTCCCTTTCTCATTATTAATAAAACCGTTATTTCTGAAAAGAATATACTTTTTTCTTTTTATTGAATTTAAAAAAATATTCAGCTAGAGTATAATAGAACGGATATCAAATAATTTAATGTCTTATTGTTTTCTTATGAGTTTATCTTTATATTATTTATATTAATTATATCAATAAAGTTTTATTTCTTCGAATTTTTTAAATTTTCGTACTAAGTCACACCCGTCGGTCACACCCGTTCACATTTTAAAAATGGTTTTTTTTATAAGAAAAATAATTTTTTGTCAAACAGCAAATACATAACACAATTAAAAACACTTTGAACAGATATCTATACCGAAATTATTGTGTACCTTATAGTCAAAATTTTACAGAAATTATACTGAAAGTCATAATTCTTTAAAACTAAGATTTGTAAGGTCACACCCGTCGCAGCTTTCTGACGACCATTCTGTGCAGAAATCGTGGTTTATCAGTGTCTATCCGTTATTCAATGTCTTTAAGCTTAATGTCTTTGCGAGCTGCAACGTTTTTTAAGTAAAAAATGTTATATTCTTGATTTATAACAAAAAATGTGTGTAAAATTTCACACCCGGCTAAATGGAATTACTCATATATAAATACTCAGATCCAACTATTTCCTGACGTAACGACGTCATATACACAAAATTGTAAACAATCGCGCAGTCGTACAAATTAGTTCTGTCGCAACAGCAACACTATTTTCTACTACAGATATCGTTTGAAGTCTTGCGAAATTTTTCAAAATTTGAGAATACTTTGTATTTTATTGATTTTAAATACTAATAACCTCTTACGCTTTAATTATTTATAAT
This sequence comes from Panzeria rudis, assembly GCA_956483635.1. Classification (NCBI taxonomy): domain Eukaryota; kingdom Metazoa; phylum Arthropoda; class Insecta; order Diptera; family Tachinidae; genus Panzeria; species Panzeria rudis. The sequence continues at coordinate 37,994,658 of OY101449.1, read as the reverse complement.
AATAAAAAAAACATGCCCATTGGGAACTTCAATTTAAATTCCATAAGCGTATCGGAATCAGTATGGTCGATATTTTTACTTGAGTATCGGTATCGTATCGGCCTTATATCGATGCATCCCTAATTGATCTGTCAAGTTTTAAATAAATCTCACTAGTAGCTTAAAAGTTATATAGTTTTTTTTACCATTTTTTTTTTGTTAGTATCACCATAATGAAGTGGCAACGATTTTCATGTACTATTTTATATTAAAATTTTGTTTAAAAAAAAGTTTAATAACTTTGGCAATTGCCAACCGATTTTTATAATTTAGAGCTTATTTTAATCGGTATATTAAAACTTCTTAAAAAATAAAAAAAATTAGTAGCGCTTCAAACAAAAGAGAATAGGCCAAAGTTGAAAACATCGGAAAAAGAGTACAAAAAAGTTTTCTTTTTATATTTCCATGAAAGATTACTCAAAATCAAACATTTTAAATACACACGGAAAGCTTAAGTCCTCCTCTATTCGACGCCGTTTAAAAATTTAAAATCGGTGCAGGAATAACGTAGTGTAATTTCTTTTGTCCGTGAAGTCCCAAAAAATCGTGTTTTATCGATAAGTTTCGATTTTTAGGGTGTAATCCAATTTCTAAAAATGGCAAATGGTCTACTCAAGTCGGCTTATAACCTATACTAGGTCATTTCAGAAGTGTATTTTCACTGTCACGTGGTGTTATTAAAAATTCTGGAAATTATTCGATTTTCATTCAGAATTGAAATGACATGAACCATCTGAAAATTCATTTCATACCACTTTTTCCGCTCAACTTGCTTCCCCTGACCATTCTATTGGGAAATAAGAAATGTTTCATGCAACAAATTTCATGAAATACTTCGTCGTGTAAATTTAGTCAGAGATTTTCTTTTTTTCAATTTTAAAAATTGTTTTAAAGAATAAAATTGTATCTTTTCTTAGTCTTTAGTATTACAATTATTATAATTAAAAGCAAAGTTATGACAATTAAAAAGAAAATTATTGAAACTTAAAAGAAAAAGTAACAAGTTTTGAAAAATGTAATTGATTTTCCACGGAAATACGCTGCAGTTCATGACGGACATAAAACTAAAATTATGTGGTGGATGTAGTTAATTTAAATAAGTTATAAAAAAACTCAAAATATTAATTCAGAAATAAAAATATTAAAAAAATAACACTTAAAAAGAAATCTTTTTTGGAATTGCAATTGGATTGATACTTTTCCTTTTGGTTGCATTCCATAGATTTTTTTCGTATTATGTAGGTGTTTGTGTAGTGCTAAAAGATGTATTTATTTCTTGTTGGCGGGTTGTAATATGAACGAAACTATGAAATCAATCAATTTTTACAGCACTGTAGATTTTGCGTATAAAACTATATGCTGCAAAGAAACCAATTGTACCTGTGAGAAGCCAAAATGTTAAGACCATAAGACCTGTTTGGAGTGAAATAATTAAATGATTAATTTTTTTTTAGTCGAACTGTATTGATAATAAATTCAATGAATATGTTTAGATGAGATCGATTTCGAATACATGTTCAGAATGACAAATTTTGTAATAGCGTTTTTATATTATCACCAAAGAAGACAGAAAAGTATATATATATAACTAGCTATGGTTACATATGTACGTACAGTTAGGATAAACTCGGGCTCATCAGGTTTGAGATGACACCGAAAATGTGCACATATCCTCACAAGGTATACTAACTGTTCTATCGGTTGTATGTGCTAAGTTTTTTTTAACTTATAAAAAATGGTATTTCAAATTTTCTAGACCGAAAATTATATTAAACGTGTGCGTATTGCTATTAAAAATGTACATTATTGCATTTTTTCAACCGCAAATATTGTTTGTAGTTGTAATCTAATTGAGTGTAAAGCAAATATAGAGAACAATGAAACAACAATGCATAAAGTTCATTGTATAAAAGTCGAATCGACACGTGTCAACTATAAAATAAAAATCCTGTATAATTCAATATACTCATTAGGGATGGGCAAGTGAAAAAATATATCGATATATTTTTTAATATCGATCGGCATCGATATATATCGAATAAAAAATATTGAAATATCGATATTTTTTCAACAATCATAATTCATACGTAGTCCCCAAATTTATTTTAAAAATAAAACAAAAAAAGTACCTTTCTTATAAATAATTAAGCTGGAAAGAGTTAATCTCCAGCATCCTTACTGTTCCACCAATATTTCATGGAACAGAACATACATCAACAAAATTACACTCAAAGAATGATAATTTTTCGAATAGACAAAATATTATAAATAACACAAAAGATTTTGTTAGTAATATTCTATTTGAAGAAGACTGTGCCGAAATGTTTTTAAAAATTGCACAAAAAACAAAACCAAAGCTAAAAAATATCGAATTTGATACTGTCGATATATTTAGAAAAAAGTATCGGTATATCGATACATATTTCGAAATTAAAACTATCGACGATATATATCGATATATTTTAAGAAACTATCGATATATCTATATTTTTTGTCCATCCCTAATACACATACTTCTTAAGCATTTTTTGGCTTTTCTGCATAATAACAAACATAATAAAGTTACAAACATACATACCAGAGATGAGCGATATTTCAGTACCTGTGATTTAATCACTGTTACTGAAAAATCACGATTCACAGTTGTGAAAAAATTTGTCAAATAACTGCTACTTGCAAAGTCGTTCTTTTCTATTTGTTACATACAGGAAATTTTGATATTTCACTGTTTGTGTGGGTAATAACGTTTTTTTATTTGCGAACAATAACAATAAACGACAGTGTTGTGAACTAGTCTACCTCCTTAAAAAGCGCATATTTTCAATATTTAGAGCTATCATTGAATTAAATTTTGAAATAACAGAGCAGGGAACCACATAAATCATAGTTCTCTGCATAAGAATCTACCAAAGGCTTAAAGTAGATTGTTGACACAGTTTGATTACTTCATTTCATGTCACATATTTGATCTTACTATAGACAATACTTATATTCGAGAATAACAGCCGTATAAAATAGAGGTTATGAAAAAAGATTGATGTCAAATAATCATTGGCAATTTAATAAAAAGTTGATAACAACTGCAATATTCTGATACGCACAATTATACCCAAATATGTTTATGCAAATTGGTATATTTTGAAACAAAATACTGTTTGCAATAGTCTTGGATACATCTTTTTAAGATAAAAATGTTTACTTAATTTTTATTTTAAAGCCAACATAAAACTTTTTTAATTACTAAATGTGTAAAAATTCTTGACAAAGCGCCAAGTTAACAGTGATTTTTGAATCACGTTTACTATTCACGATGTTCTTTAAAAATTACGGGATCGCTCATCTCTAATACATATGTACATCCCATACATACATATTATATTTTTTAGAATGATCAGAAAAACATAAAAAGAGGTGATTGTAATTATAAAAAAAAAACAACAAAATAAAAGAGTTCCTAGCTGTATTTGTTTCTCTTTCACGTATACATATGTTGTCGCACTATAATTTCATTTCAGCTAACACAATTGTCACAGTGGAAATTTGCTTCGACACAAAAATAAACAATGCCGTTGGTCGGCATTGTTCTTGTGTGCTTTCATAAAAGGTAATAACAATTTTAGTTTTCTCATAAAATCAAAAGCAATAAAAGAAGATAACAATTCAATAATGTACATTACTTCACAAACTGAAGTTTTGTGCTCAGATTCAGATTTTGAAATTTTTTGTTCTCATGTATTATTTGACATATTGTCACACATAATTTTATTTTAAAAGAAATTTATTTGTTGATGGTTAAGCATTGTATACATATATGCATTTCTATATATTTATATTTCCACTACGCTTATTTTTCAAAATCATTAGTAAATTCTCAAATGGTTTTTGAAAGTCTGTACATAACTGTGGCTGAAGTCTACTGACGATTTGGTAAACCACCAATGAAATGCATATAGACAACAACAAATTTGCCTAGTGTGAATTTGGTGCAATAAAACTTTTATGAACTTAATTTTAATTGGCCTTATTACGGTTCTCGATTCGTCTCGCGAGTTGGTAATAGATTAAAGAAAAATTTTGTATTTTTCTTTAATCTGCTACAAACTCTCGAGTCGATTCGAGAACGGTAATCAGGCTCAATATACGATCGCAACAGAGATAATTCGCTGCACGCCCGATGTTTTGTTGATTTGATAGTGTTATTACATACGATTTAATTTTAAGTATAATAATTAATGACCACTACTGTATGGGATTATGGCAAAATATACTTACTTGTATAACCAAAATACAGCAACGTGGGTATAAATTCGGTAATTTCAAGTTTCGTAAAGAAATAAAATATACTATAGAGAAGCACGTAAACAGCTGAACCTCCTGAAACAATAAAACTGCGCCACCACCAGCGATAATCCTAATTATAAATAGAAAGGAATACAATAATGCAAACATGTTTAAAGTCATTTCTTGTTATAAAACTTACCTCTCCGCATAATTGAAAGTACGTCATAACAATGGAAATTTGGGCACAGCTCACCACCAGTATACAAAATACCAGAAATAGAAAACCAAATAGATAGTAAAATTGATTCTGCCAAATGGCAGTGAAAACAAAAAATAATTCTATAAACACAGCACCGAATGGTAAAATACCAGCCATTAGAGTACTGAAATAATAATGTAGAAAAGACATTAAAGAAAATAGATAAATTTAAACTAATTACCTTAGTATTGCATTCATATACCAATGTTGTGTTGGTACTTGTCTAGGTATCATATTTGTGCGCACAGGATGTTGATACGGTTGCTTACGATAACCAAAATAGTAACCTAAATAAACAAGAGGTACTGAAATCCCAAACCATAATAAAAGTAAAGAGATCATGGTTTTAAAAGGCACAGCACCACTCGATTCTTTATCCCATATGAAGAAGTTTAAAAAGAAGCCAGTTCTATGGAACATTTTTAAAACGTTAGAGTCGAATAATAGTTTCTTTAATCTAGTTTTACTCACCCAAATACAATGCTGGGATATAATGTGGCTGTTAAAAAAGCTGATCTTTTCCATTCACGGCCCTTCATAGTTTTATAAAGACGAGCGGCAAAGTAACCAGCAATAATGCCCATAAAGACATACATGAAAATTCCGGAAGTCATGAGAGCACCACGTGAAGATGGTGACAGCATACCGAGCATTGCAAAGACTTAAGAGAAAAAATGAAGGTACATTTTAATGTCATATTTTAGTATTATGATTTAAAATAATTTTTTTAAATGTCGAAACAATAAATTTATCACCAAAACTTTGTTAAATAAGATAAATTTGCAGTCGATATTTTTAAATAAAATATTACTCACATATTGTTATAAGAGCCATAAAAAATATTTGTATGCCACTGCCAATAACAGCAGAAAAGAACCGAGTATTTTTTGGTGGACGGAACACATCCCCGTGCACTAGTTTCCAACCGGTTTCCTCCAAAGTATCTTCAATGTTATCGTCGGTATTATAACGAGCAATATCACGTCTTAATGTACGTATCATTATCATTGTTAAAATCCCTAGAAAAGTTTATCAAATTTAAAACATGCAAGAAAACTACACAATACAATAATCACACCTGAAAGGAAAAATACAACTACCAAAGAATTAATAATACTAAACCAATGTATTTGTACATCCTTCATGCCCAAATAAATATCCCAACGAGAAGCCCAACTAACTTTGGACTCCTTCCATTCCACTGAATAAGTGAAGTACAGCTGAGTATTTGAAGTCGGATTTACAAGTTGAGGACGAGCATTATCAGGAAAATTGCAATTGTCGCCCTCAAATTTAATATCTTTGTAGTTTACCGAAGCAGTTTCAACTTCAAAACCAACTACGCGGTATTTATTTCTAAAACAATAATGAAAAAAATTTTTATTTATGTACATACATATGTGTATGAAATCTTTTTAACTTAACTCACTTTGTGTGCATGTGATATGATAAAATAAATTTTAAGTGATTGTTTATATATACATTATCTCCATCAACTTGACCTAAACGATAACCATGTTCATAGGTCACTTCATTGGGATTATTAAGATTAATAATTCGAGTTGCCACTGGCAAATTATCGACTAGTAAATGAACGAAATACTCATGTTTAATACGTTCGCTCACCATTGCCGATTGCGGTTGCTCCCAATTCAGCGGTGTATTGTCCTTTTTGTTACAGAGTAGTTTACAATTTATATTAACAGCCATTTGAACTTCATAGGGTGTATTAACAATACGATCACCTCTTAAGACCTCACCGAGATTCTCAGATTTATAGATTAAAGTACCATTTTTTGGTAAACAAAATTGCAATGAATAATATTGATAAGGTAGTTGAGTCCTACTGCTTGTCATTTTGACTGCCTTAACATCTATTTTCTGTCCTTTAACAAATTCTACCGGTGCCACTCCTGGTACATAGAAGCAATGCGTCCCACACACTAAAATAACATTAAAGCTTGATGTTTTCTTCTACTGACATAACTTTTACAACTTACCTAACGCTACTAAAATGGCAATCGCCAGTGTGTAGTACTGAAAATATAAAAGGAAAACATTTTTCAATATTATTAGTCATCTCCTATCCACTGGGCTTTTTTCAAGCATAAAGAAAATCAGCTTGCGTGGCGGAGTTTCCTTTTAATCACTTTTCTTTAAATGTTTAAGGATTCATGAAATATATCTCGTATTATTGTGCAAGAAGAATACCTGCATTGTTGCTGCTGTCAGATTTAAGTCCTAATTAGATTATATTTATATATTTTATTATTAAAAATTGTGTTTATAATAATACTAAACGAATAGATCTGGTTCTCCTTAGAGACCTGCGCCGTTACGGCTCACAGCCGGCTACACCAGCCGCCGATAGTTTTAGGCACCCTCGCCGCTGCCGAAAAATATTTGGCTTATGTCAGGTGAAAAAAGCCGCCCATTATCCATGTACAAAATGAATAGTTTTTATAATTATTTTTATCTTAAATTTAATGTATACCATCACATTATTGGTTTGACCCATAAACATAGATAAAAGCATTAGAAAGCAGCAAACCAATAATAAGCTGACGAAATGTTATTTGTTCTCAGTCGGCTAAAGCCGAATTTGAGGCACCGCCGTCAATTTCTCACGAGCCTCCGCCGCCGACAAAATCGCTCGACGCAGGTCTATGATTCTCCTGTCACCATCAAGACGATCTCATACCAGGTGACGACTACAGATCAGCTGTTTATTTTTTGCTCAATTTCTCTGCAAGTGAGCCAAGATAGTGTCGATTTCATGAATTCACAAACCGGGGGGAAAATGGGGTCTTCATTCTTTATTTCCTTCGTTTCCACGCAATATACATACCTATGTGTGTGGGAGTAGTAAATGACGCTAAGATATTGGTATATGGTTGTTTTTTTATATGTTTTGATATATTTATGCTTGAATTATATTATATATTTTACTTTTTTAATTTTATTTGATTTATTAGTATGCGGGCATAATTCTATTCTTGTCTCATAAAATAATATAATTGTAATATATTTTTATTGGCCATATGGCTATTTGTATTACTATGGAAAATAAAATGAAATTGAAAAGTATTGGGCGTTTTTCGAAGCAAAATCCAAAAAAAAAATTTTTTCGTCGATTTCGGGAATTCAAGTCGGGGAAATGCAAACTGAGAAAATCGTACGCAAACAGGCCTATGTAGAACAAAATAAGGAAACCGTGCTAAAAATCGTTCGAGCCGTTTCCCAGAAATTGAAGCTCCTCCATGGAGGAAAAAAAGCGTTGCTGATTTATTGCGGCCAACACAGGCTTTCGCACAGAAACAGACCTATATATTATGAAAGAATAGATCTCAGAGAATAAAATAAGGGAACCGTGCTAAAAGTCGTACGAGCCCTTCCGGAGAAATCGAAGCTCCTCCATGGTAGACACAAAAAAACGTTGCTGATTTATTACGGCCAACACAAACTTTCGCACGCATACAGACCTAAATATTATGGAAGAATAGATCTCAGAGAATAAAATAAGGGAACCGTGCTAAAAATCGTACGAGCCGTTCCCGAGAAATTAAAGCTCCTCTATGGTGGATACAAAAAAGCGTTGCTGATTTATTACGGCCAACACAGGCTTTCGCACGCATACAGACCTATATACTATGAAAGAATAGACCTCAGAGAATAAAATAAGGGAACCGTGCTAAAAATCATACGAGCCCTTCCCGAGAAATCGCAGCTCCTTCATGGTGGACACAAAAAAGCGTTGCTGATTTATTACGGCCAACAGAGGCTTTCGCACGCATACAGACCTATATAATAAAATAATAGCCTCAGAGAATAAAATAAGGAACGGTGCTAAAAATCGTACGAGCCGTTCCCGAGAAATTGAAGCTCCTTCATGGTGGACACAAAAAGCGTTCCTTCGCATGTATACAGAAATATATAATATGAAAGTATAGACTTTAAGAGACAAAATAAGGGAATAATGCTAAGGATCGTATGAGCCGTTCCGTTTAAAATTTTTTCCTAATTTCTCCTTCGATATTAAAAACAATTGTTAATAATACATTATCCGAAAATATTTATTTTTCATCAGTTAGTCGCTATCGAAAAGTAAATTTAATAACTTTTATCAATATCGTAGGCGAAAGCAGGACAATTTGTTAAATCCTTGATATGTAAATATTAAATCCTCTAAATATAAAGGCAATATTATGAAATTAGCCTACAATAAGATAAAATGAGGTAGATAGATAACAATTTTTTAGGCGGAACATGAAGTTAATAGACTATTTTACAATTTTGCACAGAAATTCGGACAATTTTGCTATCTATAGTCTAAGATTACGCTATTGATTTGGATCATTATGACGGAATACAGCATATAGTCCCAAATGCTAAGGACCTGGGGCAAACTAATGTTAAATTGGTACTTTTCGCTACCTATGAAGCTTCTATTTAAGCCTCATCGGCAACAGCGAGGACAAATTGCGTCTCCAGATTAATAAATTTTTGAATTAAAGGAAATGAAATTCTTTGAGGTGCACTATGGGACATTTTGCATAAAATTATGACAAATTACGCAGGAAAATTGGTAATAAGGAACGTAAGAGAAGCAAAATGGCATACATAAAGTAATTAAAATTTTTGCTTCTGTATACAAGTTTTTCTTTTATTTGATGTGTACAAGTTTTTTTGGCATTAGAAATTGATTTTTTTTTTGTTTCTCTGAATTACTAAAACTTTTGCAAAAGAGTGTTCAAAAAGTTGTTTGTGGCTTCAAAGTCTACCCTTTAATTTTGTATATAGTTTGTCGGGTTTTATTTCATATTGCTTGCATAAGAAATCAAATTATTTCAATGAAGAAAGTGTACAAGTTTTTTTTTTGTTCAAAACGAAAAGTTTGAAGATACGTAACTAATTATAACAGATAAATTAACATGGGTTTTAAGCAAATTGTGTTGTACAAGTTTCCTGCTGATATGCTATTCAATAAAACTACTGTTTTTAATTTTCATATAAAAAGAAAATAGCTATGCTGGCTTAGTAAATATTACCTCTTCTATTTTTGTGTGTGGATACAATAATAAGAATTTCAAAGTGAATATTAATAAATTTTGGATCCTCGCAAATAAGGGTACGCTGGGGATCGTGACCAGAGTCATATGCAGCGATGGTAAGATGAAAGTCTTTTTCTCCCATATCAAAACGCAATAATATTTGGAACGATTTTCCGTCATCCCACGTCAAATTTGGTTGATAAGCAGACCGGTTTCGGCTATGTACCATCTTCAGTTTTCTATTGAATACTAAATAGTTTTTCTGTTGTCCGCTGTTTCTTTTATAATTCGTTTGTATACCTATCTTCCTCCCTTGATCCCTTTGTGTTCTGCTCGCTATTTCTCTCGCCTCTATATGCTTTTGTGTCTCTCTACCTGCTACCTGTTGTTTCTCTTATTTTCGTCTTACTATTATGTTTGTGCTTAATATTTTGTTTATAATTTGCTCTATTAGTTATCAGGTGTCTTATCCCTACCTAGGTAATAATCTGCTGTTGTACGTCCTTTTGTCTTGTTCATTTTCTACTACGTTGTCTGGCCTATTGTTTTCTTTTGGGTAAAAATATTTTAAGGGTTAAAATATTATGTCTCAAGCAGTGTTTATTTGTTCATTTATGAATCTACCGTCAAATGTTTATTGCTTGTATATTTCCATGTTCTCTAATACGTTCAATCACCGTCCTTTATATTGTGCATGGGATAGTTTAACGGTTTTTCTAATATGTCCTGTGCCCATGTTCCGTAACTGGCGAGACGTTTTCGCATCGAGAAAAATTTAGTAATTATATTAGTCATTCCGTTTTTTGCAGGGTGATTCATAACAATTTACTCGCATTGAAAATTTCTCACATTAGTTACAGAACATGGGTACTGGTGCGCATTTGTTGTCGAATATGCAGTTCGCGAAATTCGATTCTGGTGTTATTTCTGGCTCTCTCAGTTTCTTGTTGTAGTCCCTTATGTACTCGCGAAATCTTGTTTTTATCTATTTTCCACTTTGTCCGATATAACTGTGCTGGCATGTGCAAGTTAATTTGTACACTCCTTGTTCATCTAGAAAGTCTGTTTCGTTTGTGCTGTTTTGCAGTAATATACCCTAGTTGTTTTTTGTTTGGAATGATGTGTTAATGTTGTTTTTTCTAAAAAATTTGGCCAGTTTGTATGTTGATTTTCCCATATACGTAAAGGTAGCCCAAGTTTTATTTTCTTGTTCCTGTTCCGTTTCTTACTTGCTTCGATATCCTTTCTAATCTTGTCAACTAGGTCTTTTTTATATCCGTTGCTTTCCGCTATGTTATATATTATTCGTATCTCTTTCATATAGGCCTCACGTGATAGGGGTATTCGTTCAAGTCTCGTTAATCATTGCCTAATTGCCGCGTTCTTATGTTGTTGAGGATGGGTTGGCTCTTGTTTGCCTTAATCGTTCGATCTAGGTAATTTATCCTTTTGTTCTCTTTCATTGTAAATTTTATGTTTTTGTGTTGTTTGTTCAGTAGATCCAGGATTTGCTCATCCATATTTCCTTTTAGTATACATATAATATCGTTAACGTATCTTGCATAGAATGTTACCCAAAATTGGTTTTTAAGTCTTCTACGTACTTCTCTTCTAAATTTTGAATAAATAATTCCATGAGTATTGCAGATGTTGGATTTCCCATTCCTACTCCGTTGATTTGCCTATATATGCTATTGTTAAATTTGAAGTAATTCTGCTCCACTGTGGCTTTTAGCGTGTTTGCGAGTTGCATTGAAAATTCCACGTCTTCTGTTTTGTTGAGTAGTGTTGTATGTAGAATCTTTATTGTCTCTATTATGCGATTGATGGATATGTCTTTTATATCAAATGAGACTAGTTTAGCATTATTTAGTTATCTGTATGCTCCCTATATTGTTAACTAATTCTTTGGTGTTGGCTATTGTGTGTTTGTTCTCTAGGTCCAAGGTAATTTTAGTATTCTTTTTAGGTATTTAGATACTCTATAGCTCGGATTTGTAATTAATTATGGATCTCATTGGCGTGTTTGGCTTGTGTATCTTCGGTAAAGCCATCATAGATGGAGCGGATGGATTCATAAGTGTTAACGAATATGATATGCCTGGTTTTATTACTTTGGTTGCCTTTTTTTATTATTTCCTTGACCTGGTATTCGTCTGTAGGATCTTTCCTAATACTCCTGTATCTTAAGAACAGTTTTTAAAGAGGATCTTCAGGCATCACCTTCAGATCTACTTTGCGGTGCTGCACTGCGTCTTCCAAATCAGGGTGACCGTTGAAAATTTTTAAAAAGTGGCACAAAAATTTGATTTTGAGGAAAAAAGTGGCACCAAAAAGGGGATTCTTCGAAAAGAAGGGACAACTTTTTTAAAAAGGGAATAATTGAACCAAATTCTAGTATTTAATGGACTTCTGGGGCATATAATGCTTTTGAAATGAAATTAATAAATTTTGATGTTTTTCTATCTAAAAAAGAAAGAGTTTTCAGCACCAACGAAGTACGCCTTAGGGGTTGATTTAGTAAAAATCTAACGTTCATTCAAAAATTTGCATGAAAATCACTTTAAAAATATTTAAAACTGAATGCTTTTTATATAAGAACGTGTTGATAGTTCTTGTTCGTGTAAGTGAATCAGGTTCTTAGTTTCCAATAATTTTAGAGCAATAATGAATATTTATAGATTTCAACTCTTAAACTATTTCAAAATAGTTTTTTTCCACAAATTTATAAATAATGGACTCAAAAACACATATTTTTCTTAAGATTTTTTTTATAAAAACACTTTCGTACTGTAAAAAACTCATATTAAAACAAAAAGTATCACTTCATAAAAAAGGAGCAGAAAGGGGCATAATGTTATAAAAGGTGGCAGATTTAGGTAATTTTAAAAAGGGGGCATTAAAAGTGGCAAAGGAGTTGAAAAAGTGGCAAATTGCCCCTTTAGTCGCAAAACGGTCACGCTGTTCCAAATGAATATTTTGATAATTCCGAAACGTTAGTTGAGTCTTCAAAATTTCTGCAAAAACTTCGGAAATATTTTAATTTTCTTGCCAATTCGAATTGAAGTGCCAAAAATGCAGATTTTTCCCACAAAAAGTGCAGATTTTTTATCAAAATCATTAGAGATAAAGTAATCAGTGTTGTACTTGTTGTTTGCTTAGTGGTACATAAGGCTTTCCTAGGCTGCATTTCTGATAACTGAATATCATTTAAAGTTGGTACTCTGTTCATCATTTCGTGCGAATTGCTGTCAAAAATCTATATAAAAAAAATTGACACGAATTGCTAACTACTTCTGTTTATTTTGTGAAAAACATATGAAGTGTATCTACAATATTTTGAGTCTTCATGCGAAATAATATGAGCACCACTTTTTTCGTGTGGAACTTACAACAAACACATTGGTTTTTTCTTAAAACGTACACAATTGCAGAATACCTTCAAACGCTCTATGTATGTCGAATACATAGTGGCTTCGCTGCATAAAATTTTTTTGCCTATTCGGCCTTTGGCCGGGCTTAAAGGTTTTCTCCTCTATGTATGACGAATAGTGGCTTCGCTAAAGCTCTTTTTAGATTATTCCCCAAGTTGTTCGACTTCTGCACAACCGAGATATAATTTGTTTTTGCTTTTTTAAAAATGTTCATAAATTCATTTGATCGGGGATGCATTTTCTACAGAAATCGAACGGCTTGTGTGATAGTGTAAAACAGCTTTAAGTAAAGATTTTCTGCCTAGCCGGCTTTCGGCCGGTCGTCAGGGTCTTCTCCTCTGTGTATTTCGAATAGTGGCATCGCTGAGTAAAGTTTTTCTGCCTAGGAAAAAATCTATTATAAACTTAGCATCTCCTGAAAGGTATGTTCAAAACTTTTAAATGATATCAATATTGACCGTATTCGATGGAAAATATACCATATAATCACAATTTTGGACTAGAACTTCAGAGGCCCATTACTCAGAAACTAAGGCTCGCCACCAATTTTTTATTTAATTTTTTCTTACATATTAATTTTCTATCGAATAGGATAATTTTAATTTATTTTTGAGAGAAGTTAAACCCCATTTAAGCCATTTTTTACAGTGTGGTCTTTGCCATCTCTGTCCCCGTTAACAGTAAAACAAAGTCGGTTATCTTCAATTTCTGACGCCTTTTATTTGTTGCTTCTGTTCAGGGCTGCCAAAAGTGCCAATTTTTCGGAATTTTACCGATTTTTTCCATCAAGAAATTACCAAATGCCGATTTTAGGTGAAAATTTTCGATTTTTATCAAACCAATAGACAACTCGATATCTCCAATTTCCACTCATATTTTCGAGATTTTAATATTAGAGGCAAAAAGTTATTTTTGCCTATGATATTAGCATCTAAATCAATCAAATCTGAAATTCACAATATAATTGATAATTGTGTTAATTTTTATATAGAAATGCTCACCCTCATACGAAAACTGTTTGATTTTGAAGTAACCTCAAATTAATAAGTTCAATAAATCCAGATATCGTAATGCAGAAAAAAATCAGCACTATTTTTGATATTCTTAAGAATTTCAGAATTTTATACATTGCAATTTCTTGCATTTGAACAAATATTCAATAACCCTTCTTGGCAGTCGTGTAAAAAGTTTGAAATTAATTTATATAATTTTGGGCAAACAATATCTGAAATAAAGCGAGGCGATTCCACAAAGGCTTATCAAGTATTAGCAGAATTTGTGAAACAAATCATGATTTTGATCCATTCGTCTGCGCGACAAATATTTAGTTGCCTCGATTTAACAACCACACATACTAATGTAGTCTTTTTAAAATTTTCTGCAGAAACACCCAGAGTCGTTGCAAGAATCGAACCTGCGTCCTCCCGGCTAATATTTTAGTACACTCTTCATTAAACTACGGGGGTAATTAAACTAAATTCCGATGTTCCTTAGGAAATGAAACTGTAGAAGGAATTCTTTATTCTAAAGATTATTTAAAGCCCATAAAACCAATTGCTTTGAAAGCGATTTAGAGAAAATTATAAATTCGGAAATGTATTCATTGTGTAAATCATTTATGTAGCATGGTATGTATTAAAGGCCATGATTCACTGTCCTACACAATGGCGTGATGTCCTAAATATGACATGTGTGCTAAAAAAGTATGATAGTGTGGACTTAACATGCAACTGTGTGACAGATTTTTTTTGGCAAGTCGTGCGATTTGGGAAAATTTATGAAAATTTTTATAAAATGATAGTTTACATGGGATTATGTGTATAGACAAAACAAGCAGATGTTTTTGCATCATTTTTGTATAATACTGTTGCCCCGACTATGCCATTTTAAAGCGATTTTTAAAGTCGGTAAAGACTTCTGTAAAATTTTCCTGTGAATGAATCGTGCGATCGCGGAGGACGGTGAATCATTGCCTTATGATTGTAAAATCATTTTTATGTGATCTATTTATGTTTATAAGCCACATGAAATTACCAGCGATTGCTATTATTGTTTTCTTATTAATAAAAGCTCGAAAAACGCTGTTTTATCTATGTTGATTTTTCGAATGGATGTGCCGAAAATGCCCATTTTTTCCACAAAAAGTGCAGAGATTTGATCAAAAACTCTTGGTAGCCCTGCTTCTGTTGTGTGTTTGTACAAGGGAATGAAAAATAAAATAATTTTTGTCTGCAGAAGGGCAGAATATTAACATTATTTAATTAAATTATTAAAACAATTTGAGTTTATAGTAAACATAAACAAACTGATTTTATGTGCTTAGTAATTGAGGGAGAAGAATGCTTATCAAAAAGTGAAAAAATTAAAATGGGTATCGCATAATGAATAGAGAAATTTTAATGAATTGAAAAAAATGCATATACATACATATGCATGTATGTTTGAACATATGGCTTAAATATTTAAGAACACAGCTAAATGTAACAGCAACTATATAAAGCAAAATAATTTAATTGGCATAACATTTATTAAACTTTGTTTATATAAAATTATTTATTTCGTAATTGCAAAAAGCATAGTTGAGAGTTGTGGGTTGGAGTTTATTACATCAGTGTGTGTTGCACTCCATGACTTTTTAACTTATTTTTTTCGTGTTTTTGTACTTATTCTATCTACATATGCACGGTGGAAGCAAAAATGCCAATGTAAGAAAATAAATATTAAAGAAAACATCTTAAGGAAGTTTGTCAGCCGCCTATAGTTTATTGAGTAAACTTTGTCTTTCAAGAAAAAAGAGTAAAATAACCAAAAGCAGGTGAGTTGTCAGAATAACTTTCTTTTACCAATAGTGTTTAAATATTTGGGTGTTCAATTAGTTTTCTCGAAAATTGGAATAATTTTTTTTTTAACTAAGGGTTACTCTGTAATGCGATGCAAAAGGAAAACTGTTCGCATTTGTATGTTATAAACACTGCAATGCGAAAGCATTTCTTTCGTTTCGAATTACAGAGTAACCGCCCTGTCCCGCGATGTCGAACGAAGAAAAATGCTGCAATACTGAACAAAGAAAAATTGATCATTCGTAAAGCAGCTCTGGGTGAGTCAACCAGTGGCCCGTTTCTCGAAACCAGAGATTGGATTTGCGCACTTCTTTTGCGCATTGCGCACTCCTTTTGCGCATTGCGCACTTACAAGTGTATTAAGGAACAAACTAAGTTTAGTGACAGCTAAAAAAATAATAAAAAATCGCTACCCGATAGAAAATTAAAAAATAAGAAGAAGAACTTAAATAAAAAAAATGGCGGCGAGCCTTAGTTTCCGAGTTATGGGCCTCTGAAGTTCCTGTACAAAATTGTGATTATATGGTGAAATTTTCATCGAATACGGGCAATATTAGTATCATTTAAAAAGGAAGTAATGTGCATGGCTTCGCTGAGTACAGATTTTCTGCCCAGCCGGCCGGCATATATTCTGCCTAGCCTTGCCCGGCCTTAAGAATTTTCTCCACTGTGTATATCGAATAGTGACTTCGCTGGATATAGAGTTTCTGATTAGCCGGCCTTTGACCGGACTTAAGTATTTTCTACTCTATGTATGTCAAATAGTGGCTTCGCTGCGTAAAGATTTTCTGACTTGCCGGCCTTCGGCGGGCTTAAGGGTTTTCTCCTCTATGTATGTCGAATAGTGGGTTCGCTGAGGAAAGATTTTCTGCCTTGCCTGCCTTTGGCCGGGCTTAAGGGTTTTCCCCTCTATGTATGTCGAATAGTGGCTTCGCTAAGTAAAGATATTCTCAAAATTTTTTTTTTGCAAAATATTGCGTATAATCACAATTTTTTACTAGAACTTCAGAGGTCCATAACTCGGTAACGAAGGCTCGCCGCCAACTTTTTTATTTAAGCTTTTCTTTTTATTTTTTAATTTTCTATCGGGTAGCAAAGTTTTATTAATTTTGGAGCTATGCTACTAAACTTAATTTAAGCGGCAAAAAAGAGCAATTGCGCTGCTCTTTGCGCAATGCGCATTTTATCTCTTTGTCTATTGCTTTGCTCTGCGCATTGCGCATGTTGAGCGGCGGATTGCGCATGCTCTTTTTATACCAACAGTGGTTAGTTTGAGTTTATTCAGTGCTGCAAAATACGTCTTTCGCAGTGACATAATTTTAAGACATTTGGATTTGTAGCATTATGGGTGAATTCGTAAATGCAGTAAATTTGTGCAACCAGCACTAATAAAAATGCTGCCGCAGTTGCAGCAATCTGCAGCAGCACTACCAATTGTTTGCTTAAAAAAACTTTCGACGCAGAAAAGTATTGCCAAATGATGATTTTCGAACGCAGGACTTTGACTACTGCACAATTACTGAATTTACGAATGTACCCTATATCATTCAACATTTTTTTTATATTCTTGATCTCACAAATATGATGCCCTTAGACGGGTCAATCTTCCGGACTGGAACCGGAAATATGAAACGCACTTTTGACCCAACTTCCGGTCTGGCCCCTAAACCGGATGTGCGAACCGACACAACTTCTGGTACAAGCTGGAACCTGAAATGTGAAGAGTGCTATCGACCCATCTTCCGGTCCCTAAACCGGACGTGTGAACTGCATTACCAACACATTCCAGGCGTAAGTTCGGAACCAGTACTGACATCCCACTGTTGCTATATCCGTTTTGAGATTTGTACGCGGACATAGCCATACGGTGTGTTTTAAAAAACCACGGTGGCATGCAATAACGTCCACGGAAATAATGCCCATTGATTTTTTAAAATTGTTTACTACTGTAAATGTGCCACGCGCATTTCATGCTCTTTAGGCTCTATTTGCGCATTGCGCAGACAAAAAGCGCAGCGCCAAAAACTCGAAGGAAAATTCTGTTGGAGATCATGTGTTTATGTGAAAATTTAAATAAATTGATATCCTTTAAAATGAATGAATTGAATCCATGCAAGTTCCATGTGTGTGAAGATAAATATGACTAGTTAAATATGTTTTTATTATCGCATGCGATATTTTTATTTTCTACGTGTATTGTACTGAATTTAGGACTTTTTCTACAAAAACGCTAAGTGTTCCTAAACCCTTCTTCCTCGGCGAATCAAACCTAGTGGACATTAAGGACTATAGTTAGGGCTACCAAACTGCGTTTTTAGTTTTCCTGAATTGTACTTGTGAAATTTTTTATAAGATTTTGAATACATGACCAAGTTAAATATTCTCAAATATGACTTTGTCAAGTAATATGCCCACTGTGCCCAAACCCTTCTTTCTCGGCGAATCGGACCCAGTGGACATTAAAGATAATGGTTGAGGCTACTAAACTGCGTTTTTAGTTTTCCTGACTTGTATTTGTGAAATTTTTTTATAAGATTTTGAATATATGACTAAGGTTATATATGGTCAAATATGACTTCTTCAAGTAATATGCCCACTGTGCCCAAACCCATCTTCATCGGCGAATCAGACCCAGTGGACATTAAAGATAATAGTAGCCCCAACCAGTGTCTTCAATTTCCACTGGGTTTGATTCGCCGAGGAAGAAGGGTTTGGGCACAGTGGGCATATTACTTGAAGTCATATTTGAGCATATTTAACCTTAGTCATATATTCAAAATCTTATAAAAAATTTCACAAATACAATTCAGGAAAACTAAAAACGCAGTTTGGTAGCCCCAACTATTGTCCTTAATGTCCATTCGCCGAGGAAGAAGGGTTTGGGAACAGTTGGCGTTTTTGTAGAAAAAGTCCTAAATTCAGTACAATACACATAGAAAATAAAAATATCGCATGCGATAATAAAAAAACATATTTGACTAGTCATATTTATCTTCACACACATGCAAGTTCCCTGATTCTATGACGTCTTTTCATGTAGATATAAAACAAATGAAAATAAAAAAATATTTCCGCAGATGGGATACGAGCCATGTTGCTCTGACTGTTAAGAAATAGTCTCTACAACTGAGTTATTTTCTTATTATTTCTTGGAGCCACGGTTGCCAGACTTAACGATTTATCGTCATTTTGACGATTTAGGGTGTCAAAAATCGCATTTTGACGACTGGACGATTTTTACCTTAAATTTTTAAGAATTATAAGTTGACACTATTTTTTAGAACTTTTAAAAGAATTTTGAACTTGATAGAGAAATTCGCAGCTTTTGCTACAATATGTAAGAAAAGTAAAGGGTAAAAGGGATAGTTATGTCATACTTAACTATTTTTGTGTTGATATTTTTAGTATTACAGAGTTTAATTAAACCTCTTCCTCTCCATAATTTATCAACTGCTGCATACATACATATTATATGGATGTATATCATATATAGACAATTTTAAACACTATGTAGAAGGCAATGCTCAAATATTTACAAAGAAATTAACGGAGTTCAGTGTTTGATGCAAATAGTCTTGCGAAAGCGCAAATGCAAATTATCATAGCTTTTTTATGAATTCTTTTGCATTTTGCTGTTGTATTTCATAAAAACACTGAACTCCACTATTCTAAGTTTTACAAATATATTGGTATCTCATATCTCAAAAAAGCGACGCTTGGCGAAATGTATTTAAAGTTTTAAAAATATTAGCTGTTATTAGCTTTTTAGCAGTTATAACTTTGGTTTAGATTATAAGATTTGTTTCTGAATAGTTTTTTAAATCGGTAAGCCACATGACATCAAAAATTGATTTTATGTGCTCATTCTTTTGCTAGGTACCATAGCATTGCATTCTAGAGAAAATTTTTGATAAATTCTAGTATTTACAAATACTTTTGTTTAAACTTAAAAGTCGATTTAATCGATATTTTCTTTTTGTGGCTTAAGGAGTTATTGCACTAAGCCTCTCAGAAGTATTTTAATTAATGTGTATGTATGTATATTATATTTCTAAACAAATACACTAAACGTATGATTATACTGTTTATTCAGTTAAAACAACAGTTGATCTCTTTATTAATAATAATTTCTTTAATTTTATGTAAACACTGAATTTATTGGTTATGTTATACATAATACATTATTATTCTGCTTATAAAGTAGATTTCCATACAAAGTTTGTGTTATTAACCCCGAAAAAGTGTTTTTTAAATATTGACGATTTGGGATAATTATTTTGACGTTTTTGACGATTTTTTTAATGAGTTCAAAAACTATAGCTTTATTTACGATTTTTCTTCGAATGTTCGATGTTTCTTCGAATGCATTCTAAATGTCGTATTCAGAATGCATTCGAAGAAACAAATGCTCAAGAAATCATGAATTACTATTTCATTTCTTTTTTGCTGGGTTGTTCTAACAAGGGGACGGAGAAACCCCAAATATGGAAAGAAAGAAAAACTGATTTGGGAACAAATTTACTTTACCGAAACTCCTCCAAATAAAAAAGTCATACTATGTGATAGAAAATTTAGTTCTAAAAAAAAATGTTAAGTACAAAAATCCTCGGAAACGTATATTTTCGTATATTTTGTGTAACAATTTGGCTTTCGTTTGAATGATTTTCTGCTTAGCTGGCCTTCGGAGGGGCTTAATGCTTTTCTCTATGTATGTCGAATACCGGATTCGCTGAAGAATTGTTATGCCGAAGGGCGGCTTTGCAGAGAAGCTTTATTTAGCGCAGCCGCTGCTTGTTATATAATAGAAGAGAAATTGCTTGCGCTTGTACGAGGGCTTAGACCCTGGATGTTTTGCGTAGACAAGCTAATCACTTCGCGGGTTGTGTTTGTTGAATAAAAAACCAAAAGTATGTATGAGTTCTTTTCTCTCTACGGATGTTTTTGTTATGTTTTTATATTATTTATGTTATGTTTTTAATATTCTCTATCTAGACTCTAGTAAACTTCACTTTACATAAATATTTTAGGGTGTCATGTTCTCTTTTTAAAATCAAGCTGGTTTTAATCGAATGTCAAGCTAAAGTACTATTTAAATCTAACAACACTAGTGGCACCGTAGCTCCCAAACGGCTAAACCTGATTTTAATTTAGCTTTTTTTGAAAGGTAACGATCTAAAATCTTCTAGCCTATGCTTGAAGAAAATCGGTCCAGCCGTTTAAAAGTTATCATTCATTTTCTTTTAGGGTTTTTTAAATTTTTGATTTAATGTTATTAATATTTGTTTCTGAAATAAACTTCTTAAATAACAACTTATTCGTTTAATCTTTTCTTTCAGCTGAAGTAAATAAAGAAACATAATACATATTTTGCTTCGTATTTCGTAGTAAAAGTCTGTCCTTTTAACTATAATTGAATATGGAAAAAAATGCTGTACAAATCAATAATACGACAGCAACTGTTGCAGATGATAGTGATAATGACGAAGTAACGGATTTCTTAAACTCTAACTCTTCCCCAAATTCTACTTCAGCTTTAACTACTGTTTCTTCAACTACTGCTTCTATTACTGTAACTACTGCTACAAACACGTTTACTTCAGACATTGATTCTTCAACAATCACCAATAATCTTGAAAACTCTGGAATAAATCTCAACAGCATAACAATTTCGAATACGGTGGAAAGTAAAAATTACTGTATACCGGTTATCAAAACTCCAACTAATAACAACCAAATTTCTTCACGTCATATTTTGACATCTGATTCAAATAGCAACAACAGCAATAATAACGTTTTAAATAGTCATCAACTGACATCATTTAAAAACGACAATAACATGATTCCAATAATTAATGTAACACCTCATAGTCCTGCCAATGTCTCAAAATACAATAACATTTTTGAAGACACTCTCAGCCAATTGCAAAATATACGGGAAAGTGTGGTACAAATGAAAAATTCTTCAACTCACATGAACGATGGTCTGTCAAATTATGGTCTAGTAAATGCAGTTATCTTAAGTGCATCCCTGCCCGATCTATCAGCGACAGCTAATGGAGTGGCGGGGTCGGCAGGTAAGGGTCCTTATGGTCCGCTGGCAGCGCACTTTGTTATGTGGTCGCCGCAGCAACAACAACAGTATCTTTTAAATGCCGATCGTCGCAAATCATGGACTGGCATTGATGATTTAACTGCTGGTGGAGATTGTACAAATAAAAGTGTTAGTCTATCAAGTTTGGACAGTGAGGAACAGGAAACAATAAGGGTTACCGAACAGAGAAGGCGTTCAGCTAGGAATAGCACTGGTGGTAAGTAAAATTTTTTAATTTTTGCTTTAAAGAAGCTAGAATTGATAATTATTACCTCGTTTATAAACACGTCTTATTTGCATATAGAGATGTAGTGCTGCCAAATATGTTTTTTTATTGTAACTTACTAAAGCTGGATTCACCCATTGTTTTCGAACAAAATTTTTTTTATATGTAGTTTGACGTCTCTCTTCGTGAGAGAGAGATAGAGAGAGAGAGAGAGAGAGAGGAAGAGAAAAGAAGAGAAATAATTTTGTTCGGAACATTTTCAGCTTGAATTGGTTTAATTTTAATTTTTGTCCGGACAAAGTTGAGCTTAGTTGCCACATCAAATAATGTTTTTATAGAAATTCTTTCATTTCTCGTTTTATTTCTATCAATGTGCAGAATTTAGTTTAAAACTTATTAACATAAACACTTGCATTTTAGCCAATTGTTAAACAAATTTCTCCGAGATGTTTTTTTATATTTACATATAACATATGGTAGCTTTGATTTTCCAGACAAAGTGTTCGAAATGGGTGAATCGTGTTGCAAAAAACTCTCAAGAAAAAATTTTGTCCGGGCAAAAATTTTGTTCGGAAACAATGGGTGAATCCACCTTAACTCACGAAAACAATTGCGTATTAACGCACTATTTGCAAATAAAAAGTTTGACGTGCCACCTTTACATATGAGTAATTCCATTTAGCCGGGTGTGACCACTTTACACATATTTTTTATTATAAATAAAGAATAGAAAATTTTTTACATAAAAAAGCTGCGATTCGGAAGGCCATTAAGCTTAAAGTCGTTGAATAATGGATAGACACTGAAAGAACACAATTCCTGCTCAGAATGTTCGTCAGAAAGCTGCGACGGGTGTGACCTTACAAATATTAGTTTTAAAGAATTATGACTTTCAGGATAAATTCTGTAAATATTTTAATATAACTAACGTACACAATAATTTTGGTATAGCTGTATGTTCAAATTGTTTTTAGCTGTATTACGTATTTACTGTTTGACAAAGAATTAGTTTTCTTAAAAAAACTATTTTTAAAATGTGAAGGGTGTGACCTAATACGAAAATTAAAAAAATTCGAAGAAATAAAACTTTTTATTGATTTCATTAATATAAATAATATAACATTAAATTAAAAATTGTAAAACCCCCGAAGAAATAGATGATAACTTCAAAACGGCTAGACCAATTTTCTTTAAACATAGGTTAGAAAATTTTGTATTAAGTCACCTTTCAAACATCAACGAGACCTAAAGGGACCCAAGTGGGCTGGTTTTTAAATCTTTAAACTGCCAACATGTACAACCTAACCTAACCTACCACCTTTCAAACAAATTTACTAAATTAAAATCGAGCTAGCCGTTTGGGAGATACGATGTCAAAGACACACAGATTCAACAGGATACATCTAGAAAATATGTGATATCTTCTAAACGTCTGGACCAATTTTCTTCAACCATAGCTAAGAACACTCTTGATCAAGTTACCTTTCAAACAGAAAAAAACTAAATCAAAATCGGTCCAGCCGTTTGGTCTGTACGAGGGTTCGTACATCCACACAGATACACAGACACACACTACAAACTTATAACACCCTTCTTTTTTCTCGGGCGTTAAAAATAAATCATAAGAAAATAATAACACATTAAACTATTTGCTATCCGTTCTATTATAGACAGCAGAATACTCTAGCTGAGTATTTTTTTAAATTCAATATAGAGCGAAAAAGGTATATTCTTTTCAGAGATAAGGGTTTTTATTAGGGGTGTAACGATACGGATTTTTGCCGATCCGATACCGATACCGATACTCAAAAAGAAATATCAGCGATACCAATTCCGATGCCGATACGCATTTTAAAATTGAGTTCAAGCTTAAATTAACAAATCTCAATTAGGGTAATTTTGTTATTATTCAAAATTACAGTGTAAGAGATTATTATTGTTAAAAATTTATATTAACCCAGCATAAAAAATTGGAAGTAACTTTTAAGAAACTACATTTTCAATGCAAATTCGCATAAAAAGAAACAAGTTGCAAACAAGAGTAATTTTTCATTCTTTTTCCTTGAGGAAAAATCATTATAGAACGCCGATAAATAAATTTTTCTTAACACCGCTTCCAATTCGGAGATTGGTAATCGAAAAAGAGAACTTTTGCACTACTTCCGGATCTCAAATTCTACATTTTCATGACTTCTTTCGTGTATTTTTTTTGCTGGGAATAAGATTTGAATAACAACGAATTGAATTTTAATTCATGGTAAAATTAACAAAAAAAAGCACAATTTTTTCTACAAAATAACAGCGTAAAATATTATTTATATTTAAAATTGATATTAATAAGCTTTAAAAAACAACGAATTGAATTTAATTCATGGACAAATTAAATTGTTTGTTAAAAAAAACTCTGAAAAAAATTTCCGATGTATCGGAAAGTCTCAAGTATCGCCGATATATTGGTATCGGAATCGGTTACATCCCTAGTTCTTATTAATAATGAGAAAGGGAAGAAAAGAAAATCTGAAATAAATATTAAATATACAAAGAGGGAGAGCAAAATGTTTCGTGGATGATCATTTAAAAGTGCCTCAAATTGCTTAAAATATATTAAATAGTTTATTTTTTTATTTTTTCTATAATTGTCATTCTCTAAAAAACATCAATTAAGAGATTTTTATTAAAAATAAGAAAATTATTTTTTCCTTACATAGGGCCGTTTTACGTGGAATCACTCATATGTATGTTTGTTAATACAAAATAATAAATAGATAGATAAATATATTAATAAATAGATAAATATGCAGTGATTTAGTAAGTTAGAATAAAAGAGTATTTGGCACAATTTTAAGTTCTTATTTGCAAATAAGCACTGTGTATAAACGAAGTATCTTATTAATAAGTATAAATAGGTCACACAATTTTTTTTCGTACACTTTTAAGTATCTTATTGTCCACCAATATTGATAAAACATATATGGTTTGAAAGGTATTTTTCTCTAGATATGCACAATATAGTTTTTGGTCCATAAAAAAAGCGGTTACAAACTCGGTTGCAAACAAACCGCGTTACGGACCAAGTGGTCGAATATTTTATTTAAATAAAAAAATAAACCTACTGCAGATTCGGATTCAGCATGCCAAATTACATAAGAAACAGTTTTCAGTTGATCCAGTTGAAGCCCTTGTAAATTTGTGTTTTTAGTTGTCATGAGTTAGGAGGAAAGTTCCAACCAAGCCGAGGCCTGTTTTTACGATCAAAAAATAAAACTCAATTATAATTCTTATTAATTGATTTCTTTAGTAAAAATTGAAAACAACAATTAAATCGTAATTTTAATGATATTACTCAGCATCGTTACGGTCCCCGATTTAAACTGTTTCAATTTGTTTATAGTTTAACAGCCTGTTTTTAGAAAACATAAACCTTCTCACACTCATGTTTTGTTATATTACGATAATGTTTTAAATTTGATTCTTATGAAACATATAAAAGCTTTCGTATATTAAATTTTGAAGTAAAAAAGCTTTTTTATTTCGTGAGAGAATATTATTGCCAATATATTTCTTTTCATATATTTTCCTTTTTTTCTAATATAAGCGTATGGTATTTGGTAGTAACTCTACTAAAAACTGACGTTTGTTTATAAAAATAAAAGTTAATTAAAAAATTCCAAATTTTATTTTAAATATTTAAAATTTGTTATTAACAAAGGTCGAAACATGCATACATACATATACACATACTGTTACAATGAATCCTCAAAGGCAGTTTTGTAAAGATTGCTTGCATATCTTGCATTCGCCCGGGCTTAATGGGTTTCTCCTCTACGTATGTATGTTCATATGTATGTATATAAGTATATCACACAGTGCTTTCGATAAGTAAAGAGTTTCTGCCTTGCTGGCTGTGCTTCTACATTATCGCCTCTGGGTATATCTAATGGTGACTACGCGTTGTAAAGATTTTCTGCATAGCTGGCCTACGGCCAATCTGAAGAAGTCTCTTCTCAGCCTGGCATAAGGATTTTCATTATTAGAAGCTAAAGGCAAGCTAGGCATCAAATTTTTACTCATGGGAGACTAGCTATAAATCAGCCAGAAGCTGGTAAGCCAGAAAATCTTTCCTCAGCGAAACTACTGTTCGACATACCCGAGGAGAAAGTCCTCAAGCAAAAAATATTTACTTAGCGAAGCCACTATTTTATATGCTCAGAGGAGAATGCAATGAATACTATTTCAAAGTGGAAATAAAGTTCATGGACGTTATTTCTCAATTCTGATGGGCATTATTTACACTCTGAAAAGGAAATAATGTCCATGGGCGTTATTTCCCTTTCCATGTGGAAATAATGTTCATGGACATTATATCCTTTTCAACTTGGACATAATGTCCATCAACATTATTACTTTGGACGTAATTCCATACCACCTTATTTTCCCAGTGCGACTAAGATTTTCTTTAAAGTCTAGAAGATTTTAGCTGTGTTTTTTACACACATGAGCGTAAATTAATCGATTTTTTTGGAAATTGGAGTTCTTTCTGAATATCTTTTTTTGCAAAAATTTTGATTTCTTTTTCAATTTTCAGTTTGTTGAAGCAAATTGTAATTTTTTGCAAAGTTTTTGCTGGCTGTTTGTTACTTTACTGTTGCAATTTATAAACAAACGAGTGCCTATTGGTTATCGACTATTTTATATGTTTTCATTCGTTTATTACGAAAGAATTCATTTTACAATAACCAAATATATATGAAAAAATTAAAAGCTCTTTTGTTCTCTCTTATATATTCTCACTCGCTTAAATATTTTATGTTACAAAAACGTAAAACTACTCTTGTTCGTTTTTTTACGAATGAATAAAATAATTCATTTTCGAAAAACAGCCTGTAAATCATAAAAATTTTAAATTTAAAACATAAAATATATACAAATTGTCTAAACGTTTAGAACATATTGCAACTAAATTAAATTGCTTATAGTCTAAGATTCCACGTAAGAAGAAGTTCCATCATCTGTAAACCGCGTAAAACATCTTTTGTGGCACTCACAACACGACCTAATACAATTAGATGTGGCTATCCTTAATTGAAGGTTTTGTCGCCAACTTTTTTTTAACTTTAAACTCTTTTGGTAACGAAACAAAATATATAAATATATTTGTTCAATTCACAAGCTCGTATTAACGTCGTATGTGTTGTGTAATCGTCTAATTATACAATATTGTCTTTTTGTTGTTAGTAATTTTCATACGAAAGTGCGTTATAATTATACGATTGAATTTCATATGTTCTTCAAATAGTTGTATTTAGCCCAGGTCTGGGAATATTCCATTTGTTCGATTAATTTGTAAAAATCTTTAATATATGTGATAAGTAACACCAGAAAATACGTTCTTCTTAATAATAAATATATAATTGATTAATTTCAATTTAATTTTCAAACTATTTTAATCAAAATTGCTTGTCGCGGAAAAAGTGATTCTATTTGGCGTCAAATTAAAACTCCCATGCCTGGTTTCATTTCATGGTATCAAATCAAGGTGAATTAATACCAGGTGACCTCCAGAGATCAGGTGACTACGAATTGTTTACCATATTCGAACTGCCAACTGTGTTAATGTATTGCCTTTTTTGATAGTCCAAATATAAATTCTGCACGGCCAATTTATATTTGGAATGTCAAAAAGCTGATATATTAACACTGTTGATAGTTCAAATATAGAAACATTTTCTTAATCACCTGATCTCTCGAGGCCACCTGGCATTAATTCGCCTTGCCTTGGTATTAATTAAATTGACATTTAAGATACGACAAAATAACGATGCAACAAATTTGTCTGTTCACAAGCACATAAACAAGTGTCGTCTTTTTTTAAACGATAAGACATACGACTGAGCTTGTGAATTCAACAATTTTAATTGAAAAATTAAATTAAAACCCCAAACTCAAGTCAAAATAATTAAATTTATTTGGATCGAAACCCATACAATTCGACTAAAACTCTACGTAATTTATTTTTGTTTTAATACAAATTATGATAGTATATTTTCTTGCTTAATCGCGATTAACCGATAATCGCGACTAATCGCATATTTTTAATCGTAATCGCGATTATGAAAATCTGCGATTATTTGCAAACCCTATACAAAACTGCTTCCGAAAGTACAAAAATTGGTGAAAAACGTTAAAAATGTCATAACATTTTTACTTCGATCCACTATAACTCAGGCATGTTTTATCTGATCAAAGCCACCATGAACGATTTAGTAACCTTTCAAACCAGACATAATTTGCTTTTATCGAACCAGCCTTTGACTCTGGATGGCGCTTGAAAGAGAAGTATACATCGAAAAATACAAATGTACCGTTATCTAGTAAATGTGACGTGGTACATTCAAACGAAGCTTATATTTGCAATACAGACCAACATCTACATGTCTTATATGTAATTATGTATGTAAACATCTTTTTCATCGCAGGCCTGTGTTATCATCTTAAAAGCACAAAACAAAGATGACTAATGGGTCGACTATGGATAGCAACCGAACTTCAGTTGCGTTGCTAACTGGTCACATTAATAGGCAACTGAAATTAACAGTTCTCAGTTGCCAGTTGCCATCCGTATTGCAGTTTTTAGCAACTTTCAACTGAGGTTCGGTTGCCATCCATAATCGGCCCATAAATCTCTAATCCCCAAGCTAAAAATCCACTCTTAGAGGCAAAGCGTTAAGAAGGTACCAAAACTTTTTAAACTTCTTAAGCAAAATTTTATGGCTTTTCCTAAATTTTAGCAGGTTGCTATAAATACCGACCAGCTTCTGGGATACGCAGGGAAGCTTCATGAAATCTCTTCGTATCCGTTTCAGTTTTCACAAAGGGACAACAAGGGTCCAAAGTTCGCCGGTTGTTAGAAACTGGCAGCCTGTGCAGCCTAACCTAATATAGCCACTTAAGGGCTTGGCCACATGGGCGTTTTTAAAACGCGCGTTTCTGCTTTTTTGTATTGAATTTGAAGTTTTATAAAATTTAGAACTTTCAAATTTAATATAAAAAAGCAGAAACGAGCGTTTAAAAAACGCCCGTGTGGCCTGGCCCCTAATGTAAAGCCCGAAAAATAAAACTAAACTTCTAAAGACACTGTGACTTTCGTCTTTCTACTGTCATTATTTGTTGAACATTTTTATTAAAAAGCAAAGATAACAAAATGGTTAAAGTATCAAGATAAAATTAAAATGTTATTAGTCATAAAAATAATAATAAATATTTTATTACTACCCAGCGAACATTTTTTGGCACAAGTTGCCAAAGTCGTACTCGAAGATATTTTGGTAACTTTAACTATCGAGGGAGTTATGTACAAACTCTCAAAGAATTTCCTGGGGAAATTCTAAAAGAAACTTAAACTTGTCTGAGCACTGCTAGTTGGCAATTATTTTTTAAATGCAACCAGGGCACTGTTCGTTTATTTGGCATTCGAGAGTTTTGCGTCTCACTCTCTCGAATGTGATTAGTTGTTGCTGTAACAGCTCTGCTGTTGAAAGAGGTCCCTTTCCTTGGGGAAAAACGTCCGATTTGTACAGCTGTTGCTGAGTTGACAATCGTTGTCCGAGTTGGGCTCGGATCGTTCTGGCGCGTATATTCAATTGTCGCAAGAACGCATGTGATTAGTGGTTGGTGTCGGTTAAAGGTACCCAGTTGCGGTTTGTCTTTGGTTTCCATGAACCACGTCCATAAACAATTTATAAGAAATAAATATTGATAAATGGTTGGAGAACCAAACCAAAATTCACTTGGAAACAAATAAGGAGAGGATATTGGAAGTTCCGCCTTCATATACGAAGGTATACGTCGTTTGGGATTTTCTTGGAGGAGGCTCCTTTACTCAGAAATTGTTGATGGTGTTTTGTTTCGGCCAAGTAAATCTCCCATCCCTTGTAATAACAATTGGGCACCGAGTAACCGAGACTTGTAAAAAGTGTCAAAGCAGTACAACTCTGTTTTGAAAAATATTGGGCACCATTAAATCATATACACAGTCTATCGATGCTGTTCTGTAAATTGAATCCGAGTAAATTTCTCGTTTTTCAAAAATAAATAATGATCCCATTGATGTATTTTAAGTCTTATATAGTAAATTAATTTCAGATATGATATTTTAAGCTCTAAAATATATGAAGCTAAAAAAATCAGTAAAAAAAAGGTGGCTATTAGTGGATTTGACTTCTCTAAATCGAGCGTTTTAAAATCGACTCGATTTACGGAACATGTACGAGTAGATATAATCTTGCCGTATATAAGTAGTTTACTTCTTCACAGAAGAATGATTACTTTTTACGAAAATGCAACACTGATATTATGATTTTTTTTTAATTTTCAAACAACAATTAGACGATGTATTTTTGTCAAAAGTGTTCAATACTTGTGTAACAATATAAACTGCATATTAAATAGATATTAACTACTTATTACATATTTATTAGTGAAAACAATTAAAAGGTTTTTTAAGAAATTACTTTTTAACTGCTTCCAAAGCAGGGATGGAAAATGGGTCTTTTATTTGGAAAAATTAAAATTTATTACAACCAAAAACTTGGAAGAATACGTATAAGGAAGGTATCCTTACTCTCAGAAGCAGGTTCGGTGAGGACAGGATTAACAGGTCACACAGCAATCTTCAATGAGATCAGTTTTAGCGGGCTTGTCTCCGTAACCCATGGGTTCACGGAATCTAAATTCGGTAAATTGATTTTAGTAGTACACCCTCACTGGTAATTTCAGATCTGAGTCAAATCTGACAAGATCTACGAGGGTTGTCCGGTATTTACAGGCGGGCCAAAAATGGAGATAAGCATGGGCGCTGGTGTCATTATTTTGAGGACGGACATTCGTAGTTCTCCTAAGCTGATATCCTGGTGATCCCCAGGGCCACGGAACTGGTGGCCGGAAATGTGGCTAAAGGCGAGGAGGTAATCTTCTACGCTTTAAAGGGACACAATGTCAAATCGAAACTAATTAGTACAGCAGGAGAGCCCTCAACTTGCTTATGGACAAATATAGTTGCCTAATTCACTACAATTTGTATCGGCTATCTTGTATCAAATACACGTTCTGTTTACTTGATTGTGAACATCCAGTGTGTATTGTATCGGCATATGTCTTGTATTGATGGACAAAAGAAGAACAAGATACATACAAATACTCTCTGAGAGAGTCTTCTCTAAATACGACTTTTTCAAAACATTTGTTCAATTCACAAGCTCAGTCGTATGTCTTATCGTTTAAAAAAAGACGACACTTGTTTATGTGCTTGTAAACAGACAAATTTTTTGTATCGTTATTTTGTCGTATCTTAAATGTCAATTTAATTAAAACCAAGGCAAGGCGAATTAATACCAGGTGGCCTCGAGAGATCAGGTGACTAAGAAAATCTTTCCATATATGCACTGTCAACTGTGTTAATATATCAGGTTTTTGATAGCCCAAATATAAATTCACCGTGCAGAATTTATATTTTTGATGTGAAAAAAGCTGACACATTAACGCAGTTGGCAGTTCAAATATGTTACACAATTCGTAGTCGCCTGATCTCTCGAGGCCACCTCGTATTAATTCACCTTGAATTGATACCATGAAATGAAATCAGGCATGGGAGTTTTAATTTGACGCCAAATAAAATAACTTTTTTCGCGACAAGCAATTTTGATTAAAATAGTTTGAAAATTAAATTGAAATGAATCAATTATATATTTATCATTAAAAAGAATGTATTTTCTGGTGTTACTTATCACATATATAAAAGATTTTTACATAGTAATCTAACAAATAGAATATTCCCAGACCTGGCCTCAATACAACTATTTGAAGAACATATAAAATTCAATCGTATAATTATAACGCACTTCTGTATGAAAATTACCAACAACTAAAATACAATATTGTATAATTAGACGATTACACAACACATACGACGTTAATATGAGCTTGTGAATTGAACAATTGAAATAAAAGTTTATAAGTGTATTCAGACTATCTTGGGTTCCTGCTCACTGCAATGTTGATGGAAATGAAATTGCCGCTCGTTCAAAAGATATTAAATAATCGAAAAGTAAATTTTTTCTAGTTTTTTGCTCATAACTTTCTTGATAATGGTCCAAATTGGACAATTTTTGTTTTGAACATTTTCTTTTTGGATGGTTTTTACAGAAAAAATACAGAAAAAAAGAGCAAAATTGTTGTACATAGAAGTGCTGAATGCCGAGTACTAATTGTGAATAAGTACGAAATTAACCCTTAAACATTTCAAGTTTTGAATGATTTCTGTTGAGTTTAGAGCTTGAATGTCTTTGAGAGCCTACAATAGAATTTAATGCAAATATTTTTGTAGAAAATTTTAGACTGCTACATCGCCGCTGAAGGGGAGCTTTTTGCCCTTTTTTTAAGGAAAGGGGAAAAATGAGCCATACAGCGAAGAGTTAGAGGCAGTGTACGGACTAGGCACATGTGCAGCACACTCAAATGCGAGTGTGCCGTACATGTGCCGAACATGCACCAAAATTTGGCACATGCACACGTATTAAAATAAGCACACAAAGAAATATGGCACATGTACACGCCAATTGATTGGCACATGCACATGTGTTAAAAGTAAGCACAAAAAAAATTCGCAATCACTCGTGTGCCAGATTTTTTGGTGTGCTTATTTTGGCACGTGTGCATGTGCCGAATTTCGACATGAGTGTGCCGCAGATCTGCCTAAAAACAAAAATTAAAAAAACCAATTTGCATTACCATTATTAAGAAAGCAAAAAACTAAAAATCGGTGAAGTTTTGGAAATTTAATATATTTTAAACGGGTAATCAAAACAATTTTTAAATTTTCCAGGGTTGAAATAAAAAAATGTCTAAACCGTCCGATTTGACGTGGAATGCCCCATATATACATACATCAGGCGCGAATACATCTTAAGCTTTTTGTAGTATGACTTTTTAGAAACTCAATAGAAATCAGGTATATTTTGTTCACTCTGTGGGGAAATATCCCTTTATCCTCTCCCCAGGATCCGCGCCTACATACACAAAAAAATAACTATATAAGGTACGAGGTAAAATGATAAGCTCGCAACATTTTTTTTCGTTTATGCAAAACTTCAAAAAGTATTGGAACGATTACGTTAACGAATTACATATTTTTCGTTGAATTGCTGTTCTGCAATGGCAATTCCCAAATGGCAACGATTCGGCGAATAAACATACTAAAATATACAAACTACTTCGAAGTAAATGTGCGGTTTAAAGCTCATAAAGTGAAATGAAAAAAAAATACGGGCTTTTATCAGCAAAGAGTGCGAATAGTACTTCATTTAGCTTATCATTATGATGCGCCTCTTATACATACACATATACATATGTATAATATTCCATATCAGTGTGTTTCTTAACAGCTATGCATTTCCATTTCTTTAATAAAGCCTTAACAATTTTTTATTATAATTATCAAAAAAAAAGTATTGTTATTAATGAAGTTGAGTGGGAACCTATTTACATTTTTATTTATTTATTTTTGCAAATTTTTTTGCAGGTATTTCAACGCACTCATTGAACGAAGCGGAACTTGCCAGAGATTTTGAACGGATTGCAGCAAAAAGAAGTTTGGCCACAGAAATCATAAGCCGAATACCACTGCAGAAAAGTATTTCAACATCATCCATTGTTGCCAAGGAAGATATCAAAGCAATATCTAGACATCTAACTGACAGTGAAGATGAAAATCAAAGTCTCTTAAGAGCACACGCAAAAATTGAAGTATATGATAACGTAGAGAAGAGACGTAAACGTGGTTCTTTGTTTTTCCGCAAGAAAA
Source organism: Panzeria rudis (assembly GCA_956483635.1). Taxonomy (NCBI): domain Eukaryota; kingdom Metazoa; phylum Arthropoda; class Insecta; order Diptera; family Tachinidae; genus Panzeria; species Panzeria rudis. Next base: position 37,960,580 of record OY101449.1, on the reverse strand, counting down.
AAGATAAAACAAAAATGAAATCAATTGGAGGTCAGGTTGCCAACTGTGATGTCTGTGGTGTCAGCTTGTCCTTGGGTACTCTTAAGGATCATCAAATAGAGTGCAAAGGCGTGACTGGAAATAAGAAAGGCACCACAGCGGCTTTAGTTGCTGGCTTCAGTAAAAAACCCGATAAAGGTGATATGGGTCAGGATCTGTATGACGGCCCAGAACAAAATTCTAACTACAATGATGATAATACGCCTTTGATAAGATCCGAATTTCTAAATGATGCGCCCATAGAAGCTCATGATTTGAAAGTTGATCCCAGTTTGGGTATATTCTTGAAAGAGCATGATTCCTGGTCTCCCGGTATACCAAAAGACATTTTGAAAACCCTTAAAGATACACAAATAAAAAGACAAGAACATATTTATGAGTTCATAATGACTGAAAAGCATCACTGTCAAACGTTGTTAGTAATGCAAAAAGTATTTGTTGAAAGTATGGAACGTTATTTTCCTACACTCAATAGCAATAAAATGTTTCCTAGACTGCAAGAACTAATAGAATTGCATTGCGGTTTCCTGAAAAGGTTAAGGGTTAAGCAAAAGGAACATTTTGTAGTGGACTCCATAGCTGATATTCTATTGGAATTCTTTTCATTGGAAAAGGCACAGCATTTGCGCCTTGCTTATGGGGAATTCTGCGCTAATCATCGCACAGCCTTGGAACAATTTAAATCATGCATGACCAGCAGAGATCCCACGTTCTCGGAGTGGTACAAGCATTGTCTCACAAATCCGTTGTTGAAAAAGAAGGGAATTCCTGAGTGCATATTGTTCGTAACACAACGTTTAACTAAGTATCCTTTATTAATAGAACCCCTATTAAAGAGTGGTCGAGAAGATAAATTAGAATGTGATAAATTGCAACACGCCTTGGCTTTAGTTAAGGAGTTACTGGTCGATGTAGATGCTTGTGTGGCAGAAAAAGAGCTTCGAGAGCGTCAAATTGATATTTACAATCGCATAGATAATAAATCATTTGCTATTTATAAAAATAAGCCTTTTCGAAAATATGATGTGGGAGTGGAATCGAAAAGACGGCTTAAATTTGAGGGATTGGCAACGCTAATGCAGGGGCGTTCCAAAATGCAATTGGTTTTGGTTGTTGTTCTGACAGATTGTTTGTGTTTTCTTAATGAAAATTCAGCCCACAACAAGTATATGTTCTTCACACCAGAACATAAGGCTGGCGTGGTGCCACTGCAAAAGTTATTGATAAGAGAAAAAGCTGGTACAGAATCACGTGGGATCTATATAATATCTTCGAATCCTCTATTTCCCGAAATGTACGAACTGAAAGTTCAAACGCCAAAAGATAAAAATGTTTGGATACAATCTATAAGACAAGCGGTCTTGGATTGCCCCTCCACCGATGTCATTGAATCGGATGATTTAACACATGAAGAAAAATTGCGTATAGGAGTGAATAAACGGGAAATTATTGAGAAGATACGTCAAAAGGATATAGAACAGGCGATCTTGCTTGAAGAGAAAATTCTATTGCAACTGAATCTAATACAAAAAGATCAAAAGCTCTTCTCGGAGCAACAGCCACAAGATCAACTACAGCTGCAACAAAAACAAACCATAAATGCCAGCAACATGAGCGCTGCTCAATTCTTGAGTAATTTTGGCTCATATAAAGATCTATCAGTGGCGGCAGATTGTGATACAGCCGAATTGTGGAAAAAAGTTTTAAATACCGTTCAAGACATAACACAATTAGCATCGTCAGTTTATACAGCAGCGACTGGGCAGCCCGTTTCTAGGTCGGTGAGTTCGGTGGGTGAAAAGCATAGCGATACGTACAATTCACCAACTCTGCCAAAAAGAGCTGAAACTTTTGCTGGTTTCGACGAGAAGAGAGGAAAAAATAATTTTCCTTGTCGAGGCGAGAAACTAGCAACGTTTCAAGTATTATCGCCACGTCTGCAGGAATTAGAAGAAACTAAAAAAGAAACCAAAAATATTTCAATTATATCCTCAGACACACAAATATGCGACCAAATGGCCGCCACTTCAGTCGCCGGTGGCGGCGGCCTTTCTGTAACCAAAGATAATAATTTAGCTTTACTACAAGTTACTCACAATCTTCACACTCTCCTTTGTATCATATCTCAACAAATGACTACCATACATTCTCTACAACTGCAATTAGCTCTCTATCGCGAGAGTCCTAGAGCCTCATACACACACAACGACCAGTTAGAGGAGTTAAGAAACTTGCAAGATAAATTACAGGATGAAAAAACTGTTTGGATGCGCCAGAAAGAACTGCAAGAGCAAGAATTAAATGAGAAAAAGGAGGTCTTGGATAAAATGCAGGAACAAATCAATGTCCAACAAGAGGATATCAAGCAGCAGCGTGAACAGCTGTATAGAAAAATGGAGGTGTTATCAAGCCAAGGTCTCCTTATTTCGCCCAATACCCCACTAAATATCTCTACACAACTGTTGCAAACAACAGCAACAAACAGCGCTAATGAACTGGACACCGATGTTCATGATTACAATAATGCGGCAAGTATTGTACATGATTTAGTAAATGTGACAAGTAGCTCTACGCCATCGAACACATCAACTGCAGTTCCTATATCGCTAGCTGCTGTCTCAAATACAGTCGAAAGGCGCAAAGATAAATGGCGCACCGCTTCGACAATATCAAAAACTCCTCCCGTTAATCTGCTCAGTGCGACTAATGCCCCAAAGATTCAAGCAAACGTGGTAAAACAAAAGTTGCCCATGAAACTTTCATCACTATCATCGACAACGTCAACTTCTGTGAATTCGCCAGCGGTTAGTGCGACAAAAGTCGACAAATCTAATAGTTTTACCACCAACAATCATTACAACTCCTCCTCGTCATCGGGCATAACACAAATGTTTCCGCTTAAACTAGCTGACAAACGTTCGACAGGAATTGCGAACACATCAACTCCATTAGCCTCGCAGCTTGTACCACAACATTCACGAACTGGAAGTTCTCCGGCGATCATTCAACACCCTCAAATACCAGGCAATAATGCCACAAATATAACGTCACCACCATCTTCCTTAGCGGCAACAGTAACACATACTGATTCCTCCGCCACATCAACTTGTGGTCAACGTTATTCCTTCAGTTCAACAAATGCCTCCACAATCACATCTACACCCACATCCAGTCGCATAGTTTCTCATACTTCCACTGGCCAAGCAAAAATACCTCATGTATCATCATTAGCAGCATCATCAGCATTATCCTCATCTAATCCAGCATCTTCCACAACTGTGGCAGCAGCCTCTATGCCAGTATTGACATCAAATCGTCCAACTGTTCAAACTAAGCCAGAGGAAGAAGAAATTTATTTTTGACGTAAGTTTTCTAAAGAAGTAGAAATATAATAAAATTAATAGCAATTCTCTAAATTATCTTAACATTAAGAAGAAAGTCTTAATTGAATTATTTATTGAAGTAAATAATTTTTATTGACTTTAAATTATTAATATGATGATCTTAGGAAACGAATTTCTATTACATCAATTCATTATACTTATGTGCATATGTATGTGGTATGTACGAGTACAAGGCGAAGTCAGCAAGAGTGGCCTAATTAGGGTATTAATTTAATCGGGATTCTGCTTTCATCGGTTAATCGCTTGATTAATTAATGGAGGTTTTGTTTTAATCGGTTAATTTCGCTATTAATCGGTTAAGCGATTAATAAAGCTTTTTTTCATAAATTAAGTACATTATGTGCAAAAAAGTTTAATTGATTTTCTGTGATTAGCTAATCTATATGCCCGTATTTCGTTGGGTGCTAATGCCAACTCATCAGTTGATCGTAAAAAAATCAGTTTAATATTTCTTGCTAACCACGACAAATCAATTAAACTTTTTTGCACATAACTTCTTGAGAATATCTCGAATAAGTACATTCGGGCCTATTCCTGTTGGCGTTGTCGTTTAAAAACGAAATAAAAACGTCAATTTGGTATCACCATTTGCGTTATTGACAGTTATCGGAATTATATTGGTATGTGATGGAAATCGATTTTAAAAACGAAGTAGTTTTGAAAGCCTTTTTTAATACACTTTTCGTCCAATTTTTATAATTTTTGTGATGAAATTCTTTTTAATAAAGAAATATTTTTGTAATATTTCTAGTAAAATTCTCTTCAATTAAGAAAAATTCTTAAAAAAACACACATACCTGAAAATCTTTAAAATACAGTAATCATTGCGTTTAAAATATATATATGTTTATTTAAATTAAATAATAATTATATTTATTTAAATTAAATAATAATTATATTTATTTAAATTAAATAATAATTATATTTAAATTAAGTAAATGTATATACATATTAACATTTTCTTTGGGAAAAAAAACAAAAAATTCAGTATTAAAACTGTAATCAGCGTATCACTGTGAATACTTTAAAGGAGGTAGCAAAAAACGAACATATTCAGTTTAAAAAATACAGTCAGTGTGTCAGTCATCCCGTTAATAATTAAAATATTGAAGGGTACTTTGACATAAGTTGGGTTACTTGGTCTTGTAACTAGTGTTCTCGATTGACAACTTTGTTGGAAGCACTTTCCAGTGGAGCATTAAAGGAGTTCGCAGACTTTTTCTTCGCCATTCGTTGCTCTTTAAAGAGTTTGTTGTTTGATAATTTCAAAACATCTCGCAACCAGATTTGAACGATTTTTGGCTAAAGTTCTCATCATATGTTCCATCCAAAAAATTAATAGAATTAACATTTAACAAACATTTGTTCAGTTTATAACGCAAATAAAATATTTACGGAGTAAAGCATTGAGCACCTTGGAACTCATGTTTTTTTTAATTCACAACTTCAAATACGTTTCAAAAATATATATTTATCTCAAATAAATTAATACACTTTATTTATTTTAAATTATTTATTAATTTTTTGCACAGAGTTTATTTAGTATATGATTAATTCCATTTAGCCGGGTGTGACCATTTTACACACATTTTTTGTTATAAATCAAGAATATAAAATTTTCACTTTAAAAAACGTTGCGGCTCGCAAGGACATTAAGCTTAAAGTCGTTGAATAACGGGTAGACAGTAATAGAACATGATTTCTGCTCAGAATGGTCGTCAGAAAGCTGCGGCGGGTGTGACCTTACAAATCTTAGCTTTAAAGAATTATGACTTTCAGTATAAATTCTGTAAAATTTTGACTATAAGGTACACAAAAATTTTGGTATAGATATCTGTTCAAAGTGTTTTTAATTGTATTGTGTATTTACTGTTCGACAAAAAATTATTTTTCTTATAAAAACATTTTTAAAATGAGACGGGTGCGACCGACGGGTGTGACCTAATACGAAAATTTAAAAAATTCGAAGAAATAAAGCTTTTTATTGAGTTAATTAATATTGATAATATAAAGATAAACTCATAAGAAAATAATAAGACATTAAATTATTTGCTATCCGTTCTATTACAGACAGCAGAATACTCTAGCTGAATATTTTTTTCAAATTCAATAAAAAGCAAAAAAAGTATATTCTTTTCAAAGATGACGGTTTTTATTAATAATGAGAAAGGGAATAAAAGGAAATCTGAAATAAATATTAAACATACAAAGAGGGAGAGCAAAATGTTTCTGGCATGATTTTTGGGGTTTGGCTTTATTCCGTCAGGGGTTACAATATGTGCTAGGAAATCCGTTTCCCTTCTTAGAAATTCGGACTTATCCAATTGAATTTTTAAATTAGCTTCCTTTAATTTATTAAAAATCAGCTTAATGGAGTTTAAGTGTTCTTGCAGCGACGTAGAAAAAATCATGATATCATCTAAGTAAACTAGACATATCTTGTTTATATATTCTTTAAGGACTGTATTCATTAACCTTTGGAATGTCGCTGGGGCTGTCTTTAGCCCAAACGGCATTCTTAGGAATTCATAATGACCGTTTTCCACACTGAAAGCAGTCTTATGGATGTCCTCTTCCGCGATCTCAATTTGATGAAATCCCTTGGCTAAATCAAGGCTGGTGAAGTACTGGCATCTACCCAGTTTATCCAATATTTCATCAATATTTGGAATTGGGTACTTGTCATCTACCGTTACTTCATTTAGCTTTCGGTAATCGATGACAAGTCTCCACTTGGTTTTGTTTCTGGCATCGGCTTTCTTAGGTACGATCCATATAGGTGCGGAGTAGGGAGAGTTGCTTGGTCTGATTATTTTATCTTCCAGCATTTGTTGGATTTGTTCTTTTACTTCTTCTTTATGTATATATGGATATCGATAAGATTTACTAAATATTGGGACATTATTAACAGTACGTGTTATGTTTTATGGCGGATGTAAAAGTAAGTTTGGAATTTGGTAAAATATATCTGAATAATTTTGTATGAGTTTTAACAAAAGTGGTTTCTCTTCGCAATTGAGGTGGTCAACTCGTATTTGTTTTTCTAATGATATTTCCTTATTTTGTAGTAGTTCTTGGAGATAAATTGATTCTAAGTTTTTGTCTTCTTCTAGTTTTTGTCCAAATTCGCCGAAAGGTTTATTTCTAGTTTTTGGTTTTAATTGAGTTTTACTTAGTATAGTTTTTACAGAAATAGGATTTGTTTCGTACAACCATTTAGGATGGCAAATGCCTGGGTTTAGGATTGAAGTGTTTGCACCAGTGTCGATTATTAGCTTTATATATCCTAACTTAGTTTTTACTTTAATATGTGGAAGGTTGCCGAGGCTGGTAACCGAAAATTTTCCGCAATTACTTCGTGCTTGTTTATATCCATTCGTTCAGAATGTGGTGGTTGCGCTTGTAGGTTTTGCAAATTTTGGTATTGTTGTTGTGTTGGGTAACGCGTGTTTTGTGTAAAATTTCTTGGGGTTTGTTGTGGGAAATTTTGTTGTTGCGAGTTTTGGGACCGTTGTGATAGGTGTCGTGAATTTTGTGGAAAATTTTGCAATTGTTGTTGTTGTGAAGTTTGGAAATGTTGTGGTGGGTATCTGGAATTTTGTGGGAAGTTTTGTGGATGCTGTTGTGAAAGATTTCTTGGGTTCTGTGATTGATTCTGATAGTTTCTCCTTTTTGTATAGTTCTGTTGAGAATTGTAGTCCGAACGTTTGTTTAGTTGTGTGCTATTCCCTATCTGTGACCTATTTCCATTACTGTTCCCTGTGTATGCGCATCCGGCTTGAAATAAGATGTCCGTAGCTTGTTCTAGGCTCTGTGGGTTCCTGCAGAACAATATGGATTTCATTGGCTCGGCGATTTTGCTTTTGTCCTGATCCAACCCTTAAGAGTTGTCACTGACTCATCCGGCTGCACTGACAACTTTGCAATTTTGGGTGCGGCTATAGCTCGTCGGGCATGGGTGGAGGTTCGGTGCCAGGATGGTCAGTTTATGAGCACGGTTATGTTTGTGCCAGTGCTGACGAAAACTATATGATAAAATAATGAAAAGAAAAAGAAGCCTAAACGCTGGAATGACAGAGCAACAGAATGATGGTAGTCGAAGATGTGGATTACTACCGGCACCCTACCGCGCGTCACTAAAATCTCCGTAACTCGTTACCAATGGTGTTCGCGTATGCCTTTTTATCGGAAACTCCCCTAATCTTTGGTCACCCAATACTCACCAAATGGATCCCTTAATTATTCATAGCTAAATAAAAAAACACTAGTTCAAATTCCAAAAATGTTTAATCCAATTTTCACTTAAACTGACTTATGCCGTTTATCGGCTAACCCTAGCTAAATGCCCTAAGTTCGAACTCATACAATAAAACTTTAGGCTACCATTCTTAACAGTACGGTTTGGATTCGAAGTTCGTAAATTGTTTATATTTGTTAAATTTGTATTATATATATTTATAGAGACTAGGTACAAAAGGGTTAGTATATATCACCTTAATCTAATGCCAATGTATTTTTACTTTAGGTCCGGAACACCAGAACATCCGGTTTGAAAACCATTTATTGCTGTACTAAGGTCAGTCTGCCGCATTTGAGGCCACAATATTTAAAACCTGCTATTGGAATTCAATTAATCAATAAGGGGTTTCAAACCAAACTGGTAACACTGGTGTTCAACTGCCTGTTTCGAAAGATTGAACCAGTATTTTCCTTTTAGAGATTTTCTTTTATTTGTCACTATTTTATTCATTGACAGTTTTTTTTCTCAAAGGCAATTAATCCCGGAGTTATTAAAAAAATTTTTTTTAGTGTGTTTGTTTTTTTTTCTGTTTATTACAATCCTATTTCAATAAATTATTTCGCAAAACAAACGATAATCTTTGATACTGAAGTTTTATTCGTGAAAATTTTCTTTCAATTCTGAATTTACCGCCTTATTTGGAAATTCAAAAACGGAAGCATGTACTGGGACTTAACAGCCGGACAAATTTTAAAATCTGAAGAATTTAGAGCCAAACAATTGGATGTGGATAATTTAGGAAAAAGTGAGAATTTTAAAAATTTTGAAAAAAAAACGAAACTTGGCGTTGTTTCCGGTCTATTGCTTGCTCCAAATTGAACAGAGCTCAAAGGCTCGGTTATTTTAGTTTGTCAGGGAGGTCTGATGGACGGATGGGTAGGCCTAGGCGTCGAGGTTTATTCGAGGCCCAACTCTAGACCGACCGCCAACCAACCGACACAACCCTGACGACCGCCCAAAACGGCCATGGCAAATTGAAGATACAATGATCAGTTTATTTAAGAAAAACTGTCAAAACTTTTTATGCAAATGCAAAACTGAATGATCAGTTCAAAAACTTAACAAAAAAATTCCGGCGAAACGACAGACAACCGTGGGGGTTATTCTACGCGCGCGAATGTTGTTCGACCCTAACTTACGAAAACCACAACACTACTACAAAAATGAAAAATGGTACTTATCTTGCTAAAAGCTGGAGATTAAATGACTCTGGTTGACAGGTACTATTGACTGACGTGATGTTCCTGATGGCTGATAAACGTGGACTGCACGGGTACGGACTGGATACTGTTGAAATTTAAAATTTTTGATGACTCGGACGACTTGATGACTTTAAAATTTTTGATGACTCAGACGACTTGATGACTTTTAAATTTTTGATGACTCAGACGACTTGATGAATTTTAAATTTTGATTACTTAGACAACTTATTCTTTACTTTTTGCTGACGCTGACGATGATAGAAAAGTAGTACTGTTGCGGTCTGAATCGGTCAGGACCGAGGTGACAATGTCAGTGCTGATGTTTCTGGCCCAGGTGTTTTCGTGGTTGTTTTTTTTTTGCCGCTGCTTTTTTCACTGGCTCCGGGAGATGACAATCTTGTAGGAGGCTTCGGCTAGGCTTACCTTGGTGTCGCTGGTGCCGCCAAAATTTTTCCAGCCTGTGGCTGTTAATCTAGTGCGGCCAACGGCCTTACTGCGGACTTTGCCGTACTTTATTTTGTGCCTCCTACCTTGTGATGCTATTCCCGCTGATGTCACGCGGCTGATGTCGATAAGTGCCATCTGTTGCGCTCGTCTGAGCTGCTCACGGCGCCCACGTGCCCTAGTGAAAATTACACTGGACGAGGATTCGGTCTGCAACTGGCGAGGGCGGCTTCTTTTTGCTATGCCCGTTTTAAGCCTGTGACCACGCGTATCCCCAGCAAGATTTTATTTGTAACCCGCAATTTTAATGGGTTGTGGCCAACCTTTTCAATTGGGGATAATAGGCCACAGACTATCTGAAGCGGCTGTCAACGAAGACACTTTTACCTTGTTTCGGGATGATATTTATTTATTTTAATAAGTAACACTCCCCACTCACTATTTTATATTGACCTTACCTGGCTTCCCTTGTTTCCTGATGAATCCTTTTTAATTTTGGTTGGATGTGTGGTGATGCACATTTGATGGCTTCCTTCTTCGTCCAGTGCTAGCAGTTGAAAGGCGGAAATAAAATGTTTGACATTACATTATGGCTCGTTGACAGCTAGCGCCATCAACATGGTTGATTAAACATGCAGCGCTCCTCCGAACTTTTGCCTTTTAATGCAATTTTCACCATCCGGCAACCTCATGCCCTTTCTCGTTTTCAGAGTTGCACAGATGTGGTTCTTACCGTATTGCCTCACCTGAGCGCCTCCTACACTATACCCGGATGGGACACTTTTGAATATATTTAAAGCGGTGCGCATATAATTGGTCGCACTTTGATTGGTTGCTTCGGTTTCTCCCAGTATAACTACCAGTTTATTATTTAATCTGTGTATTTTGTTCTTTACGTCATTATAAAAGTCTAAGGTGTTTGTCCTGAAGGTCACACTTCTAAGTTCGTCAAAGAGATCCTCACAAGACCGTCTGTCCCCAAAATTATTTTGTAAAACATTCTTTATATCTGTCCAGGAAACTGCATGGCAGTTTATTTCGATCGCCTGCCTCGCCTTTCCTTTGAGTTTGGACTTTATTACATCAGAAAAAAGTAGTTGAGACAGTTCATCGTAAGTGCGTAGATGTGGGTGTACTCTGTCAACGAGTGTAGTGAAGGTCTGTAAGTCCCTAGGGTCTCCACAGAATTCTGGTAACGTGTTTAGGTATTTTAACGGATCTATAGTCAATCTGTTGACTTGAATTACGACCTGATCTACCATTTTAAGAAGTGCATGTAAACTAGTGTAGTCTCAAAAGTAATAGGAAATTGTTAAATATGTATGTCTACTTAAAATTTTATTTTTCAATTTTTAAACCCTAATAAGTTTTTGTATTCTTTTTAGATTTTTTAAATATTTCCTTCTTGCATCTATCTTTATTAAGGTTATCTGTTTAATTTTGTGACTAATACTTACAAAATTAAAGTAAAGATGCCTGTATGGGGTATATTTAATAAGAAAAAAGGATACTTATCCTTATCGGGCAATGTTCTGTTCATTGCCGCAGGGGGAAATATATGTGTCCACATATATTTGGATACAACTACGTCTCGGGAAAGGATTTTATATTTATTCGGGAAGAAGAATTAAAACCAATTTTTTTCCGTTAAAAAACCAACTTACATGTATTATGTTTATTTGGAAAAAAGGGGAAAGTGTAGGTTTAATTACAAAAACTAGAAAAAGCGAACTTTGATTCTTGGCGGTTGCAAAAAGAGTGCGTTTATAAAAAATTAAATCAATGTTAGCTGACCATCAAGTTCGTTAAGTTAATTTCGTTAAGTTAATTTCGTTAAAAAAAGAGATACATATTCATTCAATTCAATTATAGCACAAATTTTAATAATTCACAATTTCAATTCAGAGATGGATTTAGGATTTAATCAATACAATAAATTCATAAAAGGTAAGTAAAAATAGCGTAAGTATAATTTTGGACACTTACAATTTAATTAGAGGGAAATTCATAAATTCAGCAGTTGAAGAAAGACAAGTTAAACGTTGAACATCTTGGGCGCCTTGGCCAATATGGCCAAAATATTATAGGGATCTATGTAGACGCTTGAGGGCCCGCAAGGCACCGATCAAAATACGTCTCGGGTTAGCAGTGCGGTGCCTAGAATCTTCTCTGTTACCGTCAGACGATCGCTCATCGGTTCTACGACCACTTTGGTGTTGTTGGGGGATCTGGCCCAATCGGTCTTGCACTCTTGCTGGCCTTGCAATCTCTCGGGATGGACTAGAAGCTGATCTCGACTCACGATCTTCTCTTTGTGTGGGCTGTTGTTGTGCCGGGCGTTGTGGTGTTCTTCTGGTGGGTTGGTGCAGCAGGGTGTGATGCGCCCAACCACATTTTTGGCAGACGTCGGCCGAGGTGCATTCCCTGGTACTGTGGGAAGTTGCCAAACAATTATGGCAATAGCCGAGATTACGTACCTTACGAATTCGCTCTTCAATAGTCATCCTTAAAAATCTTTTGCAAAATCTAAGCGGATGATAGCGCTTGCATAGGCGACACCTATGAACCTCAGAATTTCGGGGTGACCTGTGAAATAAATGAAGTATTACTAATCATATAACGCATTAGTGCGAACGGAAAGTGAATATGTGTATGTGTGGGATTAGGAAGTGGTTTTAGGAAATGGGTATGTGTATTAATTATAATATTTATATAAATTATGAAACACAATCTGTTTGGGACTCCATATCACAGACTGCAACGGGAAGGACACACAGTTTCGCAATGGCCCTAGTGACTATCCCGGTTTGGGTTTTCAAATCTGCCACACGCACGAAACTGTCATTGCCAGAGTGGATTTTGGTAATTCTAGCCAACTTCCACTCGTTTGGGGGAAGGAGATCGTCTTTAATTATCACGAGCTGTCCCACGCTTATATTTTCTTCTGTGTTTTGCCATTTGTACCTCTTTTGGAGTTCCTTGAGGTACTCGTCCTTCCATCGCTGGGCAAACTGATGATGCAAGAATTTTAATTTCTCCCAACGATCTCGAAGGGTAAGAGATTCTTGCGGGGATTCGGGAAGAGCTATTAAAGGGGCTCCACGAAGGAAGTGTCCTGCAGTTATGGCGAGAAGTTCGTTGGGATCATCCGACATAGGTGAGAGAGGGCGTGAATTCAGAACGGACTCAATTCGGGCGAGAAGAGTGGTGAACTCCTCGAACGTGTATTTATTGTTCTGAGCCACCTTTTTAAAGTGTATCTTGAACGATTTTACGCCGGCTTCCCACAATCCGCCCATGTGTGGTGCATTGGGTGGAATAAATGACCATTGAAAACCTTGAGAAGCGTATTTTCCAGACATATCATGAGAGATACCTTTCAAAAATTCCTCGTATTCCAATCGTATTGCACGTTCTGCGCCAACAAAATTTGTTCCATTGTCGGACATGACTCGTTTAGGTAATCCTCGACGTGCTATAAATCGGGTAAATGCTGCTTGGAAACTGCCTGTGGTCAGATCCGAACATAACTCGAGATGTATGGCTTTCGTGCAAAAACAGACGAAAACACATACATATCCCTTGTGGTAAGGAGCATTTCTCACAATGGATGTTTTTTATTGAGAACGGGCCGGCAAAATCTACACCTGTGAAAGTAAAGGGTAATGAGAATGAGCTTCTTTCTAGAGGAAGAGCTCCCATTATTTGAGACTTTACTTGCTTCTTGTATCGGATGCAGGGGATACATTTCCGAATACAATATCTGATTGCTGCTCTTAGGCGAGGGACGAAATATTCTCCTCTAACTGCCCTCAGCATAAGGTTAATCTCAGCGTGCATGAGGAGGCTATGGGTGTAATCAATAAATAACTTGCAATATGTTGAGCTCACCGGGAGGATTATTGGGTGCCGCTCGTTAAAGGGAAGTGCGGCATTCGAAATTCTACCGTTAGTCCGTATAACCAGGTTTTTATCCAGAAACGGGTTCAAAGGATACAGAGAACTTTTCTTATTGACCCTTTTAAGTTTCACTAGAGAATGAAACTCTTCATTGTAATGCAGCATCTACGTTATATGAAGCAATTTATATTTAGTATTTGAAAATTCCACATGGTTGATGCTTGGAACTTCTTTAATTATAAGTGATTCAAGTGATTCGGTTGGCGATACATCTTTGGACTGAGATATAAGAGTCAAAGGGGATCTTGAGGGGTCTTGTAGTCTTTTTTGAATGGACTGGACGAACCTATACACATATGACATAACGCGTACAGCTTTGTCCCATTTTGAAAACCGCATTAGCACATCCTCGGGTAGGTCTGCGTTATTTTCATTTTGGCTGTCAATGCCCAGATGGAACGCCAAAGTTTTGTGTTTTACTTCTAGGGAATTTTCTTTTACAATCATGGACTTTGGCCATTCTTTGGGAGTCTTTTGAAGCCAAACTGGACCATTCCACCACAAAGAATTGTCGATAAGTTTGTCGGCTGTGCAACCTCTGGAGCCGAGGTCTGCAGGGTTATCACCAGACCTAACGTGACGCCAAGGGATGTTTCCCACATACCGTATTATTTGTGCCGTGCGATTAGCTACATATGTCTTCCAGGTATTAGGAGACTTTTCTAACCATCCTAGGACGATAGAGGAGTCAGTCCAAAGGAACCGATCGTACTTGTGGGATGGCAGAGAATTTGTGATTTCTTTCATTAATTTTGATAACAACACGGCTCCACAGAGCTCTAAGCGAGGGAGACTTACCGGATCAATGGGGGCTACTTTCGTCTTTGCAACGAACAATTGGGAAGTGATTGATGAGTCTGTTTGAATTCTGAAGTAGATGGCTGCACAGTACGCCTTTTCCGACGCATCACAAAATCCATGCATTTGTATTGTTCGTGAAGGCGCAAAACCAATCCAACGCGGTATTTTTAGAGTATCAATTATGTGAAGGTCTGTGACGAATGTATTCCAATTTTCTAACGTGTTTGTTTTGACACCTTCATCCCAACCGGTACCATCTAACCAAAGCTGTTGGAGAATCATTTTTGCTTGGACGATAATAGGAGAAATCCAGCCTGCTGGGTCAAAAAGTTTAGCCACGCTGGAAAGGATTTGTCTTTTGGTTATTGAAGTTGAAGGAGGGATAGGATCGATATTGTATGAAAAATGGTCGGCGAGAGCGTTCCATTGAATTCCGAGGGTTTTAGTCGCACTCGCTTCTTTGAATTTTAGCAACTCAGTATCCAGCAAATCATCTTTGGGGACCGATTCTAAAACTTCGGGACAATTTGAGGTAATTTTCTTCAGGGGGAATCCTGCAGATTGCAGTACCGCAATGACCTGAAGTAAGGAGTCAATTGCAGATTGTTTGTCATGGGAGCCTGACAAGATATCATCTACATAAGTTTCTTTGGTCAGAATATAAGCTGCTTGTGGGTAAGATTCCGCTGAATCATTAGCCAATTGGATTAGGGTTCTAATTGCCAAATATGGCGCACAATTAACTCCGAAAGTCACAGTTTCTAGAGCATAGTCTTGAATGGGCTCATTTGGAGTTTGACGAAAGAGAATTCGTTGAAACTGTGTATCTTCCTTATGTACCAAAATCTGACGATACATTTTTTCAATGTCGCCATTAAAAACATATCTGTACAGCCTCCATTTTAGAACTAAGCTCATTAAGTCGGCTTGTAGTGTGGGACCTACATGAAGAACATCGTTGCGTGACATTCCTGAGCTCGTCTTTTTTGACGCATTAAAAACAACTCTCACCTTCGTGGTCTTACTTTCCGGCTTAACTACTGCATGGTGTGGTAAATAGAAGGAACTATATCCATCTGGGGACATATTTTCCATAGAAGTTGTGGGCTTCATATGGTTCAATGTGATATATTCCTTTAAAACGTTTTGATAAGTCTCAGTTAGTTCGGGTCTCTTATATAGGGATCGTTCCATACTGAAATATTGCGCCTTTGCTACAGCGCGGGAGGCTCCAAGGTGCATATCCCGTGGGAATTCTGACTTGAAGGGCAGTTTTACTATATAGCGACCATCCTTATTGCGATAAGTGGTCTTCTGAAACAGGGCCTCACAAAATTCATCTTCTTTAGACATAGGACGGTGGGTGGGGACTTCCTCTTGCTCCCAAAACTTCTTTAATTGGTCACTTAAAGTATCAGAAGTAACCTCTGTGACGCCAATTGAGAAGGCAGAGACTGATTCCATTTTAATAGGCCCACTAATAATCCACCCGTATATGGTTGATTGTGCCATGAGGGATTGTGCAATATTCTTAACTCCTTCAAGAAGGATTTGCGGAAGGATATTACTTCCTATGAGAAGGTCTACATGACCGGACTTATGGAAATCGGGGTCAGCTAAGTCCATATCCATTAAGGTGGACAAAGGAATGTCACCTCTGGAAATAGGGAAGTTGGGTAACATCCGGGTTATTTTAGGGACCACTATTGCCTGCACGTCAACATATCGATTACATTTTCTGGAATAAAGTGTCAAATTACATAACGAGTTCGAATGAGCAACTATCTGGCCCCCGATTCCATGAATTTGGAACGCTTTTGGTTGGGTAGGAAGCATTAGCTGTTGCTGGAGCTTTCTAGAGATGAAAGTTTTTTCGGAACCCTGATCTAAAAATGCGCGAGCTCGAAAATCTTCACCTTGGTGCCTAATGTGAACTATTGCGGTGGGTAATATCGTATTTTCAGTCTGTGATTTATCGCTAGAGTACGCTATTTGAGCTATTGCTGACGAGGACATTCTCGCTCTTGCTTGCGCTGATGTTTCTGGTTTCTGATCCCTGAGGGAGTTTGAAGAATTAGGCGTAACAGATCTGAAAAAGTGTAATAACGAATGGTGATTCTTCTTGCAGTGAGAACAAGAGAATTTACTTGGGCATTCGTTTCTATTATGAGTGTATGCTAGGCAATTGAGGCAGATTTGATTATTGGAGACAAACTGATTTCTAGTTTGGGGATCCAAACCTAGAAATTGGGGACAGTTTTTAAGCGGGTGGTTCGCGGCGCAAATCTTGCATGGGTATTGTGCTATTTCTGATTTAGACGTGGTGAATTTAAACTTTACTTCTTTCTTAGGAGCATATGTGTGTTGATCCTTATTCCGGGACTCTAATCTTTCAACCACCTCGCATCTATGGCTCAGAAATCTATCCATTTCTTCCCATTTAACTAGGGTTCTGTGGGTTTCTAGAGATTGCTCCCATAAGGAGAGCGTTTCCACCGGGAGCTTGCTTGAACACAATATTACAATAAATGGATCCCATTGGTCTATTAGGACATTCTGGGCTTTTATTGCTGCGAGACAATCATTAATTGTGCTCTGAAGTGTTTGAAGGGATTCACTACTTTCAGAGCTTATAGGGGATAGATTGAGCAGTATCTTAATTTGATTTTCAACCAGAATCCTTTGATTCTCATATCGATCTTTTAGAGCATTCCAAGCAGGGTTAAAGTTATCAGCGCACAACTTATACTTTTTTATGATACCGCTTGCTTGTCCCTGTACCTTTAACCTAAGATAGTATAGTTTTTGCACCAGGGGAATTCTAGGATTATCAATGTATACGGCCGTGAACATGTCCCGGAAGGACGGCCATTCCTCATAACCACCATAAAAGAAATCCGTATCGCACGGTGGGACCTTGATCTGTGAGAAATAATCTTCAGTAGGAGAGGATTCAATAATAGCAGCCTTCACAATGAATGCCTTCTGTGCTTCTAGAATTTTCGATTTGCACTTAAGGTAAGATTTTGTGCAAGTAGAATATTTAGCACGGGCAGCATCATAAAAATCCTGTTCGAGCTTGCTATCCTTTATAATGCAGACTGATTTATAGGATTTTTGCAGAGTTGTCCATCGAATGTTGAGGTCTTGAAGATTCACCTCTAGAAAGGACTCTGTTAGCTCATCAGCTGGAACGGTATCAAATTCATAACAGAACGTCACTAAATCGTCTGAATCGAATATGAACTCTGCGTCCATGTTTTCACGAATTCAGGGCAAGAGGGGAAGTATACAATACAAAAGGCTAAGAAGTATTCGCCGGGATTTCCGAACTTCTAATTATGAAAAGGAGTTTAGCTTCTTAATGTTACTATATCCACTGAGGATAGCGTAAATTTACTAATCAGGCTCAACTAATTGTGCCAAATTCTAGATAAAAATGTTCGCTGGGATTTGCGAAACTTTTATCATAAACACTCACTGCGATTTTAAATTAATATTTTCACTGGGACTGGAGAGGTGTAACCGAAAACCGGAAATTCCCATATAAATGTTCGCTGGGACTTGCGAAATTTCAATCTTGAGCACTCAATTAACCTTTTACTTTAATATTTTAGCTGGGATTTGCAAGAATGAGAACCTGGAGAAAAATTTCGCTGGATTTGGCGAAATTTCAATAATTTAATTCTTTAAATGGTTCCTCTTAAATTAGTTTTTCGCTTTGTCTAGTGTTTTAGATGGCCTCTCTGGATTCAAACTAAAATGTTCGCTTGGATTCAAAAGCCTTTTTAATGGTAAACACTTTTCCAACTTTATAGATAAAAATTTTTTTTCCTCAAATTTAGAAAATGTTCGCTGGGATTCGCAAACTCTTAAATGATAAACAACCTTTAATATATAATTATGAATTTTGCTTGAACCGTTCACTGGGGTTTGCAAACGTCTAAAGGTGGACACTTCTAAACTATCTTTCCCACAAATTAATATTTTCGTTGATATTAACTCGCTTTAAATGAACCCTTAAATTCAAATTTAAATGTTTGCTGGGAATTGCAAACCTTTAAGGCAAGACACTTCTAAACTTTGTTTTTCAGATTAATATTTTCGTTGATATTAAGGCGTTTTAAATATAACCTTAAATTCAAATTAAAATGTTTGCTGGGAATTGCAAACTTTTGTATTAATCACTCTTCAGACTTTTTAGATAAATTATTGCTGGGAAAGCCTTGAAATCCAATTAAAATGTTCTCTGGGATTAGCGAACTTTTTACCAATTGAATTCAAACTAAAATATTTGCTGGGATTCGCAAACTTTTCCTTCACTTTTTTCTGTGTATGTATTTTCTTTTTTATTAAAACTTTCGCTAGGATAGCATCTTCTTTATTTTTGTTTTTTGTCCTCGACTTTGAACTCGGATTTAAAATCTTTGATGGGAATTTCAAAGTTTTAAATGTTAACACTCTTTTTGTTACATTATCATTTCCGCTGGGATTAGGGAAACTCTTCGTTATTTTTTTTTTTTAGTTCATTTGATTAAAAAAAATAATGTTTGCTGGGATCTGCAAACAATACAATGTTTTAGAAAATAATTTATACTATTTTCTAATTGTATAACTTCACCGAGTTTAAAATATACTATGGGTTGTACTTTTTATTTGCTAATAATATTGAATAATGAATCCAAGTAAATATGTTAATAATACTATAGATTCTGTTTTGTTTAAGCGATCTTTAACTAAGCGGTTAAACTTATTCCATTTAACATTTACTCTCCGTTATTATCCATATACTTTAAACTTTACTATATTTTCATTCTGGTAGCAATATCAATCTAGTGCCGCCCTATTATTATACAATCCACACTTCAAATTTCACAAGAGAACTTTATCATTGTTTTATATGACCGCACTAAGAGAATCGTTTTAAATTCCGATGAATATATTATTCTCTGCACTTTATTATACTATTAAGAGTATTTAATAGATTTTAAAAATAAAAAAGAGCAATCGGAACAAAATTCCAAATTAGAATTTCCAATCAGAAAGAAATGAAGTGTTACGTTCCACTCTTCTCTTTTTTGCAAGTATGTATGTATATATGTATAGTATGTAATGATTGACACGGGACAAAAGGTGACGGTATTTATTTTTACAAAAACAAAATGCATTCAGATTGCGGTATTTTATTTTAGTGTGTTTTGTTGCTGTTTTTTCACCAGAAATTTTGATTTTAAGCAACTTTATTTTCTGTGAAATATATTTGATATCACCTCATGTATTTATGTATGTGGTATGTACTTACATTTACGTGTATGAATGTGTGTTTGTGTATATAGAATTTGATCTACATATGTATGTTCTAGAAATTATAAATTATTTCTACTCACGGTATAGTATATAACCTTTTTTCCATAGATTCTGGGCAATACCTGGAGTAACTGATGATATTCTTATGAATTTGTTTTATGTTTCCTCGTTTCCGTGTCGCTACTGTGGCGTCAGTCTTCCAGCAATGATTGTATAGCGATGAGATATTTGTATGAATGTATTTTGGTGTAGATGAGGGCTGAAATCTGTATGTAAAAATTTGAATGCACTTTTAGTTTTTTTTTTTTTTATATGCACCGTACACTTTCATATATATATATATATATTTGTTGCCTCTGCACTGTTGCAAATATACATATTTATGTTCATAAAAATCTTTTTGATATGTATTTTTTATTTGATTGAATTTTTCCGCTTAGTTTTTGTTTTTACAAATTGTTTTGTTCACTTTGATGTTTATCATACATTGTTTCTGATGCAATTAAGTATGTATGTATGTATGGTAAAATAGATAGAGATTTTTTCTTATTGGACTGTATTTTAAATGTGTTTCCACTGGGTCAAATTATTTCCATAATTTTTACGGCTCAAAAAAGGACCATGTTTAATTTTGTGACTAATACTTACAAAATTAAAGTAAAGATGCCTGTATGGGGTATATTTAATAAGAAAAAAGGATACTTATCCTTATCGGGCAATGTTCTGTTCATTGCCGCAGGGGGAAATATATGTGTCCACATATATTTGGATACAACTACGTCTCGGGAAAGGATTTTATATTTATTCGGGAAGAAGAATTAAAACCAATTTTTTTTCCGTTAAAAAACCAACTTACATGTATTATGTTTATTTGGAAAAAAGGGGGAAAGTGTAGGTTTAATTACAAAAACTAGAAAAAGCGAACTTTGATTCTTGGCGGTTGCAAAAAGAGTGCGTTTATAAAAAATTAAATCAATGTTAGCTGACCATCAAGTTCGTTAAGTTAATTTCGTTAAGTTAATTTCGTTAAAAAAAGAGATACATATTCATTCAATTCAATTATAGCACAAATTTTAATAATTCACAATTTCAATTCAGAGATGGATTTAGGATTTAATCAATACAATAAATTCATAAAAGGTAAGTAAAAATAGCGTAAGTATAATTTTGGACACTTACAATTTAATTAGAGGGAAATTCATAAATTCAGCAGTTGAAGAAAGACAAGTTAAACGTTGAACATTATCTGACGTGAGTACTTTCTTAGGATTTCAATATCTTCTTCTTTTTTAGTGTATAATATAATAGTTTCTATTTCTGATTCTTTTTCGAACTTCTCTGTTATATACATTAATATAAAAAATTATGACTATAACTAAATTAAGTCTTACTCTGGTTTTTTCGTTGATGTTGTTGTCTTGAAGTTACTTTTCCTCTTTTTCCTTGTGAATTTGCTGTGGTTGTCCTTTTTGTTAATGTTTCAAGTTCTTCAGATTTCTTTTTGTAATTTACTTTCTCCTTTGCTGTTGTTGATGGTTCCTTATTTGGTCCTGAGGATTTTGGATTTCATTTATTTTTTTTTGAAGTTTGTTCTATTTTGTTGTTAATGTCTCTGTTGTTTTGCCCGCTGGATTTCATTGATCTTTTGCGTTAACTAATTTCCACAATCTTTTGCGTTTGTTCGCTTATTTGTTAGCACAGTCTTTTGGGTTTTTTTCTCTTATTTGTTAACACAATTTTTTTGCGTTTGTTCACATGAATGCAATCCTTTGCATTACTTTTTTGTAGGGGAAAAAATCACTTGTTTATTAACACAATCTTTTGTGGTTGTTAATTTATTAACGCAATCCTTTGCATTAATTTTATAGGAAAGGGGAAAAAATGTTCACTTATTTATTAACACAATCTTTTGTGGTTGTTCAGTTATTAACGCAATCCTTTGCATTAATTTTATAGGAAAGGGGTAAAAATGTTCACTTATTTATTAACACAATCTTCTGTGGTTGTTAATTTATTAACACAATCCTCGTCATTAATTTTATAGGAAAGGGGAACAAATTTTCACTTATTTATTAACACAATCTTTTGTGGTTGTTAATTTATTAACGCAATCCTTTGCACTTATTGCACTCATTTGCCGCCGCGAGGCGAGTATAATGGCCCTGGCGGATATTAGCCTGGACCGCGACATCGACAGTGTTGGGCCGCTGGACCCTAGTGATATCGTGCCAAGTCTTTAGAGGGTCTATCTGGTTATTCATTAAAGGCGGGGAACGCTGGACTGTGGCAACAACCACGTCCCACAGCGTCGAAGCTAGGCGATCCAGGCCGTATTCCGAGTGCAAAGAACACAAGAAACTCGCAATGTAGGGGTCAGTCATCGTAGGGAGCCAGCTATTAATATAATCACACAGAGAGGTACCTGTTTCAGCACCCCCTGCCAATCAATCCTAATGTTAGTATTAGCCAGGTAAGTTACCTCATCTTCACTCACTTATTTATTAACACAATCTTTTGTGGTTGTTAATTTATTAACGCAATCCTTTGCATTAATTTTATAGGAAAGGGGAAAAAATTTTCACTTATTTATTAACACAATCTTTTGTGGTTGTTCAGTTATTAACGCAATCCTTTGCATTAATTTTATAGGAAAGGGGAAAAAATGTTCACTTATTTATTAACACAATCTTCTGTGGTTGTTAATTTATTAACACAATCCTTTGCATTAATTTTATAGGAAAGGGGAACAAATTTTCACTTATTTATTAACACAATCTTTTGTGGTTGTTAATTTATTAACGCAATCCTTTGCACTTATTGCACTCATTTGCCGCCGCGAGGCGAGTATAATGGCCCTGGCGGATATTAGCCTGGACCGCGACATCGACAGTGTTGGGCCGCTGGACCCTAGTGATATCGTGCCAAGTCTTTAGAGGGTCTATCTGGTTATTCATTAAAGGCGGGGAACGCTGGACTGTGGCAACAACCACGTCCCACAGCGTCGAAGCTAGGCGATCAAGGCCGTATTCCGAGTGCAAAGAACACAAGAAACTCGCAATGTAGGGGTCAGTCATCGTAGGGAGCCAGCTATTAATATAATCACACAGAGAGGTACCTGTTTCAGCACCCCCTGCCAATCAATCCTAATGTTAGTATTAGCCAGGTAAGTTACCTCATCTTCACTCACTTATTTATTAACACAATCTTTTGTGGTTGTTAATTTATTAACGCAATCCTTTGCATTAATTTTATAGGAAAGGGGAAAAAATTTTCACGTATTTATTAACACAATCTTTTGTGGTTGTTCAGTTATTAACGCAATCCTTTGCATTAATTTTATAGGAAAGGGGAAAAAATGTTCACTTATTTATTAACACAATCTTCTGTGGTTGTTAATTTATTAACACAATCCTTTGCATTAATTTTATAGGAAAGGGGAACAAATTTTCACTTATTTATTAACACAATCTTTTGTGGTTGTTAATTTATTAACGCAATCCTTTGCACTTATTGCACTCATTTGCCGCCGCGAGGCGAGTATAATGGCCCTGGCGGATATTAGCCTGGACCGCGACATCGACAGTGTTGGGCCGCTGGACCCTAGTGATATCGTGCCAAGTCTTTAGAGGGTCTATCTGGTTATTCATTAAAGGCGGGGAACGCTGGACTGTGGCAACAACCACGTCCCACAGCGTCGAAGCTAGGCGATCAAGGCCGTATTCCGAGTGCAAAGAACACAAGAAACTCGCAATGTAGGGGTCAGTCATCGTAGGGAGCCAGCTATTAATATAATCACACAGAGAGGTACCTGTTTCAGCACCCCCTGCCAATTAATCCTAATGTTAGTATTAGCCGGGTAAGTTACCTCATCTTCACTCACTTATTTATTAACACAATCTTTTGTGGTTGTTAATTTATTAACGCAATCCTTTGCATTAATTTTATAGCGCGCGTTTACTGCATAAAGAAATGAAAATTTCACGTATTACCATAAATCTTTTTATGATGTTACTTGCGGTATCCTACCGACTGCGCCAGTAAAAGGTGTTTAATTTTAAAGAACTAAAAAAAACACGTTGTTTAAGTGATAATCTGAAATCAACTGCTTTTATTATTTTAATTTCTTTTCTTATATGCTAAGTTAGAATTGGTTTTTGCTTACTAAATAAATTTATAATAAAAATGTTTCTTCATCCGTTTTTGCCTACTAATCATAAGTGTGTTTTGTTTCCGTTATTGGTGTTGGGAACAAAACAAACTTATGTTGAAAATTGTTTAATCAAAAAAATAATTAATAACAATTCTTAGGAAAAATGAAATAATTTGGTTAAATAAAGTAGGTTGAATTGCATTTTCGTTATGAGAACGGAAATGCAAAAGAATTGGAAATAATTCCTAAAAAAAATGTCTGGAATTAAATTTGGCAAAATGTATTAAAATAAAATTGCATTTTTGCAATAAGAAATCAACAAGTTAAAGTATGTATGTATATACATATGTTTATGCATGTACATTAGAGTAGAAAATATTTATATGGAATTATTTTTGTTTTTTGTAGGAGGTGGTTTGCCCCCTAATTTTTTTCTTTTGGGCACAAATAACATATTTCCAAAACTGTAGACTGTTTGGTCAACGTTAAGGCGTGGCACATGCGCCCTCAAGTTGACAAGAAGGGATTTTGCACAATTTAATAAGAAAAAAGTTATAACTTCATTATTATTTATCAAAATTTATGTTAGGTATCGATATTATATTTAATTTTGACTATTATTTTAATGCGTGCCCCTAAAAAGGCGTGGCACCTTATATAATTTAAGTAATATATACGAAAATATGTAGTTTTTGCTTCAAAATATGATGGAATCTTACATATGTATGTAAAATTTATTTCCTAAAAGTCATTAAATAAATGCCGGCAAGTTAAAATAAAACACAAATAGATTAGTGTTCCATGAGATCTGATTTATTAATACCTTTATAGTTTTTTCGATAATCAGTTACAATTTGTAAGATAAATTGTTTTTCTTCTTCATTTATTG
Organism: Panzeria rudis; assembly: GCA_956483635.1. Taxonomy (NCBI): domain Eukaryota; kingdom Metazoa; phylum Arthropoda; class Insecta; order Diptera; family Tachinidae; genus Panzeria; species Panzeria rudis. The sequence continues at coordinate 37,936,084 of OY101449.1, read as the reverse complement.
ATAATGAATTATTATATTCTTCCATTAATTTAACATTTCGTTCGGCAGTATCGTTAACTACCCTCATTTTACTGACGATATTTACGCCCTGTATATAGCTTGGCTCGTTCTGCCATTGGGAGGGCTCTTTTTGGAAAAAATCGGTTGCAATCGAAAAACGTTCAAAGAAGTGAAGTGTATTTTTGGTTACGAAGTCCTCAATTGATTTTGATTGTAAGTCCTGTATATCAGTAATCAGCCGCTTGCTCTCATTTTCTGACTCTACACGAAGTCTCTTTATCATACGAGTTTTTGTTTCAGAAGTAATGGTTTCATCAAAAAACGAAAAACCTACTGTTTCTGCTGCTAAATACCATAAATGGTTACGGAATTTTCCCAAAGTTGCATTGCTTACGTTTTCGTTGACATTTTTGTAGGCGAAAAGAGATTTAATAAAAAGAAGGTCTTGATTAGGCGCTTTGGCAGCTATTGGCGCTTCTATCCAGACTTTTACATAAATTTTCACAATAAATAAACAAGCATCGCGTATGGCGTCTATTTCATCTGACGACATGACAAACTCTTCTCTGAATAAAAACATTTTTAATGAATAAATCGCCTTGGCCATCCAACGAGCGTGATTATATGCTCCTGGTGACTTGAATTTATAATTCCTATCGTGCTCCCCAAGAAATATTAGGCTTAATTCCAGAAGCTCCTTATAATCAGCCCTAGGCTGTTTTATTTTTAAATATTGGCGGAAAAACGTGGCTAGATCTTCTAATTCGAAAACGCTAATATGCTGACTTACCTTCTCGTCATCAACTCCAAATTTAAAATTTTCTTGGTTTATCATCGCCCAGGACCCTTTAAACTTTTGGAAAATTGACAAAGTTGGTCCACTTGAAGACAAATTTCTTTTTTCAAATACGCTTTTTAATACAATTTCGTAGATGTGGTGACGACAGGGCAAGTACAAAAGATCTTTTCCTAATTCCTGTTCCAATATCACGCAAGCACCTTGAAGTCTTCCCGTGTTTGTTGCTGTTGTATCAAAACACAGGGCCTGAACTTTGTCTGTCAAATTCCACTCTTTTAATAATTGGATTATTGCTTCAGCCTGTTGCCTTCCTGTACCAGCCTGTAATGCAGGAACTCCAAGTAGATGCTCTGTCTCTGTAGATGTAATAACAACTGGCAATCTGTCTACTTTTTCCTTTCCAGTTAATGATGGTAACAGCTTTCCATCCCAATGTACTGTAATGGTTTGCGGTAAAATGTTTTGAAATTTTTCCTTTAAATTTATAGCTGTTTCAGATCGAATTTGTTTACGGCAATTTCGAATTGTAGTTTTACTTATTGCTAACTGACTTAAATCATGACCCAATGCTTCAGCAGTGGCTATGAGAATTCGAACAGCATCTCTAACTTTACACTTGTCCAGAGTCGCAACAAGCTTGGGTGTTATAAAGTTTTTCATTTTACGTTTCTTTCCCACATTTCCAGTAGATGTTTGTTGAAAATTGTCTTGAAGCTCATCACTGTCTATTTCAGTCAATTGTCCTTCATCATCTGCGTAGTCCTGACTTGCAACCAAATTTTGAGATTGCTCCTGGTGATACTTTTCTTGCCTTATCAGTTCTCTTTCTTCACGCATATTTCTTCTTTTCTCTCTTTCAAAAAGTGCTCGATCGCTTCCAATCATACCACCTGGTCTGCCTTTTTTCCGTTGATTATGTAGAAATAGTCTATCTTCTTCGATTTGAATAATACTTAACGCATCACCATGAGCGATATCAAACAAATCGTACATTGTACATATATACATATGTATATTAGATTATGTTAGCTCGTGTCAAGGGAATAACGGGTGACATTATAACATGGGGAATAGTGAGAGACATCATAACAATTTATCAGTACAAGTTTTCAAAAGATGTTGAACTAGATTTCGACAAAAATCTAATTGTGACATACTGTTTTTGGACTTACGATGTAGTAGCCATGCATTTTGAACAGCCACATCAATAGTCCAAGTAAAAATTTACCACCACCACTTTTTCTTGCGAACAGATATGCGGTAGTTCGACACGTTTTGGTCCATACGATCAACTCCACCCATATATCGATTATACGCTGACACAACAGCAGGACGTGAAATGTTAACTCTTTGTTGTGCATCCCGTGAATATCCTGAGGCAAGGTCTTTTAATTCTTCGCCATATAATATGGATGCCAATGATACGACACTGTTGTCTACCCATTTTGTAAAAATGATATCAGTTCCTTCAATTTTTCGAGACACAGAATAACCACGTTGTTTGTTTTTCATTTCTTTTTTATCTTGTAAGGGACAAGATTTTGGTATTCGATTTTCACGAATAGTTCCAGTTCCATTGTAGCCGTGGTACTTTAAATAATGTAGAACTGGGATTCCAGTAAATAAATTGTCAAAATAAAAAGAAAATGGTAATGTTTTTACGTCTTCTGGCAAGGAACGTATCATGTACAGCAATGGTGTTACACATTTTCCAAATTTATCCTCCATACGTTGATTATATCTTTGGTTTTTCCCTTGATAGACATCGAACGAAATACAGTAACCCAAGGGAGTATTTAGGCACCAGACCTTATAGCCAAATCGCATGGGCTTCCCTTTTATAAATTGCTTGCACCCATCGCGGCCATAATATGCAATCATAGATTTGTCATATGATAAATGCTGTTCTGGATGAAAGTGTTTGGCGAAATTACGATTCAGTCTTATCAGTTAGTGGACGCAGTTTCCACATTTTATCATTTGCGTTATACAAATCAGTTGAGGCAAAATGAATGTATTGTCCAATAGTTTTGAATCGGTTCAATGATATCGCATTGGAAACTGCTTTATTATGAATATCATCATCAGCTTTCCACATCAGACGACTCTGCTGGTTGAGTATAACCACTTTTTATTAGTACACCAATGTACGTACGAATATCACTATCATTTATATGTACATCAACCTGATTTTTTAACTGTGCATAGCTATTGGATTCTGAGGCGATCATATATATTAGATCGTCATCAAAAAATTGGTAAAACAACTCAATTGGTGTTTTGTTGCAGTCATCACAGTTGGTTTCAGGAAACCATGGAACCTTTGGGATATCAGTAACGTATTTCCATTTGAAAGAATTTCTAGCACTTTGCAAATTAGGTGGTATATCAAGATCTGAATTATTATTAGATATTTCACTACGTTTTCTTTTCATCCCAACAGAAGGAACGTTTGGTGATGGAACATTCAGAAAATAAAAAACAACAAGTGCCTTATGGCACTCTTGTTCATTAATGGGTTAACTTCCCATGTGTATTGATGATCATAAATATTTTGGACTTGATTTCTGTCCAATTTCTTCCATTGATTTGAAATGCCCATGCAAATTTTGTGAACTTGTCTATTGCCGTCATGAAAAATGTTTTCTCTAAAGCGTAAAAAACATCTATGTGTACTATTTCGCGGGGCCTAGACGGTGTTTCCGTGATTTTATATGGTATTTTGCGTGGTTTTCTGTTGTGTTTTTCTAAGTTACGTATTTCACAGTTATTTATGAACTGCGTAATCCTTAACTTCAATTGCGGGTTGTAAATTCTGGTTTTAAGCTCTTCAAAAACCGCCTGGATACATCTATGGCTTTTACCGAGGTGTTCTTTCTCTTTAGTCAATGTTTCCTCATTTTCTACGTCTTCAACAAGATTGAAGCACCTTACGATCTTGAAATTGTCATTATTTGAAAATAGTTCTGTGAAAGTTCTTTCGAAAGTAGGGAAAAATTCATTTTCTATTATGACAGCATTTAATTGTGTCGAGTTAAAATGGTTTTTAATAGAGTAATAGTGGATTCCCTATCCAATTCTTTCAAGTGGATAATCTTCCTTCTATTTTTAAAAACTTGTTTATTTCTTATTTTCATTGAACCAGAGTTTATTTTCTTTATAATTATTTGATTTTTAAACAAATTTATAGGTGAAATACTTTCTTTTATAATTGTTTGTTGTATGGTTTCTAAAGAGTTTATGTTGATGGTTTCCTTTTCGATCCTTGATAATGCATCGGCATTAGAATTTTTTGTTCCTTTCTTATATCTGATTTCGTAGTCGTACTCAGATAGTCTTAGCCTCCACCTAACTAGTTTTGAATTTGGTACTTTTATTGAAAAAAGCCACGTCAATGGCTTATGATCGTTTTCTATTATAAATTTCCTTCCAAAAAGGTATGGTCTGATATATTTCGTAGCCCATACCACTGCCTGAAGTTCCTTTTCAATGGTACTGTAATTGGTTTCATGGTTATTTAATGTTCGACTGGCGTAGCATATCGGATGATTATTTTGGGACAAAATTGACCCAGTGCAAAGTTGCTGGCGTCTGTTGTAACAGTGAAGATTTTGTTAAAATCGGGGTACTGTAATATTGGGTCATTAGTGAGAATTGTTTTAAGGGTATTAAAACTGTCCTGATATTTTTGATCCGCAATATTTATTTTAGCATTTTTCTTTAGAAAATTGGTCATTGGTTTTGCTATAGACTAATAGTCTCTTATGAACTTACGATAATAACCGATAATAGACCTAAGAACTGTTTGATTTGTTTTTGTGTTTTGGGTATAGGAAAATTTATAACACATTCTACTTTATTGGGATTAGGCTTTATACCTTCCGCTGTGACAATGTGACCAAGGAATTCGGTATCTCTTTTTAAAAATTCGGATGTATCTAGCTGCACTTTAAGGTTTGCTTCCTGTAGCCTCTCAAATTATAATTTGATTGAATTTATATGTTCCTGTACGGACGTTGAGAATATTATAATGTCGTCTAGATATACCAGACATATTTTATTAATATATTCCTTAAGGACATTGTTCATGAGCCTTTGAAATGTCGCTGAAGCTGTCTTCAGTCCAAACGGCATTCGTAGGAATTCATGGTGCTCTCCCTCGATGCTAAAAGCTGTTTTGTGGATGTCTTCCTCCACGATCTCTATTTGGTGGAACCCCTTGGCGAGATCCGAGGTGGTGAAATATTGTCTTCTGCCCAATTTGTCCAATATCTCGTCGATATTAGGGATTGGGAACTTGTCGTCGATCGCAACTTCGTTCAGTTTACGATAATCGACCACAAGCCTCCACTTAGTTTTCCCACTGGCACGTTTTAAAATAGGACCGAATAACGGGTGTCCTCATATTTCGGTGTCTACACCGACCAAGGGTGTTGACACCGGCCAATGGTTCCTCATACCAGCTGGCGCCAACAGTAATAAACATAGTGACACATATACGACCTGTCCAAATTTTGTCATTAATTTTAGCTAAGTAAGGATCCTCTGTTTAAATATTTAACGATTCCTTGTGGAAGATAAAACCACTTGTTGTTGTCTAAATATGCAATAACTTTTGATCCATATTGTGTAACCTTAAACTCACAATTTAAAATTTTGTAAGGGGGATTTAAGGGAATATCATCAATTTTCTTTTACTCTGATTTTATTCCTTGGGCGATGTTTATTATTTGTTAATAGATCTAAAAGCATGCTACCAGTTATCTTTTTCTTAACAATTTCTAGTTTTGAAATGATTGGAGCAGGACTTGACCCAGATGGTGCATTTGTAACGTCTTTATCAGAAAGTATTTTGAACAAATCACTATCTATTTCCTTCTTTGAAACGCTTCGCCAGAGAATTGAGAGAATAGGCTAATTTGGCTCTCAATATACTAGTATACTACCCGATACTAGGTTGGACACTCGTTTAAGTCTGATTCGCTTGATCAATCCTGTTGTTTTTCCTCCTCCTTTGTCTCTTAATTGCTCTGCTGGAATGTATATCCTGTCATCCACTCGATCTATGATCCTCGATGTGTAAACCACATGTGCCATGAAACATAATTTTACGCATAGTTCTATCTGTAGCTTTCTCCCCTCTACGCATTTATACTCATACTATGAAGCTGCATGCCAGAGTTTTTATGCTCTATGGCCTGAAAACTCCATATAGGGTTATCCCTTAAATGCGCACGGTCTTGTATCTTTATGAAAAAAATATATTGTATGTAAATAAGCATAAAATTAAAAACTGCGTTTTTATTTTTTTAATTTTTTTTGTTGTAATTTTATTAAAGAAAAACTGGTTGTATCTTAAAAGATACACTGCGCACTCCACACAGAAAAAGAAAGCACAAAAAATTTATGATTTTTTTAAGTGAAGTTTATCTTTAATCGGAAAAAAATTAAAAATGATTGTAATTGTATAAAATGTAATTCAAATTCATTTAATTAAACTAAAATTAATGAAATTTGGGGTCTTTATTCTTTTTTTTTATTTTTTTTTTGTATTTTTTTTAATTAAATTTTTTATTTTTAATTCTAATTAAATCTCATAAATATTTAGTTAATACTATGAAATACAAAAAAAAATTAAGTACATTTCCTTCAAATATTATATTTATTGGTTATGGTATTGAAGAAAACAGTTTCTTTCAGAGGTCAAACATAAATTTAGCTCACACTTGCTGCAAAACATCTGTGCGGGGCACACGGGGGTTGGTTATTAATTGGGGATAATGTTAGGTGCAAAAAAAAACAGTTGACTTACCGGTGGTAGTTTATGTGGGTTTGGCTGTTCTCTAATGTCGAATAAACGATGATGCTGAATGAGTTACGGAACTCCTTGTGGCACACTTCTCTTTCTGGAAGTTATAGTTGGGGATTTGTTGAAATTCGACGTGGAACTCAAAGTGAGTGTACTTCGTCAATCACCCCAGGAAAATAAAACACTTTAGTTGACTTTGTTTGTAACAACTGTTCCGTCTCACTGTTAAAATCATTCAATAACTTTGGGGCTTAGGTTTGAACACATGGATTCAGCACTCGACTCTACCGAGTTTTTTTCAACGTTTTCTAATGCAAAAATTTTGTCGTTCTATTTGACTACATACACACCTTTCAATAAATATGTGCTTCTAATAAATTTAAACGATTTTGGTTTTATTTGAGTTTTATTTAAATAAGTTTATATTCAACTGTCTCCTTCAATTTAACCATACATATATGCAGAGGAAGCAAAGCAAAAGAAGAATTGAAAAATTAACTTTTCACAATTTGTTTAATGTATACTTCCAGATTTAGTTACCACAATATGTTGTTTTGCCTTTTAATTTCTAGTCTATGTAATATTTGTTTAAGGCTGGTTGTCGCATACAGCTGAAACTGAAACTAAAACTGAAACTGAATTTTTTTAAGTTTCAGTTCTTACTTTTTCAGTTCTAAAACAGCAACTGAATGTTGCGTGGGTTGCAACATACCCCTTTCCGACCTATTGACGATCCAAGTGACAGATTCATCTCAATTTTTGAATTCTGTTGCTTCTGTGTACATAAAACATTTTAAGATATTAAGTTTTGTCAGTAAGACACTTGATCCTTTTTTTTCAGGATACGCACAATTGTTGCAGTCCGGTATAATTTCCAAATAAAAAAAAACAATCTCTTTGAAACAATATTATTAATTTTTATTTTTCATTGTGGTATTTAAAGAAACAATTTTGTTTTTTACTTAAACATAAATATACTTTACATTTTGAACAATAAGTTCGCGTTCTTGATGTGCATCCTACAAGTCGGCAGCATCTTGCTGATGATAAATTATGTTCAATAGGCCAGTGTTTGTATCCATCAAGTCTTTTGTCTTGGCATGGCTGTTCGGATGGACGATATTTTTTGGCAACATTCTGGGGTTCTTCATCCTCATCTTCAGATTCATATTCAATATTTCTTTTTTTATCTATAGCTATTAGTTGTTTAGCTAATGCCATTTTAAAACTTAACAAGTCATGGGTATTTTTCCGAAGTTGGGAATTCATTCTGCAATGATCTCTGTATTGCATCCAAGCATTGCAGCACACAAGATCAATGAAATGGATAAAAACTTTTAATGTCCATTTTCGAGTTTTAAAAAATGACCTGTAGGATTTCATTAGTTGATCGCAAACATCAACGCCGCCCATACACTTGTTGTATTCCCTAACGATTCTAGGAGCTGGAATTTCAACATACCTTTTCTGTTTTTTTTCCCATCGTTTCACATGTTCAACTGGGCCACATCCGTAAGCTGAAGATGCAAGAACTACAGACTTTGAATCCTTCCACTGCACGACGACAATATTGTCTTCACTATGACAGAATTCCTCCATATCACCCCTCTTCATATGCTTCTCATTCGTGAAATGTACGTTTTTTATTCTGTTTCTCATTATTGTTCCAGTAGCAAGGATACCACGATTCAACAGAGCTTGTAGTAGTGGTATTGTCGTGAAATAACGGTCAAAAAACAGTTTGGAACCTTCAGGAAGTGTTTCAGCCAAACGTAAAACAAAGCCTGGTCCTAAGCCTAAATTCGAGCATGGAAGTGGTGTAGTCTTGCCTTAATAAATTTCAAAATCAAGGACCAACCCCTCAGAGGTAGTTAAAACTTCGTTTTTTAATCCCACTCCTCTAGGCTTACTTGGGAGGCTTTGTCGAACGGGGCACCGACCAGTGAATGGTATCATTTGCTCGTCTATTGAGTAATTACCATTACATTTTCTTGGAATCGCTCTACAAGCAGATCTCACACGTTCAAGTAACGGATTTATTTTCCAAAATACGTTTAATTGTTTCTCTGTATCCGTTACTTCATTGTTGTCCACTACATGTAGACACATGCGCAAGAGAAAGAATCGATCACGACTCATGGTATCAGCTACAATAGGGAGTCTTGTGGTTTTCTCCCAGTACATGCGTAGCCTTGGATAACGAATGCAGCCCATCGCAATCACGATGCCGAAGAAATTTTTTATTTCAGCTATTGATGCTCCCAGCGCTTTGCCCTTCTCGGCAACATGATACCTGTTTGTGTACTCCGTAACTTTTTCTAAAAACTCATCATTGAAATAGACGGAAAAATAATGATAAGGGGTCTCTATAGGTATGTTTGTGTCCTCAGTTGCACAAGAGCTGCTTTCCACCTGAGTCTCAAACGGTCTTCTTTTCCAAATATCACGACGATTGTCAGTTTGACTTACATCTGGTGGTGTCTCTGATAGAGTATTTACCTCTTCTTCATTGTCGCTTTCCGGGTCTGACATATCATTTTCTACAACGGGTAATTCCCAAGTTGCATCCACGCACTCATCATCACTACTATAATCTTCCAAATCTGAATTTAAAAGTTCAGCTAAGATATCGTCTTCATTTAATCCACCTGAGAAGAAGGACAAAAAAAGTAATCATATTTTTGCAATGTAGTCCGAACACGCACAATTGTGGCACTTCAAACAATTTTGACGTAAAAATGTAAAAAATCACACAATAATCACGAAGTTACACTTTACATACAATATTTAGTATTTTTTCTTATTGAAAACAATTGTTTCATAAAATATTCCACAATTTAACTAATTTTAATTTATATGCAAACTTACCCTTTCGACTCATTTTTGCAACTGCAAAAAGTACACAACTGAAAATACGAAATTAATATGAAAAACAAAAAACTAATAACGGTTCTTCACAATGATCAACGAAGAAAGAGCATACACAATTGTGTTTTGACGGTCTTATCCCATATCGTTTAATATTAAAGAAATTATAGAGATTTGAACTTACCCGCACAATTGTGCGTATACGGTCGGAAAGGGATACAGCTGAAACTGAATCAAAGCAAATGTAATTTGTCGGCTTTGTTTACGTTTTTTTTTCAACTATTTATACGCGCTATTTAAATTTTACAAAAAAATGCAAGGTGAATATTCATTAAATGCGTTTAATTACGCCAATGCTATGTTTGAACACGATGTTTGTATTGCCGTGCTTCTTTTGAAATTGAAAACGGAAAGAAAAAGTTAACATAGAATTTACAAACGACGTGATTCAGAAGGCGCAATGAAGATTTTGGTGGACAGGCACCTGATGGACGACGATAGCAAGTTTCAAGCATATTTTCGTGTGAGTCCGTTGCTTTTTGCCGAAATTGTGAAAATACTGAAAGAAGATTTGAATGGGACTGTCACGACTTGGAATCGGAAGCCAATGAATGCACATCAAAAACTATGCATCATGTTGCGCTACTTGGCCACCGGAGAAACATTTCGATCTCTTTCTTTTCAATATCGTGTGCACCACTCAACCATTGGACGGATTGTGAACAAATGCTTTGATGGAATTATTAAAAATTTCTTGGAGAAAGAAATTCCGACTCCAACGACAGCATCATTGCAACAAAATGTAGAGAATTACTTTACAAAATGGAATTTCCCAAATTGTGTTGGTGCTATAGATGGGAAGCACGTAAGAATCAAATGTCCACCGAGAGCCGGCTCATCGTTCTTCAATTATAAAGACTTCCACTCCATCGTTCTCTTGGCGATCGTCGATGCCAATTATAAATTTGTGGCAGTGGATGTTGGTTCTTATGGGAGAGAAGGTGACGCTGGTGAGTTTTGGTTGAATGTTCTTTTAAATATAAATTATAAATTGACCATTTGAATGAACGTTTTAGGGATATTCTCGAAAAGTGTAATGGGGAGGCTCATCAATAGCGGCAATTTCAATATACCACCACCCGCTGCACTGCCGAACACTGATGTCGTTTTGCCGAATGTAATTTTAGGCGATGAAGCTTTTGCATTGACATCTGCTATGATGAAACCTTTTCCTAGACAACAGTCCCTTTACGATAGAACCAAAACAATATACAACTATCGGCATAGTAGAGCAAGAAGAACAACTGAGAATGTGTTTGGCATTCTTTCATCTTATTTTCGGATTTTTCACACACCAATTTCAACGAATCCAGAAAAAATTTACAAAATCATTCTCACTTCTTGCATTATACACAATATGATGCGTTCTGAAAAAATTCCAAGTCCGTCTGAAGCAACTTTTGGCAATACCGATGACATTGTTTTACCAACAGAGAACTTGTTTCCAATGACAAATTCAATTGGAAGACCAATGTCTGAAGGTGCGGACATTCGAAATAAGTTCAAAGACTACTTTAACGGTGTTGGAGCTGTAGAATGGCAAGAGAGAATGACTACTTAGGGTTTTTTAAGTTGTATTTTTGAATTAATTTCACAATAAAAATTATTGAAATAAAAATGATTGAAATAAATTATTGAAATAAAAATTATTGAAATGAAATCATTTAAATATTATTTATTGTCATCTACATCTGACGATGTAGATGACAAAAAGTCAAATTGGAAATTTCGTTGTTGTTGTTTTGTCTCTTGCTCTTCAGCCCATTTGACTTCTTCTTCACATACAATCTGCGCAATCTGTAAAAGAAATTCATTGATTGAAAAAACAAAAAAAAATATCACTGTATCACAAAAAATACCTTCATTTTGGTTCGAGCAATTGCGACATCACTGAACTTTTCAACTGCTTCTGCCATCGAATCAAAAAATGTTGATACTTTATTTCTTTTTTTTCTGCAGTGGGGGGTAGAAATCACTCGCTTTTGGACGAGATGAAATCAATTCTCGCAAGATTTCATTTGTTGTTTCTTGTGTAGCATTTGGCTTGCGTTTTTTCGGAACTGGTGTGCTCGACTTCGGCGTCAAAACAGGCGAACAAGCAACATGATAGCTCTCCGTAAAGGAAGGAAGAGATTGACTATCACCAAAGATCGATTGCAATTCAAACTCTTCACACTCGGAAATTGGCGTGTCTGGAATATGTAGAGATTCTTCGGTATCAATGTTTGAAATCGTACTGAAATTTTAAAAATAATTTTTATTAATTTTAAAACCAATTAGGGAAGAAATAATAACAAATCCACTCACGATCTTTTTAAAATTGATGTGTCGTCAAGAAAAGAAAGTGCCTCATCCCTTTTCAATGCTGTTGCTGCTGAACCTGTGGTTTTCTTTCCCTTTGAATTAACGTAATAGTATTGTGCTTCTGCACATCTAAAAACAATAACCAATCACTTCTTAAAATAAAACACACTTGTTGATGCTTGTGTGGTATGATAACGAATGTCTAGAATGTTCTTTATTAATTCGTTTCTAGTTACATGGGCGTTCTTACACTAACATATAGGGCGTGCTTATTATAACTAGACGAAAGGTAGGGTGTTCCCTTATTATGCAGGGATGGCACTATACCTCCCTTTTATTAAAAAAAGTTTAATCAGTTAATTATTTAATTAATTTAATATACAAAGAATTTTATGATTATAAAATTTAAATTTAAAATCTAACTTTGTAATGTTCACATATATATCTCCCTTTTTTTTTTTTGTTTTAAATACATATTTAAAATTTAATAGAAGTGTTATTTTTATTTGTTTGAATTGCTCTTAGAACTTAAATGGATTTGGATTCAAAAGCAAATAGGAAGGAACAGTCGGGATGACGGAGGGAGTGCCATGTGTGAACAAGACACTACCCCTTCTACTGGTGGCCATGGACCGCCAGGAATTGCCTTCACCCGAATGCTCTGCCCGGTTGCCCCTGAAGATTTTAAATTTAATTTTTCACGAAAAGATTCAAAGTTAGTACAAAGATGATGAAATAATCAAGGTGATCAAGCTTGGTTATTTGATGATCTTTATGCTATTACATGTAACTTCAAAGTAAATATTGTTTCATATCAGGGATATGTATTTCATTAAATAAATTTAATATACTATTACATATTTAAATTTTTTTTTGTAATCATAAAAGGTATTTAGACATTAAAAATTTGATTTTGTTTTGTTTTTGTATGTGATGTAAATTTTATAAATTTTTACCAATAAAATAAATGAAAATTTATTGAAATATACAAACTTTTGTTAATATTTTCGTACTCTGTTTTTATGTACAGTTTTTTCTTTTTTTGTTTCTTCATTATAAATTGTTACATTAGTATCATCAATTTTTGTTACTATATATGGACCATCATAAATACTCTTGTGTTTATCATATGGTTCTTTCTTCAGTAAAACTTTATCACTGATATTTAAAGTAATTGGTTTTGCAAAATTGTCGTAAAACTTTTTACTTCTAGCTTTGTGCTTCTCAATCAATTCTTTAGCAAGCAAATTAGTTTTTTGAAGTCTATATTTAATTTCTTTACTGTAGTTATCAATATTGTAAATTGGATCAATGTTGTTATTTATTTCATTAGGCATTATTGCCTTTTTGCCGAAAACTAGTTCAAAAGGAGTAAACTTATTGTCAAAAACTGTGTTAGGTGTAGTATTGTGGTAAAACGTAAAGTATTTTAAATAAGTATCCCAGTCAGATAAATTTTCATTCAAGTAGGCTCGAGTATACTCATTAAAAACGCGATGGTTACGCTCGATGGTACCTAAAGTTTCATGGTGGTAACTTGTTGAGAATTTAAGTTCGATTTCTAAAAGTTTACACATTTCGCAAAAAAGTTCATTTTTGAATTCCGTACCTAAATCTGATTTCAATATATTCATTTTCCCGTAAATTAATATAAAATTCTCGAAGATTGCTCGAGCGACTGTCGAAGCTGATTTGTCAGGTATGGGGATAGAAACTAAATATTTTGATAAGTCACAAATCAGAGTTAGTGCATACTTATTTCCATAGTTAGATTGAGGTAATGGTCCTATTGTATCTAGAACTACTATGTCGAATGCTTTAATAGGTGTTGGAGTAAGAACTAATTTTTCTTTGTTTGATGGCTTGACTTTGTTTAAATTACATTTTGAACAGTTCCTTACATACTTCGCAATATCTTTTGTCATCTTTTTCCAGTAATATTTTGTTCTGATTTTGGCATAAAGTTTCTTTTGTCCACAATGTCCGCCTAGTAAAGGATCATTGTGATATATTTGCATCAGTTTTTGTTTCTCATCTTCTGTAGCTACTATAGCAATTGGTTCTGTAAGAATTATTTCCAAAGTTTTCAATGTTCTATTGCCATGGTCTTTAAAATTCTGTATTTTAAATATTGTAAAAATTAAATCATTTTTAGGCCACTCTGCACTGTAAATTTTGTTTTTGTTGGCTTCGTTTTCTAGCCTCGAAAGCATTAAGTCTAGACTTGTAGTTTCGTTAACAAACTCAAACTCTACGGATAGCAGTTTCTTAAATTTTTTGTGTATATTTATGCGCAATTTCTTAAAGTTTTCATCATTAATAATTATTTCTGTCTTTATTCTTGCCATATTTTTGCTGAAGTTGTGAGAAAATCTGTCGTATATTTGTAATTTAATATTATTATGACTTGTTAAGGTTTGGTTTGAATCAATCGCATTGTTTTTTGTATTTCTTGAAATAGCGCGTGTCGTTACGGCTAATACCTGGTTATTTTCTTCTCTTAATTCGTTAATTGAAAGTCTGGATAGAGCGTCAGCAGCAACATTGTCTTTTCCTTTAATGTACTCTACAGTAAAATTGTATTCGGAAAGTTCTAAACGGATTCGAGTCAATTTCGATGATGGATCCTTTAAATTAAAAAGGTAAACTAATGGACGGTGATCTGATCGCACTGTAAAAGATGTTCCGTAAACATAAGGTCGAAACTGTGTTATTGCAAAGTGAATTGCTAGCAGTTCTTGCTCAATTGTTGGTTTCTTCTGTTCTGATTGATTAAATGCTTTTGACGCGAAGTAAATTGGTAAGTCGTTACCATTAAAGGATTGGCTCAGAATAGCTCCACATCCAAGTTTGGAAGCATCTACTGTTATAAGAAATGATTTCGAAAAGTCTGGATACTGTAAGATCCTAGGGGATAATAACATTGATTTTAAATGATCGAAAGATTGTTGGCATTTTTCATCCCAATGAAAGTGTACTTTTTTCCGTGTTAAACGATTTAATGGTGCTGCTACTATGGCAAAATTCGGTATAAAGCGCCTATAATAATTTGAAAATGCAACAAAGCGTCTTACTGCGTCTTTGTCTGTTGGAACAGGATACGTTTTAACGGCATTTATCTTTGTATCATCTGGCAAAAGACCATTCGCGGTGCATTTATGCCCTAAAAACGTTACTTCAGAACGGAAAAAATTGCATTTGTATGGATTTAGCTTTAGATTATGTGCCCTTAAAATATCAAAAACTTCTTTTAAATTACTCAAATGGTGCTGTTTGCTACAACCAACTATGACTATGTCATCTACGTATAAGAAAGCTTTGTT
Source organism: Panzeria rudis (assembly GCA_956483635.1). NCBI lineage: Eukaryota > Metazoa > Arthropoda > Insecta > Diptera > Tachinidae > Panzeria > Panzeria rudis. The sequence goes on along the minus strand of OY101449.1, from coordinate 37,920,921 downwards.
AGGAGAAAGTCCAGAAAACGCTATGGACATCATCCTTGAAAACGAGTTAGGTGCTACATTTAATCCAAAGGGTAAAACCTTCCATCGAAAAGATCCTTTGTCCGTGCTAAAAGAGGTAACGTCACGAGAGTCAGGATTTAATGGAATCTGGTGAAAACCGGAAAACAAATCAACAATAGAAAAATATTTCGCTCGACCTAAATTATCTAAAATATCGTCAATGCGAGGTAACGGAAATTTATCAGCTATAAGCTTTTTATTTACGGCACGATAGTCTACGCACATCCTATAAGACTTTTGATCATCTGTACTCTTTTTTGGTACCAGAATTAGTGGACTATTAAAATTTGAAAAGCTAGGTTCAATTAGATCATTTTCTAATAAATTGTTCACCTGTCTATTAATTTCATCCTTTTGTGAATGAGCAAGCCTATAATTTTTTATGTATATTGGTGACTGATCTACTAATCGGAATTTTTGTTCGTAGAAATTATTTATTGACATTTTGTCATCTTTTAAAGCAAAAACGTCTGCATATTTTTCACAAAGTTGCATAAGACTGTCTTTCACGTCGTTTGGCATTTGATTTTGCAGTATGTTTTTTAATTTAGCTGTACGTTCAGTATTTGTTTCATTTTTATTTATGGAATATATGTAAAAATTTCGTAACCGTTCTGCTTTGACTTTGTCATTTTGTATACATTTAAACTCGTCAGTAGTATTTACTATTCTTACGACTGGATTGTTTGAGTCTATTATGCCTTTACCAATAAATACACCATTGCAAATTTGTTGTGAATCAATAAACATTGGTTCTGTAATTCCGCATAAATTAAATGTACGATACACTTCACACCTTGGAGGGATAATGCATGTAAAATTCTTAGTTCCTTGCAATATTGGCACTACTAATCTTTTGTATCTGTCACAAACTGTTATGGTCATATTTTCATAATTGATTTTGCATTTATTATCTTTTAGAAAATCTTTTCCTAATATGCCTTCGGATGGTATATTGAAATTATCGCTTACCACATGGAAAACTTGTGAAATTACAGAATTTGAAATAATTACGCTTGTACAAATTGTACCTAAGGTAGTTAAAGAGTTTGAAGTAATACCCGTAATATTGATTATTTCATTTTCATTCAAAAAAATATTTGGTTTTAAGCAAGAAATTTTAATCAAAGATATGTCCGCTTGAGAATCAACAAGAAACGAACAAGTTTTATTGGCGTCAATACAATTTAGTTTTATAAAATCGGCATAATTAAGATTTAGACTGTAGACTGATTTATTAAAATTTTGGTTATTTAGTTCTGATATTGTGTTTCGTCTTCCTCCCTCAACATATGCTGTTGAGGGGCTTGGACGTTTAAAGTCCTCACTGAAGCCCTTTGATTGTTAGCATTTGGTGAATTTCTACTTCTACCATTGCCACGATAATTATTGTTCGGTCGATAGTTTGAAGAAAAATTGTTGTTTCTTCTGAAATTATTGTTGTAATTATTACTGAAATGTCTACGGTTATTGCCACGGTAAGAATTATTACGATAACGCGAAAAATTGTTATTCTGATAGGAATTGTTGTTTCTGTTGCTACTTTGATTTCTAATTGCCAAAACCTGACGTTCTTTTGTTTCAGCAGTTTGCTCTACTACTAGCTTCGCAATAACTTCTTTCGGATCTGAAAAAGACGAAGATGCCAAAATTGACTTTACTAAATCCGATTTAGCATTTAATCTACACATCGCAACTGTTTGCTCAATAGCCATCTCATGAGCTTTTTTCTTTGTTATGCCTTCAACAGTTAGAGAACGTTTGAAAGCATCAGCAAGATCCTCTGCTTGCTTTGAAAACTCTGCGTAATTATTATGCTTAACCATAAGAGCTGAAATTTTACCCGCGATAACTTTCGAATTATCCGGTTTAATATTTGTTTTTAAAGCAGTTTTAATTTCATTTATTGTAGAAACGCTGTCTGGCAATGCTTCACGAGCTTTTGCTTCTAATTTAGATTTAATGAAATTTACAAAAGTTGTTGCTAAGTGTGGCTCAGTCAGATCTTCTATTAAGTCTATCTTATCAAGGAACGAGTCTAAAGACAATGGGTTTCCATCATAATTGTCTTTTATAATGGACGCACACATGCCAATATATGATTTTTTCTGATCGAGTGTAGCCATTTTTCTAGAAATTTCAATACTATTCTTGTTATCACAATTTGGATTACTTTTCGATTCACTGTTACTATCACTTCCTAACATAAGTTCTTTGTTGACAAGTGAAAATAAGTTTTTCCCTTCCGGCACTTTTATTTTACAATCTAATTTCGTAAAGCAATTGATTAAAAGTTGACGGCAATTTTTAATTTTTGAAAGAATTGATTTTCTAATAGAAGTTGATAATTGTTTATGTCTTGGTTCTGTATATTCTAATAATGAATTGTAGGTTTCTATTAAAAGTGAAATATATTCGTTAATTTTATTAACGTTTTTTGTTAACGGCCTATTTTGCAAAACCCTTTTCTTTATTTTATAAAATTCAAATACTAGTTCGTTAAACTTTGTTTTATTAAACTCTGACATTTATTAAAACATAGTGCTTTAATTATTTTCAAAAATTTTGAAAAATATTCATAATTTTAAGTTTTAATGAATAAAACGGAATTTTTCTTTTATATTAAAAAAATTTTCATGTTATCACTCGGTAGAGTGTATAATTTTGCCCTTCACTGTATTTAGTTTTCATTTTTATTTTAATATTTAGCTGTTTTCTTTCTGAATGTCAGTCAGTGTTGCCAGAACTTTCCATAAAATTCAAACGCGAAAAAGAAACAGGCAAAAAGCACTAATAAAAGAATTTTTACAAATGAAAATCACTTTATATGTCAAACCGAAATAATTTCTATAAAAATATAGAAGTTTATGAAAAACATTCGCTGTTAATAAAACAATTAAAAAAAAATTATTTCTTGATAAAAAAAAATACCGTTTTGGCAACACTGATGCTCTCACATTAAATTAAACGAACGAATTCTCTTTCTCATTCTTCATTCCACTCTTTTTGTTTTATTTCTGCATTTGTATATATATATTTGTCACAATTTAAAATACAATTAAATGTTTGTTAGTATGTATTTATTTTAAATTGTTTAATATATGTACATTCATGCTTATTTATAGGGTGTTTTTTTTTTTTTTTGTTTGATATTTATATAAAACAAAGAGAATATTGTTATTAAATTTATAAGTAGAATTAAGTAGAGAATAATAATTTTAAGTAGTGTTAATTGTTTATTAAAATGCAGAGTATTAATAAGTAGTATAATTATAGTTTATTTAGTATAATATAGAATATAGGTATGTAATATGATTATATTAATATGAGTAGTAGGTTTAGTTTGCTATAATACATATTTACAAGTTGATTTCTTCTGGAACTTTTACGTCATCTCAATGAATTTTAGGGTTGTTTTTTGTTGTTGTTACATTTGCTGTTTTCTTTCTTATTTATGGCAATTATGTTGTTGCATATTTATTATGTATATGTATATATCTGTTGTAGTTTTTTTTTTTGTGTTTTATTTGTTGAACTTTATTCGTGTATTATCAAAATAATGTTTCTATTGCATTTGAACACTTTATTATGTGTTTAGTTTCATTTCTGTTTTAATTTGGTTTTTCTTTTAGATTCTTTTGATTTTTAATTTAAGTTGCTATTTCTTTTGGTTCTTGGCTTTTCTTTCTTTTCCATTTTTATTCTGTTTTCTTTTGGTTTCAATTTGTTGCTTTTTTTTTATTTTTTGCACGTTGTTCTTTAACTGTATTTTTTTGGTCATTTCTGGCACTTTCTTTTAGTTATGCTCCGTTCTTTTCCGATGGTTTTTTCGGATTCGTTAACAGTTTTAACTTAACTTTTTTATATAAATGTTTCACATATTTTGTACAGTCTGTACTTTTGGTTATAGTTATGTAAATTGTTAACTTTTAGAATTTCTGAAAATTTTCACTTTTGTTTTGTGTAGTGCACTTCACTTTTCCTTTTTGTGCTGACTTTCCATTTTATGGAAATGTTTTATGGAAAATTTTATATGGAATTTTTTGAGCTCGTAGTAAATATTTTTAAGTTTTTTTTTTTTATTGTAATTGTTTTTTATTTTAGTTGTTAACTTTAATATTTGTTTGATTTTTATTAAATTTTAATATTCTTTTTAGAATTTTTTCACGGTCGCCATATTGTGCTTCTGCACATCTAAAAACAATAACCAATCACTTCTTAAAATAAAACACACTTGTTGATGCTTGTGTGGTATGATAACGAATGTCTAGAATGTTCTTTATTAATTCGTTTCTAGTTACATGGGCGTTCTTACACTAACATATAGGGCGTGCTTATTATAACTAGACGAAAGGTAGGGTGTTCCCTTATTATGCAGGGATGGCACTATAATAGTCGCGCATCGATTTCCATTTCTTTTTGATCGTGAGCACTTTATAAAAATCGATTTGATTGAAGGAAATCGGGAAAAATCTATGAAGTTAATGAAAACTTACCATCAGCATGCATTTCTTTCGCCAACTCAAGCCACAGCCGGTTCTTCAATTCTGAATCACGAAATGCTTTGTGTCGAACATTGTACAAAACTTCGTTGTTTTTCACGAACTCTGTGATTTTTTCCTCTTCTTCGAGGGTAAATTTTAAATTTTTTCCCATTTTGGTCGTTGCGATAAAATTAATTTTTCACAATTAAAAAAGAAAAACAAAATAAAGTGATAGTTTTCAAATTTGACATGTCAAAAATGACATTTCAGTCGGACAGCGACTGAAAATAAGTCAAAAGTACTTTTTTTCAGTTCGGTTGCTAATGTACTGAATTCAGTTCCTGTCAACAGCAACTGAAAAATCGGATTCAGCTGCTAAATTCAGTTGCTATTAAGTTTCAGTCGCAAACGTATGGAATTCAGTTTTAGTTTCAGTTTCAGCTGTATGCGACAACCAGCCTTTATTCTTTATAAATTCTTAGATATTTTATTTGTTAAGACATATGAAAAGTTTAAAAAACACCGCACTTGCAAAAATGCCACTAATAATGGGTTATAATTTGTACCTTTGTACTGCTGCCACCGGTTGATAAATTACAATTAAATTTAACATCAAAAATTCTTTTGCATTAAGCAGAAAAGAAGTAAAAGACAAGAAGTAAAAGGAAAAAAACTAGCGAGTAACATCACAGGGTTACCGTGCATTTGTAATCGTTTGTAATTGTGGGAAATTAGATTTAAACTATTCATGGAGTATAATACAATTTCAATTATTATATACAAAAAATTCAGACAATGGTTGTATAAATGTAATATAATTAGAAAAATGTAATTAAATGTATAATGTTTTATGGTATACCAAAGAAATTCAAAGATAATTGTATAAATGTAAAAGTGTAAGTAAAAATGAAAAATTAAGTGACAATACATATGTATAATTGTAAAATGAATGTTATGGCTGATGAACATTTCAAGCTATTAAAATAAACGTTTAAACGGCAAATTTGCCGATGATTACCCATCCCAGTACGGTGTCTTGGGCCAATGGGGATCCAATGGAGGCTGTCTGCAGGCCGCTACGGATCAATCTGGGATACACATCAGCTCCCAATATAAAATTGACGGTGTAGCTTTCAAAAAAATCCGGATCAGCTAGGCGTAGGTTGTGGTAAGCGTCAGCGACGCTACGGTCCAAGCGTTTTAATGGCGGCCTCTCAGGCAAGTCGTCTGCGATACGGGCTTTCACAGTAAATGTCCCTCCTTCTCCATCGAATCGAGTGCGAAACTTAAACTGGCACCACTTATCTTCGTTAAACCTTTCAAAAGGCAAACGGTATCGTTCAACAACAAACGCAGCGATCGAGCTCGTCATGGCACATGGATTCAAAAGTCCACGAACTTGACACCATTCGTTATCTAAATACATTTTGATGATAACGGTAGGCACAACAGTAGTGGGGTCCGCTCGGCTCATTGGTTTGTTGACTCTGGTGATTTCGGGAGGATGAAGAAGGGTGTGATGATTCATATTGCAATGGTTGCAGCGGTCACCACTACGACAATTCTGGAGGCGGTGTGAGTGGGCAAGACAATTCTTGCAGTACCGGTGGCGTTGGACGACGTCCAGCCGGGCTGCTACAGACATCTTGTTAAACTTGGCGCACTTGCGCAACGGGTGGTCTTGACGACATAAACGGCAGTCGGGAGCCTTAGCTTTTAATTGTACGGTGAGCTTGCGCTCCTCAATGGGAGAGTCGTGACTGCGGCGACGATGATGCATATTTGCTGCAGCGAGGAAAAAATAAGGGGGGAAAATTATAAAAATTATATGTCATGATGACGGGGGGATTGTTAATAAAATTAGTTTTACGATCGGTCGAGTAATGGTGCCATTGGCGGTGCGTACCTCGGCAACCCGTACCTTGCTATCGGGGCCGTGAAAAATTTTATCGATGCGGCCGAGACGCCATTGGTTAGGGGGTAAATTTTCTTGCTTGACAACTACAAGATCGCCAACTATAAAATCTCGCTGAGGAAATTTCCATTTATTTCGTTTATGAAGTTCGCTTAAATATTCTTCTTTCCGCCTGCGAGCCATGTGATGGTGAAGTATTTTTAACTTTTGCCAGCGGTTTACGTAGCTAAGGGAATGGCTGGATAAGTCAGGCTCTGGTGGAGATAAGAGTGGAGTTCCGACGAGGAAATGACCTGGTGTGAGAGCGCATAAGTTGGTTGGGTCTTCGCTCATGGGGCTTAGCGGTCTTGAGTTGAGACATGCTTCGACGCGAGTAAGCATTGTAGTAAATTCTTCGTACGTAAAACTTTGAGTCAAGCAAATCTTTTTAAAATGTGATTTGAAGCTTTTTACCCCTGCCTCCCAGAGGCCACCCATATGAGGGGCTCCTGGAGGGATAAAATGCCATTCGATGGGGCTAAAACTGTCTTGAGATAAGAGACCTTTTTGTATTAAAGATAAGAACTGTTGCTTATCTTGACGTAAAATATTAGATGCGCCGACAAAAGCGGTGCCATTATCGGAATAGATTGCGTGTGGTGTTCCTCTTCTTGAGAAAAAACGCGCAAAAGCAGCTAAAAAGGTTTGTGTTGACATGTCTCCGGTGACTTCTAAATGTATCGCCTTGGTGGAAAAACATATGAACACCAGCACGTAGCCCTTAGTAACTTTGCAGCCGCGGCCCGCATATGATTTTATGTCAAAGGGTCCGGCAAAATCGACTCTTGTGTTGTAGAAAGGACGAGTTAAACTGGTACGTTCGGGGGGTAATGCAGCCATGATTTGTTGGCTGATTTGAGCCTTATGTCTCATACAAATTATGCATTGAGATAATATCGTTCTTATCAATGTTTTAAGTCTCGGGACGTAATAACGTAGTCTCATTAGGCGATATAACAACGCGTTTTGACCATGAAGGGCGTATTGATGTAAATATTTCAAAAGTAATCGTGTAAAAAGGGCATGATAGGGGAGTAAAATGGGGTAACGTTCGTCATACGTTAGTGTAGGGGAATTTGCCAAACGGCCATTAATTCTCATAATTCCGTTAGAGTCCAAAAATGGATTGAAAGTTAGAAGTGAACTTTTTCGGGACAGCGGGTTTTGTTTTAATAATTGTGAATATTCGTCGCTGAAATGTGATTCTTGGCAGGCGATTATCAAACGATTTTTGACGAAAATTATTTCTTTAGCTGATAGCTCATGATTGATGCTATCATCATTTTGTTTGGCGCGCAGGCGGTTATAGAAACGAAATATGTAACATATGACTCTGAGTGCACGAGGCAGGTCAGAAAAGCGTGCAAGAATATCTTCGGGATTTATTTTAGTAGTAAGAACTCGTACGGGCCGTTTTTCTTCTTCGGTTTCGAAGTCAGCTTTTCGTGATGGCCATTCATCAGGAGGAAGTTTGAGCCATAAAGGTCCTTGCCACCACAAATCATTTGATGACAATTCAGTAACCGTCGTACCGCGAGATGCCAGATCAGCTGGTTTTTTTTTGGAGTCCACGTGAGACCAACAATCCTTGCCTACTTTTTCTATAATAGATGAGATTCTATTTTCGACGAATGTTTTCCACTTGTGAGCCGGTTTGTTCAGCCAAGCTAACACAATGGTGGAATCTGTCCACAAAAATATTTTATAATCTTTGAGGCTGAGCTGAGATTGTGTAGATTCTATCATGTTTGCTAATAATTCAGCTCCGCATAATTCTTTCCTTGGTAGCGAAGCAAATTTCACTGACGCGACTTTCGTTTTGGCGGCCAAAAGGTGAGTGGCAACAAATCCTTGAAACTCAGCGCGAAGGTAAATTGCTGCTGCATACGCCTTTTCAGACGCGTCACAAAAACCATGTAGTTCTACCTTATAGGCGGGATCAAAATCAATGAATCGGGGAATTTTAATTTGTTCGATATTTATGTAGTCGTCGAGAAATTCATGCCACTTTTGCAACGTTGGGGGTTTCAAATCTTCGTCCCAGTCGGTACCATCTTTCCATATTTGTTGCATAATGATTTTTGCAACTATGACTTTAGGTGACAGCCAACCTGTTGGGTCGAATAATCTTGCTATTTCAGATAGCACACACCTTTTTGTTGTGGAATCGCGATTGGGGGTAGATTTTAGTTTGAAGTAAAAATAATCACCTCCAGCGTTCCATCTGAGGCCTAAGGTTTTTGTTATACTGGAGTCTGACAATTTGAGAAATTCCTCATCCAGTAAATGATTTGATGGTAGCCCTTGTAATAATGTTTCATTGTTTGCCGTCCATTTACGAAGCGAAAAGCCTGCTGTCGCAAGAACTTTTATGAGTTCATCGCGTGATTTCAGCGCCGATGATATTGTATGTGCTCCGTATAGAACATCGTCGACATACATATAATTTCGTAGAACTTCGGCAACAACAGGGTGGGCGATTTCGCTTTCTTTGGCGAGTTCTAGCAACGTCCTGATTGCCAGATAGGGGGCACAGTTCACGCCAAATGTGACTGTATGAGAGGGGTGTACTAAAATTTGGCGGTACATCTTTTCGATGTCCGCGTTATAAACGTAGCGGAAAAATCTCCATCTTAATATTAAAATCATCAAGTCTGCTTGTAGCACTGGGCCAGTGTGAAGCAGATCGTTGAGACTGACGCCGTTTGATGAGGGACTTGATGCATTAAACACCACACGTAATTTTGTTGTGGTGCTATCTGGTTTTATAACGGCATGGTGGGGCAAATAATATGTGCCGCTATCACCATTTACGGGGGTTACCTTGGCCATTTGGCCAAGAGCGGAATATTCGGTAATAACCCGATCATATTCAGTCTTAAATTGGGGGTTTTTGGTCAATCGCGCTTCATTTCGTAGAAATTGTGATAAAGCGATTTTTCGTGATTGACCAATATTTAATTTTTCGGGGTATTCTGGTTTTAGGGGGAGTGATACAACGTATCGACCATCCTGATTGCGGAAGGTAGTAGAGGTGTACAGATTCTCGCAGTACTTGTCCTCTGGTGACGAGTTTGATTTTTTAGGTAGCTCTTCAAGCTCCCAGAAACGACGAAGTTGATTATCCAACGCGACAGCATTATAAAAGGATAAAATTGATTTTTTACATGGATTTACGGTCACTTTGCCGGTAATTATCCATCCGAAAGCGGTTTTCTGTGCAACTAAAGACTGTTGTCTATCCCAATGCAGTCCATCTTGAATTATTTTTGTGTAGACATCTCCACCCAATAGTAGGTCAATTTCGGACCCGCAGCGGTAAGTATCGGCTAACTGCAAATGTGCAAAACTGCTGTTTGCCAGCGATGATGGGGGGTAATATGCAAGCTGACCTGTCAGCTTGTGGACAAAAATGGCTATTTAATTTAATCTAATGAAATACCAAATTTGAAAGATGTCAATAAAAGAGTCCAGTTGGGGTGAAATATCCCAATAACTGGACCTAATAGACTTTCAAAGGTTGGTGGGAATCACCAGCCTGGAATCGGCAAATTAGACGGGATAATAATTTGCGGGGAAAGTTTAACAAAATGGTTTTACTTACAGCTTAGGACGGGTTAGGTTATCTAAATTGGAGCAGGAGGGAGTTCTTAAATATTCCAATTAAATAAAAACACCAAACCAAGAATTTAGAGTAAAATTCACTTACATAATTTTATTCAGTAATTGGGGAGCCAGTTGGTGGAGAATTCTTAACGACTGGGAGGTTAGAACCAGAATGACTCGAAAACTTATGATTACAAAAAGTTTACAAAATGTTTCGCGCTACTCCAATAATGGAAAGAAACTCACCATAATTTTAGTATACGATCAGAGATGGGAATGGTAAACAAGTAATTTTTAGTACATATTCAATACATTATATAGCAACTCTCAAATCTAAAAAGTACTTGTTTAGGCCAAGTTAAATATTTACATTTCATATAAAAAGGTGAGTTTGTTTAAACAGGTTTAAACATACTGGGCCCCTTGGTCGATATGACCAATTGCTTTACATGGTTGGAAAACTAATGAAGTGACCTTTCAATCCACAGTCACTGAGTATAATAAATTCATACACGTTAATTCGCGGTAGCAGCCAGCTTGTTTAAACCTGGTTAAGCCTTTAGGTATAATTTTCTGGTTTATTTGACTAAGCATAGTTGACTTTGGAATTACATTGATATTTAAATGGCTTCTTTAAGCATATAGTTATAAAGTATAATGAGAGTATAGTAAAATAGTATTGGTATAAAAGGAAAAACCTGTTTAAACCTGCTGGGCCTCATGGGCAGGATAGCCCCTTGCCTTAAAGGGTTTTCACAAGCTGTTCAAGCGCCCGAATTGCCCCTAGTAATGCACGTTTTGAGTTCGGGGCTGCAGTCTGCAATGAACGGGTATTACGCTCTTGGAGCGGTGGCGTCCAGATCGATGTGATCTCGAGTATGGACCGAGCCGACTTCGTACATTCGATCTTGGTGGTGATTGTGCTGTGCGGTGTGAACGTACGGCCGTCGGCTCATTGTTAGTGGTTGCCTGACTGTGGCTGTTGGATTGTTGAGATGACGTCGCCACACGGTTCGATTGGTGCAGCAGCGTGTGATGCGCCCAGCCACACTTTTTACATACTTCGGCTGAAGTGCAGTCATCTGCGGACCAGACAATTGCTGCAGTATTTGTGGATGCGCACCCTTCGCTTGCGTTCTTCTACGGTCATCATCATGAATTGCTTACAGACTCAACGGATGGTACCTGTGGCATATTAAACATTCCTGAATATTTGAACTTCTGTTTGACCTGCGAAATAGACTTTTGTGAGTGATGGAAATAATAATGTTTGGAATATTAAATATGTGATTGAGTGGATGTTGGAGTGTGAATATGGGATGAGAATTGGGATTTTGATAGATGAATGAGATGTCTCTTTATGCCGTTTCTACAGTGCTAACGGGAAGAACACAGATTTTTGACATCGCTCTTGTGATCATACCAAATTGAGTTCGAATGTCGGCGACTCGTACGAGCCCATCATTACCAAAATATACCTTTGTTATCCGACCCAGTCTCCATTCATTGGGAGGAAGCAGATCGTCTTTAATAACGACAAGTTGACCGATACTTAAATTATCTTCAGAATTCTGCCACTTATAGCGCTTTTGAATCTCTTTTAGGTATTCATCCTTCCATCGCTGCGCAAACTGGTGATGCAAAATCTTTAATTTTTCCCAGCGATTTTGGAAGGTGAGGGATTCTATAGGCGCTTCGGGGAAGGCAAGCAAAGGAGCACCGCGTAAGAAGTGTCCGGGAGTTAGAGCGAGTAGGTCGTTTGGGTCATCAGACATTGGTGCCAAGGGTCTTGAGTTTAAGACTGATTCGATTCGGGCTAGGAGCGTGGTGAATTCCTCAAACGTGTATTTACCATTCTGGGCAACCTTTTTGAAATGCATCTTAAAGGATTTCACCCCGGCTTCCCATAATCCTCCCATGTGAGGCGCATTCGGGGGAATGAATGACCATTGGATGCCTTGAGGCGCGTACCTAGTTGCGATGTCTGTAGAAGTGACTTTAATAAAATTATCGAATTCCTGCCGAAGCGCGCGTTCGGCACCTACGAAATTCGTTCCGTTGTCAGATATTATTTTCCGGGGTAAGCCTCGACGCCCTACAAATCTTGTAAAGGCTGCTAGAAACGAGCCTGTAGTTAAGTCTGAACACAGCTCAAGATGGATGGCCTTAGTACAGAAGCAGACAAAGACACATACATATGATTTATGGTATGGAGCGTTTCTCACTATTGATGTTTTTGTCGAAAAAGGGCCGGCAAAATCTAAGCCGGTGTTAGTGAACGGAAGCGAAAAAGAACTCTCTAGTGGAAGGGCTCCCATTAGCTGAGATCTTATTTTTTGCTTATAACGAACGCATGGAAGGCATTTTCTAATGAAAAATCTTAAGGTTGATCGTAACCTCGAAACGAAGTATTCTGATCTTATAGCTCGTAGCATTAAATTGAATTCAGCGTGCATAAGGAGACTATGCGTAAAATCAATATAGAGTTTGCAAAAAGTGGATTGTACAGGCAGGATAATTGGGTGACGTTCATTGAAAGAGATTGCAGAGTTGGAAATTCTGCCGTTTGCTCTAATGACATTATTGTTGTCTATGTATGGGTTTAATGGATATAAAGGGCTCTTGTTATTCACCTTCCCATATTTTACTAAGGAGTAATATTCTTTTGGGTAGTGTATACGCTGTGATATATGGATCAATTTAATCTTTGTATCTGAAAACTCTCTACTATTAATATGCGAGATATTTCTTATTAACCGTGATATTACCTCAGATGATGGCGGCTTCTGGGCTTGAGATGCGAAATGCGGCTGATTTGTGGGATGGTGTTGCAGATTCTCTCTGATAGAGTCAAGAAATCGGAGCACATAGGTGATCACCCGTATCGCTTTGTCCCATTTCGAAAAGCGATTTAAAATATCATCATTTATCACATTTGTAAAGTCCCCGTTCTCATCCGCAATGCTTGCAGACAAATGAAATATGTTCGCCTTATTCTTTGCCTCTGGAGGCTCTTGATAACTTATGGGCTTTGGCCATTCTTCGGGTGTCTTTTGGAGCCAAACGGGTCCGTTCCACCACAAAGAACTGTTCATGAGTTGAACAGGACTACAACCACGAGATCCCAAGTCGGCGGGATTGTCAGCGGACCTTACGTGACGCCAAGCAATATTTCCAACATTACGTATTATTTGTGATGTTCGGTTAGCCACGTAAGTTTTCCATGTATTGGGGGGCTTCTCTAACCAACCTAGAACGATAGAGGAATCGGACCAGAGATGGAGACTATAATTGGTATAAGGGATTGTATTAGCTAGATTTTTGATCAATTTCGAGAGCAAGAGAGCTCCACAGAGTTCTAGTCGGGGAAGACTGATAGGATCAATAGGAGCTACTTTCGTTTTCGATACCAATAAATTCGTTGTAACAGCTGTGTCAGTTTGTATACGGACATACACAGCTGCACAGTAGGCCTTCTCTGAGGCGTCGCAAAATCCATGAATTTGAGTTAGTCTTGCAGGAGAAAATTCAATCCATCGGGGTATATTAATATTAGCAATCATGGGGAGATTTTCTAGGAATTTGTGCCATGTTCCCAGGGTGGCGGGCCTGACATTCTCATCCCAACCAGTTCCATCCAACCAGAGCTGTTGAAGAATGATTTTGGCTTGTATAATAACCGGTGATATCCAACCGGCTGGGTCAAAAAGTTTGGCAACATTAGAAAGAATCTGCCTTTTAGTAGTAGTGCTACTGGCGTCAACAGGCTCGAGAATATAGGAAAAACAGTCAGATAGTGCGTTCCATCGTATTCCAAGAGTTTTGGTCGCACTTGTCTCACTAAATTTGAGAAATTCTGAATCTAAGATGTTTTCTTCCGGAACTGACGCCAAGATTTCTGGAGAGTTGGGAGTAATTTTCTTTAATGGGAAACCTGCCGACTTCAGAGCCTCAATAATTTGGGATAAACCATCAATAGCCGAATGTACATCATGAGAGCCTGATAGTATATCGTCCACATAGGTTTCTTGTGTTATGATATGAAACGCTTGCGGGTACGTTTCTTTGGAATCATGTGCTAGCTGATGAAGAGTTCTAATAGCTAAATATGGTGCACAATTTACTCCAAAGGTTACTGTTTTTAAAGCAAAGTCTTGAATAGGATCATTTGGGCTTTTTCGAAAGAGAATTCTTTGAAATTGGGCATCTTCTCTGTGGACTAAAATTTGGCGGTACATTTTCTCTATATCGCCATTGAAAACGTATTTGTGAAATCGCCATTTTAGAATTAGACTCATCAAGTCGGCTTGGAGAGTTGGGCCAACGTGTAGGACGTCATTGAGCGACAGTCCTGAGCTTGTCTTCCGAGATGCATTAAAAACTACCCTAACCTTTGTGCTACGGCTCTCAGGTCTGACCACTGCATGATGCGGCAAGTAGAACGAATTGTATCCGCAGTGAGACACATTCTCTGATGAGATGGTAGGTTCCATGTGACCTAAAGATACATATTCGTCCAACACACTTTTGTAAGTCTGAGCTAATTCAGGGTTTTTGTTTAGGGTGCGTTCCATGTGAAAGAACTGCGCTTTTGCCACGGATCGGGAAGTTCCGAGAGACATGCTATGTGGAAATTCGGACTTAAATGGAAGTTTGACTTCCATCTTTATTTCGATAAGTAGTTTTCTGAAAGAGAGCTTCACAAAATTCATCTTCTTTCGAAACAGGCCGGTGAGCAGGGACCTCTTCTTGTTCCCAGAACTTTTTTAACTGGTCACCGAGAGTATCGGAAGTAACTTCGGTGACTCCAATGGAAAACGAAGAGACTGATTCCATCTGAATAGGACCACTAATAATCCATCCGAAGATAGTTAGTTGCGCTATAAGAGACTTTGAAATATTTCTTACTCCTTCGAGAAGCACTTGCGGGAGGATATTGCTTCCAATGAGTAGGTCTACGTGACCAGACTTATGGAAATCAGGATCCGCTAATTCCATATCTTCTAAAACGGACCAATTGGCATTCGATCTTGAAATAGCAAAGCTTGGCAACATTCGGGTTATTTTAGGGACTACTATTGCCTGTATGTCAACATAGCGGTTGACTTTACTAGAATACAATGTCAGTTTGCATACAGAGTTTGAATTGGCTACTATCTGGCCTCCAATTCCATGGATTTGGAATGCTCTTGGTTGCGTGGGAAGCACAAGCTGCTGCTGAAGCCTTTTAGAAATGAACGTTTTTTCCGAACCCTGATCCAAGAAAGCTCGAGCTCGAAAATCTTCACCTTGGTGCCTAATTTGAACTATTGCTGTGGGTAACAGCGTATTTTCAATGTGGTACTGATCATCAGAGTGAGCTACATGTGTACTTGTTGACGCAGCTGCTCTTGCTCTGGCTTGCGCTGATGTTTCTGGCTTCTGATCTTGGTACGAAATTGAGGCCTTAGGAGTACTAGGTCCGAAGTGTAGCAGCGAGTGATGGTTTTTCTTGCAATGGGAACAAGAAAATCTGCTGGGGCACTCATTTCTAATATGAGTATATGCTAAGCAATTAAGACATATCTTATTGTTTGAGACGAATTTATTCCTAGTTTGGGGATCAAAGCTTAGAAATTGGGGACAGGTTTTGAGTGGGTGGTTGGACGAGCAAATCTTACATGAATACTGGGAATTTTCTGGTTTGGCCGTGATGCCTTTCAACTTAACTTCTTGCTTGAAAGTAGGTGATTGTAGATCCTTATTTCGGGATTCTAACCTTTCCACCACTTCACATCTGTGATTCAAAAATTTATCCATTTGTTCCCATTTAACTAAGGTTCTATGGGTTTCCAGAGATTGCTCCCATAAGGATAGAGTTTCCACTGGGAGCTTGCTTGAACACAATATAATTATAAATGGGTCCCATTGACCTATCGGGACGTCCTGGGCCTTTATTGCTGCTAGACAATCATTAATTGTACTTTGGAGTGTTTGAAGGGATTCACTACTTTCTGAACTTATTGGGGATAAATCAAGAAGTATTTTAATTTGATTCTCAACTAGAACCCTCTGATTCTCGTACCTATCCTTTAAGGCTTCCCAAGCAAGACTGAAGTTATCAGAGCATAACTTATACTTTTTTATTATTCCGCTTGCCTGACCTTGTACCTTTAGTCGGAGATAATATAATTTTTGTACGGGGAAATGCGGGGGTTCTCTATATATACGGCCGTGAACATGTCTCGGAAAGACGGCCATTCCTCATAGCCCCCATAAAAGATGTCTGTGTCACATGGAGGAACATTGACGTGGGAAAAGTTCGTTTCATTTAAGGTAGGCTCAGGGTTATGGGCGGTAGCGTTCTTCACGAACGTTTTCTGTACATCCAAGATCTTCGCTTTTACTTGGTGAAAGCTTTTTGTACAAGCTGAGTATTTTCTCGCTGCTGACTCTAAAATACTTGATTCGACTTTGGGATCCTTCTCGATGCGGAGCGATCTGTATGAACTTTGTACGTTACCCCATCGATCGTTAAGATCTTGTAGATACACTTCGAGAAGTGACTCTGTTAGCTCGTTAATGGGAATACCATTAAACTCAGAGCAGAATGTGACAAAATCGTCAGAATCGAATAGGAATTCCTCTGCCATTTTAGGAAGGGTTTGGGACCTTGTTTTCGGAATCTTGAGCAATTTAAGCTGGGATTAATGTTTTATTTATTGTACTATTTACAGGGATCTACAAGTTTTGTTGTTATATTGCAGACAAATTTTCTCTATATGGAAAATGTGCGCTGGGAATTGGTAAATTATAATTAAAGCTTTTGATACGGTCCAAAATTGAAATTTTTTTTTTCCAAACAAGAGATTATATTTCTAGTCAAAATAACGAAATTGGTCACTGGGCTCTAGTGAATTTTTGGAATATGAATTTTTTCCAAATCTTAATGTTGAAATTGTTCACTGGGAAATAGTGAATTTTTAAATTTTTCGGGATAAATTTTTTGTAAATTCGCGAAATTTATTTAATAGGGTTAAAAAATTGTTAATAAAATCTAATTGTTCGCTGGGATTTGCGAATTAGATTTTACGAGATAAATTTTGTGTAAAATTTTTCGTCAACTGAAATCAATATAAATGTTCGCTGGGATTCGCGAAATTTATTTAATAGGGTTAAAAAATTTTAATAAAATCTAATTGTTCGCTGGGATTTGCGAATTAGATTTTACGATATAAATTTGGTGCAAAATTTTTCTTCAACTGAAATCAATATAAATGTTCGCTGGGATTCGCGAAATTTATTTAATAGGGTTAAAAAATTTTAATAAAATCTAATTGTTCGCTGGGATTTGCGAAATTTATTTAATAGCGTTAAAAAATTTTAATAAAATCTAATTGTTCGCTGGGATTTGCGAATTAGATTTTACGATATAAATTTGGTGCAAAATTTTTCTTCAACTGAAATCAATATAAATGTTCGCTGGGATTCGCGAAATTTATTTAATAGGGTTAAAAAAATTGTTAATAAAATCTAATTGTTCGCTGGGATTTGCGAATTAGATTTTACGAGATAAATTTTGTGTAAAATGATTTCCAAATTAACTCAATATAAATGTTCGCTGGGATTCGCGAAATTTATTTAATAGGGCTAAAAATTTTTTAATAAAATCTAATTGTTCGCTGGGATTTGCGAATTAGATTTTACGAGATAAATTTTGTGTAAAATTTTTCGTCAACTGAAATCAATATAAATGTTCGCTGGGATTCGCGAAATTTACTATTAATAGGGCCAAAAAAAATTTTAATAAAATCTAATGGTTCGCTGTGATTTGCGAATTAGATTTCCACTGCCAATGTTTATTATAAAACTACACAAATTATTGCTTTTATTTATTGGATGGAACTGTTTTCTAACGGTCTGGCATCCACCAATAATTAAATAAAGTGGATCGTAATTTTAAAGAGACTTTAAAATATATTTGCAAGAGAACCAGCTTGCTGAGAATCCAATCAATTATTCTCTTATTTTCCAAAAAAGGTGGTTGATTTATTTGACACAAAAACAAATTACACTACAATTGCGGTACTTATTTCGCCTGTATTTTGTTGCTGGAATTTTGAGGCAATTTTCGCTTATAAGCACTTTAAACGAACTTGAAATGTATGTATGTATGTACATGTGTTCTTAAATAAAGTGAACAAATTTATTTGTAAAAACTTACAGTTTTTCTTGCGCCCATACAAAATATCCAAACGTTGTGTAGATTTAATTTTCTTGCTGTTGTTGTTTCCTTTTGTCCCTTAAAATTTGGGTTTGCTGCCACCTTCCTTTCCCAACGTTCTAGCTGTTTGGTGTTTTGTTGTCGATGTTATTGTAGTTTAAGTATATTACACTTATCTTTCATGTGATTATGAAGATTTTCAACTATGTACATACGTATGTATGTATGTATGTACAAAAGTGAATAGTTTGGGATTTCACTATTAATTATTCCACTATTTAGCTATGTAGCAAATATATACATATGTATGTGCTATGTAGCTAAATTTTTTACGTTTATTTTTAATTGTTTTAACTTTTGCGCAAGTACATATGTATGTACATATATATTTAGCACGTACGGCTGTATTAAAATATATTTAAGCGCCACTCTTTCACAAAAAACTTGAAAATTTCCCGTAACAATGAAGAAAATTTTCCAATTGTTAATCACACACTTCTTAGCTTTTTATCCTCTTTAAATATTTCCTTTATTTTCAAAAACTTTATAACTTCTACCAATTCTGAACTTGCTTCTTCCACCACAATAGACAAATGAAAATTCTTGCTTTATAAGTGGGTTGTATGTGGAGTGTATTTTATAAGTATATATGCTATACATACATATATATTTTTAATAGGGATGCCGGTGTGAAAAAAATAATGTTGAACTTTTGCAGGTTTTTGATTTTAAATCTTTTATTAAAACATTATTCTTTCTTTTTTCTCGAAGGACCATGGACAAAAATGGCTATTTAATTTAATGAAATACCAAATTTGAAAGATGTCAATAAAAGAGTCCAGTTGGGGTGAAATATCCCAATAACTGGACCTAATAGACTTTCAAAGGTTGGTGGGAATCACCAGCCTGGAATCGGCAAATTGGACGGGATAATAATTTGCGGGGAAAGTTTAACAAAATGGTTTTACTTACAGCTTAGGACGGGTTAGGTTATCTAAATTGGAGCAGGAGGGAGTTCTTAAATATTCCAATTAAATAAAAACACCAAACCAAGAATTTAGAGTAAAATTCACTTACATAATTTTATTCAGTAATTGGGGAGCCAGTTGGTGGAGAATTCTTAACGACTGGGAGGTTAGAACCAGAATGACTCGAAAACTTATGATTACAAAAAGTTTACAAAATGTTTCGCGCTACTCCAATAATGGAAAGAAACTCACCATAATTTTAGTATACGATCAGAGATGGGAATGGTAAACAAGTAATTTTTAGTACATATTCAATACATTATATAGCAACTCTCAAATCTAAAAAGTACTTGTTTAGGCCAAGTTAAATATTTACATTTCATATAAAAAGGTGAGTTTGTTTAAACAGGTTTAAACAGCTTGTTTATAACTAGTGCTTCTGAAAACAATTCAAACGATGGATCTATTGGAGAACCTATTTTAATTGGACATGTCTGCGCTGAGGTAGCGGTTAATGAATCACCTAAGCCGTGAATTTGTGCTTGAGATGATCGCGATCTAAGGCCTAGACGCTTTTGTAATTTTCGTGAAATGAACGTTGTCTCAGACGCAGAGTCAATTAATGCACGAACTGTGTATTTACAGTCATCCTGATATACGTCAACAAGAGCACTGCCTAGTATGACGGATTGTGTAGTGGAGGGTAAATGCGTTGAATATGATTGTAGCTTTCTACCAGCGGCTTGTGCTGACGTAGAGGGACTTCTATCTAAAGATAGACTATGGTTATTTTGATTGTTTTGAAAAGGGGGAGAAATGGCGGGGGTTATATTTGAAGATCTTTGTGCAGGTGATGCACGATGAAGCAGGCTATGATGTTTTCCTTTACACGTATGACAGGCATATTTGCTTTTGCAGGTTTTATATCCATGAGAAGTTCCCAGACAATTTGTACATCGATTTTGTTGCTTGACCGTAGCATAGCGTTCTTCAATTGGCATTGCTAGGAAAACGGAGCAAAATCTTAGAGGATGAAATGCCGGACAAAGGGCGCACTTTCCCATTTTTTCTTTGGAAATATTTGTCTGATAACTTTGAAGCTTTGGTTTTGAAGACAAACTAGATTTATTTGGTTTAGACGGGTGCGCGGGCTTTGAACCATTCGAACTCGTAAAAGTCGACCGAATGTCAGCAACTGATTCTAGTGTATGAAAACGAGAGCTAAGAAAAACATCCAATTCCTTCCATGTGGGCAAATCGGTTGTATGTGGCACAGATTGTTCCCATAAATTCAGAGTGACTTCAGGCAAGCAGGTCGAGCAGATGTAGACGAATATTGGATCCCAGTTTTCTGTTTCAAGTCTAAGTAAACGCAGATTTGTAATACAATCGTTGATTGTCCGCTGCAGACGCCTAAGATCAGTACTAGTTTCTCGCGACATAGGTTTTATATTGAAAAGTGATTTCAATTGTGCGTTGACTAGTACCCTCTTATTTTCATAGCGGTGCATGAGGTTCTGCCATGCCATAGCGAATCCTTCGTTGGTCATGGGACACGTTTTTAACAGCTCGCGTGCTTCGCCTTGCGCCTTCTTCATTAAGTGGCACATTTTTTCTACAGGTGAGAGACGTGTGTTGTTGCGGTATAGGGCCGTGAACATATCACGGAATGTCGGCCACGATTTGTAATCACCGTGAAAAACTTCAGTATCGCAGGGGAGTAAAGAAATATATGGGGTCATGCCGTGTTTTTCCGCTGAGGGAGAATTTGTGTTGGCCTGGGTTCGAATCGTGTCGCTGCATTCGTGAATTGTTGCGCGAACATCGGTGTACGCTTCAAACGTTGAATAAAAACGGTTGTTTAATACTGCCATGTCGATTTCTTCCTTCAGAGTTTCATAATTGTCCATTGCGTCTTCATAGAGGGTCTCGAAATTGGACCATAGCTTCTCGAGTTGTCGTTCTTGAGTCTCCAAGATATGGAGAGTGTGAGATTCTTCTTTCAAGCCTTTAAAATAGCTTTGAAAGTCGACCACGCGATCAGAAGCGCGTATCAAATTTTTTAGCGTTGCCATTTCAATAAAAAGCGTTGAGAGTTATTGACTATACAACAAAATGCGTTATGGGGGTTAAAATGAAGTAAACAAATCGTTACTTGTAGTTCAGGTAACGACCAGTATCGGGGGTTAAAAAAATTTGTAAAACAAATTTTCACTGGTACTTGATATGAGCTACCATTTTACCGGGGTTTTGAAGATTCTTGTAGTTGCCAAGGAAAATCGAAAAATTGCAATAGCGCCTCGTATAATCGCTCGAGGTGCGTATGGGTGAAAATTTTTTAATAAAATTTCCAGTGGTGCTTCGTATAAGCGACCACAAAATTTATGGGTAGAAATTTTTAATAAAATTTCCAATGGTGCTTCGTATAAGCGACCAAAAGTTTAGGGGGGAAAAATCTTTAAATAATTTTCCAATGGTGCTTCGTATAAGCGACCAAAAGTTTATGGGTGGAAAAATCTTTAAATAATTTTCCAATGGTGCTTCGTATAAGCGACCAAAAGTTTATGGGTGGAAAAATCTTTAAATAATTTTCCAATGGTGCTTCGTATAAGCGACCAAAAGTTAATGGGTGGAAAATTTTTTAATTAATTTTCCAATGGTGCTTTGTATAAGCGACCAAAAAAAATTTATAAATTTTAAATATGGGATTAATAAAATTATAGGTGCAATGGGGGTTAATAAATTTTATATAATAGGGGTTAATAAATTTTTATAT
Organism: Panzeria rudis; assembly: GCA_956483635.1. Taxonomy (NCBI): domain Eukaryota; kingdom Metazoa; phylum Arthropoda; class Insecta; order Diptera; family Tachinidae; genus Panzeria; species Panzeria rudis. Next base: position 37,898,870 of record OY101449.1, on the reverse strand, counting down.
ATTGAATTAATAAAATTTATGGGTGTAATGGGGGTTAATAAAATTTCAAGAATATGGGTTAAATAAATTGAAATAAGTAATTAAATAGATTTTCAATATATTTTGTGTTCACTATTTAATATAGCGAGATTATGTGGGGAATAAACTGACATGTGTGTATGCGGGGGTTAATGACTGATAAAATATTTGTGTTCAGTAATACAAATATTTCATAAAGTCTCATTGGTTCATGAACATTAAACTTCAATTTAATTTAGTTGGTGAATTATAATACGATCCTCGTATCCACCTGTTAATAAAATGTTCTTATGTATCAGCTGTGCATTTGTTCTACTGACCTATTTATTTCAGCAGAAGTAAATGCATACCTATATACAAGAATATATTTTGAGGTTTTGTTTTGTTCTTCTGATTGACTTCTTTATTTCCAAAAGAAATAATACATACAGACATACATGAGTATGTGCTTTTAATTTGTCTCGCTGACTTCTTGATTTCTCAACCGAAATAAATGCATACATACATACATACACTATTTTCCTCTTCTTGTGCTGTTTGATGTAAAAAGTGCCAAACAAAACAAATCATCAACTTCTTTCATGTATAAACTTTATACTTTATACCATAAAGAATACCAACTGGATAATTCTTTATGATATTAACAGAAATGTTGTCGTTAATTTTATTTATAAAAAAAACACGGGTTGGTTTTTAATTTATTATTCGACTTGTTTATTGAATCTATCTTTTTAGACTGCTTTGTTACAATATAAATCTTAACTTTAAATACTGAAAATTTGCTTATACATATTAGTTTTTTAAAAATACATTTCTTAATAATTGTTCTATTTATGATTGCTTAAAAGAATATTTCTCAATAAGTGTTCTATTTATTATTGTTTACTAAAAGAATATTTCTCAATAGTTATTTTATTTATTATTGGTTTTCTAGGAAATTATTGGGTAAGTGATTGAAGTGCATTTTGTGTGACCACCCACAAAATGTACTGATTTTATATTCTGGGAATTTGATATTTTTTAGGGCAATAAATTCGTGCACATAAGTTTGTGTGCTTGTACAAGTACGTATGTATGTTTGTTGATAAACATTCATAAGTACTTAAAAATAAAATAAAAAGAAAAGAACCGTGTTAATAATAATTGTAACCATATGTGCATTTATAAGCAAAAAGAAAAATAAAAGAGTTTTTAATTTAAATGCAACGTGTGCGTTTGTGTATTACTTGAATGTTGTGGCGTTTGTATCAAATAACCAAAAGTATTTAAATTACTATTTTGCGAGGGGTTATCGTAACTCCCCCTCCGTTAGATTGAGGCTCCGGTATTTTTTCTTTAAAAATATTCAAAGCTGATTTCATATTATTATTAACTATTGTTTCTGAGCCTGTATTTGTTCCCATTATAAGACTAGCCTTGTTATTAAGTCTTCTTAACCTGTCTTTTATTTCGGTGTAAAAGTCTAGAGTATTAGTTCTAAATCCTACTGATCTCATTTTGTCGTATAATTCTTCTATACTTAATTTTTCGCCGAAATTGTTTACTAAAATAACTTTTATATCAGTCCACGATTGGACGTGAAAGTTTATTTCTATAACTTCTCTTGCTCTACCTTGAAGTCTACTTTTAATTATATCAGAGAAAACTAACTGTGACATTTCATCATATTGTGTCAATAAAGGATATATTCTGTCTACTAGTGTAATGAAGTTGTATAGATCCCTTCTGTCTCCATTGAATTCTGGGAGAGTTTTCAAATATTTTATGGGGTCTAAAGATATAGAGTGTGGTTGGGCCATGGTGAAATTGTTTCTTTCGAAAATTTTTTTTGTATTTGAATTAATTTTAAATAAAATATATTTTATTATTATGTTTTTTTTTATATTCTAATGCGTTTTTGTCTTCTTTTTATGAGGTTTAAATATTTTTTTCTCGCACTAATTTTAGTTAATGTTATTTGGCGTGAGAATTTTTTTAAAATTTCTATATCTTCTTCTTTAGCAGTATATAATATTATTCTATCTATTTCTGATTATATGTCTAATTGCTCTATAGCGTACATAAAAAGAAATTTTCTTTTTGAAGGCTTATTTTAAAATAAAATAAAATTATTTCACTTACGATAATTATTGATTGTTGATAACTCGTTCTATAGTTGTTGTTTAGTGGTTGCTTAATAGTTGTTGTTATTGATTCTTCTGTTGTCGTCCTTCACTATTTTATTGATTGCTGATAACTCGTTCTTGTTAAATAATTGTTGTTTAATAGTTGTTTATTTTGTTGATTCTTCTGCTGTCGTCCTTCCCTGTTTTATTGGTTGTTGATAACTCGTTCTTGTTAAATAATTCTTGTTTAATAGTTGTTGTTTCCTTTTGTAGCTGATGTTTCATCACTTTCTTTTTTAGTCGTTGCATATGATGACTCTCTGGATTTTCTTATGTGGGTGTTGCGTTAAAAGTTTAAATCTTCTGTTCTATAAAGTCGTTTTTGCAGACTTTACTCGAAAAATTTATTTTATAAATTTAACACAAAAAAAAATTTTCCAAGTTGCTGTGGTTTGGTCAAGGGATATGACCGTTTAGGATATGCATAAAGAATTTAAAAATCCAAGTACTATTGTTAACAAAAATTTTTTTTGTTAGAAAGACTTGCAATATCCCATCCTCGTCGCCAGAAATGTTGTCGTTAATTTTATTTATAAAAAAAACACAGGTTGGTTTTTAATTTATTATTCGACTTGTTTATTGAATCTATCTTTTTAGACTGCTTGTTACAATATAAATCTTAACTTTAAATACTGAAAATTTGCTTATACATATTAGTTTTTTCTTCATCATTTAAGTGATCAGTTCTAATCTGATTCAAGAGAGGAATCATGTTTTCCTTTTCTATGTCTTGGATATGAAAGTTTTCGGTATCTACTTTTTCTGTTTTCTGAGTTGTAAATATCACCCTTTTTTCCTTTCACATTAACAAATGCTGTAATCTTAAAATTTTCTGCGTTGTATACGCCTTCCATAATTTCAATGTTTTTATCTCTTGATACTGTTTTATCTTTAAATACTAATCCTTCTTTGCAGTCAACGGGTATTTCAACTTTATATGATCCTTCACTTTCAAAATAATATTCTATTTTGTTGTGTTTATATATTAATGGTATTTCTTTTTCTCCAATAACCAAAGTATTATTCTTTAAATTTATTATTGCTCCTAATTGTTTTAGTATATTATTTCCAATCAACCCGTCATAATAGGTGTGGAATTTACAGACGAAAAATTCAATTCGACATTTGCTGTCTCCGAGTTCTTCAAAAAGGGGTATGTGGACTTTTTTATTAATTTTAATTAGATGTTGTAGTGTTTTTATTGTTATTTCTTCGGAGGGTACATTCCATTGTGGGTGGCATATGCCAGGATTTATAATAGAATGGGTTGCTCCTGTGTCTATAATAAATTTTAAATAACCTAATTTAGATTTTAAAACTATATGTGGTAAGTTTCCTTCGAGGCTAGAAATTGAAAATTTTCTATAGGTGTATTTTCTTGAAGATTTTGGACCATATTCACGTCCATAGGCTCTGGAACTACTTGTTCATTTCTTTGATAATTGTGATTGAAATTTGGTCGGTGTTGTGGATTTTGATGTGGATTTTGGTTATTATTGAAATTAGGTCTATACTGTTGGTTTGTAAATGTTCTATATTGGTTATGTCTGTACTGGTTTTGGTTATGGTTAAAATTTGGTTTATACTGTGAATTGGCAAATGGTTTTTGTCGGTCGTTTTGATTATAATTTTGGTTAGAATTTTTGGGTTTAGTGTTTCTATTATAGATTCCTTTGTCATTTTGATTACGTACGTAAGCTTGTGGTTTTTCAAGTTTACCACCGTAGTAGCCGTAACCTGATTGAATTAATATTTCCATAGCACTTTCGAGAGTCTGTGGATTCCTACAGGCCAATATTGTTTTCATAGGAAATTATTGGGTAAGTGATTGAAGTGCATTTTGTGTGATCACCCACAAAATGTACTGATTTTATATTCTGGGAATTTGATATTTTTTTAGGGCAATAAATTCGTGCACTTAAGTTTGTGTGCTTGTACAAGTACGTATGTATGTTTGTTGATAAACATTCATAAGTACTTAAAAATAAAATAAAAAGAAAAGAACCGTGTTAATAATAATTGTAACCATATGTGCATTTATAAGCAAAAAGAAAAATAAAAGAGTTTTTAATTTAAATGCAACGTGTGCCTTTGTGTATTACTTGAATGTTGTGGCGTTTGTATCAAATAACCAAAAGTATTTAAATTACTATTTTGCGAGGGGTTATCGTAACTATTAACCTTGGAAAAGAAACCAAAAAACAGCAACAATGGTAATTGCTTTTGGTTTCTTAATACTTGCTTTGGTTTCTAGGCAAAATTTGATCACTTTTATTTGGTTGTTGTGTACTGCAGGGCAAAAGAGTAAAGGGTAGATGCCGTTGTTCTTGTTGTATATTTTTTGGCAAATTCTTTTGCTCTTATTTCTTGCACGTTGATTTGAGATTTTTTTTTGATTGTTGTTGATGTGTATGTATGTATTTTGTTTGTAGGCACGTTGGTTGCCGTTTTCGTTTAATACTTCAATTCCTTGTTTTATCTTGTTATTGAGGGGAAAAAAAGTTAAGGGAGTTCACATGCATATGCTGTTGTTATGCATGTCGATTTTTAAAGAGCACAATTTTCTTTGATTTTTGTCTCGCTTGGACAATAAATGTATCAATTTTCTCCTTTTAACTTTTTCTAGAGTAATTATGAAGGTATGCTTACGGCATTTGGTGGACCGTTAGTTTTTAATAAAATTTTTCAGTTTTGCGTTGAACTAAGGTTTTAACGCGAGACTGTACACACATGTCACAAAAACCGTTTATTGAAAAACTGGTATATCTCAAAAATGGGATTATACCACGTTTTTCAATAGAAAAAATGGATTTTTAAAGGAGTTAAACCGTTTATTGAAAAACTGGCATATCTCAAAAAATGGGATTATACCACGTTTTTTAATAAAAATTAGTTTTTAGAGGGGAAAAGGAGGTTAACTACCGTTTGTTTTAAAAACCGGTATATCTCAAAACGTGAAATTAACCACCTTTTTACGTAAAAATGGGGTTAAGTACCGTTTGTTTTAAAAACGGTATATCTCAAATTTACGAAAAAACCACCTTTTTACGCAAAAAACGGGGGTTTTGGGGGGAAAAAGATGGTTTTTCCGATAGCAAGGGGAGCGCCGGGTTATAGATGACTCGGATCCGGTTCGAAGGACCAAAATGTGCGGGGCACACGGGGGTTGGTTATTAATTGGGGATAATGTTAGGTGCAAAAAAAAACAGTTGACTTACCGGTGGTAGTTTATGTGGGTTTGGCTGTTCTCTAATGTCGAATAAACGATGATGCTGGATGAGTTACGGAACTCCTTGTGGCACACTTCTCTTTCTGGAAGTTATAGTTGGGGATTTGTTGAAATTCGACGTGGAACTCAAAGTGAGTGTACTTCGTCAATCACCCCAGGAAAATAAAACACTTTAGTTGACTTTGTTTGTAACAACTGTTCCGTCTCACTGTTAAAATCATTCAATAACTTTGGGGCTTAGGTTTGAACACATGGATTCAGCACTCGACTCTACCGAGTTTTTTTTTCAACGTTTTCTAATGCAAAAATTTTGTCGTTCTATTTGACTACATACACACCTTTCAATAAATATGTGCTTCTAATAAATTTAAACGATTTTGGTTTTATTTGAGTTTTATTTAAATAAGTTTATATTCAACTGTCTCCTTCAATTTAAGCATACATATATGCAGAGGAAGCAAAGCAAAAGAAGAATTGAAAAATTAACTTTTCACAATTTGTTTAATGTATACTTCCAGATTTAGTTACCACAATATGTTGTTTTGCCTTTTAATTTCTAGTCTATGTAATATTTGTTTATTCTTTATAAATTCTTAGATATTTTATTTGTTAAGACATATCAAAAGTTTAAAAAACACCGCACTTGCAAAAATGCCACTAATAATGGGTTATAATTTGTACCTTTGTACTGCTGTCACCGGTTGATAAATTACAATTAAATTTAACATCAAAAATTCTTTTGCATTAAGCAGAAAAGAAGTAAAAGACAAGAAGTAAAAGGAAAAAAAAAAACTAGCGAGTAACATCACAGGGTTACCGTGCATAAACAACATCTTTGTTTGTCCTGTGCAACCTGGCATTTTACATCTTCCTTTTTTACTGACGACGGTGCAGTGTTGGGTGCCATCTAATCTCACATCTTTCGGAGGAGGAGTCTGTGAATTTGGCTTATGCCTTTTCTGCTGTATTACTGTATCAAGGTTCGGACGTCCACGTAACAAGGTCTCTCTGGATTTATTTTTATAGCCGAAAAGTGAGTCAGCAACTTCGAGCTTAAAATCTATCAGCCTTTGGTTTTTTATGTCTGGAGAGTCCTTGTTAATTCTTTTGAATAGAGCCCAGGCGTTGATACAAGTCATATCTAACAAGTGATAAAATAGTCTATTTGTCCATTTTCTACTCTTCATGGTAATTTTGTGGCGACTTATAGAACTATCCATTAGATCAACACCTCCCATATTGGCATTATAGTCCTTCACAATCTGTGGGCAAGCAACGGTTTTAATTTTGTTCTGCGTTTTATCATATCTTCGAACAGATATGTATTCATCTGTTTCATTTCCGTTTAGTACTGGCTTTGTTCCGACGTACGTTGATACCAGATTTACAACTCTGGTGTCTTTCCAAGAAATAGAGGTTATATCAACTCCGTACACACTGGCTATAAATTCCTGGCTTGTTCCACGCTCAAATTTCATCATAGCTTTTTCTTCCGGAAGCTTACAGTTTTTAATTCTATTTCGGCGAATCGTACCAACAGATAGAATTCCCTGGGCTCTAAGATATATAAGTAAGGGAATAGTAGTGTAATAATTATCGAAGTATATAATATAATTTTTAAATTTAGGGACTTCCCGAACTAGCCTGACTACAATATTTGCAGAAGCTTGAAGATTGGGCTCTTCTGGACGAATGTGCTCACTAGCTCCCGTATAAATTTCAAATTTATACGCAAAACCTTTAGTATCGCATAAAACAAAAAATTTAAAACCCCACTTTTTAGGTTTGTTTGGCAAATATTGTCTCATATATGTATGCATTTTAGTCGAACACATTTGCTCATCGACGGACAATCTTTCCATTTTAGGTATAGCACCAAATGTGGTATTAAGTGTATCTACAACGGGCCTAATAAGATAAATTCTGTCACGATTCGGATCGTCGCGTGATGGCTGTTTTTTTGTCGTTAAAGTGTAGATTTTGTCTAATTTTTTCAAATCGCTTTTGGGACATTTGTTTCGTGATAACATCTACTGATCGATCATTATTATTTGACCAATAGTCTCTCGAGTTTGGTAGGTTGAAATATGTCATATAATATAAAATACCAATAAATTTTCGCAATTCTAAAACATTGAAGGAAAATCTTTCATCTATTCCAGCATATCGCAAAGTTTCCTCCACTATAAAATTTTCCAATCTCTCAGGAAATAAGTAACGCCAAACTTGATAAGGATTAACTAATGATTTGATATCATCAGGCAGAGAGCTATCGCCTTTAAACTCTACTTCCTGATTGACGAATTGCATATTACCCTGTTTCCATATAATTTTTTCAAATGCAGCAGATTTTGGATCGAAAGACACATTTTGAAGATTTGAGGAAAGTAAATCAAATGACGTTGAACTTGATGGTAAGTCCCGTGAGTGAGTTGGGCACTGATTAGCTGGCGACTCTTGTAACTTCGCAGTTGGGGTACTGGAAGTAGTAGGGTTTGGTAATGAACCACTATTGGCAACAGGCGATTGGCTGAAGGAAGACTTTCTTAAATTTGGTGCTGGGGAGTTAGAAGTACAAAATTGTACTAGACCAGAAGACAGAATGGTACTAGACTTAGCAAGATATGAGGGCGCAGCCACAGGAGATTGTATAGGGCTTGAGAACACATTATCGTCGTTCATCAATGCAATAAACGAGTCATGAACTGAAGCATTTATATCAACGCTAATTTCAGATTCTTCGTCCGGATCAGTATCATTATCAATAAGGACAATATTTTTATTTTTAGTGGACACTATTTTTGGAATGTCAGTTTCATCATCACTACTTCCATCAGTGCTGTCATATGGAAATTCTTCGCTATTGGAAAGAATTTTACATATTTCATCATTTGTCATTTTGGATCTACCAGTACGTCTATATGCATTCATATTTATATTTGCAATTATTATTAGAATAAAATAAAATTTTGCTTAGCGAGCGAAAAGAACTTGTCGTGTCAAATGACTAAACAAGAATAAAACACACAAGTAGCTTGTGCACCAGCAACACGTTTCTCTTTTCAATACAAACAGCGTATTTGAAACAACAACAGCCAACATTCCTAATTGGTGTGGAATGCGCAATGTATCTTATAAGATACAACCACTATATACGATGTTTTGACGAAAATATAAATCAGACCGTATTGAAAATTTCTGTATAGTTAGAAAACACTATTTAAGTTGACATATATTTTTGTGGAGTACATTCGTGAAAAAAATGCAAATTAAAGTGGGTACGCCTTAGCTTCATTTCTAAAAGTGCATATTTTAAAATTTTGAATCCGCGGCTCTATATTTTTTAAAAACGTTCAATCTGTTATATAAAATTAATACAGGATAATAGAATAAAGGGTTTTAAGAAGTAATCATTAAACATTTCTTAGTTTTTTTAATAAATGTGGAAATAGCACCAGTTTTATTGGTTGTATCTTTAAAGATACACTGCGCATTTAAGGGTTAATGTCGTCTAGATATACCAGACATATTTTATTAATATATTCCTTAAGGACATTGTTCATGAGCCTTTGAAATGTCGCTGAAGCTGTCTTCAGTCCAAACGGCATTCGTAGGAATTCATGGTGCTCTCCCTCGATGCTAAAAGCTGTTTTGTGGATGTCTTCCTCCACGATCTCTATTTGGTGGAACCCCTTGGCGAGATCCGAGGTGGTGAAATATTGGCTTCTGCCCAATTTGTCCAATATCTCGTCGATATTAGGGATTGGGAACTTGTCGTCGATCGCAACTTCGTTCAGTTTACGATAATCGACCACAAGCCTCCACTTAGTTTTCCCACTGGCACGATCCAAATTGGGACTGAATAGGAAGAGTTACTTTGCCTTGCGCCTGCGTACAGGGCGGCCAACTCCGCACGTTTTAAAATAGGACCGAAACACGGGTGTCCTCATATTTCAGTGTCTACACCGACCAAGGGTGTTGACACCTGCCAATGGTTCCTCATACCAGCTGGCGCCAACAGTAATAAACATAGTGACACATATACGACCTGTCCAAATTTTGTCATTAATTTTAGCTAAGTAAGGATCCTCTGTTTAAATATTTAACGATTCCTTGTGGAAGATAAAACCACTTGTTGTTGTCTAAATATGCAATAACTTTTGATCCATATTGTGTAACCTTAAACTCACAATTAAAAATTGTGTAAGGGGGATTTAAGGGAATATCATCAATTTTCGTGTACTCTGATTTTATTCCTTGGGCGATGTTTATTATTTGTTAATAGATCTAAAAGCATGCTACCAGTTATCTTTTTCTTAACAATTTCTAGTTTTGAAATGATTGGAGCAGGACTTGACCCAGATGGTGCATTTGTAACGTCTTTATCAGAAAGTATTTTGAACAAATCACTATCTGATTGGGGGGTAAGTGGGGTAGATGTCTGTTTATGCGCTTTCCATAAACTCTGCACGAACAATTGGATTCGAAGCTTTTGAGGGCAACGAAAACGAACCTAATTGATGTTTGTGGACTGTAGGTGATATTGCGGTACCTGATGGTGTCGCCCAGCTGCTGGAGGGTCTCGTGAGATTCGCAGCAGCTTTCCCCTATGACACTAGGTAACGCAACTATTGGTTATACGGTATTAGTGGCTATTACTTTGCCTTTTCTGCTTTCTTTCTTTATGTAAAAGGCCACTCAATTTTCCACTAATAGCAAACACTTTACTTTAACACAAAACACTTGTATTTTTATTTGTAGGTATTTAGAATTCTTTTATTTATTTTTTCTTCAGTAATAACTTTTCTTTTAGATGATTATCTTATGTATAATGAGGCTTTTTATGGTCTCAAGTATATAGTTTAATAAGATAACTTTTATTTTACAATGATTGAATTGTCCCGGTTTGTCACTACTACTTCACTGGTCACTGCACTAATAAAACTAAACTTCTATCGACCCACCAATTTGTCTCTTTGCTGTTTTCTTTTAAGTTAAAAAAAACAGCGGTTCTTTTTCTTTGTGTAAGACGTTGAGGTGACCTTATACCCCATAACCATTAAAGGGTATAAGGTGACCATTCGCGCGCAAACAACTATCTATTTCCTTCTTTGAAACGCTTCGCCAGAGAATTGAGAGAATAGGCTAATTTGGCTCTCAATATACTAGTTTACTACCCGATACTAGGTTGGACACTCGTTTCAGTCTGATTCGCTTGATCAATCCTGTTGTTTTTCCTCCTCCTTTGTCTCTTAATTGCTCTGCTGGAATGTATACCCTGTCATCCACTCGATCTATGATCCTCGATGTGTAAACCACATGTGCCATGAAACATAATTTTACGCATAGTTCTATCTGTAGCTTTCTCCCCTCTACGCATTTATACTCATACTATGAAGCTGCATGCCAGAGTTTTTATGCTCTATGGCCTGAAAACTCCATATTTTTTATGGGGTCAGCAAACTGAGCAGCATCTGGGAATAACTTAAATGCAGTGGCGAAATCAGTTTTCCAAGATGCTTGGTACGCCTTCTCTGTCTGATTGCATAAATTTATTGCAATAGTCATTGGTCCAAAACTCTGTTTCATTGCAGATTGCAAAGTAGTTGTATAGTACACCCATCGACTGCGGTCTGGTGATATTTATAAAGCCCAAATTGCTCACTATGCGTTTCAAGGACCTCGTTGTTTCTTTCATTTATTATTATTTTAGTCATTCCAACACAGTTATATCTTCTTTCCATGTCAAGTTGAAAGTAGTTTCGAAACTCTCTATCATATACACTATAATTGTGCAAATTATGAACCGAAACGTTCACAATTTTAAGCATATTTTCCTTCATATTTTTAAAATTAGTCACAGCATCATTTAATCTTGATGCCTGCGTGTTTAAGAATTCCGGATTACTTTCCAGAAATCTGTCAGCCACATCGATAACTGACATTAAATTAGAAAGCAACTTCGCCAAATATACGTTGGCAAGATCAACAAAGGAAAGCAAAGGAGCACGCGAATTACGTTTTTGGTGATTTATTCTTTAGAATAAATAGCACTATTATCTTTAAAATAAAAAAAAACACAACGCAATATTTTGGGTTGTTTATTCTTTATTCGTTGGATTGAATCCTAAGACTAGTTTTTGTAGTGATCTTACTTTAGTATTTATAGAAATTCTTAATTCTACTTATGAATGGTTATTTGGGTCATGAGTGTTCTACATATGGTAAATTTACAATCTAGGTTATTCTAGTTTATGAATGTTTTACAATCTGGGTTATTTTAGTTACGCTATGTGATTGGCAAAAGTAGCAACGTTGTTGATACTTTTATTTACGCTAATTGGCTTACATATGGATTTACTTTAAGTGTTTAAATGTATTTATGGTTTATTGCTCAGGTCTTGGTTTTTTCCGGCGCACAGTGGCACATTTTGTGAGTTGGCGGTCAAAATTCTATAACTTTTGACTGGGTTGAAATTTTTTAATGGATTTTTTTTGTTGGATAGAAGACATCTTAAGCTTCAATTTAATGTATTAACTTTAAAATCGGGCCTTATTAAAGTGCACTTATATATGATTGAAAAATTACTTTTAAAAATATAGGTATTATCGGCCTTTAAAAAAATAAATTTGTGAATGTAGTGATTTAACATTGCATTTTATAAATAGTAACGTTAACTGAACTAAAAAATTACATACTTAATCAAGCCATCCACCCGGGTCCATTTTATTTTGACCTTTTACCCTCTTCTCCAATAGACCACTTAGAATACGGGTTTGAAGCTCATAATTATTTTAAATATATTAATATTGATATAATATTTAGCAAAACTAATTTTATTTTAGTCGTTGATATCCCTGTGAAATTTTAGGGCAATCGGTCCACATTTACTCATAGGGCCCGTGTAAGTCAAATTTCGTAAAATAGCCTTCGTGATCATAATTCACTAACAAATGTAAGTTCGACAGCTTTAAATGTTATTATTATATGAACAATTTAAATATATTTTAAACGCGAATCCATAACAGATATGTAGGAGATCCATATCCGAAAAAAGTTTTACCATAAATTCTAAGAAAATCTTTTTATTCCAAATAAAATAAAGTTTCTTTTATAAATTTTCAATATTTATTGTGCTTTTTTGCTCTAATTTACCTTTTTACCTTTTTATTGCAGTATGATTTTGTAGCGTTTTATTAATTCAAAATCTACTATCATTTGTTGTGTTACCTTTCCCTTACCTATACATCACACCACTGATTATATGAATGAAAAACATTTTGATTTATAGTTTTCTTATTAATTATTTTTATTTAATTTTTATTGTTCAAATACAAATGAGTAGTATTGTCCATCTACTACTTTTTTGAAAAAGTATTTACCGGACGATAAGTCAGCAATGACTTCGTCTGGTAAATGATCATATTTGCTTGGTAAAAAGACGACATTTTTTTCCAACTCTATCATCGTCTTGAGGCCAAATTTAGTTGATTTTCTGGAACATTTAATTATATGCATCCTTTCGTTGTATGGAATTTTTGTTAAAGGAAGGATATCCTTCACATATATTTTTTGAGAAATATTATTTAAATATGACAAAGTATTGCTCATTTTTTAATTGTTTTAATTGTTTACTTCTATTAAATTTCAAAATACGACTGTTATTATTTACTTACTTGCACGGCTCTTTTAAACAAACTTAAATGTATGTGATTGTGTGTGCGTGTATGTAAACTAATAATTTTCTTATCTACATATATATTGATTACACCTTACATTAACTATATAAAAATTTATATAAATATATGTATACTTTAAAGCACACGTTCATTCTTGATTAAAAAATATAACCATACCGTTCTGCTTTATTATTAAGTAAAATGAAGAACTTTACTTGTGAAATTTGTAAAAAAGAGTATAAATTAAATTCGTCATTAAGTAGACACATGAGACAGCAACATCAAAATGTAGATGGACCAACCTCTTCATTGAAGTGCACAATATGTAAAATAAATTTTTCTAACCGTGTGGAATATCAAAGACATATACAATCACATATGCAAACAGGTGTCAACAATAATGAAAACAATGTTTATTGTTCAACATGTAAAAAGTACATTTAAAAAAAAATTTGGCATTATCATTTGCGTACAAATGAACATAAAATAAATAATGCTGTAACTTTCGATGTAAATGGTGTCAGATGTGTAAACTCCGTATTTAACAATCGAATCGTTACATATCTTTCTTGTGTTGTGCTCGCGAAAATATCTATAATCTTTGTTCCTTTTTTCTTGCGCTTCTTCAGAAAGATCTCCAATCGGCAGCATATTGTGTTGAATAATGTTTTCTCCATGATATAGTATTTTATGGACTGTCGATGGCATATTCCTCCAATCATATTTTTCGTTGTATAGTTTCGCTGTTTCATTAGCATACTGACCAAATTTTCTTGCATTTACCTTTTTATTGCATGATATTACTTGCAGTATGATTTTGTAGCGTTTTATTAATTCAAAATCTACTCCTGTAATAGATGCAGCAGTTTCTGGATCAGAAAAAAATTTTCTTGCTGTGTTGCCATCATTTGTGTTTCCTTCTCCTTGCTTTGGCTGATCGATCAGTAAACCCAATTCTAAATATTTTTCTTGTACGTGTTTCTTTTTTGCCTCTCTTTTGGCTTTATTTTCGTCACTATTTCGTACTGTTCCTTTAAAATCTAAATCATAGCTTAGCTTTAATATATGTTCCATAAATCGAATTTTAGCATGGAGTGGGGACAAGCCAAACTCATAGGCTTCTTGGAAAGTAGTGTCTTCTGTTGGAAGTTGACTTAATTGGCTTGCAGTTTTTTTGCAAATAACACAGCTCGAAGATGATTTTGTTTCAGTTGTGGCCTGTGCAACTTTTCCATCAATCATTGTAAGTAACATTTGATAATTTATTTGAATCTCTTGATCGTTAAATAACAAAGTTATCGGTTGAAGTTTATCTATTTGTTGTTTAAGTTTAGATACTTCTTCTAATATTACATCCTTCGTTTCCTTCTTAAAAGTAAATTTAATTGGTCTGCAATATTTTGTTGAGGAAGGTATTTCGTTTTTCCATATGTCAATATAGGTTTCTTTGCTAGTAGATGGCTCCAAATTAATGTTATTTGTTTTTAGTCTTAACGGAACGAAAGATATCATAAATAAGTCAGAATCTGATATTTTTTCTGCATTATACTGCTTATATCGCTTTTGTCCAGAAGATCCATCGCATCACCATTTAGAAATTAATGTTAGGCTACAGTTACCAAGCTTTTTAATGTTATCTGCGTCCAATGTATTCAACAATCTTTCCGCAGTATGATTTAATATGTCTTGCAATACCACCTCTGCTGAACTTCCTGTAATGTTTATAGAATTTTGTGGTGGTAAACAATCTTTTTTAATTAAAACCAAATCTCTATATTCTGGATAAATGGAGCAATGTTTTCCAACTGCCCGCTTTAGCAATTCCATATACTGATATTTTGTTAGCTTTAAGTCCAGAAATATTGAAAATGCTTCTTCAGATGTAAATTTTTTATCATCGGTTGGTGTTGGAATGCTCTTTAAAATCCTTTTTACACGCTTGGGGCTCGCTTTCATTACATTTTCTATTATATCAATTTTTTTAGTTTTATTTTTTGTTGGCCCTAGTTGATGGAAAAACGTATCTTTAATTATTTCTTGAGAAAATTCTTCATTAATGCTTTGCAGCTTTCGTCTTCGGGACCTTTCACTACACTCCTCAACTGGTCTGGCAGGTCGGCCCACATTTGCTGGTTTTAGTTGGCTTTCAAATACAAGTTCGCTTGTAAGCCATTGTTTATTGCAGTTAAACATTTTTTCCTCATTTCTACAACATTCATTATACCATTTATTTAATCGCGTTAAAAAATTATTAATTTTTTTTAAATGGTCGCACAACTCAAAATAAGGGTCTTTTAAAATGTGTAATATAACATCGTTTTTGTTTTTTTGTTCAAAATAAATTTTAGCAAGATCGTTATAACTGAACTTAGCCATCGTTTTGACAATACTGATCGTCTTTATTAATTTTGTCTGTTTTTATACACATCAAGTTTTCTTGAAACAGGTATGTGTTTAAACGAGAGAGAGGAAAGAAGAAAGAAGAGGAGTACAGACTTGCTTGTACCGACAAGTTACTACAATTCTCTTTTGTTATTTCATTCTCATATTCAAAACTCATTAAAAACTTGAACACAAACTGTCTGTGTCTAAACAACCGGGCATGTTTAAAAGAGAATTAAAGAGACCTGCTCAAGAAAACCTGATGTGTCTATGGTATTTTAACCTTTATATGAGCAGCAGCTACCTGTGTACACAATAAAGTTATAACAAAAGGTCGAATATATCAGTCCAAATACAACAACTCATGTACCTACCCCCGCTTATATGTAACTACACATTTTTTAATGGCTTAAATTACAAAAATGCATTATAATAACAGTCTCTTATCATACCCTTTTCATTAATAAAACTTCTTCGAAAAAAAGAAAAACATACACACAATACACACACAAACACATGTAGATATACCGCACTCCCATACCTAAAATATCCGACATGCAAGCAGTAAAATCATTGTAGTTCCTAGAGACGCAAATATAAATTTAAACGATGAGCATATAATAACAGCTTAAAGTACGTACTATAACACGTTATAAGTCAATTTACGAAGTTTTTCGCAGAAAAAAAGTTGCGTTCTACTGAACATCGAGATTTGGGTATATTTTAGACCTTTATTGCAATGCCCAAATCTGGGACTCGAGCAAAGTGAGGCACGATTTTTTTGAACTATTTTATAAGTTAAGAAATGATATTGTGTGAAGAAAAAAATTTTTCCAAAAATATATAAAACCAAAAAAGTGTGTTTACTTTTATATAAAAAAAAATTAAATCGGTGACACAAAAAAAAATTTTTTTTTGAAGAGTTTTGGCCGCCATATCTTCAAATGTGCCACTGTGCGACGGTCTACAAAAATAACGACAGTGTAAGTGACACCGTTGGTATTTTTGTGGAGGTGACACAAAAAAAAATTTTTTTTGAAGAGTTTTGGCCGCCATATCTTCAAATGTGCCACTGTGCGGCGGTCTACAAAAATAACGACAGTGTAAGTGACACCGTTGGTATTTTTGTGGATTTGTTTATTTTAGAAACAAATGTATGTACAAACTCCTTTACGACCTGTGAATACAAATTAATAGTTTTTATATTATCCAGTTTAAAAAAGGGAAAATAATGAAATAAATAAACACACTTGTTTTTAGATTTAAACTTTTTATTTATTTCTGTAGGATTTCAGGATTTCTTATAAAAGTTCAAAAGATCTTTATTGCCTTCTTGTCTGATGGTTGACTAACTAACTAATTTATAAAAAGGGTAAGGTAATTTTAAACAAAAAGTAGCTTGAACAAAAAAAAATGTAGGAAAAAAAATCCCATTATTCTGAGGGGAATATTAAACAAGAGAGAATGTGAGGGATGCATGACTATTTAAAGCTCGTAACACGGTTCAATATCCTCCCGACTAGCAGCGGAGTGGCAGCTAAATCCGTTCCATCGCCCATAGACTATCCACCCAAATTTGGAGTCTTGTGCCCGAGGGAGCGTGGGTGCATTTCTGATTTCTTCTCTTTTTAAAAATTTTGCCATGAGGGCGTGTCCTATGACTCCATCGACTTCTCGGCATGAAGCGAATTCCGTGTGGGCTTTAAGTTTCAGTGTTTGGAAGTGCCGGTCTAGCACTGGATCTTCAATCGGAGGGGGTAGTAAAAAATGTGCCTGGTTGCGGAGCTTAAGGTTCCACACACCCAGAATGTTGTGGCTGTCATGTACTGCGGCAACCTGAAACTCAGCGTACTCGTGAACGCTGTCCCTGAAAGTTGGGGAACATGGATGCCACATCGTGCAGGATGAAGATTTTTTGGTAGATTTCTGCAGCAGGAACGTGACCCACATGGTCGAACCACTACAGCTTAAGTGCACCCGTATAAGGGGTGGCATCAAGCAACCATCTTGTAGCGCGAGAGGCGTAGTACTATGAGGTATTGAGCTTAGGCCTTGCGGGAGTGCATCATTGGCTAGATTCGCAGCCCCTTCTTCTTTTACTTCCTCCTCTTCAACATGAAGCGTGGTGTGGTGCTTGGCTCCACATCTTTGGCACCGCTTTTCGGGGTCGCACCAGTACAGTTTGTGCATTTGTGCAAAGCAATTCGAGCAATACTTGTGGTTGAAGACGTGTGTTAGCCGCTGATTGGGAGACATACCCCGGAATGTTGTGCAGTATTTTAGAGGGTGATTAGCGCGACTTAACTGGCATAGGGTGTTTCTGAACATGGTGAACTGAAAATAAAAGATTAACATATATACAATAGTATTAGCGTTTCATAAGCAACTAGGGTTTCTAAGATCGTGTTTACAAAGATGGATGGAAAGTGAAATTATTGAGGTTAATTTGGGGTGCAATTAGGTAATTTCCACAGTTTAAGAACCGGACGAGTAATAATGCCGTTGCTGGTTAAAATTTCACTAACTCGTAACTCTGCTGTCTCGTCCATACACAACCTTTTGTACTCTGCCCAGACGCCACTCAGTAGGTGGTAATAGCTCATCATGGATAAGTACAAAATCATTTTCTTCCAAAATTGTCCTTTTCAATCTTCCATTTACTTTGTCGTTGTAATTCGATGATGTATTCATTTTTCCAGTGACGTGCGAATTGCTGTTGAATAGCTTAAAGCCGATCCCAGCGTTTTAGAAAAGAAATGTTATTTTTTGGAGTCTCCAGTGGCGGCTCTGGATCTGCGATAAGTGGAGCGCCTCTCAAGAAGTGACCTGAGTCAGTGGTAGTAATTCGGACGGGCTTTCAGCTAACGGAGACAGTGGTCGCGAATTTAATACGGCTTCGACTCGTACAAGCAACGTATAAAATTCTTCATACGTAAATGTGAAATTACTTGCCACCTTTTTCACATGGAATTTCATGCTTTTGACGGCAGCCTCCCAGAGGCCACCCACGTGGGGTGCCTACGGCGGAATGAATGACCTGGAAAAGCCATGAGTGCCGTACTTTTCTACTAAAGATTTTTCAGCTATTTTTAGGAATTCGTTGTGCCTTTTTAGCAGTGCGTAACTAGCTCCAAGAAAATTTCGACCGTTGTCGGGAAATATAGATTTAGGCAAGGCTCTGCGACCAGTGAATCTAGCAAAGCAGGCAAGAAATGCATCAGTGGTGAGATCTAAGCATACTTCAAGGTGAACTGCTCGTGTAGAGAAGCAAACGAAGACTGTTGCGTATCCTTTGAGAAGTTTTGCGTTTCGTAAATTAGAAGATTTTAGAGAAAAGGGGCCAGCAAAGTCCACTCCCGTATATGTGAATGGTAGGGAGAAATTAACTCTCTCACGAGGAAGAGCACCCATGATTTGATGTTGCAGCTTGTGTTTATATATTGTGCAAGCTTTGCAATTTCGAATGGCATTTTTTACTCTTGGAATATAGAATCCTTGTCTTATCGCTCTTAACATGATGTGATGTTCCGCATGTAGCAAGATTTTGTGGGTGTATTCAAAAAGAAGCGTAGCGAAAAGAGATTTTTCGGGAATAATTATTGGATGTTGTTCTTCAAAGCTTAATTCGGAGTTAGTAAGTCTGCCGCCGACGCGAAGTATACCACCTTGGTCAAGAAACGGATTGAGAGTAAGAAGACGACTTCTTTTGCTTATTGGACGTACTCAGGGTAAAAGTAATTTTGTTGTGCGAGTAGAACTAAACGCTTTCGTACAAACTGGATTTCTGCTGTGGTTATATAATTTTGTGTTTCATATGGCCGTTTAAGAATGCGGTTGATGAATCGAAAGCGATAGCTTAAAACTGTTAATGCTCGGGGCAGCGAAGAAAACTCATGTAAGATGTCTTCTTGGTCCGTTTTTAAACAAAAGTTAGATATTTTCTTCACTTCTTATTCTGTCGGTTCAATTGTGTGTGGTTTTGGCCAGAGCTCTGTAGGTTGAATCATCCAGGGAGGCCCGTGCCACCATAAATTATTTGCTATAAGTTCTTGCGTGGAACAACCTCGAGTCCCTAAATCGGCTGGATTTTCGCAGGTCTTCACTTCCAATGACTAATATTGGCAATGCTGTTTATATGCCTTACTCGATTCGCCACGAAAGTTTTTAGGGTGTCGGGGCGTTTCTGTAGCCAACCTAGAACTATGGACGAGTCTGTCCAAAAAAATAGTTGATAGGAGAACTTGATTCTGGCCAGCAAACATTTTAATAACTTGGCAAGTAAAACTGCTCCGCAGATCTCTAATTTTGGAATATTTGTTCTCTTCAAAGGCGCGACCTTAGTTTTTGCAACTAATAAGTTACTGAATATATTTCCATCTGACGTTGTGACTCTTAAATAAATTGCACCACAATATGCCTTCTCGGAGGAATCACAGAATCCATGTATTTGATTTTGATATATCGGGAGGAAATGTACCCATCTGGCAATTTTCAATGAAGAAATGTGAGGTAAACTGGCACGAAAAGCGTTCCATTTTGATGATGTTTCTGGTGGAATAATGTCGCCCCAATTTGTTTTGCACTCCCATAACTCTTGCATGATTAATTTAGCGACCACAACCATGGGCCCTAACCATCCTAGGGGGTCAAATAACCGATAATATTTGCCTTTTTGTGGTGGAGACCAAATTTTCTATCGGTTCGGTGGCGTAATAAAACACATCTTCCTTGGCATTCCACCGAATACCCAAGGTTTTAAAATTACTAGAGCCTTCAAATTTTAAGAAATCTTCATCAAGAAGATCCTCCTGGGCCAAATGTTCAAGTAAAAAGTAGTTATTAGCAGTTATTTTTTTTTAACGGGAACTCGGCAGATTTCAAAGCTTTGTCGAGTTGGATTTGTTTATATTTAGTTTCTTCAAGATTATGTGCACCAGATAAAATATTATCCACATAAATTTCTTCCTTAAGAATTTCGGAGGCTAATGGGTATAAATTTTTGCAATCCTCGCCTAACTCAAGTAGCGTACGTATTGCTAAATATGGCGCACTATTGACACCAAAGATGACCGTTTTTAGTTAAAAACTTTTGATGGGTTCATTTGATTTTGGTCGAAATAGAATCTTTTCATATTGCCTATCATCTTGTGCACAAAAATTTTACGATACATCTTTTGGATGTCACCAGTGAACACGTATTTGTAATATCTCCATGATAAAACTAGTTGCATTAGGTCTCGTTGAAGTGTAGGGCCGTGATATACAACATCGTTTAATGAAAGTCCACTAGAAATCTTCTGTGATGCGTTAAATACCAATCGTATCTTGGTAGATTTATTTTCTGGACGAATAACTGCATGATGAGGCAGGAAAAATGAAAAATGCTTTTGAATAATAGGATCAGGTTCGTGATTTATTTCTGGTTCCATGTGATCCATGTCGATGTATTCTTGGAGAACTGGGCTGTATTGATCTTTTAGCTGTATATCTTTATCGAGTCTTTTTTCTATTTGAGTATGTTATAATTTATATATGTAGATAGGTAGAGGGATTTGTTATCCAATTAATAAATCCCTTCGCTTATAATTTCTCAAGGAACGAGAAATTATAAGGATGAGTAGCGGTATGAAAATATAAAAGTAAATAAACCAAAGTAATTAGTTTAAGTGCGAAAGAGAAATATGTAAATAAAAAGCAAGAGATGCTTACAAGTTGGATGTTTTTACAAGAGTGTTTTTATTATTTTCTTTTCAATGCCGCGAAGGCATTTTTTAGTACAATAAATGTTTCAATTCACGAGTTTCAACTTAACGAAACAATAGTATTACCAAAGTGGTAATAATAAAAGCAAGTTCAATAAGTATAGGTAATTATTTAATAATCAAAAGTTTTCATAAATTCAATTCAATGTTTTAAATTCGATATTTTTCAGGATCTAAATTCAATATTTAAATAATAAAATAAAATGCAATTATTAAATATAGAAAAAAACATTTAATAAAAAAAATTAAAATAAATGAAAAGAACATGTCCATTATGTTGATTTTGGACATGGCGCCCCTCTTTGCACTTGTGCAAATTAAACCGCTGGTGTGGTAGCACATAAAACTGCGGCCAAATAACGAATTGCCTCGGAGAGGATTCGTTGATCCGGTTTTGGCTGAACCGTACTTGTTGGCTTTAGGCGAGTTTGGGGACGTCGTTGGGTATTGCTGCCTCGCTGGTTGTTGGTGCTGTTGCGCTGGTTATTATTGTAGCGGCTACGATGGCTGTTTCTGCTGTTGTTGGTGGTTAGCCGACTGCTGCTCGTATGCCTGTCATTGGCGGTAGTGCGGAGTCGGCGCTCGCCTATACGGTCATGCACACTGCGGGCTCCATGCCGGGCTGGGGTAGGCCTACGTATATGTAGCAGAGTGTGATGGAGCTGCCCACAGTGCATACAACTGGCTGGACTGTCGCAGCTGGCAACCAAAAGGGTACGAGCCAAGCAATTTAGGCAGTACTCATACCTGCGAGCCACAATATCACGCTCTCTGGGCCGCATCGATAGAAACGTCTTACAAAACCGGATCGAATGATACCGGTGACATATTTGACACTGGTGATTGGTCACGTCCACTAGAAATAGAAAGCTTATAAGTAATTGTATATATCAACCGAATTTTAGCGAAATATTATAGGTGATCACTTGGGAAAGCGATATTTTAAAAATACTGTAAATGAGAATGTAAATACGGCTATCAGCCGTAGTATTTTGAAAGTCGCTATATGGCAAATAGCACAATTTTGTGATGGGACGCGTAAGTATACGTGCAGTATACCAGGGAATTGATTACAGATCTGTCATTGGTTAAATCTATTTCTCATTTCAACAGAGTGCCGAGCCGAAGCATGCGCTGCTCTGGTGAAGGTCATCGCCTTCCTCATCCTCTCCTCGTCCGAAAGATTCTGATCCTCCGGCTGTTGTAATAGTTGAGCTTCATAAAACATGTAAGCCAATGCTCCACAAATTATGTCATTATTATTTTCTTTGGCTTCGCTTATGATGACAGATGCAGCTCGAACGTTTACTACGCGGACGTTATGATCGGGACCATTATGGACCTTTGCAATTCTGCCTAAGCGCCATTCACTCGGCGGCAGAAGATCGTCCATTACCACAATAAAATCATCTACTCTTAAATTAAATTAATTGTGAATTTCCACTTGTATCTCTTGTGAAGAGATTGAAGGTACTCTTGTTTCCACTTAATTGAAAATTGGTGGTGAATAGCTTTTAGTCTTTCCCACCGATTTATGAGGGATACATTTTCGGACGAAGCCTCAGGAAGAGCCTTAATAGGTCCTCCACGGAGAAAATGTCCAGGTGTCAAAGCGGCTAAGTCGGCTGGATCCTCAGGAAGGGCAGAGATATGTCGAGAATTCAATACTCCCTCTATGCGGGCCAATACAGTACTAAACTCCTCGAAGTAGAAGCGATATGCTCCAGCCACTCGTTTTAGGTGAAACTTAAAGCTCTTTACCGCAGCCTCCCAGAGACCACCCATGTGTAGAGCTTGAGGGCGAATGAACGACCATTCAAAATTATGCGTAACATACTTCTGAGCAATGTCTGCGGAGACCGACTGAAGGAAAGTGGAGAATTCTTTGCGCATTGCTCTGCTTGTCCAAACAAAATTTCTACCGTTATCGGAAACGATTTTTTGTGGCAGACCTCGTCTTCCTACAAATCGGGAGAAAGTTGCTCGAAAAGCAGGAGTAGAAAGGTTGGAACAGGGCTCGAGATGCACTGCCTTTGTCGCAAAGCAAACAAATATACATGCGTATCCCTTGACCATGGAGACATTTCTGAGAGAAGATCTTTTTAGCTCGAAGGGCCCTGCAAAGTCAAGGCCTGTAATGTTGAATGACAGAGTGCAGCGATCGGAGGGTAAAGCTGCCATTATTTGTGCGCAGGACTGCTTTTTATTGATGACGCAGATTTTGCAATATCTTATTATCTTTGTGGAAGTTGTTGATATTCATTTTCTATATTAGTTTTAAAATTAATGACTCCTGTTGGATCATACGCTAAGGCTCGAATCATATTTACGGTATCATCACCAGATTTTCGGCGATGATTAAAAGAATAGAAATATATTAAAAGAATAGAAATATTATTAAGTAGTAGTCTTTTAGGTTAGGCGATTAGTTTAAGAAAGTAATTGAGCAATTTAATTTATTCTTTTTTGTTAAGGAAATTTCATTAAAATGCTTTTGTTTATACTGTTTTTACCTGGCCGTATTGATGTGTAGCTGGAATAGCATCGTAATTACAGAAATAGGCGTGATTTAAAAGATGAGCATTCAGAGGAAAAGGTGTTTTTCGTGCACTTTTAATTATATCCACTAGCTGTGACGGCAAATTTACCTGCATATTTTTTAGCTTTCTCTCAATAAGAGAGTGAGTAGCATCGCACTCCATTTGAGTATGTCCTACAACTAAGTATTTGTGCTCGATCGTCACATTTTTTTCGGTACAAAACAACAACAAAGCATTCGCTAAAATGGCGTTTCGATTTTGGTAGCAACAACCATCTGAATATATGATGATGTGGTGAAATTCTGGGCTTTGTGATATGACCTTTTCTAAATGTTTTATAATACATGTTGCAAAGTACGATGACGTTAGGGCACCTTCCGTCTCGTCCCATATGTAATTATCTGACTCGTGTGTAATGACATTGTATACGGTAAAATTATGTACTTGAAGCTTCATTTTATAATACGAAGAATTAGCGTTCGTCTGCGGGACAAGTTTGACTGCTTGCATATCTATGCAAAACAGTAAACAAAGACCAGAACGTGCATTTTCTATATCGTTTAACTTTTCATTTCTCATTTTTTCAATTTCTGATCTGTGATTTTCATATTCATCTTTTGATACATTTTTTGATTTGAAAGAAACGCACAAATCGCACTCATCATTTCTTGGTTTAAATAAACCGTAATTACCTGCCTTAAGAACATCCATAAATTTAGGAAATGATACCTGTTGTTACGACCTTTTGATTTTCTTTAATAAAATGGTTGTTATTGACAGTAGGGCTGTAAAAATGTAGGAGGACATGTAATTCGATTTGCTCTACAATAATAAATGAAAAAACCCATTTTGAATTTTTTTGGTTGTTACGCCCTTTTGCATTTCAGGTAACGATATATATATATATATATATATATATATATATATATATATATATATATATATATATATATATATATATATATATATATATATATATATATATATATATATATATATATATATATATATATATATATATATATATATATATATATATATATATATATATATATATATACATATATATATATATATATATATATATATATATATATATATATATATATATATATATATATATATATATATATATATATATATATATATATATATATATATATATATATATATATATATATATATATATATATATATATATATATATATATATATATATATATATATATATATATATATATATATATATATATATATATATATATATATATATATATATATATATATATATATATATATATATATATATATATATATATATATATATATATATATATATATATATATATATATATATATATATATATATATATATATATATATATATATATATATATATATATATATATATATATATATATATATATATATATATATATATATATATATATATATATATATATATATATATATTATATATATATATATATATATATATATATATATATATATATATATATATATATTTATTTTTTTTTAGTTCTACATGCAAAACTAGGGCAACATAAATAAAGTACACATTTAAAGGATGCAGCCCTGAGATCATAATCTTAAATACACATTAAGGTCAAATCTGAAATCTATATTATGCTTGGACCAACGGTCCCTGAGTTACTTCCTAATTTCGCATTCTGGTACTACCAGTCGTAGAACCCATCTCAACCTCAACTCTAACTTTAGGTTCATTCCTTCTACACCCATATCTTAGTAGAAATACCGTCAACAGACATATAATAAGCAAAAACAGAGAAAAACTAACACCATATAAAAACATTCCTATGATATCTTAATTCCTTAATTTCTTTAATGTTTTCAAAGTGTGGCAATGAAATCTTTTCAAAATAAATATCATCGGCAATAGTCAGGTTGATATTATTTGTTGGATAGAAATAAGTATTTCTTATTTCGGTTTTCTTGTTGTAGAAAACACTGTCGCCTATAATTATCTTGCAGTTTGCAAACGTCAAGATGTAGTGTCCATTAAGTATAAGAGTTCTATTGTCGCAGTCTTGATTTATGTGTTGTTTCCACAATGCAAAGAAGCACTGCTTGTCTAAAATTTATATGAAAAGCACTCAGTTTTTTGAGTGATTTCCATACAAATTTTAGACAAGCACTGCTTGTTTGCATAGTGGAAACAGCACATTACTCTTAAGGAGATTGCGTTCCTAAGCAATATAGTTTCATCGTCAATATACTCAGTTTGAGTCTTGTTGTTGAATTCGAGTTTACAGTTGTTTAAATAAACACAGTTTGTGGTAGGTCTTACTTCTTTCAAAAATAAATCTTTTGATTGGTGTAATATAAATTAAAACCACTGGTTTGTTTGAGGGTGAAGTTACGACTCCCTTTATTTTATATGTATTCTCTTCTCGTTAGTTAGGTTTGTTAGTTATCATGGTGTACATGGTTGCTTAAATATTACTTATAACAAGGTTGATATAGAAGGTAATAGATCGTCAGTGATGACACTACACCTCCCCTTTTTTTTTTTTAATGTATAGACTAATTATGACTTGTAATATATATTAGAATACTTCTATAATATAGAAAGAACTGAAAGTTTGGTATTATAGGTATTGGTCGTACCTGTCTACCTCCCTTTTTTTTCTTAAAATTGTATATTTTTTACAGATTTTAAACGACTTTGGATTAGAAAGTCAAAAGCAAACAGCTTAGAACATTCGGGATGACGGAGGGAGTGTCTTGTGTGCCGAAGACACTACCCCTTCTACTGGGAGCCAATGACCCACCAGGAATTGCCTTCACCCGAATGCTCCGCCTGCCTACCCTTGGAAAGGTTAAATTTGGTTTTATGTTAGAAAAGATTTGAAAGTTATTACAAAGATGATGAACTAATCAAGGTGATCAAGCTTGGTTATTTGATGATCTTTATGTTATTATAGGAAACTCGATATTAAAGTACATATTGTTTGATATTAGGGATATGTATTTCAGAAAATAATTATACATATTATCTTTATATTATTTTACTTTATAATTTTTTTTTTATATATATATAAGTGTGTCTGTAATCATATCAAAAAAAATATTCATAGATATGGCAAATTATGTTTCATTCTTTGTTGTTACATGTAATCATTATTTTATTGTTTTCTTATTCTATTTTTATGCACAGTCTTTTGTTTGTTTGTTAATTTGTTATAAATTGTTACATTAGTATCATCTATTTTGGTTACAATAAACGGGCCTTCATATATGCTTTTATGTTTGTCATATGGTTCGCATTGTAGTAAAACACTATCGTTAACTTTTATCGTAATCGGTTTGGAAAGGTTGTCGTAGTAGTTTTTGTTTCTTGCCTTGTGTTTGTCAATCAATTGCTTCGCAAGTATGCTGGTCTTTTGCAATCTATGCCTGACTTCTTGACTATAATTGTCTATGTTATAAACTGGGTCTAGATTGGTGTTTATCTCGTTAGGCATAACTGCATTTTTACCGAAAACTAGTTCAAAGGGTGTAAATCTGTTGTCAAAAACTGTGTTAGATGTAGTGTTATAGTAAAATGTAAAATATTTGAGGTATGTGTCCCAATCCGATATATTTTCATTTACGTAAGCTCGAAGGTATTCATTAAAAACGCGATGGTTGCGTTCCACGGTTCCTATTGTCTGGTGATGATATCCGGTTGAAAATTTGATTTCAATTTTTAAAAATTTGCAGAGTTCGGAAAAAAGTTCGTTCTTAAATTCTGTTCCTAAGTCTGATTTTATAGTGTTCATTTTCCCGTAAACTAAAATGAAGTTTTCAAAAATGGCACGAGCAACTGTTTGTGCTGACTTATCAGGTATAGATATTGTAACTAAGTATTTGGATAAATCGCACATCAACGTTAATGCATATTTATTTCCATACGTTGATTGTGGCAATGGACCTATTGTGTCTAAGACTACCACATCAAATGTTTTTGTTGGAGTTGGTGTAAAAACGAGTTTTTCAATATTTTTTAGTCTAACCTTGTTCAGCATACATTTTGGACAATTTCTAACAAATTCTGCGATGTCTTTCGTCATTCTTTTCCAGTAAAACTTTGTACGAAGTTTTGCATATAATTTTTTTTTATTTTTCTGAATACTTTGTTTTATTTATTTTTCTTATTGTTCAGTTTTGTTTGAAATGGTTTTTTAATTTGCATTTTCTGGTTTTAATTTTTTCTCTAAAATCTCTCGACGTTTGTGTTATTGTTTTTATTTTGCAGTTTTCTCTTTTTTCTCTCCTTTTTATTGTCATTTCTCATTGCTATTAATTCTGCAGTTATTTTCGACTTCTTATTATGAAGCTTATTTTTAAGAGATATTTATTCTGCACTTTCTTTTTCACCATTTTTCACATTACTTTATTTATAATTATACAGTTTCTTTTGATCAAAATTTTGCAGTTTTTCTTTCCACTTTTGTTACTTTAAATGGTTTTTATTATGCAGCTTATTTTAAGCGATCTTTATTCTGCAGTTTATTTTCACTAACTTTTAATTCTGCAGTTCTTTTGCGATTTAGTTTTTATTCTCCCCTTTCTTTTTTGCTTGATCTGTCCTGTCACGGTCGCCATGTAATATAAATTAAAACCACTGGTTTGTTTGAGGGTGAAGTTACGACTCCGTTTATTTTATATGTATTCTCTTCTCGTTAGTTAGGTTTGTTAGTTATCATGGTGTACATGGTTGCTTAAATATTACTTATAACAAGGTTGCTATAGAAGGTAATAGATCGTCAGTGATGACACTACATTGGTAAAACACCTCCTTGTATTTTAGCAGGATTGGTCTTAATTTAGCTATCTCTCGCTCATTCAAGTGACTAGTTCCGATAAAAGTAAGAAAGTTGTCTGTAGCTATTTCGTTGTTTCCTTCGTCAATAAAATTTTCTTTATATGAAATGTTATAGTATAGTTCTTCATAGTCAGCTATGTATAACGGCAATGTCGCGTTCTTAGTGATAAGCCGCCGATTAGAGTAATCAATCATAGTACATAATTTTTGTAAAATATTGTTACCTAGTAACCCATCGTAAGTAACCATTATCCAATTTACATTCCAAAAATTCGCCATAAAAATTTTCAGTTTCAAATTCCTTAAAAAGTGGGACTTTACAAAGGTATTCCATTGAAAATATTTTTCCCAGGGCTCTAGCATATAGAGAAGTCCTTGTCTTCCATTTTGGTGAACATACTCCCTCATTTATAACACTAAATTCCGATCCGCTGTCAATGATAAAATATAATTTTCTGATTGGGGTTTCTATAACTATATAGGGAAGTTGTTTAGGGCCTCTGTTGAAAAATTTACATTGGAAGAACCGACTTCCACAAGAACTACACCTTCAGTCCTGTTAGTATTTCTGCTTTGTCCAGATCTGGTGTATCTTCCAGATTGGTCATTGTTGTACCTACGAAAGTTTCCTGATTGATTGTTGTTTCTATAAAAATCTCTAGGTTGGTCATTGGAAACCGCACCTTCAAAACCGTTGAAATTTCTACTTTGTCCGAATCTCGTACTATTTCCTGCGTCTGTTGTTAGCCCGAAATTTTTGTTGAAGTCTGGGTACGTCAAGATGACATCTCTTGACGATAGTATCTCTTTTAATTTATGAAATGCTTCCTTTGATGCCTTTATTAGTTCTATTTTCTTTTTACTTGATTGATTTCGGGACACCGTCCCCCTTCCTCCCTTAATAGGTTTGTCAAAGGCTTCGCTATTTTAGCGTAGTCCTTAACAAATCTACGATAATAACCGAAAAGTCCAAGGAAGGACCGAAGATCTTTTAAAGTATTGGGGTAAGGAAAATTGACCATCGTTTCGATTTTCTTCGGATTTGTCTGCACACCTTAGTGAGAAACGAGAAACCCTAGAAACTCTACTTCCCTCTTAAAAAATTCACACTTATCAAGCTGAACTTTAATATTAGCTTCGTGTAAAGTTCTAAAAACTTCTGCAATATCTTTCAGGTGTTGGTCCTCATTGGGACTAAAGATTATTATGTCATCTATGTAGACATAACATCTTTCTCCAATGTGCGGACGCAAAATATCATCCAGCGCGCGTTGAAATATGGCTGGCGCGTTCTTCCATCCAAATGTTAGAGAGTAAACTCGTATTTACCGTTATTAATGGAGAATGCTGTTTTTTCAATATCCGCAGGTTTTAAAGGTATTTGGTGAATCCCACTTTCCAAGTCCAACACCGTAAAGTAACTACTTTTCCCTAGCTGAGCAAGCACTTCATTTATTTCAGGTAAGGGGTACTTATGTATCTGCTATGGTTATTGCATTAAGCTTTCGATAGTTTATGACCATTCGAAACTTTTTCTCTCCACTTGCGTCTATTTTTTTGCGAAAAATCCACACAGGTGAATTGTAGGGAGCTTTTGATGGCCTGATAATACCATCTTCCAACAAAGTTTTCACTTGCGTTTCAATTTCATTTTTTAAGCTCATAGGGTAAGGGTAGGTTTTAGAATATATTGGATCTTCAGTTTTCGTCCGCATATTTCTCCTGTTATTTTTCTAGTGTAACCCTTTGACACGGAAATTAATTCTGGCCATTGCAAAATTTTTTATGTGGTTTTTATAGCTTAAAAAGGCTTCAAAAAAAGTTTGTAAAAAATTATTGGAAACAATTTTTATTCTAAAGTGGGTTTTGAAGATGTACATTTCAATGTACAATCCGCTTCAATGCATAAAATTTTTCAATTTATTTTATTTTTTATTGATTGTAAATTTTTTAATATACATTCATACATATATAAAAGGAACACATTTAAAAACTTCGTTTAAAAAAAGCAGAACAAATTCATTGTAAGTAAGGTAAAAAAATATATGTAAAAAATATAATACACATATCGTCACCTAAAATCCAAAAGGCCGTAAGCGACAAATAAATTCAAAATAATTTTCTTGTTTGATTGTGATATAACTACCCAAAATACATCTTTCCTTAAAATTTTACTCGTATATCTGAATAGTCCGCATTGGTTTTCTAAGGTTAATTTCAAAATTTGGCTACTAAGAATCAACTAGTCTGAAATTTATAAAGTTTTTCCTTCTCCTCTAAAAAAAATGAGAAGTGTACTTACGGCTTTTTGGATTTTATATGACGATATATATGTTTATATATGTATGTAAATACGTACGTAAATATTTGAAAAAATAGTATTATTTGGTATACATTTGTAGGAAGCAATTTCGTTCTTTAGTAATACATAAATGAATTTTACACTTTTGGCAAAAGAAATGAGTTCTTCCAGCTACTCCTTGGCTTGTTTTGCAATTATTTTTGCATCTTGTTGCTTCTTTTTTGCCGTCATGGCATGGCATGTGATCTATGCCATCCAACTGTACATCTGGAATTGGTCTTATCTCAACTTTTCTTTTAGATGAAACAGGTGATGAAGTTGAAGGACTTAAAGTATTTGAGCTTGTATTTGAAAGGCGTCCCCGTTTTGGTGCCGACTTCTGACCTTTGTATAGAAGAGCATTCGCAATTTCTAATCGGAAATGCAGAAGATCCATAGCTTCGATATTCGAGGAAACTAGCAACTAGAGCGAAATCGAGGAAATGTGTTATTAACCGAAGAGTCCATTTCCTGGATTTCAAGAAAACCCTGTAGTAGGATATATATTGATCGAGGAGATCAACTCCACCCATTCCTGAATTATATAGCCTTACGATGCTAGGACGATTGAATTGTTCAAAAGATTTTGTCGACTTATTGTACCTGTATGTAAGTCATAAAATATTAAACAAATGATAGCTGAAGGTAACGTTCGTTATATACAACTACCTTTTAACAATATCATCCTCTTCTGATCCCATGAAATTTGATGCCAAATATATCGGTTTATTGTCATACCATTTCACCAAAAATATGTTTTCGTCCCTGCTTACCACCTGATCTGAACTTCCTCGTCCTTTTTTCTTCAATGCTTTGTCATCTATGAGTGGGGGTGATGCAAACCGATTAATTCTTACAGTTCCTACCACATTTATATATTTTTGACGAAGTATTTCCAATAGTTGGTACGATGTAAAAAAATTATCACAATATAATGTGTGACCTTTATTTTTAATTCTTTCAGATAATTGGAGAACAACTGAAGTTCCAAACCCTAATTGGGCTAAAATTGTTGGCGCTAATATTAGTAGAACTCCCTTGATAAAGAAAAAAGTCATATGGCATCCCAGATTTGCCAGCTAAAACGTATACTTTTACACCCCAAGGATTAGGTTTTCCTTTTATATACTGCTTCGTTGACAATTTTCCGGTATACGGTATGATTTGCTCGTCTACGGATAATACTTCTTCTACTTCTAACTCTAAACACCTGTTTCTGACGGCTTCAATAACAGGTCTCACTTTCCAAAATTTGTCAGTAGTATCTTTATTCCTGTCCAAGTTGTCTACGATATGTAAGTTATAGCGTAACTGGCAAAACCTGTCACAAGTTAATGTGTTTCGAAAGCTTTCAATTCCAAGCAATGGATCCCAGTAAAGTCTGAGCCTAGAGAACTTCATACTACCAATCAAAATATGCAATCCAAATAATTTTTTAATTTCGTTGCAATCAGTATTTTTGAAGTTTCCTACATTATTTTGAGTTGCATATAAATTTGTGTAGAAAGCAAAATTTTGAAATAGGTCATCCGTAAAATATCGTTGAAAAAATTGGTAAGGTGTTTTCTCATCTTCAAATCTTTCAATATTTTCACATTCAAATGGAATTGGATCATATTTAGAGTTCTTTCGGCGCCATTTTATATCTTGCTTTTTTGTATATGTATAATTTGTCGATGGATTAACATCGGATTCATTAACAGGGACAGAACTTTCACGGTTGATATCAGCATTCGGAATATTGTCTTCGTCATCTTGTTCATCATCCGATGTAGTACGTGTGGCGTGATTTACGATAACAATATCCTCGTTTTGATTTTCAATATTAATATCATTTTCACATAATTCTATTATATCTTCTTCTATGTCCGATTCATTCAATATATCAAAAATTTCTTGAATTGTTAAATTCGACATATGTAATTGCTATAAAAAATTCAAACTTTTGGCTTATTTGTAACGTAATGTACATTGTAATGTAATGTACATTTAAATGTACATTGGAGATTTTACTAAATGTACATTTTAATGTACATTCTTTTTTTTAGTTATAATTAACGCCTAGAACATCGTATTTATGTAAAACGTATATTTACATTAGAAAAATATCGACAAATAAACAGAAAAAACTTACTTTTCTTATGAGAAACACTGAATTAAATATAAATTTCGTTAATTTGAAAATAAACTTTTAACACATTATACGCTGCGTTGATGATGGCAAGACAAAATATGCAAAACTGATCTCACGTGGCTTTGAATTTTTACAGCCTCTTAAGAATTTAAACAACAACAAAACAAACAACCGATAACGGTAAATTAATTGCATGTATGCTGAAAAACAAATCAGTGACGGGTTGATAAAATCGACGTACATTATAATGTACACCAGGCGTCAAAGGGGTAAGTTAATTTTTCGTCCGGTGCCGAAAAGAGGTTTGAATATTCTGAGACTATTTCCTTTAACTGGTTTTTCTGTTCCGTTGTCATGTGACTAGTCCGTATTGTATTTGTATTTATACTGTCTACTGGGAGTTCTTTAGTATCGAGGTCCTTGAGGGTATCATTCCCAATGATGCCATGAAATGTCTTAAGTTCCGGCAATAAATAGAAAAAGAAAAAGATTCGCATTGATATGGTAGCGAATTTCTACCTTTCCGCCGATTGAATGTGCAAAAAATAGCATTCTTAGGAATGGGTTTTTTACAAGATCGGCCCTTATATAATTTTTATTAGAACCTGTATCGATCAGAAATTTTAATAGGCGTCCGTCGTCCATCCTACATTCGAAATATGGAAGGGTGGACGAATTTAATCTTAAAAATGCATCTCGTTGAGATGGTCATATTCTCGATTATCGAATTCTTTAAAACTTTTTCCTTTGCTTTTTTCACAATTTTAATTTCACTTAAAAAATATAACTTAAAAATAACTTACAGTATTAATAACATCTCAGTGTTTTCCCACGTTGGTGACTCCGGTTCTTCCTTTTTATCCCACGAACGGGTGACTCAGGCCCTCGGTACACACTTCGCACGTTACCCTTCGAACTGATGCAAAAGGTTGAAAACGATGTTTTTAGGGTCCTGACAAGGACAATACTTTTCGAATTAGTTACAAGCTCTTGGTTATGGCTGCTAGCGGCACTTTTTCAAGAATAGCTCCTTTGGGGGTATTTAAACACCTACGCAGAAATTACTTTTTACTTTTCACAATAATTCATTTACGCAATTGTCCTGCCAGGTCCCTGGTCGGGCGCCAATTAAACACAAATCCTGGTGTTTGTGTTTTTAAAAAATATTTTACTTTAACAGGTTCCCTGTCCGATGTATCACAAGTGATACAAAAATATTTTTTTGTACCACGATTACAGAGTCTATGTATCATATATGAACAAATTTATAAGTGACTTCAAATATGTTTTTTAAAAGACGCAGACGAACAAGTTTAAATTTTATTATGTGGACGTACTAAGTACATTGTCTAGTTTGTAAAATAAAAAAACCCCACGGTGATTTATTAATTTTATATAAGTAAATAATATTCACGTTTATTTTGTTCGAGTACTTGACTCCGACTAAATTTTATTTCTTAAAAATTTCTTAAAAGAATTTTACCAATACAAATTCATCTTAAAATTATTGCTTGCATAATCTAAATCGATAAAACCGCCAACAAAGTATTTATGATACGAGAACCACTTAAATGCAAAGCAATCAAGAGTTCTACTTAAATGTGTTGAGTTCAACAAACCAAAGCAACGCTTAATAATCAAAACAACAAGCAGACACACAAACACTTTGGAGTTGGGCAATCCAAATTGATATTTAATAACGAAAGTAATAGTAAGCATTTTAGAGTTCTACAACCCTATAGTTCATTGAATTCATAAAAGAAACAACAAAACGAATAATTGAAAAGCAATAAAACAACGATAAATGTTTTTGTTGTTAACTTATATATTTTTTATTTTTTATTTTATTTATGAATTCATGTTTATTCTTGGTATAATAGTAACAAAACTGAAAATGAAGCAAAATCCTTTATTTTCCTTCTCACATTTACGAGTGAATCGCACTGTAGCACAGCAAGCAATAACCTTTTCCACATTCGAGGCACTCTGTGTCTACCTGTTTGGCTTTTGTAGAGTTTCGTTCCTCTTTATTTTTGGCATAGCAGCTGACAGCGACGTCGGATAAGTTTACCATCTCTCCGTGGTATTTGAGTAAGATGATGTATTCTAGTAGATGTTGGGAAGTTTAATGATTTTGTTTGTTGATTTTTCTCTACAACCTTGCCAAGTCAGTGACGAATCATAGCCTCTTGTATTTCCAAAATAGTAATGGAAGATCCAGTTACTTCAGGGAAAATAACTCTGGAGTTAACAAGTGCTGCTTGAAAAAGTAAATCTATTGCAATTTTTTTGTACCAAGTCAGACTTTTCCGTAGTGGCGAGTAATAGCTACTCATCTGATCTGCGACGTCAATCCCTTTTTTAGCATCATTGTAATCTATAACCATATTTGGTTTTAATGATTTGCCTCTCCATGAAGAAGTATCTGTCATTCCATTGTCGTGGCACGTTGATATCATCAATACATCGCGCTTATCATGCCAATTCAAAACAGTTACAAAGCTATCCATCTGCCTTGCCACAACATCCCCACATTTAAGCTTTGCTTTGGTGACTACCTCAGGGAGATTTCTTTTATTTTTTCGCAAAGTGCCACATAAATCCTTATTTTTATCTTTCAGATATTTAGCCAGGTATGTTTCAGTGTAGTAATTATCTGCTACAATCAGTCTGCCTTCATTTAGAAGTGGAAAACACAGCTGCACCACGACAGTTCCAGGTTTATCCAGACCCTCTATAACAGTTCCAGATACCGCGTGTATCGCATAAGACCAGGTGTATGAATTGGTAGAACACATTTTATAGATTTTTATTCCATATTTATGGCTTTTTGATGGATTATAAGTTTTTATGCGCAATCGACCTTGATGATTGATTTGCGATTCGTCTACGACAATTGTGTCACCAGGCACATATAGTTCACGAAACTTTCTAATCAGATGGTTTACTAGAGGTTGAATTCTGTATAAAATATCATCGCTGTCCGGTTGAACGTCTGCAAACTGCCAGCAACGCAGTATAGTACTGAATCGATTATATGAAATATCTATTTTATGAATAAATGGGGTAAAATATAGTGGATCCTTTTTCCAATAATGTTCTATTGGGGGTTTCTTATCTATTCCCATATAGAGTATGACGGCGAAAAATTTTTTCAATTCTTCTCTGTTGACATCGACCCAACGTGAAATTCTCGAAAATCGTTTTGTACGTACCACCTTCAAATATTCTGCATATGCATTTGTTTTTTGTACCATTGTGTCAATAAGATCATCATTTATGAAGAACTCAACTATCTTTGGAATGGTGACAACTCCTTCTTCATTTGAAATAACCTGTACGTTTTGTACTCCGGAATTACCTGTAAATGGTTCTCTGCCAATTGGAAGAATATCTGCCACCCATTTTTCATTTTCTGTATTTTGATTACCGTCATGGCATATTTCGATGTATAGTGGATCATGTGCATTTCCTGGCAATTCCATTTCAACGTCGTTTAAAGTTTCATCTTGGCCCTCTTCTTCAGTTTCGTCATCGTCGTCCTCATCAGGTTGATACATATCATCACTTCCATCACTAAAATCACTCTCATCTTCACTTCTTTGCAAAAATCGCTGTATCTCTTCATCAGTATACCTTGCACGAGAAGACATCTTACTTTACACACTACTAATTGAACTAAATAGATAAGAACGCACGCGTTACAGTTTCAACACTCCAACTATTTATAACGTATTTGTTGCAAAATTGTATATGGTCCGCTCAATGATACATATCATATATGATAAATATCATATATGATACATGTAACGTATGGAATCTAACTCTTTCATGGCACGCTCAATGAATCATTAGTGATACATATCATGTATGATACATGTAACGTATGGCATCTAATTTCGTAACGACTCGTTCATGTATCATAACTGATACATATTTTTTTGACGTTATATCGCTGTCAATATGTGTACGGCTAGTTGAAAAACACATTAATAACCTTGAAAAATGCCTCCAACATTGTAATTTAAAAAATACATATGGGACGTGTACCGTTAAAAACTTATTTTTGCATGGGGACAGGGAACCTGTTAAAGCGCAATTGGCTTTATTTATTCACTTACAATTTCTAAACTGGGTTTCTTAACATTAATTTTAATAATTAAACCTTTAAAAAATAAACTTAATTGCAACTCAGCAATTAATTATTTTTATTTAAAATGCAAAACTAACAAAATTGCAAGAAATCGTCTAGACGACAGGTAAGCATATTTTTGCAACGGACACCAATACAATTGTTGCGCGTAT
The DNA here is from genome assembly GCA_956483635.1 of Panzeria rudis. Taxonomy (NCBI): domain Eukaryota; kingdom Metazoa; phylum Arthropoda; class Insecta; order Diptera; family Tachinidae; genus Panzeria; species Panzeria rudis. The sequence continues at coordinate 37,861,465 of OY101449.1, read as the reverse complement.
TAAACGTAATTATCGTTAATTTCCATATGTAAATATAACTGACTGAAAAAAATTAAAATTTTTTATTACTTACATTTGATTTGGACACACCGACATTTGAGACAATTCATCTGGGACATCTAAAACAACGACATCCGACCCAACGACAGCCGAGTCAACGGCATCTGAGTCGAATCCGTTATTATCAGTAATAAATTCATTCGGACACCAAACGCATATATCCTCTTATGAAATTTCTGTTTCATGCTATAAACACATTCGCCACAGCAGGCTACACGGCTACACGGCTACACGACTACAAATGCTGTTGGCAGCAATCGTCGTCGTGTGGTCAGCTACTTAATTATTTTGAACACGGCAGCTACATCGTAACCAGCTGACATTTTGTTGTTGCAGTATATATTTCAGTGGTGCCACTTTCAAAAGTTTTACTTCTATAAAAATCGCTTATTCAAAATGTTTTTACATCTCGCAAAATGGAAAAACAAGTCAATTTATATCTTTAAAACCTATTGATTGTTATGGCAAATGAATTAGTTAAATTAGTTAATGAATTAGTTTAATTACGAAATCTCATTTTCAAAGTGCCATAACTTACGTATTTCATCGATGATAGCTTTCAAGTATACATCAAATGAAAGCTTGAAATGTTCTCTATTAAACTAAATACATGTTTAAGTACCATAGCAACGGCCATTTTTTAAGATAACGGTGATTAGAAGTAATATAAAAAATGATTTAAATTCCATTTTGCTCGCAATGGGTTAATGGATTTCAAAATTGTATATACCAGTACAAAGGTATTTTAGAGCATTTTTAAATGATAACTATTACTACGTTTACACGAGGACTATTCGCAAATAAGTTAATTCATTGTTTATATGGCATAGCAAAATACAAAAACTTGAAAAACTTGAAATGTATAAAAGAACAATTAATTATTTGTTTTAATTGTCATAATTTTTTTCTATTAATGTTTTTCTATTTATTGTTTTTTATTAACAAAGCGTGGCAGCACCAAACATTTTATATGCAAATAGTGCGTTAATCGTGAATAGTTTTCGTGAGTTAATAAGTCGCAATAAAACAATTATATGACAACAATTTACAGTTTTATTTGCAAATAACCCGTGCGTATAAACGTAGTATATTTCGTTTATATCCGTTCTCTATTGTAGGACTTATGATCAATAATATATTAAAGTTTCGAACACCGTAACTCCGGAATCAAGAGAGCGCCGAAAAAATTACACTAAAAGTTTTAGGTTAAAAAGGGCTATTACCCTGTGATTTTTTTAATTTTCAATAATGTTGGTATTTTTGACTTAAGTCAATATTCTATATAACAACAAAACAAATAAATTAATTTATTTAAAAATTCTTGATGCATATATATTATAACATTTAAATTTTTTAATTTTCTTTTTTATTTTACGATAATAAATATTTCTAATCACTAATTTGCTTTACATATTTTGATATATTGGTAACACTGTTTTTGTTTTGTAGCCAACAAAAATAGAAATTAGTTTAATTTGACTACACCACAGAAGTAGCATGGACAACAACCTGCAGTCGTGTAGCAGTGCAGTCGTGAAAATAATCATTTTCATATACACACATCTATTCTATTTTTGACAGGTTGTAGTCGGTAGCCTGCTGTGGCGAATGTGTTTAATGCATCAGACGGCTTCGGACCTCCACAAGTTTGAGTTAATAAACTCCTTTGTGTGGATTGCACTTTTTTTGCCTGCACTTTCGTAAAAGCCCATTGAGACTTTAACTGGGAGATATTTCTCTGTACCCCCTTACACAAAGTGTTGAAGCTGAAATGAATATAATTTTAAAAACGCATACATATGAAGAAAATATTTATGCACTATACCTTTCCTCTATCTCTTGCCAGGCTTTCTTTTTCTTTTGGTTGGAGTTGATGTCACAGTTTTTATTTTCAACAACCGCAACTTTCCTTTTCACTAATTCCTTCAGCAATGTCTTATGTGGTATAAAAGAACATTTTTATTCATATCTGATCTTCAATATACTACTTCTACTTACTTTATCTTCTTCGAACCAGTTTCCAGAGCGTTTCCTTTTCATTTCTTTATCCATACTTTCTGAAGAATTTTCCTTTTTGCACAAAAATTTTCATTTAAAATAAAGAAAACTATAGTGATGTATAACCAAAAACAATACAGTCGGTAATTGAATACTTGTTGTACTCGTTAAATAAAACATATTGCTGAGACAAGAGTTTATGGAATATTTCAATTATATTTAACTTTTTTGTATAAAAAAAGTGTTGTAGTTTTTTTTAAAATTGGTTTTAAAATTATTACTCGTAATTATATTAAGATTTTTTTACTAAAGAATACCTGTATAACTTGTATAACTAAGAATAAAATGACAGCTGAAATAACATGGTGTTGTAACATAACTAATAAAAACGTTTAATAGTTAATTTAGGGTTATGAAATGTTTATAAATTTGCTTTTCTATTGACGGTTAATAACACAAAAAGTGTTTAATAACTAATATGACGCTAAAACCTATATTAAGAAATTTTTATAAATTAAACTGTAAATATTTAGATGGCAGATTTTGATTGTATTCGCTCATATATTTATTGTTGGCAATAGAATGTCGTTGAGAACACTGTACTATTCCTCCTCTTATACCCTTTTGTATGAATGTAATCACGTCTATGTCTATCAATATTTCTAATTTAATATCTGTTATTTTTAACATTGCGTCCCAGGAAAGTCCCGTTGCCGTATAACAAGGACAAGGATCTAATTTATAAATATCATTGCAAAGAAATCTTAAGTTTTCGAAAACATCAGCTAATTAATAGCAAGACATCAGTTTTCAAATATAAAATTAAATAATCACCCCTTTTCTGCGTTGCGATTACGTTCCCGCATTCAGTTACGCTCGAATCGAAAAATGGTATTCCAAAGAAAAACCTAATCGAAAGAAAAAGAAGAAGAGAAGAGTATGTTTAAAGCAGCTGCTTTGCTATGAAACGTATGAAATAGAAACAGAAAAAAATAAACATTGAAAACATTGTAATTGTTAAATTGTAAAAAGTTAAATTTAGTGAAAAAACAGTGATAAATATATAAAAACTAAATATTGTGATAGCTTTAATTAAATAAACACATCAGTTAAGTGCAGAAAGAAAGAAAAAGCCCAAATATAATTAAGCTGTGTTTGTGGCCAAACTATTCCAGTAAGAGGAATCCTGTCGCGGCGGAGGTGATAAATAAAATAAAACTTCAATACTGTGAAAACATTTATTAAATAAACACACTGCACTACTTCCTTGGGACGCTTATGACATCCACACGCAATATCATCCTTCGTTGCCATTAAATTCGCCAGCTTTTCATATTGCTCAGGTTGTTGTGTTTTTCGACCTACAATAAATTAAACAAACCTTTAAAATTTGAAAAAAGAATAAAAAATTTATTGCAAAATAAATTTATTGCATTTTGTACTTACATTTTATTTAATTGGTCACTTTTTTAACCACACAAATAAAAATGGAAAAACTTCCCGTCAGTAAATAAACAACTTGCAAAAACGTAGCTACGATCGTAATGCAGAATGCATACAATCGAAAAAGAAATCGAAATGACACCGGGGAATGGAACGCAGAATACCAAAGTTGCCAAACGTAGAAAATTTCGATTCGAATCGTAACGCAGAATAGGGGTGAATCTTCTAAAGTTGTACACTAAAAATTACTCCATACCTCTTTAGCTTGAGCATAATCTTCTTGGGAGCAATCTTCATCTGTTAATTTATTATAAAAACTTTCTATATTCGGTAGAGAAGTTTCTTCGAGTTTTTCGATAGAATTTAAATAACTATATAAAAAGACACCTTTTCTAATAAGTAAATTAAATTTACTTTCTGAATCCAAATTGATTATTAGGCTAAGGTTCGTAACATTATATTCAGAAAGAATTGGGCATGATTAATATTCCAAGGAACAAGGGAAAAATTAACATCAACTTAATCAACGTACACAGTAGAACAAAAATCAGAAAAATGGGAATAAAGAAAAATAAACCGATGGCAACGCTGGGAAAGTGCACTTTAATATCAGCTTGAGAGTGATTTAATTCTCGTATTCAATTTTCACGAAAAAAGTTGTATATATAAGAATTAAAATCACATTCAACAGAGCCACCTGACAAGTGGTGATAGCAAATACACGTGAGCACTGACGATGGAAGTGTAGCGGCTTCCGAAAGTGGCGCTACTCTGTTCTGCTGTGTACGTTGAAAAATTAAGTTGATGTTAATTTTTCCCTTGTTCCTTGGAATATTAATCATGCCCAATTCTTTCTGAATATAATGTTACGAACCTTAGCCTAATAATCAATTTGGATTCACAAAGCAAATACGTTCGAAATAATCATATTAATAAACAATTAGCTACTGGCTTGAGCTTTTCACATGTTCATATATACTTAAGTATAAAATCAAACCAAAAAAGTTTGTCTTGAGTAGAACAAAAATCAGAAAAATGGGAATAAAGAAAAATAAACCGATGGCAACGCTGGGAAAGTGCACTTTAATATCAGCTTGAGAGTGATTTAATTCTCGTATTCAATTTTCACGAAAAAAGTTGTATATATAAGAATTAAAATCACATTCAACAGAGCCACCTGACAAGTGGTGATAGCAAATACACGTGAGCACTGACGATGGAAGTGTAGCGGCTTCCGAAAGTGGCGCTACTCTGTTCTGCTGTGTACGTTGAAAAATTAAGTTGATGTTAATTTTTCCCTTGTTCCTTGGAATATTAATCATGCCCAATTCTTTCTGAATATAATGTTACGAACCTTAGCCTAATAATCAATTTGGATTCACAAAGCAAATACGTTCGAAATAATCATATTAATAAATTTACTTTCATTTTCACTATAAATTGATTTAACTATTTTAAAATCCTGCTTAGCTAAATTGTTAACTAAATCATTTAAGATTGATTGTAAAAGTCTATAGGAATCTAAAACTCTAATATCTATATTACCCATATTTTCATCAGTTATAGTTTTAGAAAGTGATATACTGTGAGCGTCAAAATAAAGTGTACAAAAGTGTTTTTAATAGTAGGTATTTTACTTCAGTCTTTTAATGCAAGTTACCATTTTTAATTTTAGGGTTTTGAAAGTAGTATTCAGTTCTGTACTTAATTCTAAAAAAAACAAAAAAAAATTCTTACAATAACAAAACTTGTTAAACAAACACGAAATTTACTCCATATTTCTCGCGTCAAAATAAAGTGTACAAACAATGTTGTATTAAAATAAAAAGGTATTTAGTACTTCGTTGATTTTCCTTTTGCTTTAATAACGGAACTCAGTCTTCGTGGCATGGATTCTACTAGCTTTCTGGTAACATCAGATGAAATTTTATGCCACTCTTCCGTTATAACGGATTTGAGCATACTCTTATTGGTAATAGTCCTTTTCCGGATTTGACGGTCTAGATGCTCCCATAAATGCTCGATTGTGTTCAAGTCCGGTGATTGGGGAGGATGATTCAGGGTCTTAGGAGTGTGATAGAGTAGCCATTCTCTCACTATTAATGCAGTATGCTTGGGATCGTTGTCTTGTTGAAAGACCCAGGATCCCTGCAAATCCAATTTCTCCACACTGCTTAGCAAATTATTTTTTAAAATGTTCAAATAGTTCATTTTATTGATGGTACTTTCAATAAAAACCAAACTGCCTACTCCACTTGCTGCCATACATCCCCACACCATCATCGAACCCCCATCGTGTTTAACCGTAGTTATTAAATTTTGGTCGGCATACTCACTATTCCTAGTTCTCCATACTTTTATTGGTTTTTTCTGCCCAAACACTTCAAACTTGCTTTCATCGCTAAACACAACATTATTCCAGAAAGAAATATCGTGATTTACATATCTTTTTGCATAATCAAGACGTTTTTTTTTTGGTTAACTAGCGATATTAGAGGCTTCTTTCTTGGTAATCGACCATGCAACCCATGTGCATGCAAAGCTCGTCGTATTGTGCTGGCACTTACGCTTCTATCGGATGTAGCGGAAACTTCCTCTGATATTTTAACGGCACTTTTAAATGGATTTTTCTTTACATCACGCACTATACTCCTTACTTCAGCCTCATTTAATACTTTAGGCCGGCCTGCACCTGGCCGATTTTCAATTTTGCCGAAATTTTTGTATTTTTTTACTGTGTTATGGCTTCTGTTGATAGTACAGCCAATTTCACGGTAAGTTTTACCTTCGTTGTGAAGTTTTATTACAAGCTCTCGTAACATCAGTGGAAGTTTGCTTACCCATATTTAAAAAAATATTAATATATGCTTAAAAAACGCTTTTCACTCGGCCCATCGCTACTAATTGAAATAAGCTATTATTAAACTTTCAATAGCACGCAAAAAGAAGAAAAAAACCAAATAAAACGGTATTTTTTTAGAGTACGACATTGCTAAAATGCTACAGATGATCTCTGTACACTTTCTTTTACGCGAGAAATATGGAGTAAATTTTGTTTTTGTTTTACAACTGTTGTTATTGTAAGAATTTTTTGTTGTTTTTTAGAAATAAGTAGATAATAATATACAAATACAAAAACCAGAAGAATGGTAAATATAATTTCATATTAAATGAGTAAAATAAATAACGTATTATAACAAAATTTGTTGTACACTTTATTTTGACGCTCACAGTATATAGCTCCTTATTGAGCGCAATAATATTTATTGGGCCATCATTTATATTATTTAGCTCCTTCACAAATAAATGACAGTCATAACTAGAAAAATTGTGAAAAAAAAAACTGGGAAGAATTTCGGTACTTTGTAATTAAGATTACACGCACTATGCGCAGGCCCTCTATATTTGCCACTCAAATGACAATGATCCCTAATTTTTGATTTATCTAAAATAATTTTAGAACAAATATGACATATATTGTTGGAAAGGAAATTTAAATTTTCCACTTCAGTTAGGGGAATCATTGGTTTAACCTCGATAAATGATTATTACTTAAACCTTTTATATCTTGAATTAAACTCTCTATAAAGAGTCTAGGCGATTCTAATCCTTTAAAGCTACATAACTTATTTAAATCGCTCAAACTACATTTAATATAATACGACGTAGCGTAAGGAATATGTCTATCAACTATTGTTGTTGACGAAATATCCCTACTCGTAATGCAAGTTTGAATATTTTCAAATTTGCATTCCGAATCCGCGTATATTACAAAAGGTACATCATACTATTATTATAATTATTAAATTGCAATATCGACTTATCTTGTTGGGGGGCATAAGCAATCTGTCTTTTACAACGTTGTCGATGTTTTTCCAAGTCCTGATGGTTATGGAAATTTTGTAAGCAGTCATCACAGAGAATAATGCTTCCATGATGCCCAGTCTGTTGAGATCTAATCAATCTGCATAAAATAAACATTAAAATAAATAAAAAAAATTAAGGACAGAGGGGGAAAAATATAATTTATTCATAATCGTTACACTTACCTTGAAATGTTTTTTAAATTAATAACTGTTCAATATTTCAAATAGGTTTAAGCATTTGTTTACTGCTCAAACATATATTTATTACTAACTCCTTTTTCTAAAAATACATCTACTTATATACTAAATCTTTGATGACAAAAAACATGCTTATCAGTTTTTAAATTGAGTTAATATTACAATTTACACATATCTTATAACTAAAGGAAAACCAAAATATTGCTTATCTTAAAAACTGCAGCACAAGATGTCTTATAACAAAGAGATGAACGTAACCCAAGAAATAGAATGTTTATTTAAAACTGCAGTTTACCGATGTCTTATCGCTAACAAACAATTTGATCTAAGATTATGGTTTACAAATTTCTTATCACTAATAGACAAGGAAAAACTACAAAATTACCGCTCATTAGTGAAATCATCCTAAGTAAATATATCTATACACATTACACATATTGTTATCACTAACAGATAAGGAAAAATTTAGCATCCCTTAACTAATGAACTTATTTATATCTTAAAATATATTGATAAGTAACCTTAATAAACATTTCTAAATTTCTATGTTCAATTATCTTTGAACAGCATTCTTTAGATTTGTATATATGCAACTATTTATTCATCTTTGGTTTAGCGACCAACTCACAACTTCCGACTATTCAACTATCGTCTTCAACGTCAACTTCTAAACTGTCGTTGATTCATTTCTTACTTTTGTTCTTTTCGTCTTGTTCAATGTGTTTGTTTATGTGTGTGTGAGAGTACGTTTGCTGTTGTTCCAGTCAATGTTATAGGTGTTGTCAATCTAGCGTGTTTGGTAATGTTACAATCCCACATGTATACATAGTGCGAAACTATATTTCCTCCGTTATTTTTTTGCTAAAACAAGAGCTGTATATGCCTAGCTTTTATTCCTTTTGTTTTATAATATGGGCCAACAACTAAGTCTTTTTCCATATCATAGCCAAAAACATTTACATTGATGTTGGGATTATTATCCTAAAAAATTTGTATATCTTTTATTTTGAGTGGGAAGTATAACCCACTAAAATTTAAGGAAAAGCCAGTTAGGTGGATTATTTCATCAACAATGTTGATCCTGTAACCTCTAGTTCGTTGAGCATTTTTATGAGTTGATACGGCTGATAGAATTGCCCATTTAGAGGAGAGGTATGAAGCTAGAACCTTTCAATGGTTGATATCTATTTAAGTTTAGATGAAGTTTTAAAAGTTGAACTAGAGTCCAACCACTATCCTGCTCTTGAAAATCTGCCATCTTTGTCAATATATTTCTAATATTAGTGGAATATTCACTATTAAATTCATCTGTATCGAAAACTTCCTTTATTTTCGTTTGAAAATGCTTCACCTCTATTGGGGTATTTTCTAAGTCACTCATTTTGGGACTATCATATAACCCATATATCTCTATATTAAATTTCAGAGCGCCATTAACCTTCAACTTCTTTCTTTAAGGCTCCTCAGCTTCCTTCATAAACACTTGTGGTAGGAGGCATTATTCATTGCCGTTCTCATATACAAGTGTTATACGCCTCTTTTTAAAAGCACTTTTTATCAGCCTTACAACACTTTTGCTGGTGCTTGAAGCATGACTTCTTTCATGCTCTCTGAAATTTTCCTGAGTTGGGAGAGCTCTTTTGCATTCTTTGCATTCTAGATCGGACATCATTTTAGCTATGATTTTTTTATTTCTTGAAATATACTAAACAGAACCAGAGAAAAAAATTATGTTAAAAATTAAAAAAACGCTGATTCATTGCTTAAACTTATCACGTCTTTATTCTACATACTAGGTTGTTAATATCTTCACATAATCTCTTAACACTACCTTTAAATTTTATTTTATTCATGCTCAAAATTAATTGGGAAATAGAACAATGCCCACCAAATTCACTTATTAGAAGCTCCTTCAGGGACGCCCAGTCTTCCGGTTGCTCCCTTCTTACCACATCCAGGGCTGCACCGTCCAACGTTCTCAGGATACAATTAATGAACACTACTCTGTCATCCAGCGCCATCCTGGCTATATTTGGCAGTATACTCTCGATGCTGGTCAGGTGGTGGTTGATAGTTGATGATTCTGAGAAGGATTGCTTTCTCCCTTCGTAGCTTAATTGTATAGCCTCCCCGTCTTTTCTTCCTCTCTATTTGCTCTATCTTTCGGCAGGATGTAATGTTTTTGTTCTCTGGCTTCCTTGTTCTTTTTCGTATTCATGGCGTTAAGAACGTTATCATGCATGTGCACCCATACATCACCCAGACAGAAGTTCCAAGGTGATGTCCCTGTGCTAATGCTTGAATTATTAAATAAAATGGCGTCACCAACGCCTACATTATCTAGAGCGAAACGACCGGATATTTTAATTATCAAAACGTTCCCTGCCAACCCCCCGTTGGCATCATAAACTATATCAACAATCGATCCAAATGTCACATCATAGGAGGTGAAGGCGCGCGTCCTAATTTGTGAACCATTCGTGAATTCCAAGTGCAGATCTGGTATGATTACTGCACTGCCATCCACGGTCTAATCGGGGATACGAGTTACGCACGTAGCACGCACCTCTGTTCCTCGTAAATGTCCAACATTATAGATATGCTTTTGCACACTATCCACATTGCTTCATCTCCCAACAATGTAACAGCATGAAACATGTTAGTTGCACGCGTGGACGGAAATGTTAACGCGGCGTCTTGACTCGCACGAGGTGCTATTCCAATCGCTTTAATCGATCGTATCATTGAGTTCATGCCACCGATTGAGGCGATGATTAATGATAACATATTATTGCGGGTATCAGATGCGGTTGTGGGCCTTCTTTGATGGTGGTGTCTTCCATGTAACTAATATTCTTCAAGTGTGCCTTTTGGCCAGGCGGTTTCCCTCTCTCACTGGAAACCGGTATAGTTGTCACAATCCAGTGTCTATTGGCCAGACACTTCCGACGGGAACTTGGCTGTCCGTCAGGATTTATTGGGTGCTCTTTTTTAAAGCACTCCAGTACCTTTTTTCCTTTCTTTGTGTGCTCTTTGATTAAGCACTTTCAAAGTCTGGCAGGACCGCCATATAAAGTAAAAATACTTTTATTTGGGTTGGATTGGTTCTTTATTTCTTAGAGCTCGCTAATGGAGCTCCTAAGTTCAAATTGAAAAATGAATTGACTTGCTAATACTAAATCTTACTCTACTTAAATACTACCTATGAGAAGTTCTAGATGACTTAAATGAGCGTCTTCTAGCACTTCACTCAAAATATATTTCTATACTTACAACATACTTGTTACTTTGATGGTGCTGATATCGTCCCTGACTGCTGGCAACCACCTGATGATTTGGGGCCCACACTAGTATCAAGGAGGAAAACGAGTCTTTGCCTTTTGTTTTAATTATAATTGTATTTTATTTTCGTTTCCTTAATTCCTTTTAATATTTTATTTACACTGCACGTTAATTTATTTTATTTTAATTTATAAAAAAAGAACACCACCAATTCGCCTGTTGTATCGCTGTTCAAAAAAATACAAAGTGAAGTGTTCGACGGTGAAAGTTATCAATAGCCGGCTAAAATTGCCCGAAGCCGATAAAAACTGGCGGCGGCAGGTGCATTTGGGCGGAGAGTCCAGAGGAGCCAAGTATTATAGGGATCTACACGTGCGAATTCTGTCGATGGGTTTACAAACAACTGAATATCGTTTACACGTATTCCTGACATGAACATACCGCCCACCTTGCGCTATTAGCACAACAAAGAGCTACAAATGGACAAATATTTATTAAATGCATGTATTTATTGTTTATATAATAAAAATAAAATAAAGGAGGTAAATAACAAAAGGAAAAATTAATTCATTGATTTCAATCGTTCCACACGATCCCTCTGGCCACAAACTTATCCCCATTAGTGCTGTTTCACTGCTTCGCCGAAATAGGCCTATCCGAAGAAGGTCTGTTGTAGATAAATTTGACCTGGCTTTCCTTCGGCTGGGCCATCCAAGAATCTGGGAGGTACGTCAGCCCCAATAATCATATCATATGGGGTGGAGATGTACCACTGCGGGTCCGCTAATACAGCATGATGACGGTTACGTCGTATCCAATCGCTGCGTACGTTGGATGGTGGAGTATCGCGGAATACATACGTCTCCAGTGCACACATCGCTGGAAGTTTTTTGTGGTCGTGTAAGCGGTGACCTAAGGTGACCCATGTCCTGTTGTGTTGGATGGCACAGCCGAGCTCTCGCGCTAGTGGTTCGTGAATAGACGTGCGCGCAGCGTTCGGATTGATTTTGGCTCGAACCTTGTGGCACCGTGAAGACGCTTGATGCGGGTAGAGCTTCACGATGGCAGTCATCGGTAGCCACTCGTGATCGGGATCTACAGGGTGCAGCAAGGTGTTGTGCAGGCGGTGGCATCGTTTGCACCGGTCAATACTATGGCACTCGCTTATGGTGTGCGACTGGGCCAAGCAACATTTGCAGAGCTCATGCTCCATCACCTTTCTCCGCTTAATTTCCGTCCGCATCGTCAGGAATCGGGTACATTGCCTGATTGCATGTAGGCGGTGACACAGTGGGCACCCGTAATTAGTGTCGAACCAAGCGCCTTCTGCCATAGTACTCTGGAAAAGGTGGATAAATTTAATATAACGGTAAGCAGGTTAATGGGCCAAAGAAAATGGAACGTGTGTCAATGAAGTAAATTTATAGATCGCATTGATTCGGTAGGCGGACCAATTTATGAATTGGCCTCGTAATCGTGCCATTTTGAGTTTTAATGTCCACTACTCGAACTCGTGTGTCTTTGCCGGGATACAATTTAACAACTCGGCCTAAACGCCATTCGGTGGGGCAAAGAGCTTCGTTACGTAGAACAACAAGGTCGTTTTCTTTCAAATTTGTTTGAGGAAATTTCCATTTCGTACGTTTATGCAGCTCCTTTAAGTATTCGTCTTTCCATCGACGACAGACTTCGTGCTGCATAGCTTTAACTTTGCGCCAACGATTAGTAATGCTTACCGCCAAATTGAGCTCTTCGGGCTCGGCGGGCGTGAGCAATGCAGAACCAATCAAAAAATGACCAGGTGTAAGAGCAGCCAAATCTCCTACATCTTCTGACAAAGGGCCTAGTGGACGCGAATTGAGGCATGCTTCGACGGTGGCCAACAGAGTTGAAAATTCTTCAAAGGTGTATTTTAGTTGGCCAGCCATCTTTTTCAAATGGGTCTTACAACTTTTTACTCCCGCCTCCCAGAGTCCGCCCATATGAGGAGCAGCAGCGGGAATAAAGTGCCAATTTAAGCGTCGATGTCCGTATTTTTCGACGACAGTCTCACGTAATTCCCTGACGTGTTTTTCGAAATTTACGTCGATTTCTTTCGCCGCGCCAACGAAATTTCTGCCATTATCGGAGTAGACGCAATTAGGGCAGCCTCGACGAGCGACAAAACGAGCCAAAGCAGCTAAAAATGCGGAGGATGACAGATCACTAACGGCTTCGAGGTGAATCGCCTTAGTTGCGAAACAAACGAAGAGACACACGTAACCTTTCGTAATTCGACAGTACCGACCAGTGAAGCTTTTAATTTCAAATGGACCAGCAAAATCGACGCCAGTGTTTGCGAAAGGGCGACTCAGTGTGGTTCTTTCTTTGGGCAACGCAGCCATAATTTGTCCCTGTCTCATTTTTCGATGCAATACACATTCTTTACAATTATTTATGCATGTTTTTATCAAGTTCCTGGCCTTAAGTATCCAACATTCGTGTCGAATAACGCTATGGACTAGGCTTAAGCCGCCATGGTGAACCAATTTATGAATAAAGCGCACGTACAGTCGTGATAAGGTACTACCATAGGCTAAGATTATCGGATGGCGTTCATTATAAGACAAACTAGATGAGGAGGCAAGGCGGCCATTGGCACGTATTATTTGATGCTCATCTAGAAAGGGCGTAAGAGACAATAGAGGGCTATTCTTTTCGACGCAATTTTTATCACGCAGGCTCTTGAGATCGTTCGCGAGGTATATCTCTTGAGATAGCTGAAATAGGCGATTTCTTACAAAGAGCAACTCTTCTGCCGAAAGTTTTAGTGTCGACAACTGGGCCTTAATATTTGAGGTCTTTCGCGCAGCATTGAAAAAACGAAATATGTAGGCGATTGCATGTGTAGCTCTAGGCAAATCAGAGAACCTATCCAGTATATCTTCCTTTTCCGCAGATCTAGTAATGAAAGCTTGGACATTTTTTCGTTCTTCAGCGGTTTCGAATTCTAATGTGGAGGATGGCCAAGACGATTTTTCTAGTTTCAGCCATTCTGGGCCATTCCACCAAAGTTTGCAGTCTTTCAACTCCGCAGGGGTCAGCCCCCGGGTTGCTAGATCTGCAGGATTGTCTTGCGACCCTACGTGGTGCCAGTTTCTATTGCCGACCTTTTCTAATATCAGCGCAACTCTGTTGGCTACGAAAGTTTTCCAACTGCATGGGGGTTTTTTGAGCCATGCCAGCACTATCGTCGAATCGGACCACAGATACAGCGTATAATTTTTCAAGGAAAACTGAGGCATAATGCTGTCGATCAGCCTAGCTAATAGCACTGCGCCACACAATTCTAAGCGTGGTATGGAGGGTTTTTTGATTGGGGCCACTTTCGTCTTTGAAACTAATAAGTGCGAAACTACTGCATCCCCTGCTTGAACTCTAACATATAAATTTGCTGCATACGCCCACTCTGACGCATCGCAGAAGCCATGGAACTCTATGAACGCAGTTGTAGTGTATTGGATCCACCTCGGAACCCTAAGCTCTGTAATATCGTTGTATCGACTAACAAATGCCTGCCAATTTCGTAACGAAACTTCGCTGATATTATCATCCCAGCCTATTTTATCGAGCCACATTTGCTGCATCAATATTTTTGCAGTTATGATAACTGGCGCCAGCCATCCGGCAGGATCAAAGAGCCTAGCTATTGTCGAAAGTACTTCTCTTTTACTATACGAAGACTTAAGTGGAATTTTCTCTGCCGTGAAATAAAAGTAATCAGCTGAAGCATTCCATCGAATGCCTAGAGTCTTTGCGTTACTTTTATTATCGAACCTTAAAAAATGCTCATCTAATAAGTGCTCAGTGGGCAACCCTTCTAAAATTGCCTTCATATTAGAAGTCCATTTCCTTAAATCAAACCCAGCGGACTGTAAAATAGATATAAGTTGATTTCGGGCCTCTAAAATATCTGGCAAACTATGAGCACCTACTAGCGCGTCGTCCACGTACATGGACTCTCTCAGAATTCTAGCACCTACTGGGTAATACCGCTCTTCGTCGTCTGCTAACTGTAACAGAGTTCTAAGGGCCAAATAAGGAGAACAATTTACGCCAAAGGTCACCGTTTTAAGCCTGTAATCTTGTATCTCTTCATCAGGAGAGCTACGATACACAATTTGTTGAAAGCGAGTGTGTTCAGGGTTAACGAGAATCTGTCTGTACATTTTCGAGATATCTGCGTTAAAGACATACTTAAAAAATCTCCATTTCAGTATCAGCAGAACCAAGTCTTTTTGCAGAATAGGGCCTACATGTAATATGTCATTCAAACTTTTACCGCTAGGCGTGATGCTGGAGGCATTAAATACCACTCTTAGTTTTGTTGTGGTACTTTCCGGTTTGAAAACACCATGATGGGGCAAATAATAACTTGGGCCAGCTACAGGACTTTGAATTCTTTCCATATGTGCCAAAGGTAAATATTCTTTAACGACCTCATCATACAACGTTTTGTTCTGGGGCTTTCGCAACAATGAACTTTCGCTTCTATTGAATTGACTCAGAGCTATGTGCCTATTTGGACCAAGTGATGAAATGGAAGCCTTAAAGGGCAAATTCACTATATACCTCCCTTCAGCATTTCTCACAGTGGTAGAACAAAATATTTTTTCACACAGTTTATCCTCTTCTGAGACCACACGATTTTGAGAAATTTCTTCCAGTTCCCAAAATTTTGTCAGCTGTTCATCGATAGATACTTTAGTAAAATGAGTGAGCCTGACAGTACTATTATGACTTGTGGGACCAGTTACCACCCAGCCAAAGATAGTTTCTTGCGCCACCAATGACTCAAAAATACCATGATGTACGCCATTGCGTAGAATTGATGGGTATACATCACCCCCTAACAGCATATCAACCGAGCCACTTCTATAAAATGCTGGATCCGCATAATCCAAATTCGGTAGATTAAAGTTTTTATTAGGGGTAAACGACATAGTTGGAACATTTCCAGTGACTTGAGGGACCACCAAAGCAGAAACTTTCAAACTCAAATCGGGATTTATTAAAGAAGACACGGAAAAACTGGCCATTTTGCTAACTCTGCTAACAACTTCTCCACCTAGACCTGCGACCTCAGCTGCTACGGGTACGGTGGACAACTTGAGCAACTTACAAATTTTTTCAGATATAAAACTCTCATCTGAACATGGATCAATTAACGCTCGCACTTTAAAATTGGAGCCATTATTGTTAATATTAACCCATGCAGTAGCCAGTAAAACCTTTTTTGAAACTGAATGGTGGTGGTTTTGAACAACATTCGAAGCAGCATTCAAAGCATAAGCAGCGCTAGATGTAGAAGGCCCATCAATTATTTGAGCGGAAAACTGCGATTTATTTTTTGATGGTTCATAATTTTCCTGAGCCCTTTGCGCCGGTTTATTAACAAACTCTCTATGTAAAAGGACGTGATGTTTCTTTTTACACTTCGAGCAACCGTTATACTAGGACAATCACCAAATAAATGCCCTCCTTTCAGGCAGTTGAAGCAGTATCTGAATTTTCTCAAACTTGACACGCGATTTTTATAATCCATGCTCAAAAATTTTACGCAAGAGCTTAGTTCATGGGCCTGTTTGCATAATCTACATTGTGGTACATTTACTTTAGTATGATGTGCCTTTAATTGCTTGGACCTAATTGAATTGTGATTAGCAAAATAGCCGCTGGTTTGGGGACCACTGGCACGAATATTCGAAACGCTTTCAAGAGCCCGGAACCTATCAGTCAGAAACTCATTTATTTCTTTCCATTTAGGAATCTCAGTCTTATTTTTAACAGACTGTTCCCACAAATTCAATGTTTGCTCGGGAAGCCTAATGGAACAATGAAACACAAACAACGGTTCCCACGCATCGATATCAATATTGTATAACCTCAACGTAGACATACAATTATTTATTTCTCTTTGGAGCCGCTTAATTTCCGAAGCAGATTCCTCTTGACAATGAGCCAAATTATATAATAAACTCATCTGCCCATTGAATAGTACCCGTTTATTTTCGTAGGTGGCTTTTAAATTTCCCCAAGCAATCGCGAAATTATCAGCGGTTACAGTGATGTTTCTGTTAACCTCACGCGCATCACCACTTGTCTTTTGAAAAAGATAACATAATTTTTCTACAGGGCCTAAACGTGCATTATTTATATAAATTGTAGTAAATAAATCTCTAAATGTGGGCCATGATTCGTAATCGCCCCGAAAAACCTCAATGTCGCATGCTTGTACCGGAATGGGAAAACTGTGATTGGGAACCACTGAAGTGGAAGCTTCTACATTGTCCTTGCGCAACCCACGGCTGGCTCTCGCTAAAATGTTTACGCATTTCACATGCACCTTATGGGCCTTTTTTTCTTTTTTCCCCTGCGTCATTTGCGCATAGCTCGTAAATTGTCCTATATGTCGTCCATAATCTGCCTAACTCTTCTTTTTCACATTCTATGGCTTCCATTGTATAAACTGAGAAATCTTCCCCTTTGAGCCTTTTCTCAAATGCTAAGATCTCTTCTACTATTTTTGTAAATTCCTCTATTGACGCCATTATAACTTTGTGTTTAGAAAAGTTTAAAGCTGCCTTTATTTAGAGGTTATTTCTCCACAAAAAAAAAAATTGGGGTTACCTTGAACCAACAACTAAATAAAAGATGGCCACTCAAAATCAATAAAAAATGTCGCTTTGAACAACAAAAGGCAGATAAATCACGCGGCTTAATTTTGATCTATTTGTTTAAGTGCCAACAACAAAAATTAACGGGTCAAGTTAACGGTGATCGTAAAAATTATCACGCGATTTCAGTGAGCTGACAAATGGCAAAAATGGCTGCCAAATCATACGATTTCCAGGCGATTTAATTTGAAGTATAATTACACAAAGAGCCAAAGAAATAAATTTCATATAACCGCCGTAAATTTACGATGCTTTTTATGCTTTGGTTCTTTGTGCCACACAACAGAAATGAGTCAAGCAAATTAAATGAGCCACACAAACTTTGAGACACGTTTCTTCACTTTTATTCACAAAAATTTCAAATTCAGAACTACGTACCTCGATTGCTGCTACACTTAATTTCTGGCTGGATTCCTTTAGCGGAGAAGGACCAAATGTTACTTTGAGGGTGCTGATATCGTCCCTGACTGCTGGCAACCACCTGATGATTTGGGGCCCACACTAGTATCAAGGAGGAAAACGAGGGTTTGCCTTTTGTTTTAATTATAATTGTATTTTATTTTCGTTTCCTTAATTCCTTTTAATATTTTATTTACACTGCACGTTAATTTATTTTATTTTAATTTATAAAAAAAGAACACCACCAATTCGCCTGTTGTATCGCTGTTCAAAAAAATACCAAGTGAAGTGTTCGACGGTGAAAGTTATCAATAGCCGGCTAAAATTGCCCGAAGCCGATAAAAACTGGCGGAGGCAGGTGCATTCGGGCGGAGAGTCCAGAGGAGCCAAGTATTATAGGGATCTACACGTGCAAATTCTGTCGATGGGTTTACAAACAACTGAATATCGTTTACACGTATTCCTGACATGAACAATACTTATTTTATATTTTACCAGGCAATCATAAATTTTAGACAGTTCCCAAAACGTGTGATTGAGTGGTTTCTTAACATTAATAATTAATTATAAATTGTGGGAAACTAAAAGACATACGATCGTTTAGTTAGTTTAAACATCAGTTTGAGTATCTTAGTTTTCCAAGGTGGAGATACGACGCCTGTCGTAACATTTTGTAAGCTTCTACGAGTGCATACAAATGTGTACCAGTATAAGATCTTTTTATAAATAAAACAAGAAATTCTTCAAGTAACTTATGCAACGGCCGCCGATTCAAACACAAGGTGTCAAGTGACCGTTGCACAAATATTTTGTCTGGCATTTGTCAATGTAAAATTAGACGCTGTGTATGTTGCGGTACTGTAAGCTATAAATGCTTACTACACACTGTTATGTGAAGTGAAACAAGTATGTTTAGTATGTTTATTTATTTGTTTATTTTTACTGTGCGACGAATCGTGTCGCTCTAGTGCTGATTTAGTTCTTGTTTATTTTGGGTAAAATCTCCTTCTTTTATACAAGTTTTGAGAAGAACGATTAACCCCCTAATTCTCATCGATCTAATTTTCTACAATGTCAATTATTGTTGGTTTTCTTTCCATTCCTATCAACTCCCAAATTTCTGATAACCACTTAATACTTTCTATGATGGAGAGTTCTTGTTCTATTTCAACCTCTAAATTGACCCACTTATTGACTTTCTCCTCATTATAAAGGACCATAAAAAATCAAGAAAAAAATATTATTTTTAAATATATTTTCGTATAAGTACACATTTAATGAAAATTTTTCAATTTTAATAATTAACAATTTTATTTTTATATACATGTGTATTTGTCTTTCTTTCCTTTAATACATTATAATAATGAAAGAAAAAATTAAATATATCTAATTTTACCTCGAGCGATTACTTCGCTTATAGGCCCTTCGAGTGCGCTAGAGCGCACTTCGATTGAAGCTAAAATAATTACTTCTTGGTTTCTTTAATTACCAATAATTGCTCTATGTTAATTATCCTCTGCCACATAGTTGTGGCTGTGGCCCAGCTGGGTGGTGGACTGGTGTTAATTAGCCGGAGCAGAATGGCCCTCTCTCTCTTTAACTTCTGTAGAAAGCCACTCTTCTTTTAGGCTTTATTATTTTTGGTATAGATACTTCTTTTTCCTTTGGTTGTTGTGCTCTCCTCTTCTTATAATGCTCGATTGTTAGAGGTTTTGGCCCCTCAGACATATTTTTATCTCGGGCTTGGTAATTTCTTCCTTCTTCTTTTATCCTGACAAAGCGTTTTTGGCTGGTCTGTCAGATTTATTGTTGAGGGTGCAAAAGTGGCGCACTCCGAAATAATTTATATATTTTGCCTGGTCGCGGTGATAATCGCTTTCAGGATTCTGGGTGCTAATTTTTAAAGCACTCCCAGAATTATGGCAGGATCGCCATGTAAAGTGAAACAAGTATATTTAGTATGTTTATTTATTTGTTTATTTTTACTGTGCGACGAATCGTGTCGCTCTAGTGCTGATTTCGTTCTTCTTTATTTTGAGTAAAATCTCCTTTTATCCTATTAACGCCCAACTTTTAAAAATTAAAAATAAAAAGTTTTTTTTAGTGAAACGTTTTTAATTGAAGTAAAATGATACGAAAATACAAAAATTTATTAATTTTTTATGAAAATAACGTAAATATAGCCTGTCCTAAATATAGGACACTGGCACTTACACATATCAACCGTACTATAGGTGAAATCAAGACGCAGATTATTTTTTGTGGTAAGGAATGAAGCATTCCTTGCAGAGTGTCACATCGCATTTGACGCAAAATGAAAGAGGTTTGGATGAACAATTTTTTCCTTGACATCTTCGCTGTTTCGCTCTTTTTTCCATAAAATGACCTTGGTTGTCATATCTTACATCTTCGAAAACTTTTGTTGCAGACGTTCTGGGCCTACCGATAAACGGTTTTTGAATAATTTTCATGTATGGTACGGCAAAAGATCGTCTGTACTCTAGCAAACTCAAATCAATATCGTTAACTAGCTTGTAAACGAGCCATGAGTTTACCATGGCCATATCAATACACCTAATAAATAGAGGCCAGTACCATTTCTTGGCTCTAATATTTGTTGCATACTTGCCCACCAACCAGTCGTGTTGATCCACTCCGCCCATGTAAGAGTTGTAATTCTTCAACAAAAGCGGTTGTGGTATGCTTCGCTTTTCTTTTGCCTTTCGATCCCACCTGCCTGCTTTATGGAGAGGTTCTACTGAATCGAAATTGGTGGCAATTGTAACGCACTTGTTGTCATTCCATTTCACAATAAGTATCTCTCCATTTGTATCGAATCTGAAATCATACGAGCCTCGTTCTTCTTTTCCAAGAGATTTGGAATCTTTTAAAGAGCACGAAGATAGCCTATTCTCTCTTAAAGTTCCAGTTGCACGGAATCCTAGCTGTTGTAGATGAATGAGTAAGTCTCTACTTGTAAACAAGTTGTCAAAATATATTTGATGACTTGCGGGTTCTGATACACAATCTAACATATCAAGTACTACCCTGGATCCTAAGGCCAAATCTTCACGATCATTTCTTGCAATTGATTTTCCAGTATACAGGTCAAAGTTATAGCAATATCCACTAACGCCACAAAGAGCCCACAATTTATAGCCAAATCTAATAGGCTTTCAACGTATAAATTGTTTTAGACCATGATGTCCATAATATTTGACAATCATTTCATCGATTGCTAATTCTTTCTCAAATACGTGAAACTTTTTAAAATTTTCGTTTATCATTTTTAGCAAAGGTCTAACTTTGAATCCTCTATCATCCTTGTCTATTACCAAGTTATCGGCAAAATGTATATTTTTTTTATTTTTAAATATTCATTTCTGGACATACAGGCCTTGACAATATTTATACCAAGATCCTCTTCCTCGCTCCAATAATTTCTCTCAGATGGCAATTGATGATATCCGCTGAACAATAAAATACCTAAAAACGATTTTAGTTTGTCTATTGTTACGGTGAAATCTTGATCATTTTTGCTTCTAGCATATTTCAGTGTTTCGTTAACAATGAAATCAAAAACGGTGCCAGTAAAATATTCTTCAAATATTTGAATTGGCGATTTTCCCGCTAGATTATTTTTAAGATTATCTCTATTTGTAGTGGCTGTTTGGAGTGTATCTGGCAATTTTGTGTAAACGGGTTTCACCTTTTTCCAGGAAAATGTTTGTTGAGTAAGGCAACGTCTTTTTTTAGGTATCTTTGCATTGACATGAGTACGAGTATTTTCAGCAGATGAACAACCAGGTAAACTTACTTCCTCTTGCTCATATGTTTCTGGAGCATCAGAATTAAGAGGTAATTTATATTACAGTACAAGTTCTCCTGGTACATCACTGACTTCCACATTTCCTAAGTTGTTATCATCAACGTCATCTTCATCAGTTAGTTCATCTGGTTCTGGTGGAAGAATGATTATATCGAGATCTTCAGATGTCAAAAATGTAGGATCATTTACAATTTCCTCGACTTCACGTAACGACAATGCTCTTCTGTACATCTTTTGAGTAAATGTATGTAAATGTATAAAAATTTCTAGACTAATAGAATAACATATCAATATAACACCACGCAATAAAAAATTTTCACACAATATACTTACTTGGCATACAATGCAGAAATGAATTGTGCGAAGCAAGAGACAAACTCAAAATACTAAAATAACGTAACTGTAAATTTTTTTATGCCAACATACAATACACAATACAGAAAATACTGAACAGTGCGTGGCAACAGACAAACTCGAAATATGAAATAAAAGGAGATAGTAAATTTGATAACGCGAAGTACCAGTGTCATATAAATAGGACAGCCATAATTGACCATCTATATTGTGAAGTTTCTAAATATTTTTTTTAAATAACTGTGGCAACAGCTTTGGTGAACTGTTTTTCGAGTGAATAGTATAGTAAATATTCGTTAATCCTTTTTTTATATGATTTATAAACATATATATAACGTTATAAAAACGTCGTTTTGTGATTAAACGTAAGGATTATAAAAATATTTTTAATGGTACAAACAATATATGGTCAAACACGTATTAAAAGGTTTAATGGGATACCACCTAACGATAAAAAAAACTATTTTGAAAATACAAGTTATATACAGACCAAAAAAACACCTGTTTTTATACTGTCCTATAAATAGGACACTGGGGTATAATGGGTTATACAAGTTTTGAGAAGAAAGATTAACCCCCTAATTCTATTGTACTTACATTTAGTTACTTATAATTACTCAGCGGGAAAACAAAATAAATTAATTTCCCACCGATGAAATGTGAGGTGAGCATAAGACACAAACATGAAGTGTATTTCAAGTGCAGTGGCACGAGGTATCAAATGATGTCTGCTGTCCATATGAATTTTTAATGACACTTGATATTTATTTATTTCTTTATATGCATGTCTTTAAAGGAATGAAATCATGTTGTATGATAAAGAGTGTAATCATGCTACAGTTAGTTATAATGGCTTTTAAATTACGCTACACGCAGTCCCCCACTTCAAACATTCTAGCTGGTTTGTGATTTCGATTGAAATAATTCAAGTTGTACGATTGGGATTTCTGTATGGATTCTAAAGCACTCCCTCTAAGACTGTCTAAGTGCATTGATTCATCACTGCACCTTTCCTGTAAGTACTCATTTAGCTCATCTATAGTTTCATCTCTCTGTTCGGTCCCAAATAACGTTTTGTTAGTCAGTTTTGTTGCACAGTGAACGGTGTTGTTAATAGTAAAATCTACCGCTGACAATTTCTCTACACAGTCAAAGTGTTCGATAGGCTCCGTAAGCTAAACCAGCATTGCCCTTAGGTCCCGGTTCACTCTCTCTACCTGTCCGTTTGATTGTGGCGATCCTACAGAGATTTTCACATGTGTGATATTACGTTCAGCTAAGAATCTCCCGAATTCACTTGAAGTGAAACAGGTGTACTATAATACTCAAAATAATTTTCGCATTGCGCAACATACTTCCTTTGTGCACGGTGAGTTTACAGCACAAAGTTTCGTAAATTTTGCGTTTACTTTTGGAATCGCAGTAAGTACCTGCTCATTAAGGTACTCCCTATTTGAGCTAAAAAATTGTTTTTTTTTTACTTTAAGAGGCATCTTAAATGGTTCATTTATATGAGAAAAAATTTTTTCTGGAATTTTTAGGAAATACGTGGCAGATTACAAATATGTGTGTTTAAAGTGCTTTTTGTGACCATTTGCCATAATAAGTTCCTAACATCATCTACACTCCCTCAATGAGAGTTGACTTCTTTCTATCAGGGAACCTTTGCCTGTATGTTTGTACAACCAGCAACAGAAATTGCTTTTGCTCTTCGCCGTTTGTGAGCAGCTTGTTGTATTCATTCATTAAGGCCACTCTCCGTTCTGCAGTGTCATTGACAACCTTCATATGCCGGGTGGTGCATTTTGCTGCTTGGCATTCTTCATCTTCGATCCACATCTCAACATCTTTCTCAAGAAACTTGGACGAAATACCTGTGATTTTGAAAAACTGGAGGGTATTGGATGATACAAACTCCTCTAGTTTTTTCGTCTGTATCACTGCGGCATCCACAATAGCCCGTTTAACTGGAAGATGATCTGTCACATTATTTATGGCACGCACCATCTTACGCTTCGTATCAGAAGACACTTTATCATCAAAGAAGGCTAGGGCAACAAGTTCTTCTGATAAATACCAGAGATGACCCATGAATTTGTTCAGAGCACCTTGAGAAATAAGTGCATTTTGGAATTTGTATGCATCAATATCCTTTAGAAGTTGCAGATCAAGTCTTGGTGCAAGTGTGGCTCCTGGAGCTTGGGACCAAGCAGTAATATACAGTCGAACAGTGAAAATGCAGATTTCTAGCAGTGCCTTTTCCTCTTTCTTTGTTAGTTTAAACTGACTTCTGAACATCCAAATTTTTAATGCATAAATGTCTTTCGCCATCCACCGAGCGCGATGGAGCCCAGCAGAAGCTCTGCAGGAAATCTCTTTCACGGATGCGGGTACGCCACCCAAAAATACAATAACCAAATTCAGAAGTTCTTTGTAATCATCACGAGGTTGAAATTCCTGTAACTGTTGACGGCTTGTCATCAGTGGAAATGTCACCTTGGTCTGAATTACTATCTGATGTTGAAGATTTAAGAATTGTTTTTCTGCACGAGATTCTTTTGCCTTCTCCTCTAGTTCCCTTTTCCGCTTCAGCTTTTGTGTTCTTTTTTCTGATTATGCTGCTTGCTTCAAAAAACACGTATCAATACTTCCCATCTTCCCTCTGCGCCCCTTCTCCCGCTGAGCTATCAAAAACTCTTTATCTTATGGGATGGTAATAATTTCCATTGCATTAGCATGTGCAATATTGAACAGATCGTCTAATGCTCCTTGCCATGCATGTTCCTTTAACAGCAAACCTTCTGAACGCTTGGCTTTGTTCTCCTTATTTTTCTTTAGGCTTTCCCATTCTTTATAGAGGCTCTCAAGTTTCGCCATAACGAAAATCAAGAATATGCGTGGAGTGCACAATGTATCTCTAAAGATACAACCAATAAAATATACTGAGAAGGGCATACACCGGTTATCAGTTTTTTTCAAACCAATTTATTTCACTAAAGGATACATTTTGAAACCATTTAGAATTTTTTAATAAAAAACTGTTATGTACTCGTTTTTAAAAAATTACAAAAAAATTAAAATAAATTAAGTTAGTTAAAAAAAATTTTTCGACTTTGACTACACTTTTTATTTTTTCTCTGGTAGATATAAGTACAGAATATTTTTTTCTGAATACCTATAATGCTCTGAGCAAAATGAAACTGGTTTAAAAAAAATCGGACCAAAACTATGGCCGCAGGAATTTTTTTAATGGTTGTATCTTTAAAGATACACCAGGCGTTTAAGGACTAATTATGTTATTAATTACACGCTGCTACAAATGAGTACTTTTTTTATACTTGAAAAGGGACCTAGTGTAGGTTATAGACCTTATTTAGTAGATCATAAATCAATTTTTAAAAGTTTGGAAACACCCTCAAATTTCGGAGTTATTCCGAAAAAACTATTTTCGGGTAGGTCCGAGTACTTATGAACACGTAACTCAGTTGATTTTTATCGGATTTACAACTTTTAAATGGTTTCAGAAAGAAGAAAAATGTGCTTTTCTAAATATATATATATATTATTGGTATATATATTAACTTTTTGCGGTGATATTTTCAATTATATCCGATTTTAATTTTATTTTTTCTAGTTTTTTCAACTTTGGCGCCATTTTTTTAAATTAGATTGTTCAAAAACATACCCTTATGTATATATTTAATTAAAGCTAATTTAGTTCTGAGTTAAACCAGCTTTCAATAAATAAAATCGAGTAAAAAGTAAAAAAGTTATTAAGGTTTTTCAAAAGCTAAAAATTTTACTTTTACAAATATTGATCAATAGCTACTACATTTTCTTTATTTTTTTAATCTTATAATAATATGATTATATAAATATTTTAAAATAACAGTATTCAAATTATTTTATTTAGAAATTAAGAATATATGATTAAAAGTGCTTGCTAGACCTCTTTCGCTTGTACATTAAATCGTCTGTTTCTCTCTTAAGTGACCAGCAGTAATTTGAAATCATTCTTACTTGGCTTTTTCCTTCGAAGCGTCTTTCGATATCCAAAATGTCCTGGTGAAATCGTTCGCCTTGCTCATCACTGAATTGTCCTAGGTTTTCTAGGAAAAAATCTAAATGTGCATGCAGGAAATGAACTTTAATGGACATTCTGCATCCCATTTCTGCATAAGCCTCCAGAAATTCTTTTACTACATCAATATAATTTTCACTTTTTTTATTTCCCAAAAAGTTTTCACATAAACTAATAAAGCTTCTCCATGCTCTTTTTTCCACAACATTTAGTTTCGTTGTGAATTCTTCGTCAAACATGATTTTGCGGATTTGAGGACCAACAAAAATACCTAAAAATAAAATAAATAATACAATTATGTTTAGAAATCAATAAACATTTGTACCTTCTTTTATTTTTGCTTCACTTATTCTTGGGAAAACTGATTTTAAGTGTAAAAAGGCATCGCTTTCCCTATCCAGGCGTTTCACGAACTGCTTCATGTATCCCAATTTGAGGTGTAACTGTGGCAAAATTATTTTTTCGGTACTCACTAGTGGAATTTTTAAGACGTTTTTCTTGCCAATTTGAAAAATTGTTCTTGGTGGCCACTTTTTTTGCTTGTATTGGTCTTTCCCACGACTGTCCCATTCGCAAATATAGCAAGGAAATTTAGTATAGCCTCCTTGCATTCCGAATAAAATCGTCAGAACTTTTAGATCTGAAACTATTTGCCATTGATACTTTTTATAACATATTAAATCCAGTATATTTTCCATTGTTGCATACGACTCTTTCATGTTAGTAGCGTATGCTATAGGCACTGAGGGCAACTGATTCTCGTTGTGTAATAAAACTGCTTTCAAACCTAAAAAATATGTTAAAGGTTTTTGAATAACAAAAAAATATTACTTACTTTTACACGAGCCGTCCAAAAATAATCTCCAGTCGTTCGGTTGATGTTGGTAATTCAGACAATGAAATAACTCATCTACATCTGAGCAATATACAAGGTTGTTATTATCATTGTCAGCTTTAAAAATGTGCTCAAACTGTATTTGGGGATTGTCTCTTGCAAATGTTACTTTAAAGTCACTTTTAGTGATATTCCACTGTTTTAGTCGAGACGCTAACATCTCTGTTTGTCTCCATGATAGTTTCAAATCTCGAACAAGATCATGAAAATCTTCATTTGTCACTAAATGGGGTTCCACCGACTGTGCAACAAATGTCTGGTCACATTCCATGTCTGCAGACTTTTCTTCCCCGGATTCATGTTCTTCTTCAGTCGTACTTGCATTATGTTTGAATATTTTTGGCTTGGATACAGTTAACACATTGGCATAATTAATACGATCACGGTTTTTGTACTTATAACCAACAACGTTTGTTTGACAGAAGTAACAATCTTCTGGTTTATGAAAAATTTGACGATTCCAAACCATTGGAGCAGAGAATGGTAAAGGTTGGTTTATAAAATTTTTAGACTTACATTGTTTAACACTAGAAGCGCCGGAACTTACAACCCCCCTAGAACCGCCACTGTGCCAAAATTGTCCCATTGTGTATATTACAAAGTTCTTTGAAATATGATATGAAACTTGTGATTAAAAATTTTTTTGAATTAAATTTTTATTCGTAAAAAACAGAAACACAACAATTTATGAATTCAATGTCTGATAAAAAATTAAAAGATTAATTATAAAAGAATATAATTAAATACTTAATAGCTAATTTTTTGAATTTGAAAAGCAAGTATTGCATAAATAATATTCATGGCTCGTACACTTACTGCACACTGTTTTTTTGCACTGATGGCACTTCACAAATGATTTGTTATTTGTGCAGTTTGATTTGACCTGACATCTTGAACGTTTTTCCTGCCTTTCTGGTATGTATTCTGGGATATCTGAAGGTATTGATTTTTTTCTACTATTCATATTTTTAGATCCTAATTCTTCACCCAGTTGCAATAGAAAATCTCTGCGTTTAATTTTGTTATTGCTGATAAGTTTAAATATTGTCCATGAGTTTATGGCTGCTAGATCTAACATATTATAAAATGTGTGAACGGGCCAACGTCTAGATGGTGCCTTTACTGTGTACTTACGGCTCATTGAGTCCACGACATCTACTCCGTATTTCGTGCTATTGTAGAATAACACTGTCTCTGGTTTTTTCTTTGGCGTAGAGCTTATTGTTACATCTGGATGCATAGTGCTGAGAATTAGCACATTTTTGTTGGATTTAACCTGATAAACTGACAAAGAGCTGGCGTTTGTTCTTAAAACAGTCGTGCTGTATAGCCTCTCTTTTGCCGTCTTTACGGCAATGGGTATTTCTCTTCGAGCTCTATTAATCGTGCCCACGATACTAGTGTTTTTGGACTTCAAATATTCCGCTAGCAAAAGTGAAGTAAAAAAGTTGTCACAAGTAACATTTCTGCCTTTATTGATATAAGGATCCATTAATTTCTTCACTACCCAAGCTCCCAAACGCTCCTCATTTGGTCTATTGTCATCCCTGCCAAGCATTTATTACATAGTTTTCATCGCTGTCAACCGCCATCCAAAACTTTTGACCATATTTATCAGGCTTTGAGCTCATAAATTGAGTAAATCGACAGCGACACTTAGAGGGAAAGAGTTGTTCGTCAATTGTTATATATGGGCCGGGCACGTAACACGCTTGTGAGTTTGCAATAAATTCATACCAAATTTCGGAGATCATACCAAACTTATCTTTATTCAGTCTTTGTCGTCTAGTTGTCTTGTGATCAAATCTCAGAAACTTCATTATCTCTCGAAATCAATTTCGGGACATGATTGCCTTTATAATTGGATTACCCCATTTTGTTGACCATAATGAGTCCATATCTAATTTACTTGCACCAATTGCTCCTCGAATGTACAGTATACCAATAAAGCCCTCCAATTCCTCCAGAGTTATATGCCAGCTTTCATCTTGTAATTCGCGTTGACCCTCTTCCGTTGTACATTCTAATATATGTTGCAACATTCTTTTTGTAAATATTAGTTTCCAAGCACTTTCACAAGTTTCATCTACGTTACGCATCGCATACGAGGTTGGTCCACTGCGGTCCCTAAAAACGTTTTGGCACCCATGCCTGCCAGCTTTATTGTCTCCTTCAATTATTGTCCAAGCTGTTCCATCGGGCGAAAAAATAGCTTTATTTGAATCTGATATTTCTGTACGTGTATGCGTCAAAGTTGTAGGTAATCGCACAGTTGCAGACGACCGCCCGCGAGGTGCTCGAATACCTGCGGTACGTCCTCTTCTGCGACCCTTACTGTGATCTTGTGCCTCATTTATAGTGCTGGTAAAGCTTGTTTCATCTGAAATAAATCCAAATTAGAATATTTAGTATTGAAGTTATAACAACAATATAGAAGAAAAGCACAATATATTACTTCAAAATTAAAAATAATATCGCAGGTTACCTTGTTGTACTTCTATTTGAATAGCATTGTCAATTTCGTCAGAAGAAGAACTGGAACTAGTCTCCAATGCATAATCATCGTCTGAGTATTCCAAAGGCTCGCCATCTGACTCATCCTCCAAAATATCATTCAAACAAGACACAATTTCTTGCGCGTTCAATATTTTCTTACTTTGAGCAGACATATGTATGTTACGCTGAACAACGTGAAACTAACTGACAAAAATTTTGCTATAAAAAAGACAAACACGAAATTACAAAAAAAAAATAAAAAATGTTTTCTTTCATACATACCAACCAAGCGTTTGACTCTTTCACATAGAACAAAAAGAGAAGCATGTATGTATTTTAGTTTGCAAATACAAAAATTACGTACTTTTTTCTTAACTATAAAAAATACTGAGGGGACAAAAATGACCCAACGGCAGTTCTAGGTAAAACACACTTTTTTTTTAATATTTGCATGTGAAAAAATTTTATACATTTTCAGCTTAATATATACATAAAATTAATAAAAGTCAAAAAGTCTCATAAATGGAAATAAAAAAATAAAGAAGTTAATGGCCACACAACTCGTGTGGGACAAAAATGGCACGGTGGCGTTTCTAGTGTTAAGTGCAATTGAGCAGGTTATGCAAACACATTCGGGTTCATACCATTTGCTAAAAACATACGAACACTTAAAAAAGGCATTAAAAGAAGTAACTAAGGCTTTATTATTTTTAAAATGTAATCGATGTTTTTTGTCAGCGAATAAGCCACAGATAAAACAAAAATTATTACTCTTATCACACACTGAAATAGAAGTTAAAATCCACATTATATTTTTTTATTAAAGATAAAAAAATAACACAAACTTACTTTTTTAATTTAAATATTTAAGTAACACTAATCTTTTCACAAATTCCAAATAGTAACACTTTATTTTTAAAATAATAAACAATTTATTTCTTATACACCCTCTACTTTAGGTGTGTATGTTTTGTCATTACGTATTCATTTATTACAGTTTGTGTATTTACCACAAAAGTTACAATCGACATAAAATGCTTACAAAAAAAATTTTAAAACATTGTTTCAAATCTATATACTTACATAAAAATTAAATTTATTATAATTTCAAAAAGAAAAGGAAATTGAAAATACTTCCCTTATAGTATATTTTATGTTTAAAATTTACTTCAGAATAGTGAAGGGTATATTAAATTCTGCATTATCAAGTGCAATGCACTAAGTAATAAATAAATGGCAAAATATCTAACGGCAAAATTAAAACAAAAACATAAAGAGCATTGCAACTTAACTAAAGTATTTAATTTATCTCTTTTGTTATCTCAGTATAAAAAAAATTATTCTCACTTAAATTTTTTTCCGCTTGGGGGTATCAACTGCTATTTAAATTTAAATAAAGTTTAATAACTTTCACAAATATTGTCCGATTTAAAAAAACTAAAGTTCATTTTATTTGTTATAAAATTCTATTTAACATTTTTTATACAAATACATCTGCTTTTATAGAAAAAATTATAAAAAAAAGAACTCAAAGTTAAAAAAACATAAAAAAATAAAAAAAATTGCAGATGTTATTACGAAAATTACTACCAATAATTAATTAATACAGCATAAAATGTATACGGTTGGAAAGATCTATTCTTTGTCTTTCATAAAGCGTTAAAAAATTGAAGATCGGATTAAAATCAACTGAGTTACGTGTTCATAAGTACTCGGACCTACCCGAAAATAGTTTTTTCGGAATAACTCCGAAATTTGGGGGTGTTTCCGAACTTTTAAAAATTGATTTATGATCTACTTAATAATGCCTACAACTTACACTAGGTCACTTTCCAAGTATATTTTCACTGTAGCACCGTGTTATTTTGCAATAATATATCTCCCATTGAGACACTAACTTGCAGCACCACTTGCTCAGCGGACGTCACCCACCTCCCACACCCACTCCCCCCACGAGTGAGGGAGTGACCTGCCCGACGTCGAATGGGACACGTACAAATTTATCCCGGGCTAAGTAGGTTTCGTCCGCAGTCATCAAAAAACTTAAGCCTGATATCCGCAGGCTGCACGTACGTAAAGAATTTAAAGTCCCCCCCATACACACCTCCGAAGAGATGCTTGGGTCGGTGTTACAAACCGGTTACTCGATACCCGACCTATTTCTAACTGAGTTACAGAACCTACGATGAGCGATCACACATAACTCTAGTTAACATAACTCTAGTACTAATTAAAGCAGTGTCCTGTCTACGCAATATCCCCCATCTAAGTAAGTCTATAACTGATTCCCTACACCAAATACCTCTCCAATTTAAAGTGATTGCACTGAAGTGCAATTGGTCACGTTCGTATCTTTCTGTAAGCGTCCTAACCATTTCAGGTGACCTGTATTTGTCCGTTTTAACTGTGTGTATGTCAGACATAACACGACCATCCATTATGACCTGTGCATCTAGCACGTAGATCTCTTGCCCTGACACCAGCGGTTGTTTGCAAACATCCTTCTACTACAGTCTAAAATCCCCTCCCGCTTAAACTACGGTCAACAAATTTAACAACGCTATCATGTCTTCTAGTCCTGTCCACCCAAGTACTGTGACAACCCTGCACAATATGATTTAGGGTTTTCTGGGCCTCACAGCCTGCACGACATTGCCTTTCTGCTACCCTCCCACGGGAGCATCGAGAACGGTTAGGTAGTGCATTTATGCGCAACTTTATACAATTTATAAAGTCCCTACCAGATATTAGTCTGGTAGGCTCCCTAATCCAGCGATGTGCTGGAGAGAAATCTCTACTAAGTAGAAGGCCCCTCCCGTCGAAAGATTCGTACAAGCGATCCGCCCAGATATTAGTCTGGTAGGCTCCCTAATCCAGCGATGTGCTGGAGAGAAATCTCTACTAAGTAGAAGGCCCCTCCCGTCGAAAGATTCGTACAAGCGATCCGCCCAATACTTCCTTAAATCTCCCCCGCTCAGGATCCTATGCGCTCCTACTTGCAAACGTCTTTCTACCTTGGCGATCTCCGATGCTACAAAAGTGTCTGCGGTCACAATCCTACTTGGAAGTGGCAATAGTAATTTCCTCAAACGCTCCAGTCTCATCAGAGGTGCCTGCCACCTGAGCGCAACTATTCCCAGACCGCCGTCCTCCACCAACGCATGCAAGAAAGCGACTGGGACATCGTCTGGCAGACTCACGCATCTACGTACGTATCTTCTAATCGTCCGGTCGATCCTAGTCAAGCAGGCAATCATGACATTCCCTAGGGTCAGTATATGATATAGCTGCGGGATCAACACAGTCCGTAGCGCAAACAACCGTTGTTGAGGCTTTAAGGGTGCTCTTGTGAGCCGATCTAACTTCTGTACGAGGCTCCCCATCAGATCCACTTTAGTCTTGCACTCCGCGGTGAATATCACACCTAGATACTTCCATTCCTCAGTCCTTTTAAGAGCTCTAATAGCCTGTCCATGGAAAAGGAAATCCCTCTGGGCAACCACAGATTTTCTCTGTTTAGGCTGCCCTTTTATAGAGATTGACATACACTTCGACCAGTTAAGCCGAAGGCCGCAACTCCGAATTAATTCTGTAGCTATATCGAGCAACTTTTGAAGACCTTGCGAGATAGAAAACCAGCTGGGTAGATCGTCTGTAAAAGCAGCGTTGTTGGTCATGTTATTGCCAATCCTGCAACCAAGCTCGATAGATAGTCTACGGATCAGCCTATCGATGACGAGGTTGAACAGCACGGGAGATATGGTCTCCTTGCTTCGCGCCTCTGCCACAATAAACTTCTTCGTCAGATTCCCATGAATCACCCGAAAACTTGGTTGAAGAGCTGGCATACAGAGCTACCAATCCGCTAGGAAGGCCGTACGATTTCAGGGTCCCAATAATGGTATTATGTGAGACTGAATCAAATAATTTGCTAACGTTTGGTACCGCCATGTAGCAGGACGCATACCTCTGATGGTGATCTCTGAGAAGTAGGTCTATCAAGGTCGTGTTATCAGCACACCCATCCGTAGGCATGAAGCCTCTCTGACTGCGTTCAAATTCAATGCACCTCGAGATTCTCTTAGCGGAGATAGAATGCATCATACGGATCAGAGTGGGTGCCAGTGTTATCGGTCTAAAGTCTTCCGGAAGTGATAGCTTGTCCTTCTAGCTTGTCATACGCGAAAACGTGTCGGCACCTTACCACACCACAAAATCAGATTCACCACTCGACATACTATGTCTAATAGAATGGATCTGACCTGCCTCGATGTGATCCCATATAAAATGGGTGAAGTGGTAAGGGAGGGCATGGCACTCCTAATGTCATCAAGACTAATAGGGTTCCACACATCATCCCTAAAATACCTATTGAGACGTTCTACTTGTGGCTCCAAGGTATCCGCACACTCGAAAATTCTCCAATATGATTCCATTATTCTCTTGGCGGCTGAGAAGAGCTCTCAGTGCCGTCTAGGATCGTCTTGATACATCTACCACAGTTCCGGCGGAAGTGCCGCTGGACATTGCAAATGAATGTCTACGCCAATTACGTTTTTCCACTTTAGGGTAACAAAATAAACAAAGACAAGAGAATTTTAATTTTCTTATCTTTATTAATTAACATCGGTCTTAAGACTAACTTTACAATAATCTTACTCTAGATACTAATAGTAAATTTTACATTCTTGTTTTTCATAAGCAGCGACGATGCAGAGTCATCGTTTGTTGCTTAGTGTTTTAGTTCTTTATTGTAATTTATTTGGGTTAAAGTTTTAATTTTATGTCAAGTGTTACAGTTTTCATATATTTAGATTGCACTTGAGTTTCTTTTGGGTGGTCTACAAAACCAGCGACAATGTGAGTAGTATTGTTGGTTTTTTTGTAGATTTGTTTACATATGGATTCGGGTTACATTTGAGTTTACGTAATGAGTTTTTGTTTCGGTTTTTATTTAATTGTCAAGAGCGGCAATGAAGTAAAGTAAATTGAAGTGGGTTTTTGGGTTTTGTCTAGTCGACATTTAATAAACATGGGATTTTAGTTTAAATGGATTTCTGGATTAATAAATGTAGTTTACTGATTCATATATCTTTGGACTATGACATTGATATCATTGTTGTCTGCAATGATACTTGGTTCGGGTTGCCTGTGGGGCAAGTACGTAACTCGCCTGCTACGGCGATTGGTAAGTATAGGAGGTGCCCGGGGGATTTCATCAAGGTAACACGACAATCTTTGTAGCACATGATCCTTATCGTCCTCTATGACGCTACGTACAATAGAGTTCAGAAAAGGAGCCCTGTAGCATCCGACATCAAGGTCATCTAGACCAAGCAGAAAGGTTTTAAACGGGTCCTCCGTAATGGTAGGTCCCTCAATGACGACTACCTACTATTCCACCTCATCCTGACTATGCATCCATGCCGCCGCAATATTCGAAGGTCCAGCATCGGAAGCACACAGACGGCTAAGATAGGTTTAGACCTTAATAATCATCTTTTTGCCGTGCTTTCTTAACCGCTTCTACCGTGCGGTGCACGAATCGTTCATGTAAAGCAAGATTCATGAACCGGGCCCCACCGGTTTTGGTGGGCTCCGCTTCGGTCCAAGCCAATAGTGAGATTTCCTCGTCATTCTATCTTGCCTTTTTGCCTGTCCGGACATTCATCCGGTCAAACTCGTCAGGGTGTGCACGCCTGACGTGGAGTCCCAAACCCGGCAATGTCGTGAATGATCTTCCACAAACTACACATAAAGGTGTGAGTCAGCTCCTGTACTACGAGCAGAAGCATCCTCACTGTCAACCTCCTGTCTCAGTTGTCTGGCGACGGTCGGAGGCACTGCGTCTTCATCAGATGCCTCGTCTACGCCGAGGACCCCTGGGGGCTGCAGGAGTCCTATGGTTAGATATATGATCATCTGGGGTGGCAGATGTCATATGATTAGAAGTATCCCTATCTACTATTGACACGCGGGGAGGAGTGTGGCCACGAAAGCCGGACCCAGACGGCGAGGTGCCGTCATCAACCCCATTACCTGAATCACTCCACTCTTCAGGAATAGGGTGAATATCTGACATTTGTGTCACTCTAATAGCTCGCTCTTCATTGTTCTGTAAGCCGGGGACTGATGCCAAAACAACTGTCGATTGGTTTGCCGAGCAGATACTCGACTGGGTATTAAAGTTGAGTTTATTCTTCTTATTGTATTGTCAGGGCCAATCGATTAAGTGTCGAAAGGGTTGGCAGCCCCAGGGCCCCGAAGAGCCTTGTCATTCAGCCATCCAGGCAAGCCCAGATGTTACCGGTTGGTACCACGAGGAGGTATGACGTAGGCACGTGTCCCTGAACTCTAGGATCGTGGGGTGATTCGAAGGCATTTCCGAAGAACTCCTCCTGGAATACCACACTTTGCCTACAGTTGCAGAAACTGTACTGATGTGATTACAAAGCCAACCTTTTGTGATTACAAAGCAAAGCTTTTCCAAACGGAATCTATTAACTATCTCCGAACTTTTATTATATTGCAGCTGTTTTCGAGTACTGTGGTTAGTTCGTAGTACGCAATTGAAGCCTAAAATATTGATTATTCGTAACTAACTTCATAGCAACGTACTAATATGGGCGGTAAAACAGGACAGGAAATTTTTTATATAGAAAAACCTAAATAAAGTATCTTGTTTTATTGTTAATGTTATTTTATTTTTGTCATATTTTGGCATTGTTTTAGGTGGGTCTGGGTGGAAGAGACATTGCTTCAGGACACTTATCAAGGAGTTGGGTGTTTATCAAGTCTATGTGTACCATCTCAGAGAATTGCAGGTATTTTAGAACTACATTGGCCATGGGCGTAAAAGGGCCATTAACTCCAGCGAGAGTTTTGATTACCAAAAGGCACTGTTTCCTGAATTCGAATAGACCAGAGATTACCTTATTGTATTCGATACATGTAGGAATGCTGGGATACATCTTCTCTTTTACCAATAAGTCAGCAATTCCTGTCGTGTCCATTTGCAATGCAAGTGCTTGATAAGGCATATCAAAATGTTTTGTTGCAGTTAAAGGGGATAATTGTTTACCGATAAAAATAAGACACATTCCAAAAAATATGCCTGTAGTTGACCACATACTATGTGCCCCTCCTCCTACTATTGTATCATACAGATTTTTCATAACAGGATCCTCAAGATAAGGTGCCACAGATGCCAGATAATAGTCTTGTGAGGTCATGTCCTGAAAATCTAAATTGTACGCTCTATGTTCTAGAACACTCTTTAAGTTGCCCATGGAGTCTCTATGCCCCAGGTTCACAATCAAGGTAGATAAAGCATCTGGTGTTAGCTCAGTTCCTGATGAATGCAACAAGCCAAAAGATGCCAAAGCTAAATTAAAACATGCCAGATTGTCGTTTAAAGCAGGAATAAGTGAATGCTTTTCCCTTCCTTCTGGAAATAGATTGCGAGATTGCTCCAGTGGTTAATGCTGAACTGGTAACAGACAATAACTCGTCTAGATATCATCTTCCTGTACTTCTAAGGGATTTCCAGATGTCAATAATTGGACGGTCCTCTTCTTGATGGATAGTCGCTCTGCTTCTTTGAGAGGCGGTAATATAATCTGTAAAAATATTTCCTTCTCCCATAGAAGTCTTATCAGATCCAATGGACTCATTAACTCTGTTGATCCAAGCTCTATTATGCTTTCTTCTGTGCACTTACTGTTGGGTCTTCCATGTTCATGCCTTATTCCTGTAATATATCCTGCGTTTCTGAAATGATTTGAATTGCTCGTTTCTGGACAGTTGGGATTTCTTCTACTGACTTGTTTCGCTGGAAGTGGAATCACTGGATTGGCAATTGTAACATTTTTCATTGTATGTACCATATTTATTAGTTTCATTGTAATTTTCACTATCACTACAATTATAAGAACACGTCTCACTTGATATTGATTAACCGATTAGTGGACGAAGTTCCCTTTAATTTGACCAAATAATTTTTACCAATTAGTAATAAAAATTAACTGATTAATTCATTTTAAAAACATTATATTTTAAAAAACTTATAGTTTTGGAGTTACGGACCGTCCCTTATAAGGTATACTGCGCAGTAGGTGCACTAGGCGTATGATAAATTTTAAAGCATTCTTTTCACATTTGTTGCAAATAAAGTTAGTTTTTTTCCGCAATGTCCACATCGTTTATCAGTTTTACAATACTCAATAAGGTGGTTTCTGCCACCATATCTCGTATCTGTCGTCACTTTGTTAGTGCGCGAACCTCTTATAGATGGGGTACCATACGTTTCAAGGTAGGATGTAGCGAGATTTTAGCGAAAAATAATAAGAGACGCACATATTGGATCATTGGGATTTAATTTCTTCATCAGCAGCCATGCATTAACAACTGAGGCATGAAGGAGATATGCAAATATTGGCAACCAGCATTTCTTTTGTCTGATTCGCGAGCGGTAGGCTGCGCCTAATTGATCCATCTAATCAACGCCTCCCAAGCCCATATTATATCGATGAAACACTTTTGGTTGGGAAATACTTACAGCACTCCTTCCTTTAACGAATCGTTGGCACGATCCCATTTCATTCACATCAAAATTTGTTGTAATTGTGACGACATTATTATCCTTCCATCGTGTGAGCAATATGTTTCCATTATTTGTAAATCTATGATCTCATCCCCTTTCTTTTTTTTTAGCTTTTGTGAGGAGGTCAAGCACTTTATCACCACCTACACAAAATCCTTTTAGAGTAGACTCAGCAGTAGTTCCGGTATTTGAAACACATGCACTTTTCGTTTACAATTAACGATAGTGAGTTTTATTTATTAATAGCTAGTTTTATTTATTTCAGTGCTTATCTTATTCTAATGCTATTTTTTTAACACATTTAATTATTATATTTAACACACGAGTGGTTGCTGTGTCTATATTTTTGTACCTTTTCTCTTTCACGACTCAATAGCTACTACTGTTTATTCCGGTTCTACTTTTCCCTTCCGCCTTACTTGCTATTATCTTCCTTTCTATACTTGTTCGCTCATGTCGTACGTTGCAGGTATAGGTCGACAGGAGTAGGCACCCTGCAATCGGCCCTCCTGACGGCAATACGGCTCGGATTGCCACATTTTCATATACTCGGCGACAATAGTCGTTCTATTAGGGCCCTCATGATAGCCAATCTTCACAACTTCGTACCTCCCATGGGGTAATGTACTGACCACCTTATACGGTCCAAGAAATTTTCCCCTCAGTTTCAACCCTCCTCCAAATTGAGTGCGCTTAATGGCGACCAACTCATTCAACTTGTACTCTGTCTCTGGTTTCCGTTTACTCTTATAAGTTTTGCTGTTTTATTTTTGTATTCGCACAATGTTAGCTTTCGCCTCTTCACGTATCTCATTTCGATCCGCTTCGAG
Source organism: Panzeria rudis (assembly GCA_956483635.1). Lineage (NCBI taxonomy): Eukaryota > Metazoa > Arthropoda > Insecta > Diptera > Tachinidae > Panzeria > Panzeria rudis. Next base: position 37,822,416 of record OY101449.1, on the reverse strand, counting down.
TTCATTTACCGCCTCATCCATTAGCAGCTCTCTAATTCTGTAATTCTGGGTTGAAATACATAGAAAATTTTCGTCTTCAGTTCGTTCCAAGTAATATTGCCAATATCTCCCAACTGCTTCCTTTCTTCTCCCACAATTTTTTTCATTTTGGACTATCTTCAGACCAAAATCAATTAGCTGCTGATCGTTGTTGCAAAAACCAAGTTATACCAATGTCACGGCTCAAAGGGTGTATCCGCCTGTACTGCTCTATGATATCTTTGGGTTTCATCATGAACTGCTGTTGTGCATTTATTTGTAGTCCCAGTTGCTGTCGTTGTTCTTGAAACTGTTGGGATTGCAGTTGCTGTGCTTGGCTTGCTCGTTTCTTGCTGCCTCAACACAGCTTCTAATTCCACGATTCTCTGTTGTTGGTCTGTTTTTATCAAAAAGCTCTTTTCGTTTCATATAAATAATTGGCCTTTTATTATAAGTTTTTAGTCGATTTCAGATTGGTTGTTATTCTTAATTTATTTAGTCACTAGTTTGATTTTCCTTGTGATTTTTTTTTTTAACTCTTTAGGGAATTCTGTTTTGTTATTTTAATCCTTCAGGATAAAAAAGTTTTTCACAATTTTGTATTATGTTCACTTGAAGCACTTTGCTATCAAGTCTTTCAACTGTTATATTAAGTTAATTAATTATTCTTTGGAATAATTATTTGGTTGTTCTTTTTTTCGACTGCGCCAGAAATAAGTGTCAATTCTTTTGAATTGTCAAACTAAAACTGAACTTTATTAATTTTTCTTTTCTTTTTATAATTCTTGCTTAAACTAAAACTTATTCCTATAAATGCAAAATGTTTAGCAAGCAAAATCGATCATAATATTTCTTTATATCGAATCTGCTTTATCATTGATTTTAATTAACAGAAACGGAAAGCGGAATCAAATTTCAGAAAACAAAAGAAATAAAATTTTAATGGCATGAAAGTAAACAAACTTTAAACTCATGCCAAAATGCTTATGCATATTGGAAGATGTCATTGACTTAGTTGAAAGTATGTTTATTATATTTGGCTATTATTGTGTTTACGTCTACGAGGGCTGGTTGTGGAAGTACATATGTAACTCGCGTGCTCTGTCGCAAATCTCGATCTATGGTAATTATATCGACCTGTTAGCTTTTCGATTTCTATTGCACGTTCAATTTTCGCTATCTGGGCCCATAAGTTGATGAAATATGGTGATATTAGCTAACCTTATAGAGACAATAAAAAAGGCGCGTAGAGTTTCATTCAGTGTTTTATTACAAGTGAAAAGTCAAAAGTAATATATAATAGGAAAGGTCAAATATTATTAACAGAGTTGTTACGAACTATTTGTAAAAAAAGTTGCAAATATTAGAGGATTTATTTCACATTTCAGCAAATTCTAATGACAACGGCAAGGTTTTTATTTACACTTATACGGGTTATTTCATCAATCACTAATGAATAAAAGTTTATTTTACAAAAATCAAATGGTTGTTTCAGGGGCTACAACAATTTGGGTATTATTTATTCCATTTTTTTATTATTAAATTTAGATTATCTAAAGCGTTAAATGGAATATTGTGCTGTGCCACAAAAGTTCGAACCATTATTTCTTGTTTTTTTTGCGGATTGATTTGTTGGGAATTTGGTTGTATTTGCTAAACAATTTTGAATCATTTGTGTAGTATTTGCAATACTAATTTGTTTCTTATGATTTGCACTAGAATCGTAACGATTTAAATGTGTTTATCCGCCCATAATAGGAATATTACACACGCTGAATACTTTTATTTTTCAATCCTTTTTTAACCATGAAAATTTGTTTGCCCATTCATCTCTAAAAGGAACTATGTTGTTTACTCGTCCTTAAAATATTAATGTACATATATTTTTAAATGGATTGTTAAACTGTCTTCAAATATTATGCATAAACACTTCTCTGTAAACAATGACTTCTGGAAAGCACGTGATTAAAAGAACATTAAACACAACGAAGCAAATGTAGACAAATGGACGCCATAACGAATATCTGTGTTTAACAAGAAAGAAAACAGATGTTTAATACAGTGTCAACTTATGTGTTATGCAAAATTTTTTTAGTACGAGGGCGGATCAATCAGTCCTTGACTTTTTGAATGAAACACACTTTTTTTGAAAAACAAAAATTTATTTTTCAACATAATCTCCTTTTAACTCAATACACTTAGTCCAACGTTTCTCCCGTTTTTGTATCCCTTCCAAAAATAGGATTTTTCGAGGTCTCTTAAAATATGCATTTGGTTGGTCAATAATTTCATCGTTGGAGCTAAATCTCTTTCCACCGAGCCATTTCTTTAGGTTTGGAAATAGGAAGTAGTCACTAGGGGATAAATCCGGAGAATATGGCGGATGAGGTACCAATTCGTAGCCCAATTTATAGAGTTTTGCCATTCAGACTGCACACGTTTTACGTTTACGTTAATGGTCAATTGAGAGCAAACGCGGCACCCATCTTGCAGACAACTTTCTTAAACCCAGCTGATCACTTAAAATCGAAACCACACTGCCATATGACATCAATAATCTCACGCACTTTTACTCTTCGATAGGCCAACACCATATCGTGGATTTTTTCGACAATCTCGGGTGTACTGACCTCAATTGGCCGTCCAGAACGTTGAGCGTCATTTGTACTTGTGCGACCACAACGAAAGTCATTAAACCACTTGTTTACCATTGAAATCGATGGTCCAGAGCCCCCATAGTATTTATCGAGCTTTTCCTTGGTTTGATTGACGGTTTTTTTTCGCAAAAAATGTTTAATGAACACTCGAAATTCAATTTTTTCCATTTTTAGAAAAATACACGAGGTTGTATGTTTTGAACAGCTGTTAAACGCAAAAGTAAATGATGACACTTGCTCAAAATTTGACAATAGTCTATTAACAGGTGGTACTTGATGGGAACAGTGTTGCGCATCATATAACTACGAGGAAATTGCGAAAAGTCACGGACTTATTGATCCGCCCTCTCGTACCATTATAATATGAAAGAGATAGTTAATTAGAAACAATAATATTTCATATAATAGTGGTAATGTTGTTCTACAGTGGCTCAATTTAATAACCGCACAGCACGGTTACAAAGAGTTTTTTTTTTCAATTAAACTCAAAATTTTGAGAGATAACTAAAAAGTGTAATTCAGTATTTCATTTATTTAAATATACTTTATAAAAAAACTCAAATAGCAATGGGAAAAAATATTATCGCTGAGTGTTACAACGAAAATATTGTGATAATCAAAAAAATAACATCATGTGTGTAATTATTTATTGATTTTTTGATATTTCGTCGGTAACCTTTGTTTTTACGAATGGCATCTAATCTCTTCAGTTTTTTGCTGTAATCGGGCTCAATTTTTCCCCATTCTTCCTTGAGACAAATCTTCAAATCAGCGACGCACAGTGGCGCCATTTGACTTTTTTCGTTGCAAAAATCATATCTTTTGAACCGAACAAGATAATCGAATAATTTAAATTGCATGTCATAGATAATTGTTCAACCTATAAAATGAGCGGTTGGAGTGGACGCTACACCTTATAGGTGCTTACTTATGGGTTTTCAAAGTTAAAATTTGTGAAAAAATCCAAGTTTTGGTAACAAAAAAATTTTTTTTAAGAATTTTATATTTTTTTGTAGTTCTTTTGTAAGCTTTTCATGTTTTAAGATATTACCTAAAAAATTACAACAAAAGATTTTTTTTTTAAATGATTTTTTCAATTTTCTGTAAAATATTCATTTTCTTGGTAAGACAAAGTATGTCTAAAATACAAATCATTTCTAAACTCTAATTTTTTTCTAACTCATCTATTTTATGGTAACAAAATCAAATTATTTTTACCAATCTTATATTTCTTAGTTCTTTTGAAAGCTTTTTCTGTTTTAAAGTTATTAGCCAACAAATTAAACAAATTTTTTTTCAATTAATTTTTTGAATTTTCTGTAAAATATTCATCACAATTCGTAACAGAAGGTATATCTAAAAGACTAATCATTTCTAAAGTATAATTCCATTGTAGTTCTTTTCGTGACTTCACATGCCGCAGGGAAGAAATAAGTGGATCGGAAGATGCTGCTAACATGTTGAAGAGGTCCTCATTTTGCCTCACCCTTGATGCTTTGAACGTGTTCTGCAATCTATATTTTTTGTAAAATTTGTTAAGAGACTCCTGCGCTTCTTCAGAAAGCTCTCCAATTGGCAAAGACTGGTACTCAATTATATCTTTGCCATGCGCCAATATTTTATGGACGGTCGGGGTCAACTTCTTCTGTGGATAAATTTTTGCTAAAAGAGATGCAGTTTCCGATGCATATTCTCCAAATTTTGTAGAATTAACACTTTCTTGGCAGTTTAAAACATTCAAGATCGTTCCCAATCTTTTGACGATTTCATTGTCAATTCCAGTGATTCTACTTACTGCCTCATCATTTGCAAAAAATCTCCTTGAAGTGTTTCCATCGTTTGAGTTACCGTATCCACACTTGGGGCAGTCTACTTTTAGTCCAAGTTGTTTCCAAAAAGCATTCTGTATTTGCTTCTTTCTGATCTTTTCCTTATCCTTAATTGATGTATTTTCATCGATGTTTTCATCTTGTTGTGGTAGGGTATACGCCAGTTTTAGCAAGAACTCCATACACCTTATCCTTGCGTGCAATGGTGACATTCCATATTCGTAATTCTCCTCGTTTGTAGAATCGTTTAAATTACCGAAGTTCTTCTGACTCTTTTTGCAAATCGGGCATGTCAATGTTGAGGTTGTTCCTGTCAGTTCGTTTACGACTTTTCCGTCAACCATGGTCAGGTGGAACTCGTAACTACATTCAATATATTTTCCTTCTCCAATTTGCAATTTTGTATGCTTAATCTTGCTTATTTGTTCTTCAATGTCCTTCACCGTGGTCCTTATGAGTTCTGCCGATTCCTTTGCAAACTGAAACATTATTGGTCGGCAATAATGCACTGATGACGGTCGATGATTTTTCCAGTGTAGGGAAACATCAGATTTTAGCCGCAATGGAACAACAGATGCCATAAACATATTTCCGTCAGATATTGTAGTGTCATCGGAAGATATCCTTTGCTTATAAACGCTTTGTCCGGATGATCCATCGCAGCCCCATTTGCTGATCAATGTTAGTTTCTGAGGAAGAATTTCCACCTCATTTTCAGGAAGACTTTCCAACAACCGTTTTGCTGTATGGTCCATAAGATCCTGCAGATTGGCTTTCGCAGAGACTTCCGTAAACTCCGTACGCAATGGTCGTGAATTTATTTTGGCTTGCGTAATATGCTTGTATCCGGGGAAAAGGTCAGCCCCGTGTCGCATTAAAGATGCCCGTAGTATCTCATATTTCTCTTTGGAAAGTTCTAAGTCCAAAAACAGAGCCAAGGCTTCTTCGGAACTATACTTTTTAATATGTGCGTTTGTGGGAGTGGGAATGCTTTCCTTAATCCTTTTTAGTCGCAGTGGGCTTGCATCAGCAACAGATTTTGTAATCTGCGACCTAACTCGTTCACTATCCTTTATGTATTTAATAGACAGCGCATCCGATAAATCCTTCGTGGTCAAGTCATTGGTGGCATCGGCAAGTTTCCTCTTTCTTGTGAAAATTGAACACTCCTCCATACTTTTTTTTGGCCTTCCTTTTTCTCCTCTGGTTGATGTGGAGGGTTTATCTACTGCCAATATATCCAGGATGGTGTCTTCATTAAGCCAGTCCTCGTATTTGGAGTTGAAGATGTTAATGGTTCGATTGCATTTCACCCATTTTGTCTTAATTTTGGCATGTATCATACAAAGATTATTTTTTATACTTTTGCTTCTCTCAATATTTCCGTATAAGCTATCGAGTTCTTCTAAAGCAGCTTCCGCGAAACACGTTGGTGTAATTGACTTTCTAAACAGTTCAAATAATTTTAAATTGTTCAACGCCATGTTTTCAATACTTGTTTCGCCAACTTTCAGTCGTAGACTAATGCAGGCATTAAGCTTGTTTTGCAATATATAGGCCTATGCTACCATGTCTACAAATGTACCTGTTACATGCATACATATGCATTTGGGCTGAATTATACAGTTTTGATATTATGCACGTAGCCAAATGAGATTTGTGCCTACCTGTACCATAAGTCAGTATTGTTCTTCACCATATGTACGCCAAAAATAATTTTTAAGTGAGGTGCGTACCTGCTTATTTCAATGAGTAGTTTTTTGTGCATCTTGTGTCTGTAACGGAATATTAGGACCAAATTTTTCGCCAGAGGCTCTCAGGTAGACAACTGACTCAAAATGCAATTTTCAAACTATTACATCAAAGTAACTGTCAGTCAAGGCATGTAAGGGATGCCCGCCATACAATTTCTGCAACAATGTCTTTTTAACGTTTTTTACCTGTAGAAGCCAAATAGGCACGTAAAGGCAGATAAAACCTTTTGAGTTATGTAAAAGACTAGTTAAAGAACATATTTTGAAAATATGGCGGAGGTAAAAAAAGGTAAATTTTTTTTATTTTCCGTCAAAGTTGAAGAATAGTGAAAAAATGGATAGTTTTTAAATACTGATTTACCTAGAGAAACACAAAGCAAACAGCACAATTTTTTTTATTGTTATACATTTAATAAGCACATCAATCACTAAAAACAAAAAAAAATACTATTCGTTGCCTAGTTTTCGTGATATTACACCTGAAATCGGATCAAACTACCTAAAAATTGTGTGTTTTTTTAAATCCGAAAATTGGTTAACTTTGAACAGTTATGTCTTCTAAACTAAAAATCTGATATTGTTAAGAGTAGCATATTTGAGATCGTTGAAAAGTTTACTATAAGATGGATTCATTTAAAATTTCGCAGGCGCACATGAAAATTTTGATTTTTGCAACCTCGTTTGCTCTACGGGCGCCACTGTGCGACGGTGCAAATGGAACGCGATTTTAATTTATTTTCCAGATATGCCTAAAAATTTTCTATGACATTAATGTCAGAAGAGTGTGGTGGAGTTTTTATAACTTTAGGACAGTTGTACAACAACCACATCCGAGTATTGTGTGCTTTATGCTTTCGGTCATTGTCCTGATGGAATTTAAAGTTATCTGAAATGCCTAATTTTCTAGCGGTAGCTGCCAAACTTTATATTTGTACTGGTCCATTATTCACACTTCCACAGCCATCATACTTCCACAGCCATGTTTCACTGTTGGACGAATATTACAAGATCTTAGGTCTTCATTTGGCTTCCTCCAAACATATGACTGCCCATCGAACGGAAAACATTGAACTTGCTTTCGTCCGTAAATAAAACAGTGCTCCAGTACGAAAAGTCATGGTTTTTATGTTCTTTAACGAAAGTTAGCCTCTTTATACGATTGATGTTATTCACATATGGCTTCTTTCGTGCAACTCTACCATGAAAATTGTTTCTGCGGAGCATAATTCGGACTGTTTCAGTGTTAACGCTTACCTTCAGACTTTCGGACACCAGTTTTGTTAATTTCGGTGCACTAAGTTCGGATTTTTTTTATTTGGCTTACAATCCATCGTTCATCTGAAGCAGAAAACTTTTTTGGTTGTCTGGTCTCTGTCTTAGTTTCCACAGAATTTGTTTTTTTATATCGGTTAATGATGTCGTGGACAGTAGAATGACTTCTGCTAACATCAACACCTATCTCACGTATAGGCAACCCATTTTGATAATGCTTGATTATTAATTCTCTGACTTCTACTGATGTTTGCACTCGTTTGTTACTCATATTGCATATTTTCTTAAAAATGTATACATATTTTAAATAATGGGTAACTATGCAACCGTTGTATGATTTAAAGATTTATTTTTCCTTTTTTCAACTATACTATCAGCAGTCAATTGAAAAAGTTCCGTTATAATGACGCTAAACTGTTGTAGTTGCCACATGTCCGATTATTAATTTGACGTTGTATATGGGATTACCTCTTATTTTTGCTAACAAAAAATGTTCCGTCAATATTTTTGATAAATTACAAGGCGAATATTGTAGAATAGGCATACAGTAAAAATAGCAAAAAGTTTTCCTTTTTTGCCAAAAACTTGTTAGCATTTTAAAAAAGATTAAATAAAAAATATATAGCTGTCCGGTTATTAAGTTGAGCTACTGTAAGTTGTCGGTTGCCAATAGCATTAACAATAAAGAGGCAACTTTTTTAAACAAGTAAATATAAAAATTTTAAAATATTAATATATGTGTGAGAGTATCAAATGTGTTGGGGGGAATACTACGGTACTTTCTTATGTCAAGTAGTATCAAAAAAGTACGCTCGTACCAACTTTCGCATCACTGATTTACAATATTTATAATTAATCAGTGCACACATATCTGCATATATGCTATATTACAAACAAAGAATTTGTTATAGCTGTTGTATTTCTTATTATATTTGACATTAGAATTGTTCTTAGCTAAGAAAAGGGGCTGTTGTTGTAAACTTGTTGGTTTTTGTTAGTTTTATTTTCTTCTTTTGCTTTCCTCTATGAGTTTTTACTTCAGCAAAGAAAGGTTTGCAAACTCGAAAGCAAGATAATGACAAAAAGTTCCTCCTAAATTGTTATGCAAGTTTCAGACAACTTCTTACAAACCTCGGCAAACTCAATAAGGTGTTTTATAAGGTTTTCCTCCGTCGTTACTAAATTTACCAACCTTTTGTACAAAGACACTTTGTAGAGGTCCTTTGGGCATATGTAGTTTTTCCAGCATTTCCAAGCTTCATAGGAGGTCTTACAGTCTCTTGTGTAGCCCAAGTGTTTTGCTTCCCACTGTTCTTTTGTTATATCTTCCGAGTCGCTCTTTAGTTGGCCTTTTACACTCTTCATCTGGATCGACCAACAGTCATAGTTGTTTTCGTCCAACTTTTCGATATGTATCACGGCCACACTCATATTCTCTATTCTTTAATACACTACTATTTTTCTCTACACACCCTTTCACAAATACATATTTAAAAAATCGGTTATCTGGGCCCATAACCTGTTGAAAATTAAACTCGTGTGCTTGTAATAGTTTAATGATATTTATTAAAGATGTTTGTTCTTTGAATGATTTAAAGAAAATGAAAAAAATATTTATTGTGCGTGCAATCACAAGCATAAAAAGAATATTTATATAGAAACGTCAGCAACGTTCATATTATTCGGGTTTGCCATATGATGTTCAACAATTATCGCATTTGACATTCAGTCCAGTATTTCTATACTATTTTACTAAATCTTTCGCCTTGGTTTTTCTCTCTATCGCTGTCCGATTTGCAAGTAAATATATGCCTAGTTGGGGGATAGTATGATTTCGCATCGCACACCGCATCATCGCTTTCTGTCGTATTTGGCGGGCTTTGATGAACAAATTTCTTTGACTTGGTGATTGATCTATTGGACTATATGTTCAATGTATGCGTGTTTATACATACGCATGTGCCTCTTTTTAGTAACAATGTTGCCAGGAGTTTCAATTGCACGAAATGACCATTATTTAAACGTGAAATGATGATTACCACGTTTATAGTTACAACTCGAAGGGCCATGATATTTATATAAATAACTTTACCTTTTTTGTACTAAATTGATGCAGGTTGCGCCTGAAATCTATCAAATTTGAAATCAGTTGGCAATTAGAGAAGCAGTTGGTCTTAAGGGGGATAGAGAGCAAGAGAAGATTCTTCACACAAATGAAGAGCGAAGAAGACACAAAATATCTACTGTTGTTATGGTAGGAGGGTATTTCCAGTGTTAATTGGGCGAATGAAAACCAAACACAAATTCATTCTACATTACATACAAATAGAACGTGGTCTTCTGTATTTGTGATACTTCGACTTTTGTTTAAAGTCGAAAAAGACTTTTTTACATTGATCGATCGAATCTCCGTCTTGATTACCTGTTGTTTGGCACAATTGGATTTCAGTTGATGTTTTGTAGGATGATTTGAATGGTTTGATGCAGGGTAAAAATGAAAATTGGATGTTCTTCGTACTCGCGATAGCTGTCTGTTGTTAGATACCATCGATTTATCTTGATTCTCATCAACAGAATAATCGTTCTCAGTTGGTTGATCATTGGCCCAAGTCGACATTCAGATCAGGGCAAGTTTTCTTATCAAAAATTCCCCAAGAAAAATGTTGCAACATTGTTTATGCTCTTCAAATCATTGTATACAGCTCTAGTATTCGATCGGATGAACCTATATATCATTGTTGAACTTTGAAGTCTAGCATCATTTTGGTGAGTTTTGTTCTATAAGCTTATCTGTGTATACAATGTTGAGAGCAGAATTAAGGTGTCATTCAAGTATGATATATCATTTTGTGATATAACAGTGGAGACACAAGTCAAGTCAAGTTTAATGATGTGATGCCAAGTTCCTTCTGATATATATATCGGACTTTCTGGAGCGACTACAACACCTAAATTTTGAATTTCTTTCTATATATACAGCCTGTCCCAGGGCGTCAAATGAAAACTTGATCGATCACTGTGTGTCCAGACTGTTGGCGGCTGTGGAATGCTCCAGCTAGGGCTTGACATATTAGGGTGGATTTAATTCCATTTCCGAACGGAATTGAACTCTGTGACATGGCCGATAGTCTTAAGTAATCCTGACTATTTTTAGATTATTTGTAATCGTAATCAAAAATTCTTTACTATACAGAAAAAAGTAAAATACGATTTCAATTACGAAAACGGGAGAATCAATTGATTTTGATAATTGAAATCGTCTTTTATTTTTTTCTGAATAGTGCATTATACTTATAATTATGTAATCGCAAACTATGGTACAAACTATAAAATTCAACATAAGTATCCAAACATTCATTAACTCGTACATGTGTACAGATAAAACTAAAATCTCGATGACGAGTCCGAAGACGATTGAGATATTGAAGAACTTTCTGCTAAAACATTTGTTGAACTCCTCATTCTATGTAAAATATATATGTATGTACATAAATGCTTTTTTTATAAGAAAATATATTTTGTTAAATACGGTCGCGGAGTAATTATGGTGCTAAAAATTCCAGCGAAATCATTAAATGCCAACGGAGTTCAAAGTCTGTTCCACTTCCTAATGGAGTATATAAACGTTTTTCCTTGGCATAACAACCACACGGAGAGGACAATCTTTTCAAACACAAGTCGTCTTAAATGCATTTAATCAAAATCTTAATTACATATTTAAAAGGTTTTTGCAACGATTTTCCGTCATTCCACATCAAATTTGGTTGATAAACAGACCGGTTTTGCAACGCCTTTAATTTTTCGGCCAATGATTCATTGGTGGCAGCAGTGTTCAACGTATTACTATTTTCTGTTCCTCTAACAGTAAAAACTCCATTGGCAAACCAAATTTACTAAAGAAACATTTTGTTTTCTCTGACACGAAATCACACAACGAAATATTTTTAAAATCCAATAAATTCGAACATCTTCGACCATTTTCTAATTTTACTACTGGTTCCTTTAATTTGAGGTTTTTAAGCATTTTCTGTTTCTCTTCTATGGGTATTTTCGAATCATAAAAAGCCAGAGCTACTACTTGCTCTGAAATGTACCATAAATGGTTGCTAATTTTTTTAGAATTATTGCTGATATGTCCGTGTCTATTTCAGTATACTTTATGGCATCTTGAATAAAAGTTAAATCTTGAAGCGGTGCGTCTATAGCATTAGTGCATTTGAACCAAACTTTGATATAAAGAGTCACTATAGAAACGCAAATATCGCGTAAACCATTCAATTCCTTCTTCGTTAGTTTGAATTGATCACGGAACATAAATATTTTCAAGGAATATATAGCCTTTGCCATCCAGCGTGCATGGCTAGTTGGTCCAGGCGTTCGGAAATTATACTGCTCTGCACCGACAAACATCAAAGCCAACTGTAGTAATTCTTTATAGTCTTCTCGATTTTGAGATTTAGCCAGTTGAGCATAGCAAAAAGTTTTACAGTGTTCTAGTTCAGCTGCACTTATTTTTTCACAAATGGTCGAATCTTCAATGCCACTTTTGAAATCTTGTTTATTTATATTTGGCCAAAATTTTCCAAATCTTTCAAAGATGGGAACTTCTGGTGCAGAGGTTGAAGAAAGTTTTGTTTCGAAAACACTTCGCAAAACGACCTCATAAATATGGTGGCGGCAAGGTAGATTGATAAGACTACGGCCAATTTTTTTTTCTAAAAGAACTGCAGCACCTGTTTTTATGCCAGTATTTGTTGACGTTGTATCATATGACAAGCCTTTGACTTGATCAACAATTTTCCATTCACGTAATTTTTCATACACTATATCAGCAATATTTTCACCACTCGAAGATGCTACTTTTGGTGCGCCGAGAAATTTTGATGTGCCGTTGAAACTAACAGAAATTGCGATTCGCTCAACCTTCGTGGGGCCGATCAAGTCTTTCATGAATTTTCCATCAAATGAGCTACCAGCGATCCAGTTTTACTCACCTATAAATGATGAAAAGATTGTTACAATATCAAAAACCAACTCTTGCTGAAAATCACAATTTACATTATCAGTGAAATTAGCTGAAATTTCTTCAGATTCCCTTAAACGGTTCTCTTGGCGTAAACGATGAATAGTTGAACGATTGATTGCAAGTTCTTCTACACGTAGTCCAAATGCTTCACCTGCTGCTATGAGAATATGAACTGCCATTCCATCAGACACTTTGGCATTGCCAAGAGCTGCTAGCAACCTTGCTGTTAAAAAATTTTTGCGCCCTCGTTTTTGACCATGATTACTTTTTGAGGTTACATGTGTTTTATCATTATGCATCTCGTTGCTTGATATGTCACTAATATCACCTTCATCATTATACTCCATTAATTGAGAAACATCTATAAAATATGAAAAATAAAACATTACAATATTGACGTTCGTCACCCTTACCTGTGCGGCTCATTTCCTCCTCATGCTTTCTTTTCCTAGCAGCTTCCTTATCTTTTCGTACTTGTGCTCTATTTTCCCGATCCCACAAAACCTTGTCAACACCAGCCATACAACCGGGACGTCCTTTTTTTCTTTGCATTTCAAGAAACTCTCTATCTTCTGCAATCCGAATTTTTTCTAGTGCATCAGCGGTAGCAATATCAAATAAGTCGTCTAGACTATTCAAAAATGACTCAGCAGCTTCTTTTTGGGAACTCGACCTTTTACCAGGAACTGTTTTCTGAATGATTTTCCATTTGTCGTATAATTTTACAAGCTTTTCAACGCATTTGTGCTCTTCTCGAATAGGTATACGTGCTTGCTGCCAAAATATTTCCACTGCACTAATTGCTAGCTTCGCACCAAGCATCGCAGTCATTTTTACAAACCGCATGTTGTAAAATAAAACTTGCAAGACCTGACGATTAGACGGTAGTTTTGCACCAGTAATTTGATGAGAAACATTTCCAATTAGATCGATTTTCTTAAAATTTTCAATGGCTTTACGCGTTCCAATAACTGAAGCACTCGACATTATTAATTTCTTTTATTATATAACATTAATTAAATAACAAATTAATCTAGAAAAATCTATTATTATTAAATTATTAATTCTTTTCGATTTCACTGATAAGAACTCACTCCACTGCGATCACAAATTACGATTTTAAGTAGAACTATGAACTGTTTGCTTCCAAAGCCAAAAATAAAGCGAAAATTAAAAACACAAGAGAAAATGTTCTCGAAAATGTCCCGTTATCAGCAGTATATGCAATTATTATTAGTAGCTCAAGAGTACACAATTTCTTGGAATATGTTCTGCGCCAAAAGTAAAGCGTGCGAAAATAAATTTATGTTTTTTTAAGTAGGTAACTGTTATTGCGACTTTAGAGAACTAAACAGTCAATATCATGCATTTGATATTTATTTTTTATAATTTTAAGAGAAGAAAACCAAAAACAGTTATTGTTTCATTTCCTTTTGTGATGGATAAAATAAAGTTCAAAATTAAAATGTAACTACTTTCGTTAAAAATGGATATTTTGCCCATATAGACCCCATGAAAATTTTCAATTCGTTTCCGGGTCCACTAAAAATTATCGATTGACTCCAAATTTTACAGGATTACATTTTTAACAGAAGGGAACAAGAATCGGGCCGGCGGTTGATAAATTTCAAAAATTTCAAAATAAGAACACCCTTATTGTACACCCTGTCTGTGGTCAACACGGGAGTGACGATTCTTGTTCAGTCCTCTGACGAATTATAGCCCATCTGTCTATTACCAAATGGCTCAGCAGATGTCATTATGGGCGGCCACATAACGCCGCTAGACACTGTCGGCGCCGACATTATGTTTGACATGGCGGCGGAAAATTCCGATGGACTCGGCAGCTGGGCGGCAGTGAATGTGGAAGAAGTTGAGGACAAGACAGCGGTATTGTGTGGCGGGCTTTGATGAAAAAATTACTTTGACTTGGTGAGTGATCTATTGGACTATATGGGCTAATCCTGCGTTGCGGACGTTACGTTCGTACGCATATTTTTGAATACTGTTGGCGCTCTGAGTGTTATATTCTTAAGTAACCTACAGTGGTACGTTGGCCTTTGAGAGTACTTTCAAATGGCAGTTAAAAATATTTTCTGAGTTTTATCAGTTACGATATAATTGTAATTAAATTGCCGTTGCGGACGTTACACAATACAGAAGTCGTTGTGGAGATCAATGCAAATTTTCATAAATTTTAGCGAATTTTACAGTATAAACAAAAAAACTACAGATACATTAAAGAAAGAGGAATGTTTAAGCATATCAAACCCACTTTCGAGGCAAAAAAATAATTGTTAGTTTATTCACAATTTTGTCTTACATTTGTTGCGGACGTTACGTTGCGGACGTTACATTTTTGACCACTGTCCTACTCATATAAATAAAAAAATATTTTTGTGTTTATTTTCAAAAAATATAAATTTTATTTTTCTTTTTAAACTTGTAGTTTATGTTTAGGAGATACTGCAGTGCGTGCCATTTCGATAAAATTTTCATTAAGTGAAGAAAAGTGATGATGAGATTTTACGCCTGTAATATTTTTTATATATAGCCATTTCTCACCTAGATATTGAGTTGTGGTTTTTATATCGTTTTCTGTAACGTATATTAGTTTAACCCCATCGATATTACTTTTGGCCAGTCTGTAAAAATCGTGTGCATCCTTCAAAATAAGATTTTGAGCTCTTACTAACTGCCAAACTTTACGTTTCACGATAGCGCCTACTCCGTCTACTGCACCTTTGGCATGAGAAATAGCGAAGAAATTCCACTCAAAATGGTTAACACCAAATTCATTCTTAAAATGTGGAATGCTACGTAAAATAAATTTGTTTTTAAACTGACTACCGCATCCATCGGAAAAAACACGGATTTTAGATACTGAATGATGCTTTTGAATATTTTCAATAAGTATTGATAAAAAGCAATAAACATAGTATTTATTGTGTGTTAGCTGATCACTTATAATGGCAAGTGACAAGTGAAAATAGTTACTTGAGCATAGCTGAAATGAGCAGGCTGAATTTCATTTTGAGAAATAAGTCTGTAATTTTCGGCAAAGTCAATTTGCAGAATCAGATCATTTGGCTCCAATGCTTTCCGTTTTTCCTCATCAAAGTATTTTTGTTGAGATCGTTTAACAAAAGTATGTAGTTTAAACGACGGCAGTTGGGATTCCAATTCAAAAATTAAATCTGCCACTGGCGCTTCGGTAAAACTTAATACCATACGATTGTCTATAATTCTCCATTGCTTCCATTTAGTAACCTCATCAAGGCCACTATTATAAAGTAAAGGGACAAGCTCATCTTTAATGTCTTTTGTACAGTTATTGCAATCATTTGACATGCAAAATTCATTTTCAACGTTACAGCAAACTTTTTCTAAAAAGTCACCAAAGTTCAAAGGGAATACAGGAATATGTTTGTTCAAACTTTCCAATAAAAACCCAAAATTCGCATGGTATTGACAAACACACATGTTGTGAGGCAACTTATCAGACAATTCCACTATTGTTGGTCGATTCTCATGGAATTTCATTCGAGAAATTTTTTGATCACTAAACTCAGCTTGAAACAGTTGAAAAGCCTGATTTACCGTCATTATCATAAATCTCTTAGCTACTGGTAATTTATGGGACTCAGCTAGTAGTGTCGACTTTCTTCCAGCAGCTTGCACGGAAATGTCATCTCGATAAAAAAAAAGTCGTGAATCAGTTTTGTTTTCTCATCTAATTGCTCATTAGGTTCAGCTTCTTTTCTATTACAAAGGTATTTTTCATAAAGTACACTGAGGACTTTACATTTCTTTTCCATATCAGCTGGCAAAACGCGCTCAACTTTTCTTACAGCTTTGCTTAGAGACTGCCTGCTTGTATAGGGACTGACTAGCGTTGTTGTTTTTTTTCTATTTTGTCTTTCTCTGTAATTCGCCATTCGCTTTTTGTTCTTAGCTTTAATTTCTTTTGCAAGCGATGCATTGCCTTTCATGATATCTTTAATTTTCTGCCGATAAGCTCGCTTTCTTTCAGCATCTTTTAATCTTTGCTTCAGCAAGCTATTTATATTGTTTCTTAAATTGATTCGAAATTTGTTTGATCTTTCTGTACTTGTACTCATTTTTACCCGACTTACTAATCGTAATTTTAATCTTTCACGCAGTTCAAATGATCAGAAACTGAAATCGACACGTGTACGTCTGTCCACGTAGGTTAGCAATAACTCTTTTGAAGATCCGAAGAAAAAAATGCACCGTTTGACGGTCAACATTAGTGCCAGCAGATGTTAAAGAAAGATGTAAAATAAGCGAAGCTCCCTTTGCCAAATTTCATTGAAATAATGATAAGAGAAATAGAAAATATTACAATTTTGTAACTGTGTTCTCAAATTATTTTTTTTTTAATTTTCTTTAACCCTTCAATTCTTATGCGTTTATAATTATTGATGTATGTGGTTTCAAGTATAGATTTGTGAAAACAAAACAACTTTTAGCAGAACTTAATTTTAGGACAGATCGATACCGTTGCGGACGTTACAAAATTTTATATTAAAAAATGAAACATACTTTTGTATATTTTAGAATTTTCTTTTTCTTACTTTAAAGAACAGTTTTAGTTTTGTTTGGAATGTTAATGTGGTGTCAAAAAAATTTTTAGTTTCTTCGTTATATATAAAAACCCTTATTTTCCGTTGCGGACGTTACAAAGCGTGGACGTAACTTTACTCAGTTTTATTTAGTATGTTTCAATAGAGCATTTAAAGCGCTTCATTCATAAAGTTGCAGAAAATTAATAAAAAAAACAACTTTTTCGAAGATGGAGCAGCCGTGTTTTGGATAAAGCTTGTTTAACAGCAGCCAAAAAACATGCATATTTTGGCCAAATATTAAAGATGCAAGGTTGCTGAACCTTAAGTCTTGATTTTCGTAATATGGACTGCCAGAAAAATATTTTATGATGATATTTGTAAGAGTACAAATATAGTCTGTTACTCTAAATAATCAAGAATAATTTTTGATCAACTTTAAAAATTTTTTGTTGGTTGACATTTTTTCGGATATGCCCATATATAGTTAGAGAAAGAAAATACTTATTCATTGGCGGCCAAACCGCGGTACGCTACAAGTGCACATTTTTTGTTGAACCGGCTTCAACATACTCCGGGCGCCATAGTGTGGCACAGACAACCCTTCCAGGGGCCCGAGATGATCCAACCAAAGGATGACTCCTGTCCAGCGGCATAGTTGACAGGCAATCGAGCAGCGGCTGGTTTTAAAATGTTGTTGGCGACATCAAGTCTCAATATACCATCTACTTCACAGCAAGTTGTGAGCTAGGGGCTTGTAGGCCTTGAAATGTCTGGCAACCTGTTCATTTTTAATCGGTTTCGGGCTGACGACCTCGAGTCGTTCTACTAGGCGTAGTCCCATTCTGATGCCGTCCCGAGCCGGGTGTGGAAATGCCGGTTCCAAAATAAACAGTCCACATATAACCCCGGTTGGACTCACCGTTGGGGTGAATTCGGGGAGTATTCTGGCCACACTGTGTAGGAGGCAGGAGTCCCGAACTGAAGTGTCTAACAAGAAAGTGGTATACATTTTTTGACCACCGTAATTGAGGTTCACTCTAATGAGCGGTGGAATAACCAATGAGTTACCAGGGGCACCATCTGAACTTGCCCGTGTCATCTTTAACGACTTTTTTCTATTAGTTGTAGAAGGAAATACATCGCATTGTTTCTCTGATCGATGTCAGTGGGCGCACGGTTTCCTTCAGGAGGAATAGCAGTGGCTTCCGTACTTTCAGTGGATTCGAGGTCGCAGGTCATCGCCGTCGTCCTCAAAACTGGAAGATGCGGGATCGCGGGTGGAGCATTTCCCGTCCTCTATGAGCACGCCGCATCGGTCTCTAGAGGTGCACCAGTAGCGGTCATGTGAGTGAGCCAGGCAGTTCATGGAGAGGAATCCCTTGCATTATTTCAAGGGGTGATTGGCTCGGCATATGTGGCATCGGGGGCGCTTTCCTGTCCATTTCCATCTGTGAATGTGAAGAAATTAAAAGAAAACAGAAAGAAATATATACAGTGTTGAAAAATAATTTGTGCGATTCGGTTGAAAATTTTGAGTGTGGGAATATTAATGAGTTAACAATGAGAAGCTTGTGCAGTTGAATTGTGGGAATTATGTGCGGTAGGGAGTATGCATAATTTTACTACTGATCGTCGGATAGTTCCGTTTTGGGTTAACACGTCTGCTACTCGCACCTTACTGTCTTTTCCATAAACGACGTTCGTAACGCGTCCCAGGCGCCATTCAGTGGGTGGCAATAAGTCATCCTTTACTATCACAATATCATCTGGTTTTACGTTATTTCTTTCTTTTTTCCATTTGTAGCGACGCTGCAACACAGTGATGTATTCGGTTTTCCATCGTTTGCCGAAAAGAGCGCCGCGTAGAAAGAGGCCCGGGGTCAGGGGCAAAATCTCGTTCAGATTTTCTGTCAGTGGGGACAGGGGCCTAGAATTCAGTACCGCCTCTATTACAAGCAACGTAGTAAATTCCTCAAATGTGAAAGGATGATTCGTGGCTATCTTTATTAAATGTGTTTTCATGCTTTTCACGGCAGCCTCCCAAAGGCCACCCATGTGGGGTGCATAAGGTGGTATGAACGACCAGGTGAATCCTAATGCGGTATATTTGTTCATTAGCGCTTGTTCTGCGGTTTTAAGAAATTGATTGTGGTTCTTGAGGAGAGTATAGTTCGCTCCAACGAAATTTCTTCCGTTATCGGCGAACAATGTCTTAGGGAGACCTCGGCGTCCTGTGAATCGGCTGAAGCAGGCAATGAAGGCCTCAGTTGAGAGTTGAGAGAAGACTGCAGCGTAACCTTTCAAAAGTTTAGCGTTTCTCAAAGGCGAGGATTTAATGCTGAAGGGGCCAGCGAAATCTACTCCTGTATACGTAAATGGCAGGGAAAAATTTACTCGCTCTGGGGGGAGTGCGGCCATGATTTGCTGCTGGAACCTCTGCTTATAAACAGTGCATGCCTTACACTGGCGAATGCATTTTCGAACGAGATTTTTAAGCCTGGGTATGTAAAATCCTTGGCGGATGGCTCGCAGCATAATATGATGTTCTGCGTGGAGTAAAATCCGATGGGTAAATTCTACAAGCAGCCTTGCGAAGTGCGAATTGTCTGGTAATATTATCGGATGCTGTTCTTTGTAGCTGAGCCCTGAATTATTAAGACGTCGGCCTACTCTCATGTGGTCGTTTCCGTCCAGAAATGGGCATAACGGTAATAGCCGGCTTCGGCGAGATAATGAAATCTTATTTCTCAAGCATTTATACTCGATCGGAAAATAAAGTTGTTGGGCAAGAGTTATGAGCCTGGCCTTAGTAGATGCAATTTCTACAGCTGTTATAAAGTTTTCTGTTGAAGTGGGTTTTTTCATTAAGCGATGAATGAATCGCAAACGATAGCTAAGAACTCGTAACGCTCAAACGAAGGATGAAAATTCTTCTAAAGCGTCATTCAGCTTGTCATCTAGTGAGTCCGCAAAACTAGTGGTTAAATGAAAGTTGGAAGTTCTTGCTTGTGCAGAATCAACGTCCATTACAGCTTTTTTCTTAATTTCCAAGTCGATGGGGTCAAAAGTGCGGGGTGTTGGCCACTCAACCATTGGTTGTTGGAGCCAAGTGGGCCCATTCCACCAGAGGGTGTTTTGCATAAGCTCTTGTGGCAAGTAGCCTCGACTGCCTAAATCTGCGGGGTTTTCTTCAGTTCTCACGTGTTTCCATTGATTTGCGCTTGTGGCACTAAGAATTTGTGTAACTCGGTTTCCCACAAATGTCTTCAACGTGTTGGGATCTTTCTGGAGCCAACCTAGTACGATCGAGGAGTCTGTCCACAAAAAAAGGTCGTCCGACCATTTAGGGTAGTTTGCTAGGTTTTTAACTAGCTGGGTAAGTAACACTGCTCCACACAGCTCAAGTTTTGGGATCGTGGTTTTCTTTAGAGGGGCTACCTTCGTCTTTGCTACTAGCAAATTACTGTGAATGCTGCCTTTTGGGCTTTCTGTTCTCATGAAAATCATACCACAATACGCTCTTTCTGAGGCGTCACAAAATCCATGGATCTGTTGTTTATCCATCGCGGAATTTTAATATTTGCTATTTGGTGCAAATTGTCAGCGAATGAATTCCATTTCGTTAGAATTTGAGGCGAAACTACATCATCCCACTCAGACTTCTCTTTCCACAATTCCTGCATCAAAAGTTTCGCAGTTATTACAATTAGACCTACCCACCCTAATGGGTCAAACAGCCGCGCAATGACAGATAAGATTTTTCTTTTCGTAGTGGAAGGTGAAATTTCAATCGGATCTGAAAAGTAATAAAAATAGTCCGATTTTGCGTTCCAGCGTATCCCTAGGGTCTTTACAGTACTGGATCCGTCAAACCTCAAAAAATCTTCGTCCAGAAAATCTTCCCGGGGCAAATGTTCAAGGAGGAATCGATCATTTGCTGTAACCTTCTTCAAGGGGAATCCTACAGACTATAAAGCGATGTGCAACTGTTTCTGTTTGTCTCTAGTTTCTGTCAGCGTATGCCCTCCCGACAAAATATCGTCGACATAGATTTCATTCTTTAAAATGGCGGACGGATATTTTTGCTTAGCTCTTGTAGAGTCCGACTGGCCAAAAAGGGGGCACAATTGACACCAAATGTCACCGTTTTTAAGCGAAAGGATTTTACTGGGCCTTGTGTGTTCCCACGAAATAGGATTTGTTGATACGGTTGATCGTCTTTATGAACCAAAATTTGCCGGTACATTTTTTGAATGTCGCCGGTGAATACATATTTGTAGTGCCGCCAACCCAACACAATTTCCATCAGATCAGTTTGTAGGGATGGGCCTTGATGCAACACGTCGTTTAAAGAAAAGCCGCTCTTGGTTTTCTTTGACGCGTTAAAGACCACCCGTACCTTGGTGGTTTTGCTCTCAGGCCGGAGGACGGCGTGGTGTGGGAGATAAAACGAATTATGTTTTTCCGTTGAAGACTCGAAGTGGATCACCGATTCCATGTGACCGAGCTCCTCATACTCCTGAATCACCTTAGAATACGCTTCTTTCAAGTCTGGGGACATAGTATTGCGCTAGGGCCATATTTCTCGAGGGACCCAAATAAATTTCTTCTGGAAATTCTTGTTTCAATGGAAGACGGACAACGTACCTCCCATCCGCTTGTCGCAATTCATGGCTTAGCTCAATCATGGCCTTTGGCCAATAGCTGCCGAATGGAAAATTGCTTCGCTGCTCCTTCTCTGCTGCTGCGTCAATCGTCGTCTTCGTCGGTACAATGTGTTATTATTTTTACTGCGCAAAAAAAACAAATAATATATGGAAAAATCCATCACGTCTAATGTGCATGATATCAAACAAGTTTGAAACTATGTCATACATGATAATGAATACAATTAAAAATACATTATATACAGTAACAATATTTAAATATTATTAGCAGGGCAAGCCAAAAAAAGCACAAAAAATTAAAAAAAAAAGTAAGCTAAAAAGCCCAAAAAACCCTTGGAAAAAGCTCAAAATAAACAAAATATAGCAAGAAAAAGCATAAACGAAAAACACGAATTATGAATGTATTTTTATAGTTTTTATTCAAATAAATGTTTATTACATATTACAATCATATGTTTTTTTAAATTTTCGAATAGGAATGATCTCCGATTGTCGCACAATACCGTAGAATATATAGAAAATATACGTTCGACTTCAGTCGACGTTACCGGGGCATATTTAAAAGCTAACAATTCACATGGGGATAATGTGTCAATATATTCATCTTTTTCTTTTATATTGAAAAATATGTTATTTTTAATCTTAGCTAATGTTTTGAGTCCAACATTTTTATTGAAAACTTTAGAAAACTTTAGAAAAACATCATTATTTGATAATACAATGACAGGAGTTCTCATTATTACTGCATCATTAGAATATTTTACTTTTGCCGCAACCGTATCACCGCCAAATAACATTTTTAAAGTTTCGGTGGCTGTAGCTTCTAAAATTGGTTCATTCCATAAAATAATTCTTTTATC
Source organism: Panzeria rudis (assembly GCA_956483635.1). NCBI lineage: Eukaryota > Metazoa > Arthropoda > Insecta > Diptera > Tachinidae > Panzeria > Panzeria rudis. The sequence goes on along the minus strand of OY101449.1, from coordinate 37,799,744 downwards.
TACACACTCCATTAAGGGAAATGAACAGTATCTATTGAAATTTCCAACTTGTCCAAAGTTTAAACAGAAATGAATAGAACTTTCAAAAAAAAAAAATACCTGCATTAGGAGGAGATAATATAAATATAGTATTTTTTTTAGGAATATTTTTATCAATTATATTATATAAATCTGTTAAAAATTGCAATATTTTTTCTTCATTATTATAAAATTGAAACTTTAAAAGATCGTCCATTATTTCTATAGATTCATTAATATTATAATAATAATTATACAAGTTACCAATAGGAGCATTAAAAACTAGATTTTGAGGTTCAATAGATTTTAAATACAAAAACAATTCATTAAAAGTTAAGTTATTAATATAATTATTCACAATTCTAATACAATTTTTTATTAAAATAGAATTAATATCAAAAAAACGAAATTCTGAATTTAACCACATAGATGTATTTAAGAGATGATGTATTGGAGATGTTGGGTGTTCCTTGAAAAAGTCAATTATTTTGTCTCCCTTTCCTCTCTTTTTACTCCTTGGATTTTCTTGATCTGGTTGGTCACACCCAGCAAAATTTTCATAACCAACTGATAATTCGGATCCAAAGGTGAATGTGTTAGAAAAGTTGAACGATAATTCGCTTCCTTCCACCACTCGGTCTTGGGTTTTTTCGATATCTTCGAGAAATCGTAAACATCGAGTTTCACAACTTGGAAACCACGTTCTCCGGGCGATGTTAAAGTACAAATACCTCCTGGACTCCTTTTGGAGATAGATTGTGAGATTGATCCAATGCTGGATCGTAAATTTCCAACTTGGAAAGACTCTTCGAGAGTGTCTTCTATTGATTTCCCTTGGGAGGTACTGCATGAAGGCACATCGGCAAGAATTGTTGGAATAGGTGCAGTCGTGGACAATATGGAAGTGGTTTCCATGGTGCGCGATGAACAAGATGGCCACATAAAATTTTCGGCATATTTGTTCGCTATCCAATTTGAGGTTTCCAATGTCATCTCCACCTCCAAATACGTCGTGCACCACTCGCTGTTTAAGAGGAAATTCACTAAAGCATTTAATGAACACTTCCTTAATTCTTTTTTCTGGTGTACTAGGTATTTTTGAGCCGCTTGGAGGGAGTCCATCAATAAATGTAAAATCTTCTTGGCCTCGTACTCCTTCTCCTTCAAGGAGAGACAGATTAAAGTCTCTATAGTCGAAAGAATGTGCAGGAGAAATTCTTTGGTCCATATTATCAGAAGTAATGAAAGGAGTGAAACATGAGTCGAATGATCCTTCAATATACCTGCTTTCTTGATTTCCTTTTCCACATCTATTTTCATCTTCTTCACAGTTTCCACTTGTAGTTCTTCCGCTTTCCGTTTCTTCTTCTTTGTCTTCTCCTTTTCTATAATAGCTTCCACTGCTTGAGTATTCGGAATTACTTCGGACACTTCGATATTCTGATTTAGTGGAATTTCCTTCTCGGATCCACTCAACGAGTCGTTGTCGCTTAGCACTAAAGGTTCCCTCATGTCACTTTCTTCATCATTAAATAATTGGTGTTTTGAGAATTTACAGGAGAATAACTATACGAACAAACACTAGTATGATCACTTAAACTGTTTACTGACATTTAACTTCAATTTAAAACTTTTTGCTTAATATATACTCTGAAAAGTAGTAATCACGTGAAATATGCATGGTAAAAATAATAACACATTGTACCGACGACGACGACGATTGACGCAGACGCAGCAGCAGAGAAGGAGCAGCGCAGCAATTTTCCAATTCATGGCTTAGCTCAATCATGGCCTTTGGCCGATAGCTGCCTCCAGTACCTATCATTTTCGGTCTCTAGCTGTACTTTTCCTGCCTCTTCTATTTCCCAAAACTGTTTTAATTGCTTATTGAGATCAATATCATTGGAGGTCATAACCCGTGTTGAGAATGAGTTGATTTCATTGTTTGGCTCGGGCCCCGACAAATACCAGCCGAAGTGCGACTCCCTTGCTTCGAGGCAATTTGCAATTTTTGGTTTTACACCCTCCACTCATCAAGGCAAATAATAGCTGCCGATGATCATGTCGATTGATGATGGCTTGAAAAAGTGTGGATCTGCCAACCTCAAGTGCTCGATTTCTCCTAGCTTGATTTTAATGGGTCTGGAGGGCAAAGGATGAGACATCTCTGGCACGACAATGGCTTGCAAGTGGAGTCGAAACTCAGATAGTCTTGATTTTAAAATGACTGAACACCTTCCCCTAGACTTCCCCACTATGGTCCCCCCGAGGCCGCAGATTTGGGAATTGTGGCCCTCTACCGGTATGCCAAGATTCTGTTGAATTCGGGTTGAAATGAACGTTTTTTCAGAGACCGCATCTAACTAAACGCGAATAGTAAACTGTTCTCCGAAGTGTTCGAGGTGAACTAGTGCTGTAGGCAGAATAGTTTTTGCTTCATTTCGAGAAAAATACATGTTGACTGCTACTGATTGCTACTTGGAGAGACGGGCGGAGCTATGTGCGTATTAAGAGAACTATTTGCGCGCTGGGTTCCAGATACCGATGGTCGCTCATCGCTTCGTGGAAATTGCCTAACTTTGGTTTTAGTTTCGGTACTGTTTTTTGCCTTGTCCTGTTCCATGTGTAGCATCGTGTGATGCTTCTGGTTGCATATAGTGTAAAGATTAGTACTTGGACACTTTGATTTGAAATGGCTGGGTGACAGGCAGTTGAAACAAAATTTGTTGGAAAAGACATATTTGATTCTGTCGTTTATCGATAATCCCTTGAAATGCTTACAGAACCGCAACGGATGGGTCTGCTTGCATGTCTTGCAGCTCAACTTAATATTTTCTTGCTCTAAGTGAGAGTGAAATGTTTGGTTTCTAGAAGGATAACCTTCTTTGCCATGTGGTTTCCTAATATCTGAAACCGTTTCCAGCATTTCTATTCTTTTGGATAGGTAATCTGACATGTTTTGCCAAGTGGGCCAATTTTTGTGGTCAGTTAAGGAATTTTCCCACGCTCGCATGGTTTCCTCCGGCAATTTTGACCCGCATAAATAAAGTAATATGGCATCCCAATTTTTGGTAAGCTTTAGTGACTCAAAAATGGCCAAACTCTCTTTTATCGTACTCTGAATACTTCTAATAGATTTCGCGCTTTCATTGTGGATGGCTTGTAATCCAAACATTTGCTTCATTTGCTGATGAGCTAAAATTCTAGGATTTTCGAAACGAGTTTTCAACGCCTCCCAGGCTGCAGAAAATTTTTCATCTACTAAATCAAACCGTTTAACAATTTGGTTAGCCTCCCCCTTGTTTTGCTACGCAGGTGATATAACTTTTGAGCGGGAGATAAGTTAGGATGATTTCCCACAACTGATTGGAACATTTCCCTGAACGCTGGCCATTTTCCATATCCTCCCTCAAACATTTCTATTTCACATGGTGGTAACTTTAGACCCATAGAAGGTTGCTGCGGTGCAGCTTCGTTTACGATCGGCTCTGCGGCGGCCGATAGTAACCCGAAAATCGTTGCTTTAAGCTTGTCAGCCTTATCGCCGACTCTTTGGTAGCTAAGGGATATCTCGTCCGAGTATCTTGATTCTTCATCTATCTCAGGTTCCAGCATATATTCTTCGTAGGTTTCATTAAGTTTTTGCCATTTCTTTTCCAGTTCAGCCACGGATATTTCTAAATATTGTATAGTTCGCTCTTCGATCCCTGTTTTGTCATATTGTTTGAAAAAATGATCAAGCTGGTATATGTCAAACTTACACCTTCTTTTAGCTGCCATATCTCAAATAAGTTTTATTTAAAATTATTTTAAAATCAAATACTGTTAGGTTTATAGCGATTTTATTTCTTGTGGAAACCCGTATAAAGAATACTGTTTTAAATACTTTTAGAACCTCCTTTGTTTACCGCTTGTTGCTTTGAATACTAAATTTTTCTAAAAAATCTTCGCCGCTTAAACTTTTTTATTTATTCCTTACGTGCTCGATTTTTCGATTCCCTTCTACCGCAGTATCCCAAATTTAATTAAAATAACTTTCTATCACCCACAATTTTGCTTTTAAATGATTTACTGTGTGAAATATAATAATACTTACTCACCTTTACTTCCCCGCTTTTTTCGTGTGTTGAGAACCATTGCTGACTTTTTGTTGTTTGTTGTTGTTGAAATTTATGTGTTGAAATTTTATGTATTAGAATTTTATGTACTGTAACTACCCTGTCGGACATTCAGTTAACTTTAAATTAACTTAAAGCTAACTATTTTTCAAGTAGTGGTGGTTGACACTTGCATTACTTTTATATGAAATTAACTAACTATTTTAACATTGCGATGTCCTAGGAAGTAATCAATTGTCCGACTCTGCATTCCTTTTAATTAACTTTAAAGTTAGTTACCTAGCCGTTAACCTAAAGTTAACTTTTTGTAGCTAGCTATAAACTAACAATTTTAAGTTAGCTTTAAGTTACTTTTTCTTAATTAACTATAAGTTGGTTAAATTTCAGTCAACGAAAAGTTAGTTGTTTACACGTTGGCTTAAAACTCACTATTTGTAAGTTGCTACAAACTTAGCTATCATATTAGTTATTCGAAATAAAACAGATTTTAAAAATTTATATTTTAATAGAAACCAAAAATTTATTCAAAAGTTTCTAAAAAATATGATTTTTTTCGAGAAATAAAATATATAAAAATAGTTTATTATTTATAAAAAATCTAAGGCACATAAAAAATAAAATTAATTTGGTGAGCGATTTCATTAAGAGTAAATAATTTAATCAAATTAAAAAATTTTCACTGTTACGAAAATAAAGCACATTCAATTTACATAAATATATTGAATATACATATATGTATGTAGTTATAATTTTTTGATTTTTTAAAACATCTGGAAAAAAAGGAACTTTTTTCAAAATAGTATACATACAGTGTTGGAAGAAAAAATAAGAATGCGAAATAATAAGAACGCTTAACATTAAAACTCAGAAAGGCATGTCTTTAAAACAAAATTGGGTAGTAGAAAAAAATAAAAAGTTCTTTGTACATAATTTATCTAGATTTTATATCGTATATAGACCAATTTATGTAAGTCATAAATATGCTACGAGGGTCGAACTAGAACTTATGTCCCGATTTTCTAGTTCGACCCTCGTGGCATATTTATGACTTACTTGGTCTATATTACACGAAATAAAATTTAGATAAATTATCTACAAAGCACTTTTTATTTTTTTCTATTACCCAATTTCGTTTTAAAGACACGCCTTTCTGAGTTTTAATGTTAGGCGTTCTTATTTTTTCTTCCAACACTGTATATTTAAATATTCTCAGAAAAAAATCTTAAGCGTATAAAAATAAAATTAATAAATTAAAAAAATTCACTTTAACGTCAATATATCACAAATAATTTACATAAATATTTTGTACATTTGTTGATTTACTAATTTTATTTTTATTCGACCTTAATGGTTTAAATTTATCTTTCTGTTTTTTGGGCTCTAGGTCAAGGATCAATTAAATAAAAACTCTGTTGTTTTATTATTTGTGTTTATTATTCTCAATATTTCAAACACCGTCGGTGTTCTTCTTCAGGAACTGAAAGGATTTTTTTGAAATATATAACAATTATCTTTGGTATTAACATCTCTTATATAAAATTAAGTTAACAAAAATATTTATCACAAATAAAAATAATTTTAATAAATATATGAATATACTTCGCCTTACTTTGAGTAAAGCTGTCCACTTAGAGTGAGGGTGCAATGTTTACTAAAAGGTCGTCTGTTTATGTTTTGTTATTATATGTCTATACGTGTGCGCGCAATTTTCGGTATCTGTTTTGTAGTTCATTCGTATAGCTGCGGGAGTGTTTATTATGTGTAGCATTTCTACTGTGTATCTTTTTTTGTAATTGGTTTCTTGCTGTAAAATCGCTGTGTTATTTATGTCGGGAGAGTGACCACTCGTTGCACAGTGGGCTGCCAATGCTGTTTTTTGTTCTGTTGTTGCAGTTCGATTTTTGTAATTAGATTTACGTGCAGCCAATCTAGTTCGCAGTTTCGATTTTGTTGTTCCCACATATATTTTGTTACATTTATTTAATCCGTCTCCATTACAAGGTATCTTGTATATTAAATTATACTTGTCTAACTTGTCTACTTTGGTTTTGGTGTTGGTAAATAACGAATTTAATGTGTTGGCAGTTTTTAGTGCTATACTGACATTTTCTTTATTGTAAATGTTGGAATGTGTGATCCTCTCTGAGAAACCGGGGACATAAGTCAGTGACTTGAATATTTTTTCCGACTTAGTCGTCTGTGTTTTATTCAAATTTTTTAGAGTGTATCTAATAATTTTCGTTGCCATTGTGTACGAAAAACTATTTTTTTGTAATATTTTTCTTATTTTTCTAAAGTTTTCTCTGTGGAACTTTTCATCGCTTATTTGTAACACTCTTCTAGCAAAGTTTTGCGCTGTGTTAATTATTACATGCTTCGGATGATTTGAGTGATAATTAATTATTCGTCCTGAGGCCGTTGGTTTTTGATACCAGTCTATATCTAATACGTGTTGATTTCGTATAATTACCGCATCTAAAAAAGGTAGTTTGCCATCCGTCTCTATTTCTTTAGTAGACTGAATTTGGCGATGGAAGCTGTTGAGACATTTGAGTGTGTCATCCACTGCGTTTTTGTTAAGGATGCAAAATAGGTCGTCCACATATTTGCTTAGAGCTCTCGGTTTTTGCTCTAATTTGTCAATTGTTGTATCCAATAGTTCCTCCATGATTATATCTGCAATAACTGGTGATGCTGGTGAACCCATAGGCATTCCTCTCAATTGTTCATATACCTTATCATTGTATTTAAAATATCTATTTTCTTTAAGACAAAAGCTCAAAATATCAAAAAATAGATCTTGAGGCATTTTAGTGTATATTGAGATTTTATCCCATTTTTGCTTTATTAAGTTGATAGCTAGGTTTACTGGTATGCTTGGAAACAATGATATGACATCAAAAGAAACCAGGACTTCATCTTCATCGAGAGACGTATTTGATAATTTTCTCTTAAACTCTACCGCATCCTTCACATTGTACTTTGAATCTTTATTTAGATTTTTTAATATGTTTATTAAATACTTGCAAAGTCCATATGATGGAGAGTTTATCGACGAACAAATCGGTCTTAGTGGCATACCTTCCTTGTGAACTTTGGGGAGTCCATATAACCTTGGTGCGGTGGCTACTGTAGTAAGTAATCTGTATTTATCTACTGCTTCGATTATATTTAGTTTATGTAATTTCTCCACTAGCGCATTGTTTCGTGTTTGTAGTTTTGTGGTTGGATCCGTTCTTAGTTTTTGTTGATTTAAAAAAAAGGATTTTTTTTATATAACATACATTTTCAAATATTTGCAGTTTAAAACTTTTTTTTGGTCTTATATTATTATTTTTAATGCACTGAGCATGAATATAACGTCTTTTTTATTATTTTTAAGGCGTTACGTAGCTCAATTTCTATATCCTGAGAGCCAAGTGATCGGCAGGCATCTGTTTAAAAAATATGTACGTACATACATTTTTACATGTTTTTAGACTTGGTTACATACATATATTTTCAAATTAGGACTTACCTGTTAAGGTATCATAAAAAGCAGCAAAGTCTTTTAATCGCTTTTTACCATGAACTCCATCCAAGTTTATGTGCACGCACAAATTTGTTGAGATAATTTCTGTAAGCGTTTTTGGCAAGCAGCCCTTCAGTATTGTTTTCATTGTATTTATCTATAGAGGATAAAAAAATTATATAAATAGATATGTATATAAAAATATTTAGGTATTTGATTAGAAAACTTACGTAGTCTTTACGATTGTGTTCGTTGATGGTTTTATTAATTTCACTTAAGCCATTTAGAGTCTAAAGGGAATGTAGAGGCCAAATTATTTTGTGTTACGTCTTGGTACAAAATTCTTTCTGTTAACACTTTGATATTTGACATCTAGATATTTTAATGCTAATTTTGTGCAAAAGCAAAAAGTTTATATTGTTGAATGTGGTTGTTTGAAACAAAAGTGGTACTAGCAGATATTTGTTTTGAAATGGAAACCCTTAGAATTTCAACTCAATAGTTTCAATGCTGAAAAGTTCTTCATCAGCCAACAACACAAGTGCCCAAAACATGAAATGGCTCCTGGAAAAAGCTCGCAATATATCGAAATCGGCGACCCACTACTGACACCGGGCAAGTTAATGAGAAACCAGTAATTTGAATTGGTATAAAATGTTTGATGGCGCAAAAATTGTTAGATCAAATAGGAGAATACAAAATTCTTTCTTTTTTAAAAAGCCTCTTCAAATGTATTTTACCTACACCTTTCATGCTTGTTTTATAATAAATATTAAAACAACCCCACACAATAATATTAAATTAATTTCAACTCCAAAAACACTTTAAACCTTTTGAATATATTACAACCTCTATATTTTTTTAATTATTTTAGAAAATAATATAATTTCAACAAACAAAAGAAAACATGCGGGTTTGTTTACTATGTATTCAAATGTCTAAGACATTAACTAAAGTCGACGGCGTTCAAAATTGGACGGCGTCGGTGGCCGTTAGTTGAATCAATCTGAATGAAGCCGGTATTTAATGACATAATTAAAAATAATTTTATGGAAAGAACAAAAAAGTTACTAATAAAAAAATATTTTGTCTTTATATGTTAGTTACTATATACCTTCGTATGTAAATATATAAAAACGATACTAAGGCGATTGTTACAAACTCAATATTTTTAAAATAATGACAATAAAAGAGTTGTTATAATGCAAAATGGAAACAATTTTATTTATTTATTTTTAATTATACTTTAAAATTTTAATAGGTTCTTGGAGCCATTTGTTTGCCAATCGACTTGGTTCTTTCAATACTTCAAAATGCTATTTAAAAAAAATACTGTACAGTATTTGTATACACTTTGGTTAATGTAAATCTTGCATTGCGTAGTAGTTGGCTTTAAGTTAGTCTATACAAGCTAACTTAAAGTTGGTTTTTTTTATTTAACTACTCATTCGACGGCAGGATATGTACTTACTGTAAAGGTATTAAGAATTCACTTTGTTAAAATTTTTTGGCTGCTTTGTGTATTTATGTATTAGATAAGTGTGTATATTTTGTATGGAACAAGATCTGTTTTTTATATGTACACAACTTCTTTTTTAATTGCACAGAATTATCCAGTGCAAGTGGCACGTATGTACTTATGTATGTATGAATGCAGCAACTTATTTTTGATTATTTTTCACTTAATTTGTTATATTTTTATCGATTTCTTTTTTGCCGGTAAACTTTGTTATTTTCAACACATACATATATACACAAGAGCAATGCCGTTGCTGATTTGTAACCGATGAGAGAACTTAGGTGGCCACATTTCTTCTTTCCCATGTAGGAACAGTGGTAATATGTCAGCGGGATTGTCCTTTGAAGATACGTGACGCCATTGATCTGTCAGTGTTAATGACTGAATTGTGGCTACTCGGTTGGCCACAAACGTTTGATACAAAGTTGACTGTGTATTTATACAAGACAGCACAATTTCGGAATCAGTCCATAAGAATATTGGTAGGTTCTTAATATGCAGATCAGCTTTAATTCTGTCAGTGAGTTGTGCAGCTGTCACTGCAGCGCATAGTTCAAGACGTGGCAGAGTTTGTTGTTTCAATGGAGCAACCCGACTTTTTGCGCAAAGCAATTGTACTATGATTCGTCTATCTTTTAGCTCTGCACGTACGTATGCAGCTGCACCAAATGCTCTTTCAGAAGCATCTGCGAATATATGTACTTGAAGTCCTGTTGGTAATGCACCCCTGAAAATATGTCGAGGAATTTCCATATCATTTAACTCTTTTAAGTCTTCCCTGAAGTTATTCCATGCAATACGGAGATTTTCTGGTAGTTGTTCATCCCAGTCCAACGTTTGTTGCCACAGTTGTTGAATAAATATTTTAGCCCTCACAACTACTGGAGCCAACAGTCCGAGTGGATCAAATAGTTTAGCAATATCCGAAGCTGCAGTTCGCTTGGATACAGTCTTGATGTTGTCTAACTTTACTTTAACACAAAATCCATCAGATTTAGGTAGCCGCATCAATCCAAGTGTTTTTATTGTATTGGCCTTGTTTCTGTTGAAATCCAAGTTCACCTCTTGATACCCTATGGGAATATTTTTAAGTAGCCGAGGGTGATTTGCACACCATTTTTTCAAAATGAAACCATGGGCTTTCAATATTGTAATCAGTTGCTCTTGAGTTGCAATCGCAGTATTTGGATTATCTGAGCCACCAAGGCCATCATGAACATAAAAATTATGTTTTAGCATTTGGGAACCCTCTGGGTAGTCGACCATATTTTTATGAGCAATCCTCTGCAAGCATTTTGTTGCCATGTACGGAGCTGCCCGTGTCCCATATGTTATAGTGTTGAGCTTATAGTAATTTATGGGCGCCGATGGGTTTTCCCGCCACATGATTAATTGATATTGCTGGTCATCAGGATGAATTAAAATTTGCCGATACATTTTTACGATGTCGGTGTTGAAAACATATTTTGGAGTTCGAAAACGCAGTAGGATCGAAAATAGTTCACTCTGAACAGTTGGCCCAGTATACATTAAATCATTTAGGGAATATTCTGAAGTGGTTTTTGCTGATGCATCAAAAACCACTCTAAGCTTAGTTGTAGAGCTATCTGGTTTCAATACGCTGTGATGTGGTATGAAGTATTCAGGCCCACACAAGGAATCGATGTTAATCTTTTGCATAAACTTTGCCCAACTGCTCATATTGTTGCATGAACTGCACTTACTGCGTACGAATGTTGTCATATTTTTTTTGGAGTTTACGTTCTAGCCCCAGAAACCTGTTGTATGTCATCGCGTGTGATTCTCCCAGAGCCTCTGGACTTTCTCTGAATGGAATTCTGACCACAAAACGGTCTTCTTGGTTCGTGTGGACATGCTGACCAAAATGTAATTCACATAGTTTGTCTGAAGGTGACAATGGTTTTTTGCTGTCCTGAACTTCATCCAGTTTCCATAGTTGCTATATGGTTTCCTCCAATGATACAGCCCTGTCAAAAGTTGCGCATGTTATTGCATGTGGTTTGCCGGTGACTGACTTTTGATTCACAGGTCCACCAGCAATCCATCCTGGTGACGTATTTTGAAAGATTGGAAGATCATTAGACAGCTTAATTATACCTGGTTGTGTCAAGGTGAAGAAGAATTCGACTCCGTGTAGAATGTCGATTTTTTCCTGTTTGTAAAAATGGGGATCTGCTAATCTAATATGCTTTGGAATGGTCCAGAATGAAATATCAATATGTTGGCTGGGCTGTGCTGGAATTATGTCTGGTAGGATATAGGCTTCTAAATTAGTCACGAAACTGTGGTCTCGGGATTTCATAACGACGTTTATTCGATGTGATGCTCGTTTCTGTAGTTTACCAACGCCGTCAATACATAGCGACGCTTCTATTGGTGATATTGCCAGTTTTTTATTCAGACGCTCAGACACAATATTCACCTGTGAACCTGAGTCTAATACAGCCCGAAATTCATTAGAGACACCATTTGTAGCCACAATTACAACATTTGCTGTGGCCAATAATACAAATCCCTGGCGGCCCAGAACTGTTTTTGTTGATGTAGTTGCAACTGCTACTTCATTTTTGGAGAGTGCTGTTGCATTCGTGTTTGTTTCTGAACTATTTCTCTTGTCTAAGTTTTTCCGCTTTGGTAAATGTACCAACGTGTTATGCTTCTGATCACACAATTTGCAGCTACTCGACTTACATGTTTTTGCAGTGTGGTCATCTTTCAAACAATTTACGCATAATTTTTGTTGTTGTACCCATCGCAACCGTTGTGGTTCTGATAATTGTTTAAATTTATTACAAAAGTAGAGCTTATGGTTTCCGTTGTTACACAATTTGTAGGTACCATTGTAGCTTACGTTCGACGCTGCACTCACATTCGATGCTGTAATAGATGAAACAACTTTGTGATGGGTTGTTTTTTCTTTTTGAGCAATAGCTTCCATCGATTGAAATTGTAATTCCAGAAATGAGAGTAATTCTGAGATTATTGGTACTTCCTTAGGGTTGCTTAACGACTGCATATATCTGACGTGTGTGTTTCTGTCAAGTTTTTTTTTATCAATAGTTGAATGAGAATTGCATCCCAATTTGCCGTTGCAACCCCTAAGTTATTAAGAGCTAATAAGGATTCCTTAGTGGTATCATGTAGGGCCTTAATTGACGGTATAGATGACGATACAGCAGGTTGATTGATTATTCTTTCCACTAGGGTAGCAACAAGAATTCTTTTGTTATTGTGTATCTGTCTTGCAGCGATTGCCACGCGGTGATATAATTTTCTTCTGATAGTGTAAACTGTCTAATTAAATGTTCGGCTTCTCCGGATGCATTCGATTTCAAATACCACATTTTCTGTATTGCAGGGATAGCTTGTTTGTCTACCATTTCGGAAAATAAATCATGGAATTGCCGCCACTTAAGATAATCTCCATTGAATTGTGAAATTGTAACCTTTGGCAATGGTAGAGTGCTTTGTACACAAGATGATGTCGTTTGTGGGGGTGACGTACTTGTTTGATGCGTGGAAGCCATTATGGACAGATTAATCAGCTGTTCTTGAACCAAATCATCTAAAGCGTTGTACTCGTGAAGTTCAAATCCGTAGTTTCTTGGTTCTTGTACTTGACGACAAATTTCATAATATATGTTCTGGATTTGATCCCAAAGCTTATTTATTTTGTTGGTTTTGAATTCATAGTATTGACGAGGTATATCATGCAAAGAATACCGCTGAGTAATCGGTTAAGTGCTGTCATTCGTGCTTTCGTACTTCGAATAAGACTTTGATGATCTTTTGGTTGATCGTTGGACTTCTCATATGTTTTTGAAATTTTTTGATTTTGTAGTGTGGACGTTTCATTTTCACTGGATTCTTTCAATGCTTGTGCTAATTTAAGTCTATTAAGCTCTGTTGTGAACGTTTCAACATATGAATTAATTAAAGCATTTATTTTTGTGTAGTAATCATCCGTGAAATACTCATGCTCTGTCCTTAATATGGAGGCATCATCGAGCATACGTAATTTTGAGTCCTGTTCTTCAGATTGATTCCAGGCGTTGGTTAGTTTTCCTAAACGCTCCTCGTAGTAGCGTGCGGTTGTTTTTCTCTCCGCTGAATCCGTTTTAAAGTTGCGGATAATGACTTGAATATCTTCTCTAATCATCCTTAGCGCTTCCAGAATTTCTTCTGATGCACTCATTGTCGCTTATTGACTGATTAAACTTCCTAGTCTGATGATTTTTTTTATGGATTATTGACCCGATGTCCTGTGTGGAATGAGCCTTGAAACTGGGATGTTGTAGAAAATAGGTAGCCGGAAGAGTTGCAGGACGTTGAAATTCAAAAGGCTGATGTTTTTTTTAAGATAAAAAGATAAAAAGGAAACTTATGTGTCCTTAAACTTGGGGTCACCAAAAATGTTTAGATTGATTTATTAGTAAGAATCAATTCAAACACATAAATTTGAACTGTACTAATTTTTTGGGTGTTTTTACTTTCAAGCACTTGTAACTTGAACGTAATGTGATCAATAAATAAAAAAAACGAGTTTTTACTACTGACTAAAAAATATAATTTTTTATTGGGCTGTTTAAACTCTAAACGGGTATTTATACTAAAATTAATAACAATTAATTGTCGAGTCAACAAATACCTTAAAACTAAATTTACGTTTAATTGACCAATCAAATTAAAGTGACAATAATTCAATGTGTAATATGATATATTTTTATTAATGAATTTTTGTTTGTCAGCTTAATAAAGTGTAAGTGAACAACATTAACGGAATTCACTAACGTTTGTATTATCATTAATAGTTATTAAGTGGGTTCACGAGAGTTAAAACAGTAGTCATAGCAGATTCAGAAAGTAACATTACCACAGCTGATACTGCAGATACTTTTGACCTTATTGAAAACAAGAACTCGAAAACGGCGACCTTGAGTTTAGGGTAACTATTCCAGATATTAACTACCTGATCTAGGTCTTTCATCTCCATTAGAAATTTAATTGACTGTTCCTTTAATACAAACTTAAGAGCTTTGGGCCGATTCTCGACATAGCGCTTGATATGTTCTTCTTTTGAAATTCTTGTGGCGTTGAAGTTCTTCACCATGAGTAAAATCTACACAAGTATAGTGGCTGCAGGGAATTCCTTCACCAATAATGGCTAAATGAGGAAAAAAAATGGCTAATAAATAGCTAAAAAATGGCTAAGCGATATTGAATGCAAAAATCATGATTATTGAACGAAAATAAGTAATTCATATTTCATTTTGTACAGCAAATCTGGAAGATTTTTTAAAATAAAAAATACAAATAATAAATAAAAGTAATTAATAAAAAATAAAATAATTTTTCTTCAGGTAGTCAAAAAACAAACAAAAAAACTAAACGTAAAAAATACATAAATATATATGTATACGTTTTTTTATTTAAAAAATCAGATCATCTTCATCATCATCAACATCATTATTGTTGTTGTCATAGCTGTCGTTCGTACCTATAAGTTTTAAGTAACTCTGAGGAATTTCAAAGTCGTAGCAACAACTACCTGATCTTTTCAATCCAAACCTATAAAAATAATATAAAAAAAATAAAATTGAATTAACTGTTATTAGATAGAGTTTATTTCTTATTTTAGTTTGAACAAGATTAATCTGGCTGAAAACCCTCTCTACTTCTGTATTTGACCATGGAAGAGATAACAGCTTTAAAACAAAATCAGAAATTTCCTTAAATTTTGCATTGCCACCGGTATCTCTGTACTTTAGTACTTCTGCCCAAAAAGCTATTGTACTATTATACTATTCCATTGAATATTACCATACTGCTCCTGTATTTTTGAAGATACCTCGCTTTAAACGTTAAATAAATTTAGTAGTGGTAAAATGTTTTCTTTAGAAGATCGCAAAATATTTCGTACAGAAAAATATTCTATATTCTGGAGCACTTTAATATTTTCTGGTAATCTGAGAAAACACATTTTTAATATGCATTTATATGTGCGTATTTGTGTAAATGCTAATACTAACCTTTGTTTTAGTTGATTAATTAAGACTACAACAAACTTAACACAATCGTTCCTGATTTTACGCTCTTTATTTTTTTTTTTAATGTAGCCTAATATTTAATACAAGTTTCAAATTTGTGCCCCAGGCTACATGAGTATGTAATAGATTCATCAAAATCTGCATATAAAACATCAACATTGTCATCATCCACTATTTTTCTTTTCAAAAAGTTTATAAGCAATGAAACTTCTCTCAGTAGGCGAGTTGGATCGTTGTCATGGCCTTGAAATATTTTGTTCACTACTTGGACCTCGTACAAAATTGGCTTTAAAAATACTAAGTATAGACGATTTACATTATCGTTATAAATTTCACGCAATATTTTTGCCTTATGACATTTTTCGTCAATACAGGCTGTTTCAAAATGCTGCTTTAGTTCATCCCATTGCGTCAATATTCTTTCAACTGACGTTTCAATAGATAACCATCTAGTGTCTGATGTTTTGGGAATTTTTAGTGGGTCCTACAAAATGATTATTGTTATTATTCTCATTAATAATTTTCAGCATAAATACCTTTTCATTTAATTGTCTATATAGATTTTTGTATGCTATTTGGCTACTTGAACTCTTAGAAAACCAGCTGTAGGTCTCGTAAACAAGAAACTGTAAATTTTCGGGCAGTAACTCCTTTAGTGACTGATTCACTGCTAGCTGGAGTGAGTGGCATACACACTTTACTAAAACCAGTTGCGGAATTTCCTCCTTCAGGGCAACATGGATACTCTTGCTTTTCCCTACCATTACGTTCGCATTATCGGTTCCTATTCCAACTAATTTTGTTATGCTTAAATTGAATTTCAGAAGAACGTTCTTAACACCTGCAACTATATATTCTGATGCACCACTTTCTAGCTCTTCAGTGCCCAAAAAAGTAGAAACAATTTTACTGTTGGTTTTGCTGAAATATATTACTGCCAAGCCTTAAAAATATAGGTTAATAAAACTCATTTTTTAACAACTTTCATTGCAATTGAACACAATTTTTTACAATGTACATACATAATATTTTTGTTAAAGCTATGTCACTAGATTAGTCAATCAATGTACTAAAATGTCCATCACCAATATCTTCACATAAGTCTTGATTAAAATGAGGGGAAAGAACATTTATGATTATGTTGGCGCATTTTGTTCTATGCATTTTTAACGACGTGCAGTCAAATTTATTTTTACACAATTCTCCCAAATGATATTGTACAAATGTTGATATTGTACTATGGACAGCTAGAAACATACACAATGACGCTTGCTGTTGCTGCAACTTCGAACTCACTGGTTTGTAAGGCAACTTTTTTGTGGCAGCTGCACATTTAATAGCCTTTATATGTTTTTTGGTCTCCGAGTGGCAGGTTATATCGTATATTTTGGCCTTTAGTTCGCACTTACAATATTTGCAGTATGCCTTCTCCTCATTTTTACATTCTGCTATCCAATCTTTAAATTTTGGGTTACTAATCCATTCCTTGCGAAATTTTTGGATATACTTTTTGTCCATTTTCTATATTTTAAATTTTTATTTCAACTTTAATTTATCTCTTATTTTTACTTGTACATATAAAACAAAATGACACTTGTTTGATTGATACCATAGACCACAAACTAGGCCCGACAACATTACCGCGATTATAAGAAATGAGTAGCAAGTCTTATTGTTATCAATTTAGCTGTCTCTTTCATATTATGGTTGTAGTTGAAAAAATTGTAAGTAAAAATGCATAACACATATTAAACGCATTTTGAACGGCATTATAGTGTATTCTCTTGTTGATAGTAATGTGAAAACGTTAAAATATTACTCTGTTGTATTTTTTGGGAGAAAATAAGTGTTATCTTATTGCTAGTTTAAATTTTTTATGAAATATCGCCAAATAAATTAATGTATAGAAAAATGACAAAAAAAATAGCTAGATTAAAATAAAAAAGGCTAAAAAAAATGGCTATGGCTAAATTGACTTTTCTTCTGGCTAAATGGGATGAAAAATGGCTGAATTTAGCCATAAAATGGCTAAATTGGCATCACTGGCGTACATAGATGTCGCCTCATAGACTTGCCTCTTACTCCAAAATCTATTTCAGCCGATCCATGTATTCGGTAATACCCAATTTATTCTGAATAGAATTACAATCTGAAAAAGGATAATGGGATAAGATTGAGATGAGATACAAAAAAACATTTATTTAAAACTTACACATTAGCAATATTAAGGTGAACATTATAATTACAGCAAGGAGCTTATATACATACTATTACATACATATGCACATATAATTTTATTATTTATTTCTATGTACATGTAAAAGAAAACTGTTTTTAATTAAGAAAAACTGACTTTAATTTTTCGCATTTATAGCAAATAATAATTTAGTTTTAAATGTTAAATACCATAATTGAAAATACTCTTATACATATTTATTCTTTTTTTTTTATTTACATACTACATATATGTATGTAAACAGATGATTAACTTTAATGCCAAGAGCTTAAAAAAAGAATAATGAAAAATAAGTAATATGTAACAATAATAACTATATGTAATAATAATAATAACACTAATAATAATATGTAATAATAATCAAGGCATATTAATAAGTTCAACAAAAACATTGGCCCATAATCATAGTCACAAACGAAGTATACTTTAACAGTTATAAAGCTTACTCTTCTTAAAAACATACTTTTGGTCCACTATAGACAGGCAAAAAATGTAGTTTAAACGTAAAAGTTGTAAGTTGTTTTTAACAAGCTTAACACCAGCTTATTTGCTGATGTGAACAATTGGCAATACAATTATTTCGAAAATATTAATATTATGTATATAATTTCTACTACTCTGCTGTAAACTCCTTTAAGCAGTCCATACACTAGCAATATAATTGTGGAATTGTTCATAGTGCACAATAATTTTGCCAATATATTCACAAAAAATAAAAGGCTTTTGATTTTTATTGAACAATCAAGAAAAGTACATTATGCTGATTCTTGATATGTACTTTGTAATATGTAGGCAACATTGCTCAGTGCTGTTTAAGGCCCTTGCACATTGTAATACAAGCTTTGAGATTTTTATTAGATTTTGTAAGACGAAAATCAAATCAAAATCAGTCTGACTGTGAAAAATTCTTGAAGAAATTTTCTCATTACATTTTGTTTCTACACTAGCACATTCCAAATAAAACGTAGCATAAATAATTTGCAATAAAGCACATTTTTCCGTTATTATTTTTCTTTATTTATGCCGGCAAACAAATACACAACTGTTTTTGTTATTCCTATGCTTGTTTGTGCAATAGACAAAAAACTAAAAACTAAATTAGGAATAAATGAAATATATTCCTCTCTCGCTCTTTCTCACAAGAAAATAAAAGTTGCTTCAAGAAAAACTGATGTGTGTAAAAGCAGACTTACGACATGCGATTGATTTCTCGTTAAATAACGTAGTTGGTGCTTTTCAAAAGGCTGCCAAGTCAATATGTCCCTAAGCCAGTATAATTTTATTCGAAACAATGTATGCAATTTTGTGGCAGCCCTGCAATAGCTAAAAGTTATTAAGTCTATGTCCATAGAGCCAACTTTTGCTGCGCACAAATGTGAGAAGATTGGGAAGGGGTACACTGCTTCATGTACATGCAACCCTCTTGTTTTCTTTTTCGTAATATTAAGCAACAACAAAATCTATGTAAAAAAAGAAAAGCTGCGCAACAAGAATTTCATTATATGGACACGAATGCAACTTCAAAAGAAAATTTAAGAAAGTTGCAGAAGCAAAAGTTGACTCATATGGATATAGACTAACCATTAGGAATTCCGATAAGCCCTGTACAAACGGCTGTGAGATCTTACAATATTGCCAGATCTGCCAATGCGCTGCCAGACTCAGTTCATTTAACAGAAATTGACAATTATTTATCATCTGTGCTTGTTTTATCTTTAAAAACTGAATATATAAATAAGTATTAATTATAAAGAAGCAATTTTAACTATTTTAGCTGCATAGTTTCTTTCATTTTCCTTTTTCCTTAAAATAAGATGTGTGCTGTGCTGCCAATATAAACAATGACGCCATTGTCAGATACAGAAACTTCTCTTATATTACAATTAAAAAATCTCTGACCATAATCTGACAATGGCAACGCGATGTGTTCACACGATTGTGAGATGTCTAACAAAAAATTTCAGTTCACACGATTGTAAGAAATTTTTAGCACATTTTACTTACAATATTGTAAGATCTGACAATCGTCTGTACATAGCTTTAGTGACGTCATTGGCTACACATGCGCATAAAATTGCGCGGTGGTGTCGTAATCTTGTATTCTAGCATTCTTGGTTGGGTATTAGCAATGTGGTATCAAGTTTATAGTTCAATGATGCTATGATAATAGTGTAAAATTTACGTAAGAGTAATTCGGTCTAAAGACAATTAAACATTAATTACCTCATGTGCTAGCTTATCAGTCTGGAGACTGTGGGTTCGATTCCCAAGAAAGGCTTTGGTCTGCTTTACAAATACGTGAAGATCGTGGATTAATTTAAAATTGTATTTGCAATTAAATGTATTTTTAGCATCTGATAAATTCGTAAATATCTTGGCCGTATTAAAAAAATATTATTAAAGTTTAAATTGCTTTTAAAAGATTTTTCATACAAATTTCATAACTTAAGTAAATTTTCAGTTTAATAATCGCTTGTGGGTGTGCCAGCCAGTGTATATTTTAATTGTATTTAAACATTCCTAAATTTATTTTATTTATTTTTTAACATAAAGCTTTAACTTTCTTTCCTATTTTACCACTTGTTCTCTTATCTAATGATATGTAATTAATATTATTAAAATAAAAATTCATTTAAAAATATATTTTAATTTAAATACACTAAGAAATTTTACAATATTAAATTTGATTGTATAATATAAATTTATATGTAAATTTTAAATACTCGTATAACTATGAAAATTGTGTAATATTTTTTCTTTTAAATTATATTTAAGTACACAAACATACATACATATGTATGAATATTATTTATGTGGATTTCCGTGCTTTAATTCTTTTAATAAAGAAAATAATAATTTTAAAATAAAGATTACATACAAAAAAAATCTTATCTATTTCAAAAATCAGAAGTGAATAAATTTCGTACTTAGGAGTGGAGAACACATTAGGTAAGTTTAGATATAATAATTAGTGACGATCCATCCTTCTGAGGTGCCCAGATACTCCCCGCACACCTTGAAACAATTTCGATTTTGTTGCTAAATAATTTTGTTAATTTCATTTTTAAAGCATAGTACTCTGTTCATCATTTCGTGCCTTATGCTGTCAAAAGTCTATTTAAAACAAAAAAATTTTATGAAAAAATGGTGCAGAAGTAGTACTCTGCTCATATTGAGAAAAATAAATTAAATAAATAAATAAAAGCAACGAGTACGTTCTTCGCCCCTATTCATGCTTCACACCCTAATCATGAGCGAAGTAACATGCTTCGCCATACAAAATTGTGAGAGCGAAGCAAGTGTGTAGATTCATTCTCTTACTTGCGAAGCACAAAAAATTTTTATCTTCTCGAAGTTTTATCGTGATTCATCGCTAAATTGCCTGAACTAGTTCTCAACACAAAATAAATATGTATGTGTAAAAAAAAGCAAAAAACCCGAAATAATAGATGTGAGTATAATACAAAAACATTAAAGTTCAATAATTTGTAATTATTTATTTTATCCATTGTAAAAAATCAAATAACACAGCGAACAAAAAGTGGATCAAATATCTACGTATGAATGTACATAAAAACCCATTGCAGCGTTGCCAGGCTGCTAGGTTCCTACCAAATTTGCTAGGATTTTTTTTTTGGTAGGATGGTAGGCTAAATCTTTTTTTTTTTTTTGGTAGGTTTGAGAATATATTTATGCATATTTATTAAAAAAGGTTTTTAGTGCAGTAAAAATGTAATGAATTAAATCAAAAAAGTTTCGTCGATCTTGCAGAATATGTATTAAATTTTCTTTAGCTTGTGTTGTGTTCTTTTCTATGATAACTGTAAAAATTCTTTAACTTTTTATGTAAAAATTGCAAATTAGCGTTCTCTTAAGATAAAAATTTACTTGTAATAAATTCAGTAGTGGAGTTCAATATTTGATGCAAATAGTCTTGAGAAAGTGAAAATTCAAAATATCGTACACTTTTAATGAAATTCAACAACAAAATACACAAAATATCATTAAAAAAAAGTCTATTTTCGCAAGACCATTTGCACAAACACTGAACTCTGCTAGTATTTCAAAAATTCATTCTATTGCAAAGGGTAAAAAATTTATAACTTTTCTCCACAAAAGAAAAAGCCAATAACAGTATGCGATATATGAAGACCTGGAAAAACACACTTCCATTCTTAACTTCCATTTTTAAGATACAACGTAGTTTTTATGAGCTATTTATGGTGCCTAGGTAGCTTCAGATTTCATTGATATGTTAACGGGAGTTGCTCACCTTTACCGTAGCTCAGCTGCGGATCCAGCTTGAACCTTTAAGGGGGAACTTCTAACTGAAACATACTATTTTGCAAAAATTTTTTTAGAAACTCAATAGAAATTGGATACAATTTACTCAATGGGGAGCGGGGGATATCCCGTTCTCATCACCCTTTGTAATCGGTCCTGCCGTAGCTACAACTTTGCCAAATATTTTTAGAAAAAAATTAGGAGTCCCTGTAAGTTATTCTCAAACGATAACAAAATTTGTTGTTCCTATATTTAAAAAAAAGTGCACGAATAAATTATTTGTTGACATGAAATGTGAACAAAATTTGTTTAACGGACTCTTAACTATATTATTGTCATACATATGTATATCACATCCATATAAAATTCTATTTTATTTATTTTTATTTTTAAATTCACAAACTCAAACCGCGAAGCGATTTATGTAGCTTGTTTGCCAAAAACACCCAAGGTCTATATCGGGAATCCAACTAGAGACCTTTGGAATGACTGGCTAGCCTTGCTACAACACAATAATCTTCATGTGTTTGTTGTAAATTCCATGCGAAAAAGTGCCAGTCATATTATTTCGCTTCAAAAATTTAAAATGTCAATACATTTCATATGTTTTCTTTAAGAAAAAACAGAGTACTATTTAAACTATCTTTACATGGTAATACAAAGTATTAAAGACTTTGTAGAATCAGAATATTACGAAACTCTCTTCGTGCTTAACCTTCCTATACACGCGCATTGGTCTGTGAGACCGACAAAACGATTTTACGTAAATATTTTTTTTCCAGAAACTACAAAAATGAATTTACTGTTAGCTTCCGCTTTTTTACAAGCTCCGTTTTAGTGTTGATTTGGTGTTTGCACTAGACAAGCGTGTTGATGTATTTCATAACAATTAGTCTGTGAGACCGACGCAGGTATATGTGTAACATTTTGTGAAGGTAAAACATGCAGTGCGATATGCCCTGATTTTTATTTAAAGGCTGTAAACTAAGTTAACCTATGATTTATGTATTGTGCAAGAAGTGCTTTTAAGTTGGTAAAATTTATTTTTATTTATTTGAAGAAAAAAATATGTTTTTGTTCTGTTTTTGTAATATCTAAGAAAAAACTATCGGTTTTGATTGCTTATTTGCTAAGGACTAAAAATCAATAAAATAAGTGAATACAAATTTAATGCGTGATTTTATTTTTTTATTATATCATTGAGATTAAAAAAGAATCTTTTGTTTTTAGTTTTGTTTCAAAAAACTAGTATTTCATTTAGTTCAAACTTTCGGTCTGTGAGACCATGCGCGGGTATATGTGTTATAAAAATTAGCGCGGGTATAGGAAGGTTAAAAAAAGAGAACAAGTCACATGCCCGTTGTTAATAGAAACATACCAGAAATGTGTCAAAATCTATTGTCTGTGTGACGCACACATTCTCAAATTTACTAAAACAGCTGATCTCGTAGTTGTACCTGTTCGATCTACCTTGGTAAGTATTTTTCATGTTTACACCTCTGGTATGATGATAATACATATGTAAGTTTCTAAAATGGCTTAAAAAATAAACATTTACCCAACGCTTGTGACATTTTTTATCCGAATTCTCTCCTACTCAATACATTTTGCGTTTACATGATAAGATTTTTTCATTTTTAGACATTGTAATACATGTATTACCATTTAAATACACCTTTATCAATGAACATACTTAAAAAAATCATCATATCATATTTTGGTTAAAAAATCATCAAAAATATGATAAAATCAGCATTCTGGCAACGCTGCAGCTGATGTCAGACACCTTGTCAGACGAAAATACAACACGCTCTAATTGAAAATTTTTCATCTGACTTTCATGCAATTTACACCGTGATTTTTAATACATGTCTTTTTTTAATTCTCTTTTAAAGTTGCTACCAAAAACTTTTTGCATTTATACAATGATTTTTCATTTCATGTCTTTTTTGTACATTACTCTCAAAATTTGCTTTATTTACTCGTTCATAACAAGTAAAACCCTAAAACAATAACATAAGAGAGAGAAAATGCAAATGGAACTAAAGAAATATATGAAAAAAATCTCGAAAACAGAAAACTTGTCTTTTTCTACCCCGCTTTCTTCTCTACCCTGCTCACTCTCATACAAAATAAGACGTGATTTAAAGCCAAGTGAAAAAATCACCGTATAAATTGCTTGTTTGCTTCTGTGATTAGCGGCGGTCAAAAACAAGTTGCGGCGACTAAACAAAAAGGGTTGACTTGCGGTCGGCTGTTTACATAAAATTTGTTTTAAAATATGCAGAAACTCTCATCAAAGGGATTTTCAGTTTGAGTCGGCGCTGCATAATAACAAGTTGGTCACACTACTAATTAATTTGATTGACCGCAGTACCAAACTTTATTTATGTTGAAGCTAAAGTGTGAATTATTGTAGATTAAAGTGTGTCTTGAATTAAAGCCTTACGGATCATTACATAGTTATTCTGCTTAATGAATAAATGCATAGTTATAGTGAAAATAAATGCCATGTGTGCATATTATAAAGTAAACTTTTTGCAGCAATAGACAAGTTGTTGGGTGTTTTAAATGTTTTTCATATGTATATACATATGTATACAAATTAAAGAAAGGGTAAGCAATAATGACCATATTCGTTGGAAAATGTTCCGTATAATCACTATTTTGGGATTCTTCGGCGCCGCGATCTATCGATTGTTCCTTCTAAGAATCGACAAAATAAGACGAAAAGTACTAGTAAAACTTTTCGATATCGCTTCGTTTTCAAGATATCGACGTTTGAAGATTGAAATTTTTATTACTTTTTAATTTTAATGTTTTTTTTTATAGAATTGGATGAAATAAAACGATAGTCCTATTAAATTTTTTTGATATTTCCTCCTCTTCGAGATGTCGACTGAAGCTTTTTGTCTTCAATATAATTTAACCAAGCTGAAACAAATAAAATAAAAAGTAGACTGCGATAGAAAACAGAAAAAAAAGAAGAAAATATATAACAAAAAGTTGTTGGTGACCTATACCTTCCGACTTGTGAATCTCTATAGTTTTCATATAAAACTGACTACATTTCTGAATGTAACGGATCAATATTGGTACCTATAAGGTAACATCTTCCGAAACCGTAGTATTGCCCACAACTTTGTACTAGAACTTCAGAGACACCTAACTCGAAAACTAAGGCAAGCCAATTTTTTTTTCTTATTTTGAATTTTCTATCGGATATGGTAATTTTTTTGTGAGTGGGGTAGCTAAACTTAATTTAAGCCCGAAACTGTTCACAATATTGCAAGGACCGAAACACTTTTTATTTTTTATTTTGTTTGTTTCTAAAATAATTATCATTGAAGTTCAAAAAATATATTAACCCTTTGACTGTCCAATGCATCACATATGATGCACAGACGTCATGATTGATACGCTTGCGCATCACATGTGATACACAATTTGTCTTATTTCTTTTTACAAAATTGTATATGAACTGATGAAAAATAAAGTGATCTAATGGTTTGAGCGTGTAGAGAATGTTTTTATTTAAATAAGACATGAACATGTGTATAAGAAAAAACTGCAAATTTCCAAGATATAAAACGACAAAAATAAATTTTTTAACAAAACAAAAAACTTTATTCATGTTGAAAAAATGCAAAAATTCAAAAGGATAAAATAATAATAATAATAAAAATAAAAATAATTGAATTATACCTTATATTATATAGTTATAGAAGAACTTAGGAAGGATAATTTTTATGAATTTCATTAAAGCAAGGTAAACAATATGGTTTTTGACACTCCATACACTGCGTATAAACTTGTTTAGACTTTGCGGTAGCAGTTTTTCTATTGTGTAAGATATCATTTGGTCGGAGAGGTCAATTCCACCTTTGGCTCGGTTATAGTCTAGTATTATGATTGGTTTTTTGACTATTTTTCCTTCACGGTTTTTTCTCCCGGTTTCTTGCATATTGAGACCATGAAAAGTTGAAATAAATAAATAATAACCAAAAAAATACATGAATCATATGTGATGCACGGAACGTTTGAACAAAAAATAGTTTAACTATTGCTCCGTGTGTCATATGTGATGCACGCCATTTTTACCAAATTATTACTGTGGACGTACGCTACAAAAAAAATGTTTGTATGGGGACAGTCAAAGGGTTAAACTGTACAAAAAATGAAAAAAATATTAAAAATATAAAAAGATATTTAAAGTAAATATCGCTCAAGTTCAATATAAAAAAGTTCTCATAATAAAAAGTTTCTTTTGAGAAAAAAAACATAAACAGGAACAAATTTAATTCATTTCTAATTAAAAAAAAATACAAATAAATAAAAATCGGCTACAAAACAACCGATTTTTACCTACGATTAATTGGCTAATTATTCGGAATGGAAAATGGTTGATCGAAAAGTCGAACATCGATTTCTTGCTTCGTTTACCATTCAGTAATGTAAATAAAACAACGGCACTTTAATTAGAATGAAGAACAAAAGTGAATCGCTAAAACATGACAATGATTGCTTGTCTAGCCGGCCTTCGGCCTTGCTGAAGAGTTTTCTCCTCTATGTATATCGAATAGTGGCTTCGCTGATTAACGATTTTTTGCCTAGCCGGCCTTTAGCCGGACTTATGGGTTTTATCCCGTATGTATGTATGTCGAATAGTGGCTTCGCTGAGTAAAATTTTTGGTGTAGCCGCCCTTCGGCCGGTCTTATGTATGTCGAATAATGGCTTCGTTGAGTAAAGATTTTCTGCTCTTTAGTACACTTAGGCCCAAATTTACATTCATTAGTTAATTATTAGTAAACTAAAATGATAACTATTGTTTAACTAAAACTTCATATTTACAGTGTATTGTTTAACTAAAATTTTTAATATGTGTAAAGAATGGTAGCCCTATCAAATATAAATAAACAAGCAAAAATAAAGAAATAAAGAATATTACACATCTTACGACGGCAATTTAAAAATTTTTAAGCACACAAAGCTAATGGAGCAAATGTTTTTTGTCGCTCCTAAAAGTATTCTATATGAACGTAATAATTTCCAAAACATGGTGCAATAAGTATGCAGGTTCAATAAATACATCAAAAATCTAGATAATGCTTGTCAAAAAAATACACGTGCTAGACGTTACTTATGTACAAAACTACCAGAACAAAATATAATCAGCTGACGTTATGCTGACACATGTATACTTATTGCACCATGTTCCAAAGCATCTAACTAACGTGGTCTTTACACATGCAAGTGCAAGTTCGAAAAACTCAATACACTCAAACTTTTCTACTAATACACTTTGGGTTCAGCTATGAGAAAGACAGAGAAACGAATACAAATTGATCTTTCATTGATAATACGTACACAGAACTTGCATGCAAGTACTTACATGTCTAAACGCAGGGTAAAGGCACCATTATTCATACGTAACGTTGATGTAGTTGCATGTTGCTGATCGTTTCTGTCTCATAGCTTTTCAATGTGACAGAAACGATCAGCAACATGCAACTATATCCACGTTACGTATGAGTAATGGAGCCTTAATTGTTAACCAAGGGCTTTTGACGGTTCAACTAATGGTAAACAAAGAAGTGTGAATAAAATATCATTGGCTAAACTATTGTCATTAGCTAACTAACGACTGTGAATTTGGGCCTTAATTTAAAAAAGTGCAAAAAAGGAAATATACTGGGTATAAATGGGTTAATTTTTTTAATATGTTTTTCATCGAATAATTTTGATAAGCTTTCATATGATATCCATATTGGTACACTGAGTTAAAAATTTTAGAAGAAAATCCTCAAGATCTGTAAAACTTTGCAGGTCTGTAACTCCGAAAATATGCGTTTCCGAGGATTTTCGAACTTTGCTTTTTTTATTAGAATTAAATTTTCTATCATATAGAACATTTTAGAAACAACACAAAAGTTTTTTTTCGCACATGTTCTGAAAAACACAAGATTTCAAATCATTTGTGATTTCAAAATCAAAATTTTATACTTTCCGGTGTGATTTTATCTCTTCGAAAACACAAGAATACAGCTGATTTTTGTTTTGATTTGGTGACATTTCTTAAAAAAAGTTGCAATTAATTGGTTTTATAAAAAAATGCATAGCGTGTTGCAAAAACTCGCAAAAAGGAAAAAATCAAAATTGGTTAAAAAGAGCCGAAACTGCAAAAATTTCGAAGGACGAAAAAATTATTTTATCGGAATGAAAAACTTCGCAAAAATTGCAAAAACTAAAAAAAACAATATTGATTTAAAATTATTCAACTTGTAAAAATAGTTAAAACTCGAAAAAGTCGCTTTCGTCGTGAAATTCACGAAAATTTTCTAAAATAATCATTAAAATTTATAAAGAACACATCAAAATATTGATTTCGGCATTTTTTTTATAAAATTCATGAACAAGTTGTCGCAAAAATAAGCAAGTGATCTGAAATCGGCAGCTACTTACCTAACCGGTTTGAAATCACATATTTTCAAAAAATTTTGTGCACAGAGAACACCTTTTTGTGATTTGAAATCACTTTTACAAAAAAGTAATTTTTAGAACATGCCTGAATAACTTATTTATTCTACACTTATGTCAGGCGCAAATACAAGGGGGTGGGATCCCCCCAAATGAGTAAAATATACCTAATTTCTATTGAGTTTTTAAAACTTTTTTTCCAAAATTGTAATTTTCACTTTGTACATGGTTTGACTCTATTTTATCTCTAGATTACATAGTGGGTTTTCCGCCAAAAGAATAATTTAGAATTTGTCACATGGTGTTATTATTAGTGTTGTCATTCGAATTAGAATTATTGACGATTTATTTAAGTTTAAAAAAATTTTTATTTCCTTTATAATTTAAAAAAAAAATGCAGATCATGCATTTTAAAAATATGTAGATTTTTTAAAGGACTTTTTTGAACTAATATTCTTCTAAAAGTTTATATATTTATTTATTCACTTAAATTTAAATGAAAACACTGTAAAGTGAAAGAGAATTTCATGACAAACAAATAAAGCATAAAACTGCTAAGATAAAAATTTATTCGACGTTACCAATTTGTTGTTGAATAAATCGATTTTAATTAAATGTGCAACACACGGAGCAGTTTTCAAAGCTTAGAAAAATTTACGAATCTAGAAAATAGATTTTACTGGAATTTTTAGAATAAATTAAATACCGATTGTTTCCAATTTTTTATTTGTTATTTGCAAATATATCTTTTAATCGAATCAATCGATTTTAATGAATTTTTGGGTAATCTGCGTGGTTTTTCAAGCTTAAGAATTGGTTAAATGTTAGAATCTAAATTTATGTAAAAAAATGAATTTTTAAAAATTTTATTTTCGACAATTCTCCAAATCTCCCAATTCGCACCGGTTCATATTCACACGATTCACACGGCCAAAATCTTATCAACTGCATTTTAACGCAACACAGGAAAAATATTTACAAATTTATTATATCGTATTTTGGCTTTAGAAATAAATAAAATTAAATTAAAATTTATTTCCAGAATAAAAAATTTATGTGAAATCTTTACAGCAAATTTTTGCTGTTGAACAAATACATATGTATGTATGTATGAATCTGATAATTCTGTGGTTTTCTTTGATAATGACGTACATATGCAGTACGTATTTTGTTCATACGTACATACATACGTCGTTATCAAAGAAAACCACAGAATTTTTAATTTTAAATTCTAATTCTTAAACCAAATTTCGTTGTACGGTTTTAAACGATCCTTTTTTATATATGTATATATTTTTTGTTACACTCATTCGTAAAATAGCAAGTAAATTGGCCCGAAACCGCAATAATGCATTAAAAATCAGAAATTAAACTTTACAGTAAAAGCTTTTTCTTGAATAACTTCGCTTCAAATGGCAGTATTGTTCTGAGATTAAGTATATAGGCTATTTTTAGTCCAATATACGCAACATAATAAGTTTTAATGGTTTATGTGACCTAAAATATTTTTTTCTCTGTCATGCTGACTAGTTACTGAACAAATTTTTGTTGGTTAAGATAAAATTTTATTTTAAAATATTATAATATATCACACGAAAATCTCAACCAACATATTTTTCGATATGCGTTTTTTTTATGTAAATCAATAATGTATAATGTTTTACGCTATCTGTAAAAATTTCATAATTCTACAAAGCTCCGTAACAAATTTACAGCAAAATTAATTTTAACGTAAGTCCAATTTTATTTTTGTTTATTTTTCTTGGTGATTGAAAATGCAAATAGAACTAAAGAAAAATATGAAAAAAATCACCGAAAACCGAAAATGTGATTTTTTCTCTACGCCGTTTGCCATCATACTCCAAAAATCATGTTTTAAAAAACATGGAAAAATCATCGTATGAATTGCGTTTAACACAAAATATTCTACTAACACATTCTTAGACTTAGGTTTTTGACAGCAGACTTAGGTTTTTGAAGTTTTAGTTGACTATCTACGTACCTATGCCATATGTGATTTCCTTAAAAATTTTAATAATATAAACAGCATAAAAATAACACCTTTATTACCAGGACATAATACGATGTCTGTTGACTTAATTCACAGCAATATCGATACATTTATTCCAAATATAACCGTTTGGATATCGTACGATATCAAATTCAATGGCAAACCCATCACGCTATTATTGCATTTAATTAAATCACTTTAATTAAAAAAAATTAGTAAATGTTATGACAGACGATGTCATAAAAATACCATTTATTAAGATACTTTCTATTTTCTTTGAAATATATGAAAAATGAAACCCAAATATGGCTATTTTGATCACTCCGAAACAAAAAATATAATATAATATAAATCGATAGGCTTAACTCCGGAATTACCTACAACGGGCCTGTGCCGTTATATAATAATATTTTAAATATTTCTTCAGTGAGACACAAAGATCTGATATAAAAAGTGAAATATTCTATACGAATTTAAAATTTCGTTAATAAATTAGAAATTCATTAATAGAAATAGACCAATTAAGGACTTTTTATTATAGTTGTCATTTACTGTTAAGATATTTTTATCTATATCTAATTTTTATGCTTTATTTTTTAGTCCTTTAGGTACAATTTAATATTCTAAGATCTTTTTATTTGCAATTTTCATAGTTTTAATTTTAGTTTTGAAAATGTTAAGTATGTGTTCAATAAAAAACATCTCAAATTGTATTAATCCAATACCAACGTAAAAAATGTCCAATGCTCATAATCTATAATGAGTTTTACTATTATTTTTTTAATAATGTTTAACGAAAATATTAACTTTGTTTATAAAAAGCAAACAATTTGCTTTTGTCATGAAAAAAACCATTTAAAAGAATGAAGTCAAAAAACTATATAATTTTGACATACAATTTTATCGGAACCAACAAAGTTTTGTTCAGTAGGTAGTTAGCATTACAGAAAAAATATCGTAAGCCACATAAAATACCATCATATTAGAAATAAACCAATAAAACTCATTATGATGTTACGTCAATTTTCCGATGTTATGCAGCAGGTTGTTAACCACTCTGTTTCCAGTATCTCTGACTGGTTGAAGGATAATGGGCTTTTTGTCAATGCTCGGAAGACAAAGGCTATGTTTTTTGGGAATCTATTATTGGACTTGAGTGTGGAATTTGATGGCATAGGTATTGAATTTGTTTGTAGGATTTATTGCTTAGGGTTGTGGTTTGATAGTAAGTTGGGTTTTGAAAGGCACATCAATCATGTTATTTCTAGGGTTAATTATTCATTGCGGCGATTATATAGTGTCAGTGTTGTTATGCCAGTGCATGTTAAGTCAATGCTTGTTCATGCGCTGGTCATACCTATATTTTTATAAGGGCTTGAAGTATACAGTGGAACTATTGGTGCTTGCATCAAGAGACTATGCATGCTTTTTAATAGGGTTATCCGTCATCTCTATTGCCTAAATATTCGCAGTCATATCTCTGAGTATGTTTCTAGATTTTTAGGATCTTCATTTCGCAGTTTTGTAAAATTCAGAGTTTTATTGTTTTTTTTTTTTATAAAACTTTTAAAAATGGTAGTCTTTTGTATTTTTAGTCGGTCCATGCGTAATTGTCAGATTCTTATTCCAAAATTGACTTCTATCTTGGAGCGTTCTTTTCATGTTAGAATTGCGCATATGTTTAATGCGTTACCAAGCTCTTTCAAGACCTTTGAACTATCATACCATGCGTATAAAAGTAGGATATTTAAACATATTCAGGAGAATTATTTATGATTGAATTTGGGTATGATTATCCCTTAGGGCTTTAATCTAGTGTAAAGAACTTTATTTGCTTTTAATATCCCAGCGAAAAAAGTGATGAAAAAGAAGTAGAAAAAGCACCACAACTACTGATACGAAGCACTTCAAACTCCGAGCAAAAAGTAGTGAATTTTACATTAGCGTGTCATTGGAGCGAAGTGGTTTGTTTTTGCCAACCCGTAAGCTAATAAAATTGACTTTTTATTTGCTATAAAAACTCTAAAATAAGGTGTGATTTTTTATTGGTGAAGTAAATCCAATACATTTTACATTTAGGATGTGGTTATTAACCACTTTTCCAAAGCAGTTAAATTTCAGATTTAGGAAGTGGTGCGTATTCAGTGATTTATAATTCCACTTGCATATGGTTTTAATACTAAAAAAAGAAACTATTTAATTAATTCAAGTGCCAGGCATTAGCGAAAACAAAATTGCTATCCATTAAAATAGCGGCTATTTGCCAATCTTGGTAACCCCTCAAAGTTGCTTTAGTCGTTTTGTCGGTATCTAAACAAGAAATATGATTATCTATAGTGACATCTCCCTTCAAAAATCTTTTGGAACTATTTTTGTTTCCTTACCATTATTATTTAAAACTTCCAAAACACTTTTTAGCTGCACACGTCTTTTTTAATTCATTTACAAGAGAAAATAAATCAACTACGACCAACTTCACATTGTTTTGCTTTTGAAACAAAGTTATGAAATGGCTGAAAACAAAGTAGTGATTAAAAACTGCATTTTATATGTGATTAGAAATAACTTCTTTCATATCTAAAAATACCCATTAGCCACTTTGGAAGTACTTAAAAAGTGGTTCATAAAGAAGTACTCTATTTATTTTTCCTGGGTATGTTTCAGTCCGGCAACATCTTTGCTCTCATGTTATAAATATATACATATATTTATATGTCAAACAGGTATTTGTCTTTAACAGATTTTGTTTTCTCTCTATGTGTTTCAATTGAGATTTATATAGTTTATATTGGTATTTATATAAACTAGTCTAATTCTTAAGTTTTTTGTCATTATATGTTTTATCTTGTAATTTATTTACCTGATGTTATATAGTATTTAAATATTTTTTTTTTATTATTCTTCTTTCCTTAAAATATTTAATTTTTGGTTTTTGCATATTGTTATAATCTGAGTAGAATTGTTAACCATATATCGCTCTATGAGCTCGGTTATTTTGTAATAAAGATTAATTGAATTGAAAAATTAACTGATATACTTAATTTCAAAGCAATAATGACATTTGAAACGAAGTTATTCGAAAAAAGCTTCTTCTGTAGATTTTTATTTTTGCTGGTTACGATTTTCGTGCGGTTACGACTCGAATATTTTGTCTCCATTTTATTTTAAATTAGCTTTGTTTTTTAATTTTTTTGGAGTAAATGCAGTAAAAGAGAGACTTTTAAAGTAGTGCACTCATGAGAAAGAAAATATTAAAATATAAAAAATAAACAGAAAATGTGTAAATGTATTAAAATTGTTCATAGAACGAAATACCACCCAAATAATAGCTACAATAAAATATTTTTTTTAATAAAGGAAAATTGTTTTTATTTAAAAATTCTGAAAACTAAAATTCTGAAGCAAACTATATTTGCCTCATAAAACAAGGTTCGTTTATTTCGTTCTTTGTTAAAAATAAGATGCTGAAAATTATTAGATTTTTATTTAATACCCTTTTTAGCCACCCGTGCTTTAAACTACTTTTAATAGTCGTTTCGTAAAATCTTCCAGCATGTATAGGTAGTACCAAAGTAGACATAAAAACAGTTCTAATCCATGATGAGACCACGAAGACGTCTTATAGAATTTCCAGTAAGATAATGAAGCAAAGCATCTGTCACTGTACTTAGAGCGAAAATTCAGAAAATATATGATACTGGGAAGGACATTAAAAAGCTCAGAACATGTATTGCTTCGGTCTCTATTTAATGTATTCGAAGGAACTAAAATATTTAAAATATATAAATTATTTTGAGCACATAGTGAACAAATTAATTTCCTTATAAGAATGCAAAAATAATTTGTTTTGTATCTATAATTTTAATCATTTTTGTATTTTGATTTAAATGTTTTTTGTATTTTCTTATATTTTAAAATTTTACATAATTTTTATATTTACCTACAAACATTTTTCCAGCACATTTTAGTAAATTTGTAGTAAAAGACAAAAAATGTTAACCGTTTTGGTTTCTTGTGTAAATAGGGTTGGCTGGACTTGACTGGATTGTCCAGCTTTTTTGATGCTTATCCAGTTTCAAGCTAAAGTAAAATTTGTCCAGCTAAATAGGAATTTTCGAAAAATATCCATAAAATTTATTACTTTAAATCTATAATTACTCTTATTAGTTGGTACACAACAATAACTCTAATAAAGGTTAACAGTAGTCAGTTTTTGTAACTCTGCTTAACAAAAACTAAGAGACCTTTGCTACAACAACAAGTTGTAGTACGAGCTTGCCTACGTCGTATAAAATACAAAGTAGAACTTACAACTGAAAAATGGATGATGATAGAAAAAGTGGTTAAAATTTGACGTTACTTCGAAGAGGCTCCAAAGTAAATTAGGAAAGCCACTTGATTCCTTTCAAAAATTATTAGATAACATGATAAATCTATCAACAGATCAAAGTCGAAACAATTAGTAACTGACTTGGAATTGGTTTTTGACCAAAGATTTGACGGTTTAGTAATGAAACATATTGTTTATCCACAATGCTTGATCATTAGTCTACTATTTCTATATTAAAAAATCGTCTTGAGTTATTCCGCAAACTATTGCAAACATGGTCACCTCTACACCTTGCACAAGTTCTGCTAAGTCTATGAGAAGTAGGCTTTGGAGCGTTTGTAACTCTTGTAAACTCATTTTAAAAACTATTTTACAGCTTCTACAAACAGATTTTTGAAATCATCTTTCTCCGCAAAATTTGAGAATATATATATATATACTTTCTTTTTCAAATAAAAATCGGTCCTTTTTTAGTATTGGTATCGTATCGGCCAAAAGGCGTATCGATGCGTCCCTAATAACAATGCATAAAAATAAATAAAATTTGTTTATGTTCAAAAAATATTTATTTGTAATGGGTTAAGCTAATATGTACATATATGGCTGCATTTCGTTGATGCTAATACCAATTCATCAGTAGATCTTTAACCATCATGTTTGAAAAGTTTTAAAAATTTGTTTATACAAAACATAAATTAAAAATTTCTACTAATTTTCGAGTGATACAATTTTTGTATGGTTGGCAATTTCTGCCTGGGTACTTTTACTGTTTTTGTGTACTCGAACGCTTTTGGAGTAAAATTAGCAAAATATGGTAAATGAAGTAACTTGTAGTAGGTAATAGAACACAACTATACACCCCTATCGTGAATACTTTTTCCTTCGAAATGTTTTCCTTTTCCCTTCTTTTGCGATCGTGAATAAAAATTCGAAAAATTCCCCTTATCATGAATGATATTTTTCACGTGAAAATTTTCCCTTTTCCCCTGTTTTTGTTCACTTTATTTTAGCAGGCGAACTGTGTAAATACATCATGTAATTATCCTTCCAATTAATTAATTAAAACTTATAAATATCTATTTTTAGGACAAAATCAGTAAATAGTGTTCATTTATCTTAATTTTAACACATTTATTTTAATGTGAACTAAGTTTTGAGATGATGGAATTGCAAATGTTTTTTCCGCGTCTGTGGAGAATCACTCATCGCGTCCAAAATATATAAAACCCAGTTTTACTCACTCTTGAGAAAATGTAATTTAACACCAAAAGACTACTGGATTGAATTAGGCTGCCTGCAATGGCTCGGGTACTCCAAGGCATTGGATGCATCTAGAAATCCTGTACGAACAATTCGATTTTGTTTAGATTCCTCATGGAATGCAAAAATAGTTCCGATTCTTAGCACTGAATTTTTTTATTTTTTAACAAAAATTTCTTTAATTTATAATTGATTTTATTAAGCTTTTTCTTTATTTACATTCACTGCGAACTGATAGCGGGAAAAAATGTTCACGGGAACTTCACGATAGCAATTTTCCCTCGAAGGGAAATGAAAATTTCATGGGAACATACATCATTTCACTTGTTATTCGCGATAGGGGTGGTTATGTTTATTCGCGACAAAAGCAAATCTTGATTTTTTAAACAAAGTTAATGATTTCGTTATTAAAAAAATTTAGTGAAACGCATTGATTTTAATTGAAAACATATAGATCTTAGAAAAACCTAAAAAAAGTCCTTAATTTTTATCCGGTATGTCTCTAGCAGTGAATCTCTCTAATCGATTGACTAAATTTTAAATTCATATACATATGTATGTACTTATGTATAATGTACATACATATCGAACATACCATACATCAATCAAAATGCAATACAACATGAGAATAAGCTTATGTAAATAGTGGGTCTTAAGCTTTTCTTAACTTCGCTTATAATAATGTTTATAAAATATGATTTCACAAGCAGTTTTTAACAATGGGTGAGAAACTATTATACTTAACTGTTTCTTAAGTATGCTTTTTTTCGACATATCTTTAAGTCCTCTACCGCGCCCGGAAGTTAGAGTAGTTTTACGAATTTTATTTTAAGTTGCTTCATTAGTACATAAATATTTTTTTAATATGTAATTTATTTTAAGGATACACATAAAAAACAAATTTTGTGCCGAATAAAAGAAGCTCAAAATCGAGGAGATGTGACAAAAAATAAGAAAGTTATGAGCCATCAAGTGAAAAAGCCAATTTTATATCCCATACAAAATTGTTTTCAATCAAAAAATGTTTTTCTAATAAAAACTGAATTAAATTAATTTTGTATGAAAAATAATATAGCTGTTTTCAATTTACAGTTAATAACTTTCTTATTTTTAATTAGAATTTAATGATAAGAATTTAATGATTACAGCCGGATAAAAATAATGCACAGTATATTTTTCATCTTAATGGAGCAAGTCAAAATTATATATTTTGGGAAAAGGTCTAAAAATATAATTTTTTAAACATTTAACCCCTGGGCCCCGTTTCTCAAAAAGTACAAGCTAAAAATCTACAAGTAAAATACACACAAAACAACAATAACAATTGTAAAAGTATTGTTGTTTTGTGTGTATTTTACTTGTAGATTTTTAACTTGTAGTTTTGAGAAACGGGCCCCTGTAATTCAATACAAATGTTGTATTGGCTGAAAGAATTGAAAGATATTAAAATTTAGAGTATTCAGACGAACCATTCTCGGAATTTCCGCCAATAATAAAAAAACCACAAAAAAAACGGAATAAAACTTCTTTTTCGCTAATATCGTGAAAACGCGAGTTACCTATGTTACACATAGTCACCAACCAAACCAACAACTGCAGCAACAACAATAACTACAACCACCAACTTAACAAACAAACCAACAGCAGCAACAACAATAACTACAACCACCAACTTAACAAACAAACCAACAGCAGCAACAACAACTACAATCATCAACGTAACATTACCAATAACATTGTTAACTAACATACTTATACAAATTGGGTCAGACATGAATAAGCATTTTTATTTAGGTTCATTTTATTTAATTGTATTTTATTTTATTACTTCCTAGTATAATTCTTAGAATTAAATAATATTATGAAAATGCAATATTAGCATATTAATAGTATAAATATTAACAGACAATAAAATATTATTATTATTAATCAACCACACATAAAGTGAATCTCGTTGTTCTTTCTTTATCTGGCGCAGTCGAACGGCGGTTTTTGTGGAAAAGTGAAAGTTGTACAGAAAAAATCTCTGAGGAAAAATTTAAGAAATTTAATTACAAAAAAAAAAGGAAGTGAATATCATACTAATCAGATAAAATAAAGGAAATACTATATATAAAAAGGGGGAAATTCCTGTATCGTACAGGAATACTGTGGAAAATATAGTGCAAAAGAAAATATATAAATAAAAAAAAAGAGAACTAAAAGATAAAAATTTTTCTGGGGGTAGAATATGAGCGAATATCATATTAATTGAATAAACAAACGACGATACGAGTAAAATCGTGGAGTTTGTAGAACATAAAAGAAAAATAATATAAACTGTGAAATTAAAGAAAAGAAATTTAAATATAAAAAAAAATCAATTCCTGTATCGCACAGGAATACAAGTAAAATAAAGGTGACAAAAATCCCTGTATCGCACAGGAACACCAAATAAAAATTCTTGTATCGCACAGGAATACGTTGAAAGCATATATAGTATCAGGCAAGGATTTATCCACTGAGAAAATATATGATAATATTCTTTTTGTATCGCACAAAAATAAAAGGATAAAAATATAAAAAAGAAAACAAATAAATTTACAAAACTGTTATATCACAAAAAAAACAAGGGAAAATTTTTAAAAGGAAAAGAAAAATATATAGTGACTAAATATCCACATAAAAACTTAAAAAAAAAAAAAAAAAAAAAAAAAAAAAAAAATTACTCAAATACATTTTTGTATCGCACAAAAATATTTAAATTTCTCAGAGGAAATCTGTGTAGCTTCACTTCATCTACAAACTCCGGAACCTACTGGAAGAAATAACGAGTCAAAGGGATTAATAATCGCACCACGCAACTGCTAAGGGACATGCTGATTTTATTAATATTGCTGTAAGTAACAAAATTTTTCTTCATTTTTTTAACATTGTTATCAAGCGAAAATCTATCAGAATATTTCGTCAGGAGCTAAATTAGGAAAGTAAGAGATAATTAATGCCAAAAAACAGGGGTTCACCTTATAGCCTTCCGCAAATATTTAAAAGTAGGAGCTTAAATTCAATTCCTGAGGTAGAAGATTCAGCTAGGATGAATAACGATTCACGGGAACAAAGTACTTCGGGCACGGTCCCTCCTGCTTCAACAGCAGTACTAACAGCACAGATGGATGTATTCCAGTCGTTGAGAATACCCGATGCCATCAAACAGTTACCGACATTTGATGGTAACCCCAGATTGTTATATGAGTTCCTCAATAACGTTGAGGAAATTCTTTTGTTCATACGGGGAACAGATAAAACCCCATACGGGCAGATTTTGTTGAGAGCCATACGCAATAAAATTGAAGGACAAGCGAATGAGGTGCTCAATATGTACGGGACCCCATTAAATTGGGATAACATAAAAACGAATCTAATAACATACTACTCAGATAAACGTTCAGAGACTTCTCTGATAAAAGACCTTCATGCCCTGAAGCAATTTGGAAAACCATTTGAAAAATTTTATGGAGAAGTGGTAGAATTGCAATCAGCTCTATGTAACAACATTTTGTTACACGAAGCAGACCAAAATGTGATATATGCTAAGAAGTCACTTTATGAAGAAATGTGCCTCAACTCTTTTGTGACAGGACTAAGGGATCCATTGGGAGCAACAATTAGAGCTATGAGACCTAACACTCTAGCGGAAGCATTAAATTTCTGCATTAAGGAGCAGAATATATACTACCAACAGTCTAATGGGTCTTACGGTAAAATTAATCAAAATAGGCAGAATAACTATTCATACCAAAGAAATCCTTTTCATAATAAACCTCATTATAATTATCAGCCTAATAGGAACACCTACAATTTGGTGGCACCATCCCCACAGAACATGGCTTACAGGGGGGGTAGTCGCAATGGCAACCAAAATAACAATTCTTATAACCAATATCGTCCACAAGCATCTTTTAATAATAATCAACTCGATAATTTTAATCAACGAAAACAAATGTCTTTCAATAATAATATACCCCATAACAATGCACCCTTCAATAATAATATGACCAACACTAACGTACCCAAATTTCAAAAACCGGAACCCATGGACACGTCAAGTGGGTTTTCCTACCTGAGGAACAGAGGCTCGTTCCCAAGCATTAAACAGAGCCCAAGTGCACAAACAAGAAGACATCCAAATACTGAAGTTAACAATATAATAGAAGAGGGGGAGTATAGCGAATTAACTAACGTAGAAGAAGAGGTAAATTTTCTAGACCTTGCCTCCCACAACCAACGGGATACCTAGACAGGGTTAAACATGGGTCTGAATTGGTTTACATTAAAATCCGGTTCCCTGGCAATAAACTTCTCAAGTTCCTGATAGATACTGGGGCTTCAACTTCATTCATTAACCCGGAACATGTGGACCAACAACAACATATCAAATGTAAACCTACGATAATAAAAACAGTTTTAGCTAAATACAGGATAAACAAATTGGTAATATTACCAATATTCGAAGAATTCAAACAAAAGGGAAAACTCTCATTATTACTATTTAAATTTCACAACTACTTCGATGGTCTTTTGGGCATCGATTATTTATCCAATATTGGCGCTAAAATCGACTTGAAATCTAATACATTGGAGACGGGATTTACGGCTATACCATTATATCACAAACCAAACGTGTGCTCTGGCAAAATCACGATCGAAACAAATACAAAAATGATTATTAAATTACCCGTTGATGTTGAAGAAGGGGATATTTTGATTGCGGAAACACCGGTAAATGAAAAACTTGTAATTTCAGCTGGTATTTATACGGCACAGAACTGGTCTAGTTTGGTCGAAGTAACAAACTTAAGTGACTCTCTGGAAACTATCTATTTTGATCAACCCTTGAAAACGCAAGAATACCATTCCCAGGAATACGTCGAAGTCAATACTACAGAATGTGGGCCATCCTACGTAAACGAAGATACGGATGTAAAAAACTTATTGCGGCTTGAACATCTCAACCAGGAGGAAAGACGACTACTTCTAAAATCATGCAGAAAATATTCCGATGTCTTCTACAGAGAGGGGCAAGAATTGACATTCTCAAACAAAATAAGACACAGCATACCAACAACGAATGATGTACCGATATATACGAAATCATATAGATACCCTTACATCCACAAGGAGGAAGTACAAGGACAAATTACTAAACTATTGGATCAACATATAATACGCCCAAGTTATTCACCCTGGAGTTCACCTGTATGGGTAGTACCCAAAAAGAAAGACGCGAGTGGCAAGCAGAAATGGAGATTAGTGATTGATTATAGGAAATTAAATGAGAAGACCATAACGGATAAATACCCTATTCCGAATATAAATGAATTATTGGATAAACTGGGTAGGTGTATGTACTTTTCCACGGTAGATCTCGCAAGTGGTTTTCACCAGATTGAAATGGAACCAAAAGACATCCCGAAAACAGCGTTTTCAGTAGAAGGAGGGCATTACGAATTCATTAGAATGCCATTCGGGTTGAAAAACGCACCTTCAACTTTCCAAAGAGTCATGGACAACGTCCTTAGAGATTTAGTGGGAAAAGTGTGCCTTGTTTACCTGGATGATATCATAATTTTTTCAACTTCATTACAGGAACATATCAATAATCTAGAAGTGGTATTTGAGAAATTAAGGAGTTCGAATTTTAAAATTCAGGTCGATAAATCCGAGTTTCTGAAAAAGGAAATAGAATTTTTAGGGCACATTGTATCTACTGAAGGGATAAAACCGAACCCGAAAAAAATAAGTGCAGTAAAAAATTTCCCAATTCCGAAAACTGCGAAACAAATTAAGTCCTTTTTAGGTTTATTAGGATATTATAGGAAATTTATACCTAACTTTGCGAAACTAACGAAACCATTAACGGTCTGCTTGAAAAAGGGGATGGACATAAAACTTACCGAAGAGTATGTCAGAACTGTCGAAATGTGTAAAAATCTGCTTTGTAATGACCCAATATTACAATACCCGGATTTTTCTAAACATTTCATTTTAACCACAGACGCTAGTAACTATGCGCTAGGGGCTGTGTTGTCTCAGGGCCAAATAGGGAGCGATAAACCTATTTGTTTTGCCAGCAGAACATTAAATGGTTCAGAGATAAATTATTCTACAATAGAGAAGGAACTTTTGGCAATAGTATGGGCCACGAAATACTTCAGGCCCTACCTCTACGGACATAAATTCAAAATAGTAACAGACCATAGACCATTAACTTGGATTATGGGACTAAAAGAACCAAATTCAAAACTAGTTCGTTGGCGGCTAAAATTAGAGGAGTTCGACTACGAAATAGTGTACAAAAAAGGCGTACTAAATTCCAACGCGGATGCCCTAAGTAGAATTACACCAGATATAAACAACCATGAAGCTTTCTCTACTATAGGCACTAGTGGGAGTACGATTCAC
This sequence comes from Panzeria rudis, assembly GCA_956483635.1. Taxonomy (NCBI): domain Eukaryota; kingdom Metazoa; phylum Arthropoda; class Insecta; order Diptera; family Tachinidae; genus Panzeria; species Panzeria rudis. Next base: position 37,757,470 of record OY101449.1, on the reverse strand, counting down.
TCTGCAGAAGAGAACCTGGACGATGGGATCCCAATCTCGGAAAAGCCCCTGAACGAATTTAATATACAGCTAGTACTAGAAATACAACCGGAATCAAAGGTTACTGTGGAGGTACCCTTCAAGAATAAGTTAAAACGTATTATAAAAGCACCATCCTATGACGAAAATTCAATCATAAAAATTTTTGCTAAGTTTATTAAGCCTAATAGGCTTGTTGCAGTTTATACAGATAATGATGATGTTTTTCGCATTGTACAGAAAATTTTTTCACAATATTTTGCTAGCAATAAATCTTACCGCTTAGTACGTTGTACACTCAGAATAAGAGATATTTCAGATAACGATGAACAAGATGAAATTATAAGGAAATATCATCAAAATAACAACCACCGAGGAATAGAGGAAACATATTTACACCTTAAAAGAGAGTATTTCTTCCCACATATGAAAAACAAGATCAGCCAAATAATTAATGATTGCGACACGTGTCAGACACTCAAATACGATAGACACCCACAAAAATTAGTTTTCCAAATTCCGGAAACCCCGGAAAAACCTCTGGATATTTTACACATTGATATATATCACGTCAACAATCAGCAAATACTGACTATTATCGATAAATTTTCAAAATTTGCAGCGGGGTTCACAATTGCCGCAAAAACTAGTTTGAATGTAATTAAGTCATTAAAAACCTTCATTAGTACTTATGGGATTCCGAGGAAAATCATATGTGACCAAGGAAAGGAATTTACGGCCATTATTTTTAGAGACTTTTGCAAACAATTCAATATAGATCTACATATAACTTCATTTCAACAATCTTCAAGCAATGCGCCCGTCGAAAGGTTGCATTCGACTCTAACCGAAATATATCGGATAATTATGGCTAAAAGGAAAGAGAGCAAACTTTCCACGGATCACGATGAAATTTTCTCGGAGGCTCTTATTACCTATAATAATTCGATACATTCAACAACGAAACTAACTCCGTATGAAGTATTCTTTGGCAGACCACACATATTTAATGAAACAATAAAATTCAATGGAGAACACGAGTATATCCAGAAATTAAACGAATACCAACAAATTATCTACCCCAAAATTAGGGAAAAATTACAAACTACTGTAAAGGACAGAATAGATAAACTGAACGAGAATAGGGCACAACCTGCACCATTACAGGCCAGCGATATAATATATCGAAAAGAGAACAGGAGAAATAAGATAACACCTCGATTTTCTAAACACAAAGTACAAACTGATAAAAAAGTTACCTTTATTTCAGATAGAAACCAGAAAATTCACAAATCAAAGATTAAAAGGAGAATAAAGAAAAATTCTAAAATACAATAATATAACAAAACTAATCATTCTGTTTTTCTCCCTAGGTTATCTGTGGTCCACTCCCAAAGGCTAAACACACAACAAATAGACAATGAATTGGCTATTATCGAATTGAGAATGGGTAATGCCAAGGTAATAAACCATTATCAAAATTTAATCCATGTAATAGATCTTAAAGACTATGTTAATAATTCAGAGAAAATTAAAGAAACCTTAGACGTATTTGAACCAAATAGTTCAATCAAAGATTCATTAAAGATCACGAAACTTAAATTAGATCAATTAATGAATAAAATTAACAATTTACTACCTTTTAAGAGGCAAAAAAGAGGTCTATTTAATGGATTAGGCTCAACAATTAAATATATAACTGGTAATATGGATGATAGGGATGCGGGGAACATAAATTCTCAGCTTGAGGAACTTATAAAAAACGAACATATTTTCAACAACACGGTAAACAAACAAAGCATATTAAATACGGAAATGATCCAAAGATTTAACAACATTACAACACACATAAACACAGAACAAAGTAGAATTACAGAAATCTTAAAAAATACACAAGGAACTATGTACAATAGAATAAATAAAGAAGATCTTATAATTTCACAAATACAATACTTGAATAGAATCAATTACAATATTGATTTGCTAACGAATCAAGTTAACAATATAGCCGAAAGCATTGTATTTGCGAAATTAAATATTATTTCTAAATTCATCTTAAGTCATGACGAAATAGAAAATATTTATAATATACTAAATAATCAAATACACAAAATATATTCTGTAGAACAATTATATGAAATACTAGAATTACAAGCATATTATAACAAATCGAATATAATATTTAATGTAAAAATTCCAAAATTTAAACAAGAAACTTTTAATTTTTCTCACATTATACCCTTACCAATAAATGTAACAAGACAAATATTATCATCAAATTATATAGCTTATAATAAAAATTCTATTAACTATTATCATGAAAAATGTTTGAAATTAATAGATATTTATGTCTGTCCCAATCCTACAAGAAGCGAACCTATGGAACAATCACAATGTATGGGTAAACTGTTACGAAAACTACAACCAAAATGTAACGTAAAAGACGTGGGACGATTGGAGTCTATTTCCCAGCCAGAAGATAACTTCTTACTATTTATTAACGTACCAACAACACTTGTACAATCTGACTGCAGTAAACCGTTCAACGTGACTAACACAACAATCCTATATTACGAAAAATGCACAATCAACATTAATGGGTTAACATATGAGGGCAAGGCACAAACGTACCGGGAACACATCAACATAACATTACCTGAATTTGTCGAAATAATTCCTGAAACCGTCATTGAAGAACTCAACATGCAAAAATTAAAGTCTTATCATTTCAGTGACCACGACTTGATGTCCGCCTTGAAAATAACAACAACCACTCACCAGTATATCACATACTCATCGATTATGATTATTATTCTAATAATTATCATATCATCAATGTGCTTAGCAAAACGAATTAGAATTTCATACACACCAAAATCGTTTATGTTTGAAAGTATCGTTCGTCCACCTACAGATTCCTTGTGGCCCTCACTATACTCTAAGGGGGGAGGAGTTACCTATGTTACACATAGTCACCAACCAAACCAACAACTGCAGCAACAACAATAACTACAACCACCAACTTAACAAACAAACCAACAGCAGCAACAACAATAACTACAACCACCAACTTAACAAACAAACCAACAGCAGCAACAACAACTACAATCATCAACGTAACATTACCAATAACATTGTTAACTAACATACTTATACAAATTGGGTCAGACATGAATAAGCATTTTTATTTAGGTTCATTTTATTTAATTGTATTTTATTTTATTACTTCCTAGTATAATTCTTAGAATTAAATAATATTATGAAAATGCAATATTAGCATATTAATAGTATAAATATTAACAGACAATAAAATATTATTATTATTAATCAACCACACATAAAGTGAATCTCGTTGTTCTTTCTTTATCTCGCGCATTAAAAAAAATTAGTGAGTTGCATATTCCTGATCAGCAACCTCAAGTTAGCTTAGAGAATGTTTTTTTTTGCAACATACATATGACAAAGACTTAGGAATTCAAAAATGTTCTTCATTATTTCATCTTAAGTTTGCCTGAAATTTGACCTTGTATGTATAAAAATAGTGAATATTTTGAGTATAATGAGTTATAACTACTATAAAAAATATATAATGTTGCATCATATAATGTTTCACAAATTCATCGATTTGATCTCATTTTAAAAATCTTGATGCTGCGGTAAAGGGCTAAAAGTAGGTCCAAATATTTTTTTTCATTATTTTTCCTATGTATCTCAGAATAAAATGCAACGTTTTAGTGCTATTCAAAATTGAAATTCGCAAACAAATTCTGACGCTCTACGTGTAATTTTGTAAATTACAACATAAAAAACATAAATGTGTAATAAATAAATGAAATCGAATGAATTTGAAGTAAATATAAAGATTTTTCTTTTTCAACTTAAAAAAATATATTATTTGTGAAGTTTATTCTTTAATTATGTAAAAAAAGCTTATAAAAATCTTAAGACAAATAAGCTTTTCTATACAAAAGTCAAAACAATAGCGGAGTTCAGTATTTGATACAAATGGTCTTGCGAAAGTGCAAATTTGTTTGAAATCCAACCACAAAATACCCAAAATTTCATAAAAAAGGTACGATATTTTGCATTTGCACTTTCGCAAGACCATTTGCATCAAACACTGAACTCCGCTAATATTATTTCCATAAGCTTATTCTACAATTGCAAGAACAAGATTAGATAGTAAGCATGCACATGTAATATTTTCAAGAGAGTTCCGTTCTAATTTCTCTAAAATTGATACGATAGCCATTTCAATATATTTTCAATACTTTTTCAAGCTTAAGGCTTATGATGGTAAACCTATTATAATATTTTTCTCAAGCCATATGTATATAAATTTGCAGAAATAGTAAAATTTTACAAAAGTTTTGTTTTTAAAACTTCATAAAAACTATTTTCGATTAACGGTTAAATCGATTAATTTCAGTCGATTAACCGATTAACCGACGTAACAAATTTTTTCATATTTTGTAGTATTATAACGTATTTTTGTGTGTTTAATTATTTGTTTCGTCTCATATACAAAATATATGTGTTTAGAAATTATTTTTCATACAAACAAATTAGTGTGTTCAGTGTTCAGATTTTAGTGAAGACTCTGCTATTCTAATTGAACTTGAGGGAATTATGTATTAAGTTTTAGTTTAATAGTTTTATAAAATCCAATAATACTGTTGCCAACTATTTAATTAAAAATCTAAGGATTATATTTAATGATAGACGAATTCAATTATTTTATACCTCCACTCCGAAATATTTCCTTCTAGCAACAGTGTAATTACAGTACAAAAACGGAAATGAAGGAATTCGGAAATAAACTTTTTTTCAGAAAAGGACTGAGAAACTAGATGTTCTGTATTATGGATTGCTTTCGCTTTCTTCAACATCTGCGATATATTGGGTGTTTTTTATTGAGGTATAGAACTTCAAGTTGGCATCACTTTTTTAACTGGCGGCCATTTTGTCAGCTGTCAACTGATTAATATTTAGTTTGGTTTGCCATTTCATCATGAACAGGTTGACAAAAGAACAACGCTTGCAAATCGTGCAAATTTATTTCGAAAATAATGGTTCAGTTCGCGAAGTTTACCGCAAGCTCCGTCCATTTTATGGTCGACATAATCGTCCATCAGAGCAATTAATTCGGTTGACCATGGATCGTTTTCGCACTACGTTTACTCTATGTGATAATACGCATCCGCAGAGACGTCGAACAGTGCGCACCGAAGAAACAATTGCCGCTGTAGAGCAAAGTGTTGAAGAGGACCCGAATGAATCGATTCGCCACCGAGAGCGGTATAGAGCCATGATAACCGACTATTTTGTTCCCGAATTGGATGGCATGAATGTGGATGAGTTGTGGTTCCAACAAGACGGCGCTACATGCCACACAGCGCACGTCACAATCGATTTATTGAAGGAAACATTCGACGAGCGCATAATTTCGCGGAATGGACCTGTCAATTGGCCACCAAGATCGTGTGATTTGACACCATTGGATTATTTTCTTTGGGGATATGTGAAGTCGCTCGTCTACGCCAACAAACCAGAAACGTTAGGGGACTTGGAAGCCAACATTCGTGGCGTTATTGCCAACATACGGCCTCATATGCTCGAAAAAGTGGGCTTTATTCGAGCCAGCCGCGGGGGCCACATGCCCGAAATCATATTTAAACATTAATGGCATAAAATTATCCTTCCAATAAAGCCAAATTGATGGACATTAAAACGATTTTCTTGTGTTTTATTTCAATTCGAAGTTCTATACCTCTAAAAAAACACCCTGTATAAAAGGATTTTTCCAAGTCAAGTTTAATCAAAACCAAAGAAGAGAATCTCTTAAATCCTAAGCATTTAAAGTAAATTATTTTTCTGAAAGATTGTTTTAGAAGAACTCCTTAAACTATTGAAATAACTGACATAATGATCTCAGATCCTTGTTAATTTTTTAATGAATACATATTTATGATTTTTTTGCTTGATTTAGTTCAAGAGTTGTAATGTTTTTTTTGTTATTGTTTTTTTTTACTAATAAATTCAAAATAATGGGTAATTTATGCATTTTTATTTGTTGAAATTACTTGATTTATGAAAAAACTTTGTTAATCGGTTAACAGGTTAATACCGAAATTAATCGATTATTAACCGATTAAGCCAAAACCTCGATTAATTAATCGAGCGATTAACCGATTAAAGCAGAAACCCGATTAAATGAATCCCTAGTATTGGTATAAATAAAAATTTCTCCACAGCACCAAAACCATACTTAGTTGTGTAGAAAGTATTTTACAAAATTTATATGTTTTAAAAAAACGAATTTTTAGTTAATTAATTTTGCAGTAATGAATGAAAATATGAATTTAGAATCATTCTTAATGCATTTGAGCTCAAAAAATGTTGATTCACCAAACAATTTTTTTTTTGCAATTTTTATAGATAAGCAGAGTGTTGGCTATCTACGTATTTATCCATGATTGCGATAAACACTAATTTGAAGTCTACACGTAACATAATTCTCTCTGTGATTGAATTTGACGATTGCTAACAGAAAAATTTTTGATGTTACCCTGCGTCTATACCTGATATATTTTTATCATGACAAAAGTCAAACTTTATATTGAAAAATAATTTGTTTTATACTAGGTGTTTTTCATATATGGAATTTGACATTTGTTATGATAAAAATATATCAGGTATAGATGTAGGGTTATGTTAGTTGTTTGTAGTTTTAATTTATTTATTTTTATTGAAAAGGGCAAACCCTTCTCAAGCTATGATATAATATATGTATGTATGTCGTGCAAGTGCCTTCATTTTTGACATATCGCGAAAACTAGAGCTGATAAAAATTTTAATTATGTATATACTATTAAAAATCTGCATAACATACATATGTACTACGTATTACGTAGTACAGTACATACATATTTACTACATATTATGTAGTCTGTAACGGCTAAAATTTTTTCGGAACGCGATGCACTTAAATATATGTATGTAATTTATACATATGTCTGTAATAATATTTTATTTTTTTTCAGTTTTGCTTCCTACTTCGAGATGACTGATATATGTATGTAAATAAGTAACCGATTATGACCTAAAGGCTAAAAAAGCTGAACTAAACATCAAATTAGAAGCAAAAATTAACTACATATGTATTTCAATGTTTGTATAAAGGCATAATGCAACATGGCTGCACCAGACGATAGCGATAAGATTAACAATCTCCAGTTAGTCTATTACAACTACATACTACTAATTCTACTTCTACTGAATCTGTTACTTGTAGTTCAGCAACGACAATATTAATTTACTTGGCAATTCTAAAACAATTCAACTAATAATAACCAACAATCTTTTCGTCATATCTTGGAATCTTGCTGAAATAATAACGGCAGCAACACTAATGATCGTCGTGTTAATAAAAATGGATGTAAGGTCCGTTTTGGAATGTTTCGTCGATTAACTTGTGGAAAGTCTTCAGAGTTTTAGTCCTAAACTTTAACTCTAATTGCGGTAAACGTTGTCAAATGGACTAACTTGAACCTACTAAGTCATTCAACGCGTTGTTGTTTCTTCCTCTTTACGTCAGAAACAGATCATGCTGGGAAATTCAAATCAAATTTATCAGCTTTAGCACAAACAGCCGGTTCAATGAGACGATTATTTAGATTGGAATACATTCTTTTGAGGTTTCGACCACCCACTTCAAATATCAATGGTGATTTTTAATGATTTTCAAAAGAATTTTAATATTAACTGAAGCTTCCTCGCAGCCAGAATATAAAAGAAGTTGAAATTAACGTGCATTAAAAGCATTTACTTGGTGTTTGACGTCTCATTGTCCTATCATCTAAAATAGATATCAATCCGATATAGCCGTATTGAATAATGGAGTATTTGTATTTTTGCGTATTTATATGTCATTTACTGCCCACTGTTTTACGGTCACCGCAGGCGCAACAACAGTAAGGCCACAAATCATTGTAGATGTTTATGAGCCGATGACTTGCAGGGTTAATTAAATGAGCTCTACTACAGATTGTTTCACATTCATACATACATATGTCTACTGGCATATACATACATACCTACTCAGGCAAGCAACAGAAATTAAATGAGCTAATTAGAGAATCAGCAAAATATGATTTGAATATAAATGTCCCAGAAACAAAGGGAATATCATAAGATGATGTTTAAAACCGCATTAACAAGAGCAGACTATCGTGTTGGCAATTCAAAGTTCAATAACAACAGTGTAAAGTCTTTGTTACTATATGTACTCTGAAGTGCCGCATATCGCGAACTAAGTACCCTAGAAATATTCATTAACTGCTTAAATCGTACTTAAGAAGAATTTGATTGGTCATGAATGGCGCTGACCCGCATATGAAATTACTTGTAACATCATTGACTAGAATCGAAAGACAACTAGACACCGAAGCAGGCGGATCAAATGAATCATTTTACGAACTGAAAATGATTGCCATATCGCATATCATCGCATAAAACGAAAACAATATCCACAATATCACCATTCTCATCTAATTCTCAACCTACATCTGTAACGTCTGGAAAGAAGAAATTTAATTTTGCCGTAAGTTTATGATAAAATATACATATATAAATATGAGAACCGTATTTTAAATTACTAATGCCCGTAATTTTATAAAGTAAATAGTATACCTCTGTGCATAGTTATGTAACTGCGATATAAAAATATTTGATAATTAGAGGCCAAAAATATTAAAGATTAAACTTAATATTTGATAGTTTTAAATTATAGGTAAAGACTGCAAACAAGTGTTAATTTAAAACCGTTGATATATCTACTCCATATTTTACACCGTATATATCTATTTGTTAAAATTAAGGACATAAATGAAATAGTTAAATAAGAAAATATGTATCATACTTTATATATTGATTTTAAGCCAAGTCAGATTGACAGCTTCCAAATGCAACTTTTTGTTTAGTCTTGTTCAAAGTTGCCGTTCAAAATTACGATGAGTATTTGATTCATGAATCTTTCACTTTTCTTTATTTACTCGTTCATAACAGAAAAAAGTCTATCACAACCATATACAAATCTATAGAAAACAACGTTGGCAAACGTTAGCGTAGAAATACCGTAAAATACCGGTAAAATTAAGACACCGGTATCATTACTGTGGAGTTTCTTTTATTTCGATTTAATATTAGTTTTATTAAATATTTTAATAAGTTTTTATAAAAGAAAAGTAAATAATATTTCAATACTTCAAAGTTAATTCACAAGTAGTTCGCGGCATCGTCACTTCTTCTCTCATGCACTGTTGTAATAAGACTGAACTCAGTTGCTGTTTTTGATTTCTTCTCATCCTACAATTCGGCCATCCTGCGCAGAATTCGACTCGAATTCGTCATCATCTAGACTGGAATACCATGGCTTCATGTATTCGGCACAAGTTGTTGTATTTCTAGGGCCTTCTGATAGACCAACCTTTATAACATCATAAGTGTCGTTGGGTTTTACAGTTTTAACCTCATATGGACCCAAATACTTTGCTTTCAGTTTTAGTCCAGGACCGAACTGCGTACGTTTTATAGCAGTTAGATCTCCTTTCGAATACGTGTTTGGTTTCTTTAGCTATTTGGCATTTAGCCTCTTGTCGTAACTCTTGACGATCGTTACTAAATGTTGAGATAAGCTCTTCTTCAATTAATTTTGCAATTTCTATTTGTTGTTTGGTACGCATCTTCACTCCAATCATCAGCTCGAATGGGGTTGTATTTATACTTCGGGAATATGTTGAATTTATTATTTGTTTTACATCACTGACGTATTTATACCATTTAGACGGATCATCGACGGAAAGTTTGGATAAAACGGATACAATAATAGCGTTGGGTCGCTCCACTTGACCATTCGCTCTGGGCAATCCGGTCGTTATAAGAAAATCTTTAATATCTTCGTCTCTGCAATACTTCTGAAAATCATCGGAAGTAAATGCTGAACCTCTGTCTGAAATAACTTGGACTGCATTCCCGAAAATTACGCTTTGACAAAACTTTGTAAAGGCGTCAATAACTGGAAAAATATGTTTATATTTTTTGCTCGTTGATTCTAAAGGGCCGAGATGGTCGATGTTAATTCCTAACTGGCTATAGTAGAATTCAACCCAAACACATAAATCTGGATTGATACTATTTTGCTTTGCCACTGTTCTTCAAGCACTTTAACCAGAAGAACGCTAAGTTCAATAAAAACACAAGAAATATGAATTACTACTGAACTGATAATTTGGTTTTATTCACGTCTTATATACTAAATTAAATTTAATAATAATAATCAATTAGTCATTAGTAATACACTAAATACATGCGTAAGCAATTAACACAATACTGTAACAGTTACCTCTTAAGTATGTCAACAAATAGCTGAGCAAAGAATAGTAATAGTTGCAATTTAATGGTCAGAGTTCTAGTTAGTTTTACATATTTCGTTAAATGAATAATTAAATGCATGCTTAAATGACCTATTAAAACTTTTGTTTTTGCAAGTTAATAACTAAAGAAAATATTAAAATAACTTAATAATTAACTCTTTCTGGGTGTTAACATAATTAACCCTTTCTGGGTGTTAACATTCTCCCCGACGTTGAACAGCGTTCAACATATTTTGCCTAGGTAGTGGTGGATTGTGGTCTGGACAACTCGGAAAGTCTAATGTTGATGGATTTGGCTTGTGGTCTGAACAACAGTGAATGTCTAATGTTGATTGAACTAGTGGGCTTCTTTTTGAAGGCGTAGGTGGAGATTGAGTTTCTTCCTTAGTAATACCTTTCTGAGATCTTGTATGTAGTGTAACTATGGAAAAGGCAAACAACAAAATTATGACCAAAACTAATGCAGTGTAGCTTACTGCATGATGATGTATACTATTTGATTTTATTATTTGTGGAATCTGAATTGAAGTTGATTCTTTTAATTGTTTGTGTGTTAAATTCCTGAGCTGTAGTATTTAGAATTCTATGCAATTCTTGAGAACTACTGACAAGTTCTATTGGTTTAAATCTTGAATACGAGGTATGTGTATTTGTAATTATTTCAAAATGACCTCGTATGATAATGGCGTCATTTTTTACTACACAATCTGGTTCAATTTGCATTATTCCGGATCCATTTAGTGTAAAAAGTTGTGTTTCTGTGTTGCAAACTGCTGACATCTCAATTTCTTTAATGGTAGAATATATCCATTTATTCTGGTCTACTAAAGGAGTCCATGCTGAATTTCCTTGCAGTTGTTGTAATTTGCAGTCAGTTGTATTTTTGTTATTGAACATAAAGATTTCGCATGAGGTCATATCTGAGTCCCTTCTTAGTTTCGTTTGTTTATTTTTGCATATGTGTACATCAGGCTTGGTTTTCATGCAGTTGTGAACATCTTCCGTTGTTAATGTAATGAATTGGTCTCTGTGTGAATTTGCTGCTAAATAAGAACTATCCAATGTAATTGCAATAAGTTTGTCGTTTTTAATTATTGGAACTGGTATTATTTTGAACAATTCCAATATCTGTTGATCTACCAATGGCAATTTAACCTCAAATACAACTTCTGTTTTAGTTACGGCACCTTTAACAGTCATTAATTTGTAGAGCTTAATCAGGTTGTCATCTTCAATTGGAAGTTTTAGTTACGGCACCTTTAACAGTCATTAATTTGTAGAGCTTAATCAGGTTGTCATCTTCAATTGGAAGTGCATGATAGGCTGGGAGATGAGCTCTAATAGTAGTAAGTTCGTCTTTTAGTTGATGGGGTGACAATAGCAATGGACTAATTCGTGCATTATGGGCGTCCGTGAGTACATTGATTATTTCAGATTCTATTCGCTGGAGATTTGTTGCCATTAGTGTCAATTGAATTAATACAAGTTCCATTACTTGAGTTTTACTGGTTTGCTGGGATTCTTTGTTAATGTAATTGAGCTGATTCGCAAGATCAGTTATTCGTTTTTGAGTTCTGATTTCATCTTGTTTTATGATATTTATGGTTGAGTCTATGATTGAGGTTTGATTTTTAGCAGTAATAGAATGTGATCCTTTTCAGCTCTAGCCTTATTTATGGTGTTTGTCATTTCTTCAGCATATTCTGAATCCAAGACACCAAACAGCGATCTGGCGACGTTACCAACAATGTTAAATGCCGCTCGTTTGAACCTGTTTGATGAAAATATTTCCCTTTCTTGGCATAGCTCATCTCTTATTTGTTGAAAGTGTTTAACAAAACTGTTGCATATGTGCGTCTGTTGGTGTTCTGTACAGAATTTCTCGAGTGCAAGTATTCCTGAAGATAGTGCATCGATTTCTGATGAAAATGGAGCTAAATTGTAATAGACCATAATTTTCCATTCGCCTGTCACCATCCTTGCTTTCCCAATGCCTTCGAAATATATTCCTGGGTCATTTTGAAATTTATTTATTTGAATATTGTTGCAGAAAATAGCTGGAATCAGCATAACTGTTATCAAGATACTCAGCAATACAGAAGATCCTGGAAAGCGTAGTTTTTTCGGAATGGTGGACTCTTCATCATTCTCTTGCCTTCGGCACTTATTACTTTCTTTTACTGAATTTTCGTCTTCGTGAAATAGAGGAGCTAGTCGGTCTATATGTCTTCTTATCACTCCGGATGCTGTTTTGATATCTGCTACTCGCACCCTTCCATCGTTGCCTTCGTGTGTATGAAGAATTTTTCCGAGTGGCCAACGCATAACTGGTATGTTATCTTCCTTTATGATAACCATTTGTCCGTCTTTTACGTTTTGATAAGCTGATTTCCATTTATATTTTTCTTGCAACTGTTGTAAGTATTCCGCTGACCAACGTCTCCAAAATTCATGTTTAAGATGAGACACTAACTTCCATCGTTTGGTGAGGGACGTGTTTACGTGTTCTGCTCTGCTGTCCACTTGCGCTATGAGTGGTTCTCCAATTAGGAAGTGACCTGGAGTCAGTGCAGTTAAGTCATTTGGGTTAGCGGTCGAGAATTTAGGATGGCTTCTATTTCGATAATTACCGTTTCCAATTCTTCGTGAGTTAAGGAAGCCGTTGAAACAGTTCGAAGCAATAATTGTTTAGCCGATTTAACAGCTGCTTCCCACAATCCTCCAAAGTGAGGGGCTCTAGGTGGTATAAATTTGAACCCAATACCGTCCTTATTACATGATTGTATGATCCTTTCCTGCGAATTTTTAGAAAAGATTGCATCATTCAGATCCTCCAACTGATTTCGAGCACCTATGAAATTTGTAGCGTTGTCCGAATATATGGGTTGGCAGCCCCCTCTACGTGATAGAAATCTTTTAAGGGCTCCAATAAAGGCATCTGTTGTTAATTCAGTTACAACTTCCAGATGTACTGCCTTTGTTGAAAAACAGACAAATACAGCTATATAAACTTTATGAGGTTTTTTACTTCTTATTTTGTAATGAACCCATAAAGGACCGCAATAATCAACTCCTGTTTTAATGAGTGGTCTTGCTGGCCTTACTCTGCTTGCTGGTAGATCTCCCATTATTTGGTTCAGGAGTCTTGGTTTTGCTCTTATACATCGAACACAATTTTGAATTATATTTCTGGTCATTGATTTGCCCTTGATAATCCAGTATTTTTGTCTTGATATAGACAGTAGCGGTTGTGGGCCACAATGATAATTTTCTTCGTGGAGCATTGTAAGGATAAGTTTTGATATTGAATCGTTATATGGTAGCAGTATGGGATGTTTTGCGTCAAACGACAATTCTGATGCTTCCAATCTTCCTCCGACCCGTAGAACGGATCTGTCATCGAGAAATGGAGATAGACTGCTGATTGCACTGGACCCTGGGAGCTCTTTGTTTGCTCGTAACCTAGATATGTCCTCCTTGAATTCAGTTTCTTGAATTGTTCGAACTATCAGGAATAGAGCATCATTCAACTCTCTCGGGCTCAATGATATGTGTGTTGGTCGAATTTTGTTTTGCGGTTTTAAATTGTTGATGAATCGAAGAACGTAACCCAATACTCTCTGTAAAGTTTTGAAGGAATTCCTGTGGTGAATTCCATATACGATGTTGACATAGTTTGAATAGACTGCTGTTACAACTACCTTTTTCCTTTCAATGTCACTTGCTGATTTAAATAATGGTGAACGTTTTATTGGCCATGCTTCTTCCTTGCCATGAAGAAACAGTGGTCCATATAGCCACAGATTGCATCTTGGGAGTTCAGCTGCTTTAATCCCTCTAGATAATATATCAGCTGGATTGTCTTTTGATCCTACATGCTGCCATTGTTGCGGTAGGGATAATGATTGAATTGTTGATACTCTGTTGGCTACAAAAGTTTTGTAAGACGATGACTGTGTATTTATCCATGATAGTACAATCTCAGAGTCTGTCCATAAAAACGTCGTTTCATTCTCTATTTTCATTTCATGTTTGAGTCTATCTGCAAGTTGAGCCGCTACAACTGCGGCACATAGCTCCAATCGTGGTAATGTTTGTTGCTTCAGTGGGGCTACTCGTGATTTGGCACACAACAACCTCACGATTATTTGTCCATTATTAAGAGTTGCGCGAATATAAGCAGCTGCACCAAATGCCTTCTCGGATGCATCTGAAAACACGTGGAGTTGTGCTTTTACCGGTGCTTCACCTTGGAATATGTGTCGCGGTATCTTAAAGTTGTCAAGGCCTTTAAGGTCAGTTCTGAATTTATTCCAGGATGAACAAAGATCATCAGGTAACGGATCATCCCACTCTAATGCATGATGCCATAGTTGTTGGATAAATATCTTTGCCCTTACAACTACGGGAGCTAGGAGGCCAAGAGGGTCAAACAGCTTTGCAAGATCAGAAGTTGCTGTACGTTTTGTCATTTTCTGATGATGACTGAAGTTGACCTTGACGCAAAAATTGTCGTTTTTAGGTAACCAATACAACCCTAATGTTTTTATCGTACTATTGTCATTATTGTCGAAGTCTAAATTTACTTCTTGATCATCTGCTGCAATGTTTTTTAATAACTGTGCATGGTTTGCGCACCATTTTTTCAAGTTAAAACCGTGTTTCTTCAATATTGTAATGAGTTCCTTTTGCATTGCAATTGCTGTGCTAAGGCTATCTGAACCTCCAAGTCCATCATCCACATAAAAATTATCTTTCAACATCTGGGATCCATACGGAAAGCTGTGTATATTTTCTTCAGCTATTTTTTTTAAGCATCTGGTGGCAAGATAAGGTGCTGCACGTGTTCCATATGTAACCGTGTTAAGTCGGTAATAGTTAATTGGTGATGACGGATTTTCTCGCCAGATAATGATTTGATACTGATGGTCCGCTGTGCTGATTAATATCTGTCTATACATTTTCTCTACGTCTGTTGTAAAGACGAATTTTGGCAATCGAAAACGAATGAGGATCGAAAACAATTCGCTTTGGACAGCTGGTCCAGTAAACATTAAATCATTTAAAGAGTATCCAGTTGATGTTTTTGCTGATGCGTCAAAAACTACTCGCAGTTTTGTTGTGGTGCTTTCAGGTTTCAATGCGCAGTGATGAGGAATAAAATACCTAGGATGTGGTACCTCGTCAATATTTATCTTTTGCATATGTCCCAGCTCTTCATATTCTCTCATGAATTGTATGTACTGACCATGAATATTCTGATTCCCTTGTAATCGTTTTTCTAAGCTAACGAATCTGTTGTAAGCCATAGCATGCGAATCACCCAATACCGATGTATTCTCGCGAAATGGAAGACTAACAATAAAACGATTATATTTATTAGTTTTGGTATTGTGACCAAAATGAGCTTCGCATTGTTCTTCTGATGGAGACAGAATTTTCTCCGGGGATTCTATTTCGTCCAATTTCCATAGTTGTTCAATGTGTTGTTCTAGTGTTGACTCATTGCCAAATATGGCACATGTAGGTGGCGATGCTAAATTTGAGTTAATGGTTTGGTGAATTGATCCACCTATGATCCAGCCCAGTAATATGTTTTGGAGAGTAGGAATGCCATCAGCTAATTTTATTATCCCTGGTAGCATAAGCTTGAAGTAAAATTCTGCTCCGAGAAGAATATCTATTTT
The DNA here is from genome assembly GCA_956483635.1 of Panzeria rudis. Lineage (NCBI taxonomy): Eukaryota > Metazoa > Arthropoda > Insecta > Diptera > Tachinidae > Panzeria > Panzeria rudis. The sequence continues at coordinate 37,741,332 of OY101449.1, read as the reverse complement.
TTCTTGTTTGAAAAATCTAGAATCTGCTAGGTGAATATTGTCTGGAATGTTCCAGGTTGAAACATCAATGTTATGATGTGGTTGTGGTGAAATGATAGTTGGAAGAACGATAGCTTCCAAATTTGTCAAAAAGTCACCTTTCATTGATGACAATTCAACATTCACGCAGTGAGATGCTCGTTTCTGAGTCCTTCCAACTCCATCGATGCACAGAGAAGTCTCAGTTGGAGCCAATGATAACTTTCTGACGAGACGTGCAGATACAATGTTTACTTGTGAGCCTGAATCCAGAATAGCTCGAAACTCAGTGGACATACCATTTGGAGCCTTCACAATTACCTTCGCTGTAGCTAACATGACATATTTGTGTTGTGTTGTTGCTGCTGTTGCAGATGCTGATGAGGCTACTGCAGTGTTGCCCTTTGCATCTGAATCTGGTTGCGGCACCTTTGATATGCTCTGCTTATGTTGTGGATTTTGTTGCAAATGCAATAAAGTGTTATGTTTTTTATTGCATCTTCTACAACCACTGGAAGTACACGTTTTTGATACATGATCAGTCTTCAGGCAATTAACGCAGAATTTTTGTTTCTGTACCCACTTCAACCTGTCTGATTCTGTCATGTTTAAGAATTGCTTGCACCGATAAATATGATGGTTTCCATTATTGCAGAGCTTACAGTTATCGTAACTGACCATCGATGTTACTGATGAGACGGTTTTTGTATTTTGATGACTAGATGATTTCTCTTTATAACCAATGGAATCCATTGACTGAAATTGAATTTCAAGAAAAGAAAAAAGGTCGTCTATTGATGGTATATCTTTTGGTTTAGCTAGTGACTGTATGAATCGAGTATAGAGAGACCGATCCAATTTTTTAGTCAATAGCTGGATCAGTATAGCATCCCAGGATGTCGTGTTGACGTGTAGGTTGTTTAGCGCCAACAGACATTCTTTAGTGGTGTCATGAAGAGCCTTTATTGATGCACTAGACAACGTTCCTGTTGGTTGGTTCAGAATCTTATCCACCAAAGTTGCCACTATGACTCTTGTGTTATTGAATCTCTCTTGTAACAGTTTCCAGGCCGTTTTATAATTTTCTTCGGTTAGTGATAAATGACTTATGAGTCTTGCTGCTTCTCCCGACACGTTTGATTTAAGGTACCACATCTTTTGCACCTGAGGTAGTGGTTGTTTATCGACCATTTCGGTAAATAGTTCATAGAATTGACACCATTTTAAATAATCCCCATTAAACTGTGGAATTGTCACTTTCGGAAGAGGCAGCGAGCTACATACTGCTGAATTGCTTTGTAACTGTGGTGCTTCCTTCTCAAACTGCTTGGTTTGATCTCCCATTACGGCCAATTCTACTAACGATTGTTGGGTTAAATCTTCCAAACTGTAATATTCATCCTGATCAAATCCCGATGTTGAGGGATCCTCTACCTTCTGCCATATTTCGTCAGATAATTTTTGTATTTGAGACCACAAGTTTTTTATACCTTCACTTTTTATTTGATAAAATTGTGATGGTTGGTCATTCTTTATTGTTGATAATCCGTTAATCAAGCGTGTCAAGGCCGTCATGCGGGCCCTTTGCATTCTCACCAACCCCAAGTTGCAATTTAACACATATTGATCACTTGTACCAGGCTCTATTTGCTTTTCTCTTGTTGTTGGCACAGGCTTCGTGTTATCTTTTATCTGGTGTAGCTTAGATATTTGTGCCTCAATTAGTTCAATTGTTGTGCTGTATGTGAGTCCAACTGTTTTGTGCAGATTTTTGATCATATATGTATCATTATCTGCCAATGTTGGATCTCTTCTTATAGGTTTTCTGTTTTCTCAAAGACTTTCCACAATTCTCTTAATTCCTCGTATTTAGTTTCGTAAAACTTCGATCTTGAGAAGCCTTTTTGATATTCGAGACTATCCTTTCCATCTCAATTGCTCTCACCTCCTGTTGAGACATTAGACTCTCCAAGCTTGACATGTTGAATTTTCTTGCGCCGAGTAAAGTTGAAGAAAATTTATCGCCGAACTTGTTGATGATGTATGATAAGCAAACTGTCTTGATGGGTCACTGCTTTGACTTGAAGCAAATGAAGCACACTGTATTGCCTTGATGATAAGCAAGATGTCCTCGATGATTAGTAAAATGTTTATTGCAATGCATTTATTAACAAAAAAAACCGTTTGTGCATTAATTTGACAAAACTCGTAAACATTAGGGTGGCTCGCTCATAAGAAAAAATTCAATAAATAAATGTAATGACTTAACAACGGAATTTTAATAGCAATATCCGTAGAAGATTTTTCTTTATCAAACCAGAGTTTTAATATCAAGATCTATAGAAGATTAATAAATCAAATACATTCATACATATTTGCTGCAAATCTTCAAGATCAAAATACTAGGATATATAGCAATAATTTTTGGCGATACTCAAGATACAAAATAACTGAACGAGATAAGTACAATCCAATATTCCTTGAGTGTAATTAAGATTTACAACAATCAATAATTTTGCATTACTTAATTAAATTTTATTGATATATGTACATACACATTATCAGTGGGCAAAGTCAGTCAAATTTTATTACAAAATAATTGTGTATTATACCCTATAACTAACATACCTATTTATCGGACATATTAACTTCAGTCTTAACAATATTATTTTGTTGGAATTCTCTTAAATTTAATTTATCCGTTGTAATTAAATTTAAAATTTTATTTTAATTTGAGTTTATTTAGTGTGTTTTTAAATAAATTATGTAATACTACCCCTTTTTAAACATACATACATATATATAACTATTATGGTTCTAGCTAGATCTTTCACACGAAACAATATTCTGTTAGAAGCACCACAACTAGACGAAGCAATATACTTGAATACTTCAATAGTTAATCCACTTTCAGAAAGTACACCTACTTCTATCATGGAAAACACTGAACAACAAACTACTATTTGGAACGATTTTCCGTCATCCCACGTCAAATTTGGTTTGTAAACAGACCGGTTTCGGCTATGTGCCATCTTCAGTGTTCTATTGACTACTAAATACTAAAGGATTTAGTATTAAATAGAACACTGAAGATGGCACATAGCCGAAACCGGTCTGTTTACAAACCAAATTTGACGTGGGATGACGGAAAATCGTTCCAAATTCAAAAAAACCCCGTCGGAAGAAAAACCCAACACTCAACAAACTACTACTATTCAGAATCAAAATTTCTCAAATATGAACAATTGGGTTTTCGATTTTCCAACTAGTCACAATGTTAATAATTTTTCTCTTAAACTACCGTTTTTCTGGACGTCTTGCCCAGAAGCTTGGTTTATTCAAACCGAAATTCAATTTAATTCAGAATTTTACGAGACTTGTCAAACTTATCTGGTTCAGTCTCTATGATAGGCAGTAAACTTCTATACAAAGTATGGTTACGGAAACTTTCCAAAGACCTTCAGATTCATTTATCATCATCTAACTTAGAGAATATAGAAAATAAACTTTCTCTTGCTGATAAAATGTGGGATGTTTCCAACGGTAAAGAAATATCTCAAATTACTTTAATAGCATTTTAAATATTAATCATGATATATTTCAACATATTTCAAAAATTACGTCTGAAATGTGTCAAAATTTAGAAAATCTTAAGCTAGAGGTTTTTGAACTTAGAAATTCTAGATCCAGAGATAGGAGTTGTTCAACTTTTGCGACAGATCGACAGTGCGAAAGAGCGACAGAGCGACAGTGCGACAGAGCGACAGTCCGACAGTGCGACAGAGCGACAGCGACAGTGCGGTACGGTGCGGTTAAATAAACTAAAATTTTATAAAATATAATGAATATTATTCCTACAAAATTGGCGATCCTGCAAAACCATCAATACTTATAAATAAAGCGCATATTATTCAATTAAATCATTTTACGAGAAGAACGGAATTTTAATAGCAATATCCGTAGAAGATTTTTCTTTATCAAACCAGAGTTTTAATATCAAGATCTATAGAAGATTAATAAATCAAATACATTCATACATATTTGCTGCAAATCTTCAAGATCAAAATACTAGGATATATAGCAATAATTTTTGGCGATACTCAAGATACAAAATAACTGAACGAGATAAGTACAATCCAATATTCCTTGAGTGTAATTAAGATTTACAACAATCAATAATTTTGCATTACTTAATTAAATTTTATTGATATATATATACATACACATTATCAGTGGGCAAAGTCAGTCAAATTTTATTACAAAATAATTGTGTATTATACCCTATAACTAACATACCTATTTATCGGACATATTAACTTCAGTCTTAACAATATTATTTTGTTGGAATTCTCTTAAATTTAATTTATCCGTTGTAATTAAATTTAAAATTTTATTTTAATTTGAGTTTATTTAGTGTGTTTTTAAATAAATTATGTAATACTACCCCTTTTTAAACATACATACATATATATATTATGGTTCTAGCTAGATCTTTCACACGAAACAACATTCTGTTAGAAGCACCACAACTAGACGAAGCAATATACTTGAATACTTCAATAGTTAATCCACTTTCAGAAAGTACACCTACTTCTATCATGGAAAACACTGAACAACAAACTACTACTATTCAGAATCAAAATTTCTCAAATATGAACAATTGGGTTTTCGATTTTCCAACTAGTCACAATGTTAATAATTTTTCTCTTAAACTACCGTTTTTCTGGACGTCTTGCCCAGAAGCTTGGTTTATTCAAACCGAAATTCAATTTAATATTAAACAAATTAATGATGATACTGATAAATATCAACATGTAGTTGTCGCCCTTCAACAGGAGGTTATTACAAAAGTTTTGGATATTTTACAAAAACCACCTTTAACGCATTAATTTGAATTCCTTAAAAACATTCATGTGAAAGATTTTCTGTCAGTGAAGAAAGGAGATTGGAGAAATTGTTTTCTGATAAGCAAATAGGTGATCGAAAACCTTCAGAATTTTACGAGACTTGTCGAACTTATCTGGTTCAGTCTCTATGATAGGCAGTAAACTTCTATACAAATTATGGTTACGGAAACTTTCCAAAGAACTTCAGATTCATTTGTCATCTTCTAACTTAGAGAATATAGAAGATAAACTTTCTCTTGCTGATAAAATGTGGGATGTTTCCAACGGTAAGCAAACGTCACATCCAAATCGCACATTGCCTGTCCCAACTCGCACACCACAGCATACGCCCGCTGGCAATTTAATTGCAATATCTTTAAATTAGCCATGATTAATCTAATGACTAGCGTTCGCAACAGCAGAAGCCTAGTGACCTGTAAGACCGCAATGGCGACAAACGTCCTCTCACTCACCCGATGGTCAAATCCAAGGCGCCGGAAACAAGCCATGACGGGGTCCTGCCGCCGCACAGCAAAGCGGAACCACTTAATATAGACCCCACCCGCAACCAAAAATTCCAACACGACATTGGTCACCTCCAGTAGCACGTCCACCTGACCACCAACCTTCTTAGTCCAAGGCCTGGACACCATACGAACACACCTCCTAAATTTTTCCGGGGATAACTTTTCCATTAGGTTCATCTCGTACAACTCCGTCATGAACTCCTCAGTCGAAATCTCCGAGTGTACGCGCTGTACGATGACCCTCGGCCCCAACTTCTCATTCACCTTCACCTCCAACCCCACCTCCGCGAACTTAGCACTCCCGAATATCTTCTCCCTTTCAGCTAGTGACGGCGTACGTATAACCGCACCACCATCACGCAGCGGCTGCACACCATGAACTCTGACACCCACTACCTTCTTAATCACCTCCTTCGAAGACACACCATCACCCCGAACCACAACGGACCACGTATCCACCGGCTTAGGTACCAGAGGAGCATCAGCAACTGCACGAAATGGGCCAACAGCAGCAGGGACAGCAAAACTACGAGCAGAAGAAGCAACAACAGGGCCTGGCGCAACCAAAGCAGTACCCTCAATCCGACCTTTCAACCGCTCATTCTCAGTAATGAGCCTTATAAGTAAGGTCTCATACCTTACGGAGTGCCCCATAACCTCCTTCACAATCTTCCTGTCAACACCATCCACCAGCAAATCATTCAGTAAGACCGTAGTTATGGCCTTCATCTCAACAATGACCCCGGTGGCATCCAACATCACTGCATCCGCTACCGCTCTCCTCCCCGATCTATCCTTCCTACGGGAAGGAGCCGCCTCCACATCCGACATAACGTCCGATACAGGACTCACCATCTCATTCCCTTCTACAGAAACATCCTTCTCAACATTCACCCGTTTCAACTTCGGCGAACCTGGCTTCATCCGCTTTTTTTTCACCCTCGTACCTTCCTCCACACCCGACAAATCACTCAAACCGATAAGCTCCGCATCAGACACCTCCGACTCACTACCACCAGGCATATCGCCCATCTACTTCCCCGCAGACATAAATAATAAAATTATTTATCTACCAGCAAAAATATACTCGTACAAAAACTTGGAACTAACGCAGTCAAACAGCAAAACAACCAACAGCCAAAGACAAACACATCCAATAAACCGTCAGCCAAATATCGCACCAAGTTCAGCAACAAATTCGGTAAAAACCGAAAAACCGGTTTTTTTCAAAAAACCGCGATGAACCGGGTCTGAATCCCGAAAAACTGGACCCAAAATCCCAGAAGTTCCCGGCAAAAAATCAAAAACGGCAACGCCGAAATACTCACAATTCAAAAACACGGCAACACAGCAAACCAACAAATGTACGACCTTACTGCCGGAGTTTGACCTTGATACTCCCCTTTGCCAGCGGAGTCTCAAAAAATTACAAACACTAAACACACACACGCACTGTGTATACAAAATAAAAGTCTATATCGACACAAAAATTCAAAATCGATCCCAAAATGTAATCGAACAAAATCTCAGGAATCCGTAACCCGATCCGAAAAATTTTTATCACTTCCAAAAGAGGACAATCTAAGCTACCGATAGCCACAAATATTACCAATGAGACTCGAAAATCACTTCCGAAATTACCTACTAAGATTTTACTAAAAACGCGTATTAAAAAACACAACAGAATTGTTCAACTGCTATATTGTAAGTAGTAGATAAGGACAGATATGTGTTTTGATTGGCGTCGGTACCTGCCATTACGGCCTTATCCGACGGTGTTCTCAAAACACAGAGTGAAGTTGAGTGTTCACCACGACCCCCGAGTTAGCCCGAAGGCACACCTTGTGTGACTTGCAAGGCTCACACAGGTAGCAACTTCTCATGCATGGCCGACCCCACCATGCATAAACACCTTGTTAGAGTGTTTGAGCTATCTAATCTCTGCTACATCAGCAGCTTAACACGATGCACACAAGGCTTCCGGGGAAACAGAAGCTGGAAAGGTATCTTCCACAATGTGTAGACGCCCCCAGCAAAATAATCCCCTTCCACCCGCGCACAAAGCACTACCGAGTGTAACTTCTGTTGGTTTAGCAACAGTACAAAGAGGCTTTCTGTGGATTGGGTGGACCAAAGCAACTCCACACCGACCTTGCGCTCTCCCCGCGATTTGGGTTTAAACCACAGCCACCACGTAGCTCCCGAAGGGGCCTCACCATAGTCAGGCAAGAACCGAAGTTCTTGGGGCTCCTGACACCCGTGGTACCAGAATTAAGTATCCGGTCAGACCTCGTAGCCGAAACTACAACCAGTTGAACCCCAAACAGTTCAGGACTGGTGGCCCACAGCAACGTAAACAGCATGAAGAATGCGGAAAATGCAACTGTAATCAGGAATCTGCAACCGGGAATCTGCTACCTGCCAACAGGAATCAGGAACCAGCTACCTGCCTACAGCCATCAACAACAAATCATTCAGGCAATCAAATCCTAGTCCATGTACAATAGCCAGACTCATCCAGGTGTTGTCTACTGCATGTCCAAGTACTGCAGCCGAATTCCCCATCCAGTCCCCAAGGAGGGCTAGAGGGGAAGACGTCCACACAACCACAGCCGCAGCGCCAACGCAAGACATCAGCAACAGTGAAGACCACCGCAAACAACAGCACCAGCAGAGCAACGAAACCCCACAACAATACGTAGCGGACAACTTACGCGATATCTGAGGATATCAGATATATTTTTGCGAATGATCGCATAGGAAACTACCTAACTACTCCCGCCTCAAACTTCTCCCAAAAGCCACACGGGCGAACTCACTGAGCCTATCAAAGGTAAGTCTATCCTCTAACACCCTACTAAAGTTCCAACTAGCCCCAGATCTAACGATACCCATACTGGGCAAATCCCTGACGTCGTCGTACTCCGGACACTCCGTGAGTACGTGCCTCCAATCCTCGCAACTCGCCCCACACCTACAAGCAGCAGAGTCAGACAATCCCCTCTGATACAGAAATGCATTAAGAGAGCCGTGCCCGGTCAACAAGAACCCCAAGCTCAAACCAAAGGAAAAATCTGGAAGTTCAGTAACGAAAGTAGGATCGCGTATGAACTCATACGTCACCCTACCCACATCGCTGTTCTCCCACCTGTCTCTCCAAATAGAGACAAGGCGCTCATCTAAGAGCACCCCAACCGACCTAACACCGCCATCTACCATGTCATCAGCAGAAAGCCAGTTATGTTCGAGCAGCGGTAGTCCCCGCCGGACCTTGAAAGCGATAGCACGTCGCATCACTTCCAAATCAAGGGGGGCTACACCCAGTAAGACCTGAAGAGCATCCGTTGAAACAGTCCGACAGAGTGGCATGCAGGCGAGCATAGCCACTCTCTGACAAGACAATACCTTGTTCCTACCAACAACAGACCTAACCACCTCATACCAGACAGGCGCACCATATGCTGCACAGGCAACAAACAGCCCGCCATATATAGTACGAGTGCCACGCCTGCTTAGGCCCCAGGCGCACCTAAGAATGCGTCTAACACTACACACAACGGCACTTAGCTTGTCCCTAACATAGACAGGATGAACTAAAAAGTTCATCCTCTCTGCCATCATTATTCCCAGGTACTTGACTTGCGTCTCATATCTGAGACTAACGTCACCAGATCGTATGAATGGTGGACGGTTGTGTGATAACCTGCCTTTCTGCAGCATCATCACAGTTTTGTCCATAGCCGCTCCAACACCCCCGATGTCACCCCATTCACAAACAATACGCATGGCCTGCTCACCCTTTCTCTAGATCAATACGAGCTTGACCCTCGATCAGAATAAGCAGGTCATCCGCATATGCACACAGTCTGAAGGAAAGGCTGCCGAGCTGCCTCAGCAGGGAATCCATCATGACGTGCCAAATAAATGGGCCACAAATGGAGGCCTGCGGACAACCACGGACGACATCCCTCCCAACCGTATCGCTGGCGCCTACCACACAAGCTTTCTTGCGGCTGAAGTAACTTTCCCACAAGGCCAGCTCCCGACAGCCTACATCACGTAACCTATCCAGAACCGCACCACATGAGAGGTAGTCAAACGCACCCTTAAAGTCGACAAATATACCAAGGACGTACTTGTCAGTCGAGTCACTTACACAACGCCTAACATGTAGCCACGCATCTTCAACGGATCTCCCCTCCCTAAATCCATACTGGTACTCAGAAAGACCCCCGCTGATGCACTCCTTCAGTCGCATCACCATCATCCTCAAGCACTTTTCCAAGTACTGGGAGGAGGCTGATTCCCAGATAAGAGCGCGGATTGCTCCTTACCCTATCAGGAGACTTCAGGAGCACGACAACGCGAGCACATTTCCAAGCCCTAGGGAAATAGCCCTCACTCAGAAACCTCTAATAGACTGCCTCCAAGTATTCCGGCACGGCCTTCCAGATGCTTTTACACATATCTCCAGTCATACCGTCAATACCCGGCGACTTCCTGCTTTTGACCAGGCAGATACTATCTGAAATCTCCAACCTCAGGCTGGTCAGATACTCAGTCTTACCCATAGCAAGATCCTCAGCGCCGGAGCGCCTGGCCCCCTGGAAAAATCTCCTGAGGCGCCTGACACCCCTTCGCATTGCATCCAGCTCGCTAGTCCACCACCTGACGCTCCCCGGCCGCGTCCAACGACAACGACCTAGCAGAACGTCATTTACGGTGCACATCCACTGATCTAAGCGCTCAACCTGCTGTTCTACTGATAATGCCCTAAAGGCCCCCAAAGGCAATTCCGATGCAGTCGTTGCAAAAAAGTCTGCATAGACAAGCCAATTGACCCCATTAAGTCGCCATCGGCGAGAAGTCGAATTCACCCAAGTGCGCCTATGATAAGAAACCACAATCTCGATGAGATTATGATCGCTAATACCTGCATTGTCACACACTCTCTACCTACAGACATACGACGACACCGCCGCATTATTCGCAACAGTGACATCAATATTACTTGTACCCCCTGGACCGTCAAAGGTATATAAATCACTAGCCTCATTTAAAACAGAAGCACCTTTTGCGACCAGCCATTCACTAAGCATAACTCCTCGTACATAGTTCGAATGCGCAGGCGCATGCCTAGGCTTCTTACTGAACCACATACGAGAGCATGCATTCGCGTCTAAGCCAAGGATAGCAGGAAAGTTACTCGCTTGGAGTAACACCGCATCCATATACCCTAAATAACGATCCAGGGTAGAACTAGGCGTACAGTATACGCTTGACAAATACAGTCGGCCAAAACCGCCCTCTACAACTACACAAACACCCCAACGGGTCCGAGTAACTACAGTGCAATCGACACCAACATCATCTACAACCACGGCTGAATTCCCCGCCAAATTCGAGAAGACTCGCATCGCAGCAGGCAACCCCCTAACACGACCACCAGCAAAATATGGCTCCTGCACAAGCGCAAAAGAAGCTTGCCGACGCCTCATCGCCTGCCCAAACTCGCAAGTTGCTGGGTACGCCCTTTGAAGGTTTTGCTGAATAATGATAATCCCCTCCATATTTAATGTCTTGAATTAGCCCTCGCAACCATAGCCTCGTAAATGGGGCATTCCATCGACAAGATCCTGTGATCGGCAGGAAGGCCCTTAAATGAGCAATTTCTGCATCTTACCTCACTCATGCAGTTTGATGCGCGGTGACCAGCCACGCCACACTCAAACATGTTTCATCACGCATTCTACACTCCTGCACCCGATGGTCAAAGCCAAGACATCTATAGCATGACTGCACGACATCTTGTGTCCGCACTTGGAAGCGGAACCATTTTATATATGCCCCCGTTGCCCGCAACTGATCAACTACCCTGCCGGTACACTCTAGAACCACGTTCACATGCTCGTTTTCGTTCATTCGCCAAGGGGCACTTATTAGTCGGACACTTTTCCTGAAAATGTCAGGGGTCATCATCTCGCTAAGATTTAACTCATACAGCTCCATCATGAACTCATCTGGCTGAATCACTGCGTGAACTTTCTGTACCACCACTCTTGGCCCCAGCTTGTCATTCACCGACACGTCAAGCCCCACCTCAGCAAACTTCACGTCGGCCGCAATCCTCTCCCTCTCAGCTACCGACGGGGTGCGTATAACAGCACCGCCAGCCTTAATAGGACGCATCTCGTGTACCCGAACTCCCAGAGTAGGGGCGACTTCAGTATTCACCTTGTCCACCACCTCCTTCGATGTCGCAGCACCTCTACCTTTTACCACAACCCACCAGGTCTCCACAGGCTTAGGCAACGTTGACAACTTCCCACTAGCAGGCGAAGCAGGAACAGCAGGGCCGCGAGTAATATTTCGCGGTACCGCGAACGTATGCTCCGCATCAGCAGCAGTCGACGACATCATTACCCTACCAGCCTCCAGTCGACCCTTCAGTCACTCATTTTCGCCAATGAGCTTCATGAGAAGAACCTCATATTCCGACGTAATGCTCGTAACTTTACGAACAAGACCCCTGTCCACGCCATCAACTAAGAGAGCATCCATCAGCAGATTCGTCACCCTCTTCATTTCCTCTACTTTCACTGCACAACCACCATCAGGTACACCAACACCCACAGCACCTCTCTTGTTTCGCCGTCTAGCCAACCGACCAGTTGACACCACGCCATCAGTAGCATCGGTAGCAGCAACCGTAGCAGCAGGCAATACAGCCTCTTCAGTACCGGTACCCTCACCCCTCTTATTAGCAGCAGCAATATTCGTCGACGCATCATAGGGGCCCCATATGGAGTCAAATACAGCACCAGCAGCACAAGCAGCAGCAGCAGCCAAGGCACGCCTTGTTTTCGGCGAATTCGGCTTCGCCCGCTTCTCCCCTTTTTCACCACCACTGTCGGTGTCACTATGCCTGATCTTCTTAGTAGCAGACGGCGGCCCCATTACTTCTGACGTCGCAATGTCAGACGCACCATCATCTTTATCGCCTTTAGGCATACTACGCCTTCTCGCCGGCCCAGGGGCCATAATTCACAATTTCAAAAGATTCAAAATCAAATTCCACCTACCTGGATGACGCCACTTAATACATGATACCAGATTCGTAATCAGCGCAAAAAATCCAAGAGATCGATCCAATATATGGTATAATCGTCCAAAAATACAGCCAGGAGATAGTTTGGCGACACTTATAATAGTTCGGCGACACTTACCCAAGACACACACCACTTAGCAAAGTAAAAATTTTTGGCAAGGACAAAAACCAAAATTTTAATTCCCAAAAACTTGTCGAAAATCCCAGAATGTCCCGGCACTTCCCCGGAAAAAGTGGCAACACTGAATATTTCTACACCAAAATGGCAACACTTTTTTCAAAAAAAATTTTTCTGCCTGTTTAATCTTCCTGCCGGAGTTTCACCTTCAAATTTGAGACAACTTGCCAGCGGAGTCTCAAAATAAAAGTTCTTATTTTCAACAGTTCAAAGTCCACTTGCAATTTGTTTTAAAACAGCGCACATGCAAGATCACTTACAACTTATCACCGACTTGTAATCCGCGAATATTTTCGGCATCCGCTACCCGATTTCCAAAATTTTTACGTTTACGTATTCACGAGCTCTCAAGCTATCACACGATACTACTCTCGACTCAGAATTCGCACTTTTACTAACTTAAGTCTTAGCGTAAACTTCCGCTTATAAAAATACGTCTGTATACTGCAACGACCAACCAGCCAGTGAAGTAGATAAGGACAGATGTGTTCCAGATTCCAGTGGTTACCTGCCACTACGGCCTAACCCCACTGTGCTCTTAACACCGGGTGAATACAATGCGTCTACTAGCGCCCCCATATGCAACAAACTGCTACACATGAGTACCAATTTGAATCATGCATTTGGACATGAATTCCCCCTTGGTTAGAAGCGGAGCCTATCTAAAACTCCTACCGATCTATGGGTCACGGCACCCGGTCGCAGTGCAACTCCACACCGAGCAAGTGCTCCTCCCGCGATTTGGGTTTGAACCACAGCCACCACGTTGCTCCCACAAGGGGGCCTCACCGTTCTCAGGCAGGGACAAGTCCCTCGGGCTCCTGACACCCGTGGTACCAGATTTAAGTCTCCGGTCAGACTTCGTAGCCGAAACCAGTTGAACCCCAACAGTTCGGGAATGGTGGCCCACGGTAACAAAACAAGCAACATACATCAACAAAAAGTGTACAAACAATCACACACGCAACAATTAACAGCCGCCCTCACGAGCGACACTTTGTTCACTAATGTGAAACCAGCAAGGACACCACGTACAAATGTAGGACAACAGTTAACGCTGTTCCCCTCACGGGTAAACACAGGTCATTAGAATGACTCAGCAACCAAAACCAAAACAAAAGTCAAAATCGTAAACCAGCCGGAGCAGTAAAACATCCCACTGAGTCAGTTGCCACGCGCCCGCGCACATCACTGCAGCTCCCCCTGCCGAGCCCTCATAGAAAGCCCGCAAGGATAACCCACAGCAAGAACAACGATCGCAGAGCAACTGCCAGTCATCAAAATGGAGACGAACACCGCAACACAACATCAGACCGCAGCGACAAAATACGTAGCGGGCAATTTCGGCAATACCATGCGGACGTCGGTCACGCAAATGGCCGCGCAAAGGCCTACCTCCACTACTCCCGTCTCCGTCTTCTGCTCATCCCCTCAGAGGCGAAGGCCCCCTAAGAACCTGCAGTCCGTCCGTCCTCCAAAGTCCTGCTAAAGTCCCATCCTGCCGCAGTACGGATAATTCCCATACCATCCAGGTCCGTAATGTCGTCATAGTAACGGCATTCCATCAGTATATGCCTCCAGTCCTCCGGCCCACTCCCACAGCCACATATGAAAGTGTCAGACAGGCCTCTCTGATGCAAAAATGCATTGAGCGAGCCATGTCCCGTCAGCAGAAAGCCCAGGCTCAGGCCGAAGCCAAAGTCGGGACGATCCCTAACAAACGCCACGTCACGTATGAATTCATACGTCACCCGTCCGTAGTCACTATTAGTCCACCTATCCTGCCAGATGGAAACAAGGCGCTCATCTAAGAGTGTCCTGATTCCCCTGACGTCCCTATCTAGAAGATCCGCAGCAGAAATACAATCATGCTCGAGAAGTAGTAGTCCCTTCCTGACTTTGAAGGTAATCGCCCTGCGTATCACCTCCAAGTCAAGCGGGGCCACACCCAGCAAGACCTGAAGAGCATCCGTTGAAACTGTTCGACAGACTGGCATGCAGGCCAGCATAGCAGCCCTCTGACACGACAAGACTTTGTTCCTGCCAACAACAGAAATAGCCATCTCATACCAGACAGGTGCACCATAAGTTGCGCAGGCAACGAATAGCCCACCATATATGGTACGCACGGCCCGCCTGCTGACGTCCCAGTCACTCCCAAGAATGCGCTTGATTTTACCCACAACGGCACTCAGCTTGTCCCTTACGTATGGAGGATGAACCAAAAAATTCATCCTCTCCCACCATATACTTGAATTCTGTCACACATCTGAGACTAACATCACCAGATCGAATGAGTGGCGGACGATCACGAGACAATTTGCCCTTGAGCAGCATTGTCAAAGTCTTTTCGAAGGCCACTCCAACACCCACATGATCGCCCCACTCAACTACATCTCGCATGACCTCCTCACCCTTTCTCTCCAGATCAGCACGGGACTGTCCTTCAA
This sequence comes from Panzeria rudis, assembly GCA_956483635.1. NCBI lineage: Eukaryota > Metazoa > Arthropoda > Insecta > Diptera > Tachinidae > Panzeria > Panzeria rudis. The sequence goes on along the minus strand of OY101449.1, from coordinate 37,726,165 downwards.
TCAGGATGAGCAGGTCATCCACATATGCACACAATTTGTATGAACGGCCCAGACGTCTCAACAGGGGATCCATCATGAGGTTCCATATAAATGGACCACAGATAGACCCCTGCGGACACCCCCGAGCAACATCCCTCCAAACCGTGTCGCTGGCACAAGCTTTCCTGTCGCTGAAGTAACTTCTCCATAGTGGTAGCTCTCGACAACCTACTTCACGCAGCCTGTCGAAAACCACGTCCCACGATAGGTAATCAAAAGCACCCCTAAAGTCTACAAATATGCCAAGGACATATTTGGCAGATGAGCTGCTAACACTACTCATAACATACAGCCACGCATCCTCAACGGACCTCCCCTCCCTAAAACCATATTAGTAGTATGAATAAGGGTTTTCTAGATAGAAATGTGCAAAGGAAAAATGTGCATACCTTAACCCTTTAACGGTCGATGGGGTTAAATTCGACCCCATGATATTTTGTGTTATGAGGCGGCAGCGTGTTCGGGTTTGCTTAAAGTGAAGTCGTGGTGGGGGGTTCGGTTTTGCTTAAAGTGAAGTCGTGGTGGGGGGTTCGGTTTTGCTTAAAGTAAAGTCGTGGTGGGGGGTTCGGTTTTGCTTAAAGTAAAGTCGTGGTGGGTTTTCGGTTTTGCTTAAAGTCGTGGTGGGGGGTTCGGTTTTGCTTAAAGTAAAGTCGTGGTGAGGGGTTCGGTTTTGCTTAAAGTGAAGTCGTGGTGGGGGGTTCGGTTTTGCTTAAAGTAAAGTCGTGGTGGGGGGTTCGGTTTTGCTTAAAGTGAAGTCGTGGTGGGGGGTTCGGTTTTGCTTAAAGTAAAGTCGTGGTGGGGGGTTCGGTTTTGCTTAAAGTAAAGTCGTGGTGGGGGGTTCGGTTTTGCTTAAAGTAAAGTCGTGGTGGGGGGTTCGGTTTTGCTTAAAGTGAAGTCGTGGTGGGGGGTTCGGTTTTGCTTAAAGTAAAGTCGTGGTGGGGGGTTCGGTTTTGCTTAAAGTGAAGTCGTGGTGGATGTTATTTTTGTTGAAGTGAAGTCGTAACATTTAATGTGTTCGTTAGAGGGTTAATACAATATGAATTAAACTACATTAGGGCGGTTTACGAAAGTCTGTGATTTTTTTTTTGCTAGTATTTAATAAATAAAATTCATTTACTGCGGTATATATTAATATCCCTAATACTACTCGTATTTGTTATCAGTATAAAATGTTAACCACATTATTTAAAAAAACAAAACACTAGTATTTAATACTTTTAGTTATTCATTCACAAAAAAAATTAATAAATTTTTGTAGACTAAATAATTTACAATTACACATAACACTCGAATCAGCCGTAATTTGTTTCAATTTAAAACAATTTTCAAAATGAACACCATGAACTGATGAATCTACTAACTCCAAATCTTCATATAAAGGTATGATTTCTAGGAAATTTTCCATATATCTGATGAGATCTCCCGGAATATATCCTCTATAATAGTTTAGAAAATTTTCCACTTCAACTCTCAATTCAAATTCAACAAATAATTTCGGCTTCCGTTTTATCGGTGTCGTCGACGACATTTAAGATTCATATTGTTTCTTTAGTGTATCTTGAGCTAGAACGATAACAAAAAAATTATATTTAGATTTAATAATAATAAAAAAATAAAAAAACTATTTACCAAAAATTACCTGTTGCAGCTGCATGTATATTCAGCTCGTAATATTCATTGCTGCTGCTGCTGCTACCTTTGCTACCTTTTCTATCTTTAGTAAGATAGTAGTTATTGCGCTGGAATTCTTCTATACTATCATCGTCTAGAGTTTCGTTGAATATACCAGGTAGGTATATGTATTTGGTGTTTTCCACCAAACAACGTACTTTTTTTCCATAAGGCGTCTGGACACGCTCCATTTTTGTAATATTATATTTATATTCAAAAAGCATCTCCTTTATGGGGAGAATGCTTTTTGTTTGGTTTTTTTTTGAAAATTGATTTTAGGTGTGCTTCCATTTCTGTACTTAACTTGAATAGTATTTAAAGAAAAACTAGATGGAGGGTGGGTTTTTATATAAAATTATGAGAAGTAATTTTATAGCTTATCATTCTTTTCAATAAAATTTTAAAACAATGTTTCTGATGCGGTTTGTCCGTTGTTTATAAAGTTTCTATTTAATTAAAAGGTGTGAGAAAATTTTAAAAAGTTTCTGTTGCGGTTTTTCCGTTTTTTTTATAAAGTTTCTATTTAATCAAATGTGAAAGAAATTTTAATGTATGCAGAGTTTTGTTGATATATATATATATATATATATATATATATATATATATATATATATATATATATATATATATATATATATATATATATATATATATATATATATATATATATATATATATATATATATATATATATATATATATATATATATATATATATATATATATATATATATATATATATATATAAAGGGTGTTTTTTATTGAGGTATAGAACTTTAAGTTGGCATCACTTTTTTAACTGGCGGCCATTTTGTCAGCTGTCAAGTGATTAATATTTAGTTTGGTTTGCCATTTCATCATGAACAGGTTGACAAAAGAACAACGCTTGCAAATCGTGCAAATTTATTTCGAAAATAATGGTTCAGTTCGCGAAGTTTACCGCAAACTCCGTCCATATGGTCGACATAATCGTCCATCAGAGCAATTAATTCGGTTAACCATGGATCGTTTTCGCACTACGTTTACTCTATGTGATAATACGCATCCGCAGAGACGTCGAACAGTGCGCACCGAAGAAACAATTGCCGCTGTAGAGCAAAGTGTTGAAGAGGACCCGAATGAATCGATTCGCCACCGTGCACAGCAATTGGAGCTTTGTCCATCAAATTGAAAATTGGACCTGTAGAATTGGCTTTATTCGAGCCAGCCGCGGCGGCCACATGCTCGAAATCATATTTAAACATTAATGGCATAAAATTATCCTTCCAATAAAGCCAAATTGATGGACATTAAAACGATTTTCTTGTGTTTTATTTCAATTCGAAGTTCTATACCTCTAAAAAAAACACCCCTTATATATATATATATATATATATATATATATATATATATATATATATATATATATATATATATATATATATATATATATATATATATATATATATATATATATATATATAAATATATATGATTTTAATTTTAAAAGGTTTCTGTTTAAAATGTTTCTTCTATTTCATCATCATCATCTTCTTCTTCTTCAGTACTGTCATACAAGTTGTTGTAGAATACATATTGCTTCTTCTTTTTAATGATTAGAGTATATAATCCATTCACTTCTTTAACTTTCTTTAAAATGTGTGGATTTGCGTTTAGATAATCCATCTGATTTTTAGTAATAATCAGAAATCGTTTAGGTAAATAAATATGATATTCTTTATTTACAAGACATCTTATACTTTCACCATATTTTGTATCTACTCGTTCTATCTTGTTGATTTCATATGCAGTATTTTCTTCCATATCCTTTAAAGGTAAGTATATAATATTAGGATTTTGAAACAATTTTCTTAAACTTGCTCTCATTATTTTGCTTTTAACTTTTCACCGTAAAACGAATTTTCAAACTGATTCTTTATATTCAATAATAGGTGTTTTTAGATATTTTAATAACTTCTTATCAATTGCGGTTAAGCATAAATATTAAAAAAGTATACGTATGTATGTATGTAATAATATATAAACAGCTGGTGTTTTAATCTTATTGTATCCAAGTTTGTGTTATATATATATATATATATATATATATATATATATATATATATATATATATATATATATATATATATATATATATATATATATATATATATATATATATATATATATATATATATATATATATATATATATATATATATATATATATATATATATATATATATATATATATATATATATATATTGGGTGTTTTTTATTGAGGTATAGAACTTTAAGTTGGCATCACTTTTTTAACTGGCGGCCATTTTGTCAGCTGTCAAGTGATTAATATTTAGTTTGGTTTGCCATTTCATCATGAACAGGTTGACAAAAGAACAACGCTTGCAAATCGTGCAAATTTATTTCGAAAATAATGGTTCAGTTCGCGAAGTTTACCGCAAGCTCCGTCCATTTTATGGTCGACATAATCGTCCATCAGAGCAATTAATTCGGTTAACCATGGATCGTTTTCGCACTACGTTTACTCTATGTGATAATACGCATCCGCAGAGACGTCGAACAGTGCGCACCGAAGAAACAATTTCCGCTGTAGAGCAAAGTGTTGAAGAGGACCCGAATGAATCGATTCGCCACCGTGCACAGCAATTGGAGCTTTGGAGACCGGTATAGAGCCATGATAACCGACTATTTTGTTCCCGAATTGGATGGCATGAATGTGGATGAGTTGTGGTTCCAACAAGACGGCGCTACATGCCACACAGCGCACGTCACAATCGATTTATTGAAGGAAACATTCGATGAGCGCATAATTTCGCGGAATGGACCTGTCAATTGGCCACCAAGATCGTGTGATTTGACACCATTGGATTATTTTCTTTGGGGATATGTGAAGTCGCTCGTCTACGCCAACAAACCAGAAACGTTAGGGGACTTGGAAGCCAACATTCGTGGCGTTATTGCCAACATACGGCCCCATATGCTCGAAAAAGTGGTTGAAAATTGGACCTGTAGAATTGGCTTTATTCGAGCCAGCCGCGGCGGCTACATGCCCGAAATCATATTTAAACATTAATGGCATAAAATTATCCTTCCAATAAAGCCAAATTGATGGACATTAAAACGATTTTCTTGTGTTTTATTTCAATTCGAAGTTCTATACCTCTAAAAAAAACACCCTGTATATATATATATATATATATATATATATATATATATATATATATATATATATATATATATATATATATATATATATATATATATATATATATATATATATATATATATATATATATATATATATATATATATATATATATATATATATATATATATATATATATATATATATATATATATATATATATATATATATATATATATATATATATATATATATATATATATATATATATATATATATATATATATATATATATATATATATATATATATATATATATATATATATATATATATATATATATATATATATATATATATATATATATATATATATATATATATATATATATATATATATATATATATATATATATATATATATATATATATATATATATATATATATATATATATATATATATATATATATATATATATATATATATATATATATATATATATATATATATATATATATATATATATATATATATATATATATATATATATATATATATATATATATATATATATATATATATATATATATATATATATATATATATATATATATATATATATATATATATATATATATATATATATATATATATATATATATATATATATATATATATATACGTTATTTATAATGAGAGATTTAGTTGAATTAAAAAACTTTGTTAAATATGTATTGGGGTCAATTTTTAAAAACTGGTGATAAATATTGTACTTGTCATGCACAGTGGAAAACTTTTCAAATAATAAATGCAGTAGTTTTGGATATTATAATGCAGGTGTTCCTAACCGCAGAAGGAGGGACAAGAACTCAAATTTTTTCTCTTAATAGAGGACAAGAAATGTCAACAAATATTCCAATATTTCATTTTAGTCACAATCAACATATAAAAATTGAGGTTATCGGTGGTATGATATCACTAGTTGGAACAGTCTATGAGGGTGGTTTTAAAGATATAAATGTACACTCATACAAACCATCGTGCGTTTATAGTGAAATAGAGGCTATTGTTTTCAGAGATACAAATAAACTATATAATAGTAAGACTGATATCCACTCATTGAATAAAAATCAACAAAAACCTCTTCTTCTTCAAAAAATAGTTAATGATAGTAAAGTTAAGAAAGGTGGTAGTAACGTTGGTGGCGACTCAGTTGATAAATCATTTGAATACGATGATTATTAAATTAGTATATAAATATGAGAATCAATTCTTATCATCTCATTTAAAAATATATCGCTAACTTAAGAACACATCTATTGAAAAGAAAAACTAAAATGAAAAATATTTTTATCATATTTTTTTCATATATCTATATCATACAAGTGTTTTCAGCTTCATTACCTATTGATTTGAGTGAAAATGAACTTAAAAATACAGAATTTGCTATAAAATTACCGAATAATGATACTGTGAGCATACAACTAAATTTCAAACTTTTAAAGTATAGTAATGATTTAAATAAAAACATCGAGTTAACAACAAAAGCAGAAAATAAATCAAACGAAGAACAAGAAGACTCCCCACCGCCTATAAATCAACCTTTTACTGTTGAACAAGCTATTGAAACATTTAGGCAAGATTTAGTAAAAAAAGAAAAAAATATTGCAGGAATAATTGAAAGTTCGGCTCCATTTTATAGACATTTTCAACTTCAATACAAAGATAATATAAAATTGAGAATCCGTTGTACATATGACAGCAATTACTTGAAACGTCGATTAAATATTTCATGTTTCGAATACCGTCAAGTTGAATACGAGAGAATTTTAAGTAGTGGTGAAATTGAGACGGTTTCTGAGGATGATACTACATACCGATCCGATATGACATTAATCAACATTCAAGATTATACCCATGATTTGGATATGGAAATATTATAAATTAACTAATATGATGAAATACATTTACTACTAACTACTTAATATAAACTTTGTTGTTGATGTGTTAAGAACATTTATTTAACATAAATAAAAAAAATTAAAATAAGAAAAATAATGAACAATCAGTTTTATTCGAAAATTTTACATGAGTTCTTGAATGAAGAAAGGTTTTTGTGGTATGAACATGAGATTATTTTGAAGAAATTAAAAACTCAATTCGATGAATATGCATTTTATGAGAAAAGTAAATCAAAATTTGGATATCATTACACCAATTGTGTGTGGTCCAACAATGAAACAACATGTGGACCTGATACCTGTAAATGTTCGCTTATCGATAAAAGTTGGGAACAAGCATTATGTATAATGAATTTTTATAATAATTTAAAAACATAGACTTTATAAACAGTTCTACAGTCGTCGTTGTGACTTGATTAGTATTGCACAATGTCTGAGGAGAGAATATTAGTTGTAGATGTACAAGGTTTCTATCTCAACAATAAATTCATTGGAAAAGAACTGAGTATTTCAATTAACGATATACAAGTGCAAACATTTATTATTAAACCACCTTTTCCATATTCATTGTTGACAACAAAAGAAAAATATTCAATCAATTGGCTTTATAATCATCATCATGGATTAAAATGGAAAGATGGCGATTCAACCTTAGCAAATATTGTGGAATATTATATTGAGCATGTTAAAGATAAAAATTTTATTTGTTATGTTAAAGGATTAGAAAAAATTAAGTGGATTCAAAATATTTTTGAGGATAAAATTTATTTTTATAACCTAGACGATCTAAATTGTCCAAATTTAAAAACATTATATCAAAATGATAAATCTGTGAATGTTTGTTGTTATCATAGAAAATATTGTATATGTGCTCAAAAAAATGTAATACTCTTAAGAAAGTTTATTAAATCAAATATTAATAAAGAAAACATAAAATTATAAAAGACATTTTTTTGATTTATTATTTAACACTTAAATCAGGTAAAATAATCATTAAACATCAGTTCATTCTGAATACTCGAAATGTCAATAACAATATCTTTAAACGGAAACACTTCAACTCTGGTTGGAGAATATTTTCCTCCAATTGAACTCCCTACAAAATATGTTTGTGGACTTATTGATTTTGTAACATTCAATTCCATACCCAATGTAGATGTTTACAACAATTTGTTTCATATAGGAAATCATGTTATTACTATTCCAGTTGGTTCATACGAACTTGAAGATATTGATTTATTCCTAAACTCAAGCTTAAGAGATATCGATGAATCAATTTACCTAATAATTGAAGCTAATAATAACACACTTAAAACTGAAATAACCTCATCTATGGATATAGATTTTTCACAACCAAACAGTATAGGAAAGTTACTTGGATTTAGTAAAAGAAAACTAGAAGTAAATTCAGCTAACTATTATAATACTAATCAAAATCTTAAAAATGATAAATCTTTGGAAGTGATGATTGTAGATGTTAATTCACTGAATACTACAAAGTTATTTGAATCTGATTTACCTACACATATTACGAATGTTAATACAATACGCATTGAAAGCAACTTAACAACCGGTTCATTTATTAATAATACTTCGAATCATACTATTCATGAATTTCCTCTTGATGTTCCTCCAGGATATAAAATAAATGAAAAACCTCGAAATGTTATTTATTTACCCGTCAACTGTCAACAAATAAACAACATAACGATTAGAATCTTAAATCAAGACGGTGAACTTATAAATTTTAGAGGAGAAAAAATCACTCTTAGACTCCACTTCAAACCAGAATAATGATCATTTACAATAAAAACGTAATACAAAGAGGATTTCCATTCAATACCGCACCAACTCACATTCGAGAAAGTATAAAAAATAAAAAACTGTTGTCCTCATCTAATACAGAATACTTAAAATCATTAGGATTTAATCTTCAACAATGAATCAAATACTAAATGTTCTTCAAAAACCTATGTATGATGAGAGTATTGTAAAAAGAGAATATCATAGTTACTCTCCATATCTAAAATCATTTAACAACAACGATGAGATTCGTATACCAATTCAAAATCAGGATCTCTTCGTCTTACCAAGTGAGAGTATGATTTACATTCATGGTTTTATAGTAAAGAAGGAAGCAACCAAAGAGGTTCCAGCTATAGATGCGAAATTAAAAAACAACTTTGCTTCATATTTGTTTGATGAAATTCGTTATGAAATTAATGGTTTTGAAGTTGATCGTACACGTAAACTTGGAATTTCATCCACCATGAAAAATTTTGTATCGTTGAATAAGGCTGAAAGTGGTACACTAAAAAACGCTGGTTGGTCTCTTACTGAAACTTGCGCTTTAGTAAAAAGTCATTTTAGTTGTTGTATACCTCTGAAAATGTTGCTGGGTTTTGCTGAAGATTATAACAAAATACTATTAAATTCGAAACATGAGCTTATCCTTCAACGTTCTACATCCGATGAGAGATCATATTATTCTACAAATGCAACTGATCAGTTGAAATTAACAATTCTGGATATAACATGGAAAATGCCACACATTCAACTATCGGACTTTGCAAAATTGGAAATGTTTAAGATAATCAACAGCAAACATTCTATACCAATTGCGTTTAGAAGTTGGGACTGTCATGTAAATCCTGTTTTACCAAAGAGTACAAAGGTTTTATGGAATGTAAAGCTTTCTCCACAAAACGAAAGACCACGATTTCTTATAATCGGTTTACAAAAAGAGAAAAGTAAAGAACAAGGAAATATATTTGACCATTGTAATATCTCTAATTTAAAAGTATATCTAAACTCAGAGTCATATCCATATGATGATTTAAATAATCGTTTTGAAATGGGTCAGTATTCTGTTCTATATAATATGTATGCAAAATTTCAACAAAGCTTTTACATGCGAGAACCTGAACCATTGCTGGATGTTGATGAATATAAGACTTATGCACCGCTTATTGTTGTTGATGTTTCACATCAAAATGAGACTGTTAAAATAGGACCTATTGATGTACGAATTGAATTTGATACTGAAGCAAACAAACTAATTCCAGATAATACATCAGCATACTGTTTAGTTATTCATGATCGCTTAATCGAATACTCACCTCTAACAAGCGAAATTAGAAAAATTATTTAATTATAATATTTCTTTTAAAATTTTTAATAAATGAAAAAAAAAATGTATATATATATATATATATATATATATATATATATATATATATATATATATATATATATATATATATATATATATATATATATATATATATATATATATATATATATATATATATATATATATATATATATATATATAAATAAAACAAGATCTTTTTAATTCTTAATCAATGTATTTTATTAAAACATTTATAGTTTCTTTTTAGTTTAGCTTCGAAAACAAAAACTTCAAACATAAATGGCCACAATTTATTGTATTAAAATTTTGATATCTATCATAATTATAACTTATGTTTTTTCCTAAATATTTTATTAATTGTTTCGGTGGTTGCAAGTTACCAAAGCTATCAAAATATTCAATTTGATTGTTGTTTTTCCAGTACGCTACCCAATGTGTGCCAGGTCCCTTTGAAGTATCCAGATTGATTATTCCACATTCTTTTTTAAATGGTTTGCTTGGAAGGGTGTTACACATAAACACACCTCTAAAATTTGGAATATGTTTTGCATATTTTCTCAAGTCTACATCAGAAAGAGCTCTTTTAGGTAGCTTCATTAAAAATTTTGTTGATAAGGTTTTAAATATAATCAAAATCCTTTTTTATATGGTTTTAAGAACATGCCTTTTCCCATCGCAATGGCTTCCATTGTACTATTATGTCGTTTTGCTTCAGTCAATTGTTCCTTTCCATTTTTGACTGCATTGATTGCTTTTGTAATACCAGATACACCACCAGCTAAACCACCAAGTGCGCCCAGTGCAGCGAATATAGGTGCAAGTGGAAGAAAACCTCCAGATTTAGGTAGAGGTATAATTCGAGGTGTTTTTATTAATGATTTTTTTTCCCCCTTGAAAATATTGTTTACTACTTTTCGTGAAATCTTTATAGCATCTTTCAAGTTTTCAGTTTTTTTTATATTCTTTCTTGCACTTTTCAATGCATGTCTAAATAGTTGATGTTTATTTACTGAAGACAATCTTTTAGTTTTACTAATAACGTTACCCATTCCGAATTTTGTTTTTGTTTTCATTGCAGTAGTAACAAACCAAGCGTTTGATTTTTCACCGAAACTACTATCGCTAGCATTAACCCTTTGCCAAGCCTTTTCAGTTAAGATTCTATCAGCAATATGTCTTTTCTCTAAATCTTTATTGTTTGAGTATGCTATATCGTGCTCTCTGCAAGCAGTATCCAATGGATTGATTCCTTGATCACCTCTTTCTAAACGTTTCTTTAATTTTGTTCCAGGTCCACAAAATTGATAACCGGGTAAATGAAGTTCAATAGGAAGTTTATTAATTATTTTATTCAGAAAACCGTTACCGATGAAGTATGGATGACGACTGAATATCTTTTTATAAATGATTGTCATATCTATTGATACTTTATCGATTAAAGATTAAAATCAAATTGATTGAAAACAAATAAAAGAGAGTGGTTTATATATTATGTTATCATTAGATTTCAGAATGCGTTTTTTAAAACAACATAAAAGGATTAATGTAAAGAATATCGAATCAAAGTTCGATTCATCAAATAAAATTCGTCATAGCTCATTACTACCGAATTCTATTCGAGCTCTTATTGTAGGTCCATCAAATTGTGGAAAAACAAATGTGATGATCAGTCTTATTGAAAGTCCTCATGGATTGAAATTTAAAAATATTTACTTATATTCAAAGTCAACACAACAACCGAAATATAAGTACTTAGAAAGTCTAATTAAACCTATCAAGGAGATACATTTTTCATCATTTTCCAATAATGATGATGTTCTATTGCCAGACGAAGTTAAACCAAATTCAGTATTTATATTCGACGATATAGCTTGTGAGAAACAAAATCATGTACGTTCTTACTTCTGTATGGGTCGTCATAAAGATATTGATAGTTTTTATTTATGCCAAACCTATACACGTATACCAAAACACTTGATTCGCGATAATGCAAATATGATTATAATTTTTAAACAGGATGTAATGAATATTAAGCATATTTACAATGATCATGTTGGTTCTGATATGACTTTAAAAACATTTCATAAGTTATGTGCCGAGTGTTGGAAAGAAAAATATGGTTTTCTAGTTATTAACAAAGATGATCCTATGAATAATGGTCGATATAGAAAAGGTTTCGATATATTTATAAATCTATAAAAGAAACATTACAGATATTTTAAAATCAGTACAAGATTAATTATTAAACTAATAGCTTCTCAACTATTAAACCGCTAACTGCTAAACTGATCTGTTTTGAATCTGTTTCTAATTCAATCTATAAATATGAACACAAATCTAGTTAATAATCTTATTAAAACTCGAAATATTTTAAAAAAGAAATATAGGAATATTTTGCTTGGAGAAATTGCAAATGATGAATTGTTGGAAAAGACATTGAAACCAATATCAAAACCATTAAAAGAATTAGTTCAATCAACTAATAATAATAATAACACCATTATAAAACATGAAAAATATCCGGATGACTCTTTTAAACATGATCTTGAGAATAATAAAGTTGTCTTCAGTACACCATATAAAAAGAGTAAGCTTGATTATAACACGTTTTCTTCAAGCTCTAATAACAAGAAAATCGAGAAAAGTTCAAATACGTTTCAATCATTTGATGATGAAAATGGTCATGATGATCATGATGATGATGATGATAATAATGATAATGTTGATAATGAGGATGATAACAATGATGATGATGATAACACCATTGCAATACATCCCAATCAAAGTATTCAATATAATTTATCAAAAGTTAACTTAAATATATATGATAAAACCTATGGTCCTCATAAGGATAAAAATCAAATATGGAGACTGGGTAATGAACCCATCGCTTTCAATTCAACCAATATTACTGTAGGTAATTTAAAATGGCCCTTCACATCAGGCTTATATGAATTGTTAGTTTATAAGAAACCAATCAGTTATAATAAAACAGATTTAAATAATTATAAACAAATATTGGAGATGACTAATGTCCATAAACGAAATAACAGTATTAATGGTCAAATTAAAGGAAATCGTTCAATTAAATATACAACGATTATTAAAAACCTATTTAAACAACAACAACAGAAAATTCATAAGGGAAAAGGTTTAATGAAATTGAATAGAAAAAAGTATAATTATGTTTATTGGAATGATCCTAACGAATTGGTTGATAGATTGTGTCTTTTGATTTCATCAACAACAGCTGGTCACTCAAATCATAATAATGAAATTGTATCAATTATTGAGGAATTGAGAGAAGCAAAAATTATTATATAAATAAGACTTAAAAATATTTAACAATTCATATTCATAAAATGCCTATCGATAAGTTTGGACATTATATTGAAAAATCTGTAAGATACCAAAATCAACATTTCAAGATTCATTTGGATAGTGATCGTAATTTCAACTTTAACTTGCGGAGAATAAAAAATATTGCTAGTCCTGTATTGGAAAACGATGCTGTAAACAAAATTTACATGAAAAGTTATTTAAGTGAAATAAAGAAACAACTGGATACAATGTATATGGAGAGAATTAAGGAAATGGAGGATCGTTTTAACGAAATAATACATCAACAAAACGTGTTGACTACAGAAAAATTTGATAATGTAGAAACACGTTTAAGTAAATTAATACATGATCAAAGTATAATACTAAATAATCTCAATCAATCACTAAAAGAAATGAGATCATTATTTAATTACAAAATTGATTCAGTTGAAGAACGTCTAAATGAAAAAACAAAGCTCATTACAAAACATTTAAACATAGATATATAAATCGTTTTTGATTTAAATTCAATATCAGCAGCATTTAAATTGATGTAATCTAAGATAGACGTTAGAAATGGAGCGACAAGAAGTGGTTCAGGAGCTTCATAAGCAAGCACGTAGAAATTTCATTCGACGTCGAGTGGTGATCAAGGGAATTGATGATCTTTGGCAAGCAGATCTTGTTGAAATGGGTGTTTACTCAAAATATAACAAAGGCTATAGATTTATGTTAACAGTTATAGATACATTTTCAAAGTTTGCTTGGGCTGTACCCGTAAAATCTAAAAGTAGTGAAGATATAACCAATGCTATGCAATCTATTTTTTCACTAAAGAGAATTCCAAAAAACTTGCAAACGGATAATGGTAAAGAGTTCTATAATAAAATATTTCAAAACTTGATGATAAAACATAATATCAACCACTATTCTACATATAGTATCATGAAAGCGTCTATTGTAGAACGATTTAATAGAACTCTAAAAGGAATGATGTGGAAAAATTTTAGTCTACAAGGAAATTATCAATGGATACATATATACAAGGATTTAATTAATCAATATAATAATAAAAAGCATAGAACAATTGGAATGACGCCAAAGTCTGTTAACACAGAAAATGAAAGTTCTATACTAAAACAAGTCTATAATCATCCCAAAATATATAAATTTGGTAAACTAAAAGTTGGAGATCACGTTCGAATTAGCAAATATAAACATATTTTTTCAAAAGGATATACTCCAAACTGGACAACTGAAATTTTTAAAATTCGTACTTTACGGAACACAAACCCCAGTACTTATTTATTGGAAGACTATCAAAGGAATCCGATTGTTGGTGGATTCTATGAACATGAACTATTAAAGACACATTTTCCAAATACATACTTGATTGAAAATGTTATTAAAACTAAGGGGCACCAGGCGTACGTAAAATGGTTAGGATTTTCCAATCAACATAATTCTTGGATCAATAAAGATGAACTTCAATAATATTATATATACTTCAATATGAGATTTATTTTTATTATATTATAAAATTCTCAAAAAAAAAAAAAAAATAATATATATAAATACATACATAAATAGTATATTTATTTTTGGGTTTTTATTTCTTATCAACTTAGTTGAGTAAGGTTAAGAACAAGCACGATTAAATTTTATTCACACAAAAACAAATTGTGGTTACTTGTGTTTAAAATTCCTATTCAATAGATAACTATAGTTTAAAATAAAAACAAACTAAAATATTTTAATGATATTCTTTATTTATTTATTGTTTTTTCACGATATATATATATATATATATATATATATATATATATATATATATATATATATATATATATATATATATATATATATATATATATATATATATATATATATATATATATATATATATATATATATATATATATATATATATATATATATATATATATATATATATATATATATATATATATATATATATATATATATATATATATATATATATATATATATATATATATATATATATATATATATATATATATATATATATATATTCACTTATAATCTAAAATCACTTAATACTATTGTACAATATTATCACTTGAAGATGATGTTAATACATTTTCATTGGGATATGATGATGTATATTTTATTTTCTATTATGAATATGTATAAATAAATATTGTTTTATGTGACTTAGACTTTATTAAAATTTAAATTTTTGTTTATTTTGTAATGTCCCCAAGCATAGGTATTAATACCATCTTCTCTTATATAACGTTTATTATCATCATAACTTAATACAACTTTTGATATTTGTTGTGTATAAATTTCATGTAGAATAGATTTAAATATATACATTTTATCGTGATATATGGTTTTATCTATCAAACAGTTACGATAATCATTTATAGTTAGTTTTTTTAAAGCAGAGCTTTTTACACCTTTTGCTTTTTTGATTTCTTCTTTATCGGCAATAGCTATTGAATATACTTTTGATCGAAGTCCAATAAATTCTAACATTACATGTCCATTATTCTCATCTTTCATCATTCCCAAGACTTTTTTGTTTTGCAAGGGGAAATTGAAAACATTATTAATTGAATAGTCTGATGTATCAAAGTTAAGATGAAGATCATTGTAAATATCTTTATAAAAATCGTCTGTTCTTATTGTGTAAATTAAAGAATCAGTATCCATATAATTTAATTTTAAATTTTCATTAAACTTTGCTTGCATGTACTGATAGTGAAAGTCATACATTTTATATTTAGATAGTTCTAGAACTGAAAACCCTAAATATATAGGTTTATTAAATGTTACGATATCCATACTCATTTGAATTGCAATCATATTATCGGTAAAATGTGTTGAACTATGGAAATTGGGTTTTGCTATAAGAGCTCGTGCCCCCAAACGGTTGTGTTCACTCTCCCAAGCATTAACGATTTTTACATTTTTACGTTTTTCAACATTTTCCATGGTTTTACCGTATACCGCGTTATTTAAAAGTTTAAAAAAATTTTTTTCAAACTCATTTTTGGCATTGGTTCGATGAAAGGTATTTAAATCGATATACTGTTTCAACCAAGTTGATTGTTTAAATTTTAATATTCTATGAATTTTAAACCATTTTTAATACACTGTTGAAGATTTCGATAGTGAATTATATATGATTTTTTGTTAGTTAAATCGGGAATTAGTTTCTTTATATTATGATGTTTTATTGATGGACTTTTAAGTTCAGCACAAAACGGTAAATCATTGTGACTATCATGTAGTTCTTCAGGATAGTCTAAATCAACCTCTAAAATGTAACCAAAATCAGAGTTTTCAGATACTTTCGAAATATCAAAGCTATCTATATCTTCAATCCATTCAAATTTACCTTCTGGTAAAGATTCAGACATTGCCCAACCATACAAGTTGTTCGCATCTAAATACATAAGATATTGTGAGGGTTTAGAGCAATCATATGTTTTGATATATTTATGATTTGCAACTGTTCGACGTGTTGTGCATTGAACAATACCACCTCTTATTCCTTTTTTAATGAAATTATACATATTTATATCAGTGAATAATTCCAATTTAATTTTCGTTATTTTTAACATGGCATCCCACGATAAACCAGGTGTTGTATAGTAATGACATGGATCAAGATGATATATTGATTTACAAACAGAACGAAAATTTTCAAATACATCAGTTAAAAGAAGTACATCAGTTTTTAGATATAAAAGCATATACTCATTTAGAGATTGACAGTTAAATGTAGACCAAACACTTAGCGCGTGCTCATAATCAGCAATAGTACATTCTTTATTATTTAATGTAGAGAAAAAGTGTTCACGAGAAGGTAAGACATTTTCATTTAATTTTTCAACTGAATCGATATAATCATAAGGAAATATACCTTTTCTTTTCAAAAGATTAAACTCTAAATGATTTGGATATATTGATTGCAGTGTTTTAAAGTTATCGTCATGCAAATAATTAGATAATTTATCTAAACTAGACGACATGAATTTAAAAGAATCGAGAAAACGTAATTCTAAATTATATTTGTCAGTTATTTGAATTCTTTTTCTAACAGATATATACAATTCTTTATTAAGTGGTATAACATCTATATCACCCGGATAATCTGCTAGAGCCTTTACAAACAAATGACAATCATAACCTGAAAAGTTATGAAAAATTATTGGAATAAAGTTAGGTAATTGATAATTAATATTACATTTAAAATGAGCTGGACCGCGATATTGACCAGTTAAATGACAATGATCAGCACATCTATCATCATCATCTAGAATTTGTTTACATATATGACACTCATTAGTATTATAATGTTTTTCAACTTCATGGGGTAGTAGAGAATTCATTGGCACTACTCTCATTAGAAAGTTTGTACACAAAAAGCGTGCATCGTCAATCAAATTTTGTACAAAATCTTTAACAACATCGTCACCCGTATACGTTCTAAACTTATTCAGTTTAGAATCAAAAGATGATTTTATGTAATAGCTGTAAGCAATAGGTATATGTTTTTGAAT
This sequence comes from Panzeria rudis, assembly GCA_956483635.1. Lineage (NCBI taxonomy): Eukaryota > Metazoa > Arthropoda > Insecta > Diptera > Tachinidae > Panzeria > Panzeria rudis. Next base: position 37,708,316 of record OY101449.1, on the reverse strand, counting down.
GCTTGTGACATTATTAGAATTTTTGTTGCTAATTTTACTTAATATACATTCAAAATCCGCATAGATAACAAATGGTACATCTAATTGATTTTTTAAAATTTTTGAACTGCAATATATTGTCATTATCAACACCCGTAGGCATTTTTGTGACAATTTTATTGCATTCTTCTTTATGTTTTAATAACAAGAGTTCACTGGTTGAATAGTGTAAGCAAAAATTACAAAAATATTTAGCACCTTGATGTTTTGAAACTTGTGTGCTCAATAAACGACTTATGTTTTTTATCCAAACATAATGTGATTCATCGTTTTTATCATCTTGAATGTATAGTAAATTTATATGATTAATTTTTTCATCAGCTGTCTTATAATATGGTCCAACGATTTCTTTTTTTATCACATCACATCCAAAAACATTCACGCTTATATTTAAATTGTGTTTCTCAAATATCTTAATATCAGCAATAGATAAAGGAAAGGTTAAGTTGTTGAAATCAATGGTTATTCCATTTGTTAGTGTTATTAAGCTTTGTGTGATAACGTTACTATAATGTGAATATTTTGGATTTAAATGATTGTTTTCTAATGCAGCTATAAGAGCCCATTTAAAACAATAATTATCATTATTTTTAATATTGATGCACGCTTTTTTATTTCTGATAAATGCCGGTAGCTCTAAATATTTAGATCCTTTTATAGGACAATACTTGTTAACATTAATTTCAATTTTATTGACACAAACTAGAGACCACCCACTGTCTCTCTCTTGAAACTCATCCATTTTGCTTGCTATTTCTATACAATGATTATCGTAAATGTCAGATAGATCTTGTTCTAATTGTGCTATTACCATTTTCGTTTGAAAAGATTTTACACTAATTAGTGCGCTATCATCATCTACTGTTTCATTAGTTTTTGAGAATTTTATATATTCTGCAAAAAGTTCTATATTAAATTTTATATTTTTATGTTCTAATAACGTATTTTTTAAAATATTTATAATACTTTCTTTTGCATTCGAAAATAAAATGTTTAATGATAGCTCATCTACCTTTTTATTTTCGTATACAAAAGTTTGAATACGCTTAGAAAATAAATTTTTACTTATATATATATCGTTGTTTATAAATATACGATTATTATTTTTTTTATGTTCATTAGTTCTCAAATGATGAGACCAAGAACCTTTTCTTATATTTAATTTGCAAGTTTCACATCGTATATAGCTACACGATGGACTTTCTTCAATATTTTCATTTTTTAAATTTAGTTTTGTTTTGGTAGATTTTGGGTTAGTATGCTTATTACTAAAATGCCTCTTGAAATTAAATTTGGATACGAAAGACGTTCCACATATTTCACAGATGTACATGATTAAGCAGAAAATGAAAGTAATGTGCTGAAATTTAAATTGAAATTTAAATAAACACAAATTATAGATTTGCTATTCATATCTACAACATACCTGGACTTAGTAAAGATGTTTATGTAAATTTTATGATTTCACAATTTCAGTTTAAAATAAACAGCAGTAATGAAAGTAATGTGCTGAAATTTAAATTGAAATTTAAATTAGCATAAATTAACAAATTAAAGATTTGCTGTTCATATCTACAACATACCTGGACTTGGTGAATATGTTTATATAAATTAATTAATTTCACAATTCACTGTTAAAAATTTACTTTTGAATTTAGCTTTTATGTAGCTTTTTAAATTATATATTTCTGTTTAATACTTTAATCACTGAAATCGGTTTTTAAATGTGTTTTCTTTTTATTGCGTGTAACGCTCTTTCTAAGAATGATCAAAATTAATTGTTGCATTAAAACTCATTAACAAATGTTTTTATATACTTTTTATTCTTAATAAAATAAAGCTTTGATAAAAAGTTGTGGTCAAGTGTATAAAAAAAAATTAACAAACAAATACTTATATTTTAATTGTAACCACATTTTTAATTAAGTAAATATGTCATACTACATTTTTTGTTATTAACATAATATTATTCAAAGTATGTATGTAAATAATTTCTGCTTCCATTTGTTGTGGCTTCAATAATTAAGCTGTTTGAATACAAAAGCTTGTTACTGACCATACACAACAAAGTTGATTAGAAATAAAAATGGAAACAATACTATTTATGTATATGCATAATTTTTTTTTTTTACTATTTTTTATTAATTTTTTTATTTAAAAGAAAATAAAAAAAAAAATTATAAAAATCGCAGCTTCATCATTCAAAGTAATGTTTGTTGTTGTTGTTGTTGTTGTTGCTGTTGTTGTTTTTTTGTCTTCAATACTCAATTTATTTCTCTGGTGTATCTTGAACTTAAACGAAAATAATCAATTATTATATTTAATAATCAAAAAATAAAAATTATTTTACCAGAAATTACCTGATGTTTCCGCAATAATGGTTAATTCATAGTATAACCCACTGCTTCCTTTCTTTATTTTGGAAATGTAGTATGTATTAACATTAACTTCTGAAATAGCATCATCGTCTATCGTCTCAATAAATATACTCGGTAGGTATATATAATGAGTTCCCTCTACCAGACACCGAATTTTCATTCCAAAGCGTGTCTGTACACGCTCCATCTTTATTATTTTATAATTATGATAAAAAACCATCTCCTTTATAGGGAGAATGGTTTTATTTTGTGATTTTTGAAAAATTTTTTTTAAATGTGATTCCATTTTTGATGATTTACTTAACTTGAATGACACTTAAAGTAAAATTAGTGGGGTTTTTATACAAAATTCAGAAATACATTTTTGTTTCTAAACAGGAAAAATGTTGAGAGGTTTTTAATTTTAAAAAAGCATTCGTTGCGGTTTTTCATTTTGATAAAGTTCCTAATTTATTAAATATGTGAGAAATTTTAGTTTGAGGTTTTTTTTTTTTTTTTTTTTTTTTTTTATTGATATACATATGCGGTTTTCATGTTTTATAAAGTTCCTAATTTAACAAATACGTGAGAAATTTTAGAGTTTGTGAGGTTTTTTATTGATATGTATGTTTTATAATTTTAAAAAAGTTTCTGTTTCGAGGTTATTTAAAATGTGTTTTCTATTTCATCATTATGATCGTCATCATCATCTTCTTCTTCAGAACTGTCGCACAAGTTGTTGTAGAATACAAATTGCTTCTTCTTTTTAATGATTAGAGTATATAATCCATTCACTTCTTTAACTTTCTTTAAAATGTGTGGATTTGTGTTTAGATAATCCATCTGATTTTTAGTAATAATCAGAAATCGTTTAGGTAAATAAATATGATATTCTTTATTTACAAGACATCTTATACTTTCACCATATTTTGTATCTACTCGTTCTATCTTGTTGATTTCATATGCAGTATTTTCTTCCATATCCTTTAAAGGTAAGTATATAATATTAGGATTTTGAAACAATTTTCTTAAACTTGCTCTCATTATTTTGCTTTTAACTTTTCACCGTAAAATGAATTTTCAAACTGATTCTTTATATTCAATAATTGATACTATAAGGTGTTTTTAGATATTTTAATAACTTCTTATCAATTGCGGTTAAGCATAAATATTAAAAAAGTATACGTATGTATGTATGTATGTAATAATATATAAACAGCTGGTGTTTTAATCTTATTGTATCCAAGTTTGTGTTATATATATATATATATATATATATATATATATATATATATATATATATATATATATATATATATATATATAAATATATATATATATATATATATATATATATATATATATATATATATATATATATATATATATATATATATATATACGTTATTTATAATGAGAGATTTAGTTGAATTAAAAACTTTGTTAAATATGTATTGGGGTCAATTTTTAAAAACTGGTGATAAATATTGTACTTGTCATGCACAGTGGAAAACTTTTCAAATAATAAATGCAGTAGTTTTGGATATTATAATGCAGGTGTTCCTAACCGCAGAAGGAGGGACAAGAACTCAAATTTTTTCTCTTAATAGAGGACAAGAAATGCCAACAAATATTCCAATATTTCATTTTAGTCACAATCAACATATAAAAATTGAAGTTATCGGTGGTATGATATCACTAGTTGGAACAGTCTATGAGGGTGGTTTTAAAGATATAAATGTACACTCATACAAACCATCATGTGTTTATAGTGAAATAGATGAATATGCAACTAAATCTTATAATGGTAAGACTGGTATCCATTCATTGAATAAAAATCAACGAAAACCTCCCCTCCCCCAGAAAATGGTTAATAATAGTATAGTTAAGAAAGCAGCTGGTGGTGCTAGCGGTGGTGATGACTCATTTCAATATGAAGATTATTAAATTAGTATATAAATTTAAGAAACAATTCTTATTATCTCATTCAAAAATATATCGCTAACCTAAGAACATATATATTAAAAAGAAAAACTAAAATGAAAAATATTTTTATCATATTGTTTTCATATATCTATATCATACAAGTGTTTTCAGCTTCATTACCTATTGATTTGAGTGAAAATGAACTTAAAAATACAGAATTTGCAATTAAATTACCAAATAATGATACTGTGAGCATACAACTAAATTTCAAACTTTTAAAGTTTACTAATGATTTAAATAAAAACATCGAGTCAACAACAACAACAACAAAAACAGAATATAAATCAAACGAAGAACAAGAAGACTCCTCACCACCACCACCTATAAATCAATCTTTTACTGTCGAACAAGCTATTGAAGCATTTAGGCAAGATTTAGTAAAAAAAGAAAAAAATATTGCAGGAATAATTGAAAGTTCGGCTCCATTTTATAGACATTTTCAACTTCAATACAAAGATAATATAAAATTGAGAATCCGTTGTACATATGACAGCAATTACTTGAAACGTCGATTAAATATTTCATGTTTCGAATACCGTCAAGTTGAATACGAGAGAATTTTAAGTAGTGGTGAAATTGAGACGGTTTCTGAGGATGATACTACATACCGATCCGATATGACATTAATCAACATTCAAGATTATACCCATGATTTGGATATGGAAATATTATAAATTAACTAATATGATGAAATACATTTACTACTAACTACTTAATATAAACTTTGTTGTTGATGTGTTAAGAACATTTATTTAACATAAATAAAAAAAATTAAAATAAGAAAAATAATGAACAATCAGTTTTATTCGAAAATTTTACATGAGTTCTTGAATGAAGAAAGGTTTTTGTGGTATGAACATGAGATTATTTTGAAGAAATTAAAAACTCAATTCGATGAATATGCATTTTATGAGAAAAGTAAATCAAAATTTGGATATCATTACACCAATTGTGAGTGGTCCAACAATGAAACAACATGTGGACCTGATACCTGTAAATGTTCGCTTATCGATAAAAGTTGGGAACAAGCATTATGTATAATGAATTTTTATAATAATTTAAAAACATAGACTTTATAAACAGTTCTACAGTCGTCGTTGTGACTTGATTAGTATTGCACAATGTCTGAGGAGAGAATATTAGTTGTAGATGTACAAGGTTTCTATCTCAACAATAAATTCATTGGAAAAGAACTGAGTATTTCAATTAACGATATACAAGTGCAAACATTTATTATTAAACCACCTTTTCCATATTCATTGTTGACAACAAAAGAAAAATATTCAATCAATTGGCTTTATAATCATCATCATGGATTAAAATGGAAAGATGGCGATTCAACCTTAGCAAATATTGTGGAATATTATATTGAGCATGTTAAAGATAAAAATTTTATTTGTTATGTTAAAGGATTAGAAAAAATTAAGTGGATTCAAAATATTTTTGAGGATAAAATTTATTTTTATAACCTAGACGATCTAAATTGTCCAAATTTAAAAACATTATATCAAAATGATAAATCTGTGAATGTTTGTTGTTATCATAGAAAATATTGTATATGTGCTCAAAAAAATGTAATACTCTTAAGAAAGTTTATTAAATCAAATATTAATAAAGAAAACATAAAATTATAAAAGACATTTTTTTGATTTATTATTTAACACTTAAATCAGGTAAAATAATCATTAAACATCAGTTCATTCTGAATACTCGAAATGTCAATAACAATATCTTTAAACGGAAACACTTCAACTCTGGTTGGAGAATATTTTCCTCCAATTGAACTCCCTACAAAATATGTTTGTGGACTTATTGATTTTGTAACATTCAATTCCATACCCAATGTAGATGTTTACAACAATTTGTTTCATATAGGAAATCATGTTATTACTATTCCAGTTGGTTCATACGAACTTGAAGATATTGATTTATTCCTAAACTCAAGCTTAAGAGATATCGATGAATCAATTTACCTAATAATTGAAGCTAATAATAACACACTTAAAACTGAAATAACCTCATCTATGGATATAGATTTTTCACAACCAAACAGTATAGGAAAGTTACTTGGATTTAGTAAAAGAAAACTAGAAGTAAATTCAGCTAACTATTATAATACTAATCAAAATCTTAAAAATGATAAATCTTTGGAAGTGATGATTGTAGATGTTAATTCACTGAATACTACAAAGTTATTTGAATCTGATTTACCTACACATATTACGAATGTTAATACAATACGCATTGAAAGCAACTTAACAACCGGTTCATTTATTAATAATACTTCGAATCATACTATTCATGAATTTCCTCTTGATGTTCCTCCAGGATATAAAATAAATGAAAAACCTCGAAATGTTATTTATTTACCCGTCAACTGTCAACAAATAAACAACATAACGATTAGAATCTTAAATCAAGACGGTGAACTTATAAATTTTAGAGGAGAAAAAATCACTCTTAGACTCCACTTCAAACCAGAATAATGATCATTTACAATAAAAACGTAATACAAAGAGGATTTCCATTCAATACCGCACCAACTCACATTCGAGAAAGTATAAAAAATAAAAAACTGTTGTCCTCATCTAATACAGAATACTTAAAATCATTAGGATTTAATCTTCAACAATGAATCAAATACTAAATGTTCTTCAAAAACCTATGTATGATGAGAGTATTGTAAAAAGAGAATATCATAGTTACTCTCCATATCTAAAATCATTTAACAACAACGATGAGATTCGTATACCAATTCAAAATCAGGATCTCTTCGTCTTACCAAGTGAGAGTATGATTTACATTCATGGTTTTATAGTAAAGAAGGAAGCAACCAAAGAGGTTCCAGCTATAGATGCGAAATTAAAAAACAACTTTGCTTCATATTTGTTTGATGAAATTCGTTATGAAATTAATGGTTTTGAAGTTGATCGTACACGTAAACTTGGAATTTCATCCACCATGAAAAATTTTGTATCGTTGAATAAGGCTGAAAGTGGTACACTAAAAAACGCTGGTTGGTCTCTTACTGAAACTTGCGCTTTAGTAAAAAGTCATTTTAGTTGTTGTATACCTCTGAAAATGTTGCTGGGTTTTGCTGAAGATTATAACAAAATACTATTAAATTCGAAACATGAGCTTATCCTTCAACGTTCTACATCCGATGAGAGATCATATTATTCTACAAATGCAACTGATCAGTTGAAATTAACAATTCTGGATATAACATGGAAAATGCCACACATTCAACTATCGGACTTTGCAAAATTGGAAATGTTTAAGATAATCAACAGCAAACATTCTATACCAATTGCGTTTAGAAGTTGGGACTGTCATGTAAATCCTGTTTTACCAAAGAGTACAAAGGTTTTATGGAATGTAAAGCTTTCTCCACAAAACGAAAGACCACGATTTCTTATAATCGGTTTACAAAAAGAGAAAAGTAAAGAACAAGGAAATATATTTGACCATTGTAATATCTCTAATTTAAAAGTATATCTAAACTCAGAGTCATATCCATATGATGATTTAAATAATCGTTTTGAAATGGGTCAGTATTCTGTTCTATATAATATGTATGCAAAATTTCAACAAAACTTTTACATGCGAGAACCTGAACCATTGCTGGATGTTGATGAATATAAGACTTATGCACCGCTTATTGTTGTTGATGTTTCACATCAAAATGAGACTGTTAAAATAGGACCTATTGATGTACGAATTGAATTTGATACTGAAGCAAACAAACTAATTCCAGATAATACATCAGCATACTGTTTAGTTATTCATGATCGCTTAATCGAATACTCACCTCTAACAAGCGAAATTAGAAAAATTATTTAATTATAATATTTCTTTTAAAATTTTTAATAAATGAAAAAAAAAATGTATATATATATATATATATATATATATATATATATATATATATATATATATATATATATATATATATATATATATATATATATATATATATATATATATATATATATATATATATATATATATATAAATAAAACAAGATCTTTTTAATTCTTAATCAATGTATTTTATTAAAACATTTATAGTTTCTTTTTAGTTTAGCTTCGAAAACAAAAACTTCAAACATAAATGGCCACAATTTATTGTATTAAAATTTTGATATCTATCATAATTATAACTTATGTTTTTTCCTAAATATTTTATTAATTGTTTCGGTGGTTGCAAGTTACCAAAGCTATCAAAATATTCAATTTGATTGTTGTTTTTCCAGTACGCTACCCAATGTGTGCCAGGTCCCTTTGAAGTATCCAGATTGATTATTCCACATTCTTTTTTAAATGGTTTGCTTGGAAGGGTGTTACACATAAACACACCTCTAAAATTTGGAATATGTTTTGCATATTTTCTCAAGTCTACATCAGAAAGAGCTCTTTTAGGTAGCTTCATTAAAAATTTTGTTGATAAGGTTTTAAATATAATCAAAATCCTTTTTTATATGGTTTTAAGAACATGCCTTTTCCCATCGCAATGGCTTCCATTGTACTATTATGTCGTTTTGCTTCAGTCAATTGTTCCTTTCCATTTTTGACTGCATTGATTGCTTTTGTAATACCAGATACACCACCAGCTAAACCACCAAGTGCGCCCAGTGCAGCGAATATAGGTGCAAGTGGAAGAAAACCTCCAGATTTAGGTAGAGGTATAATTCGAGGTGTTTTTATTAATGATTTTTTTTCCCCCTTGAAAATATTGTTTACTACTTTTCGTGAAATCTTTATAGCATCTTTCAAGTTTTCAGTTTTTTTTATATTCTTTCTTGCACTTTTCAATGCATGTCTAAATAGTTGATGTTTATTTACTGAAGACAATCTTTTAGTTTTACTAATAACGTTACCCATTCCGAATTTTGTTTTTGTTTTCATTGCAGTAGTAACAAACCAAGCGTTTGATTTTTCACCGAAACTACTATCGCTAGCATTAACCCTTTGCCAAGCCTTTTCAGTTAAGATTCTATCAGCAATATGTCTTTTCTCTAAATCTTTATTGTTTGAGTATGCTATATCGTGCTCTCTGCAAGCAGTATCCAATGGATTGATTCCTTGATCACCTCTTTCTAAACGTTTCTTTAATTTTGTTCCAGGTCCACAAAATTGATAACCGGGTAAATGAAGTTCAATAGGAAGTTTATTAATTATTTTATTCAGAAAACCGTTACCGATGAAGTATGGATGACGACTGAATATCTTTTTATAAATGATTGTCATATCTATTGATACTTTATCGATTAAAGATTAAAATCAAATTGATTGAAAACAAATAAAAGAGAGTGGTTTATATATTATGTTATCATTAGATTTCAGAATGCGTTTTTTAAAACAACATAAAAGGATTAATGTAAAGAATATCGAATCAAAGTTCGATTCATCAAATAAAATTCGTCATAGCTCATTACTACCGAATTCTATTCGAGCTCTTATTGTAGGTCCATCAAATTGTGGAAAAACAAATGTGATGATCAGTCTTATTGAAAGTCCTCATGGATTGAAATTTAAAAATATTTACTTATATTCAAAGTCAACACAACAACCGAAATATAAGTACTTAGAAAGTCTAATTAAACCCATTAAGGAGATAAATTTTTCATCATTTTCCAATAATGATGATGTTCTATCGCCAGACGAAGTTAAACCAAATTCAGTATTTATATTCGACGATATAGCTTGTGAGAAACAAAATCATGTACGTGCCTACTTCTGTATGGGTCGTCATAAAGATATTGATAGTTTTTATTTATGTCAAACATATACACGTATACCAAAACACTTGATTCGCGATAATGCTAATATGATTATAATTTTCAAACAGGATGCAATGAATATTAAGCATATTTACAATGATCATGTTGGTTCTGATATGACTTTGAAAACATTTCATGAGTTATGTACCGAGTGTTGGAAAGAAAAATATGGTTTTTTAGTTATTAACAAAGATGGTCCTATGAATAATGGTCGATATAGAAAAGGTTTCGATATATTTATAAAGCTATAAAAGAAATATTACAGATACTTTAAAATCAGTACAAGATTAATTATTAAACTAATAGCTTCTCAACTATTAAACCGCTAACTGCTAAACTGATCTGTTTTGAATCTGTTTCTAATTCAATCTATAAATATGAACACAAATCTAGTTAATAATCTTATTAAAACTCGAAATATTTTAAAAAAGAAATATAGGAATATTTTGCTTGGAGAAATTGCAAATGATGAATTGTTGGAAAAGACATTGAAACCAATATCAAAACCATTAAAAGAATTAGTTCAATCAACTAATAATAATAATAACACCATTATAAAACATGAAAAATATCCGGATGACTCTTTTAAACATGATCTTGAGAATAATAAAGTTGTCTTCAGTACACCATATAAAAAGAGTAAGCTTGATTATAACACGTTTTCTTCAAGCTCTAATAACAAGAAAATCGAGAAAAGTTCAAATACGTTTCAATCATTTGATGATGAAAATGGTCATGATGATCATGATGATGATGATGATGATGATAATAATGATAATGTTGATAATGAGGATGATAACAATGATGATGATGATAACAGCATTGCAATACATCCCAATCAAAGTATTCAATATAATTTATCAAAAGTTAACTTAAATATATATGATAAAACCTATGGTCCTCATACTGATGAACAGCATGTAATTTTATTTCTTACTGTTATAAATGAATTACGAATGTATACTAGTAGTAATAGTAATATAAACAACCTATTTTTTAAGGATAATAACAATGTTATTCATAAATTTGATTGTCAAAATGCTTATGTACAATGTTACAACATATGTCGATGTACAACATTTTATAATCAATATTTGTTAACACAAAAACTTTTTACACTTTATAAGCGTCTTTTTAATCTGAAATAAAGAAATTCCTAATAAAGCTTTAAATAAAAACATAATTTTATATTTTATATTAATTGTTTTTTATTTATTATTATTTTTCGATAATTAAATCTGAAAAAAGAAATAAAAACACAATTTTATTATTTTATTCTTATTTTATTTTTTTATTATATTTTTTTTACAAATCTTCCTCATCCTCTTCCTCTTCCTCCTCTACTTGATAATCATCATCATCATCATCATCATCATCATCATCACTTCCCATTACACTATGCGATGTGAGATCGATAGTGCTGTTGGTGGTGGTGATGAATGGTAATGCTGATGACGATGATGATGCTGAAGATTTAAAAAAGTCTGGAGGTTTAATGTTAGCCATGAAATAACATTCACCCTCCTTTTTTATAATATTAATTAAACGGATGCTTTACCGGCACGAAGGACACGACAAAACACGCCACTTTTTTATACATTCCACACATAAAAAATGTGGACAATTAAGGAATACTATATTCTTCCCTGCATGTAACTTAAAACATATGTTACATTTATATTCGGAAGAATATAGTATCCTTAGTGGATAAGGAGATGAATTATTCAATAGTACTTCTTCTTCATTTTCTAAGAACTTTAACATTTTATTTCTTACAACTAATTTTTTTCCTTGTAGCTTTTTTATTTTTGCCTCCAAGGTATTATGCTTTCGCATATAATTTTGAAATTTTTCTTCCTTCTTGTTAATTGTTCTCCGGTGAGCGCAAAGGATTTTTTGGAGTCGGGCTTCCAACTCCGTATCCTTTTCCTCCTGTCCTCTTCTATCAGCTGATGGTGCTGCTGAATTCAACTCTTGGCCTGGATTAAGTAGTTGAGTTTCCTCATCATCCATAGTCAAGTTATAGTTCAAGTGTTGATTAGTATTCATTTTTGTTAAAAGTTTTTAGTTAAGTTAAATTGAAGTACTACTGCTGTTGTTTTTCAAACTGAAGTAGTAAAAATCTTTTTGCTAGAACCCTATTTTATACTAAAATTTCTACCTATTCAAAACTATAAAAAAAACTTGGTGGTTATTTAATCACATAAATTTTTTTTTGTTTCAATATTTCAACCTTATAAAAAACTTGGTCTATTTCTATAATAATATACCACGAACATTTTTGTATTTCTCATAAAAATTTTAACCATAGTAACATTTTTTATTTTTTCCTACCCACCCATTTATATATATATATATATATATATATATATATATATATATATATATATATATATATATATATATATATATATATATATATATATATATATATATATATATATATATATATATATATATATATATATATATATATATATATATATATATATATATATATATATATATATATATATATATATATATATATATATATATATATATATATATATATATATATATATATATATATATATATATATATATATATATATATATATATATATATATATATATATATATATATATATATATATATATTTTATAATAATTGCAGAACCACAAACAAGTTTAAATATACCTTTTCTAAATAATTCATACATTGAAAAAATTCGTCATCAAAACTATATTTTTCAAATATTTGCAGTACCACAAACAAGTTTAAATATACCTTTTCTAAATATTTCATACATTGAAAAAATTCGTCATCAAAACTATATTTTTCAAATATTTGTGGAACCACAAACAAGTTTAAATATACCTTTTCTAAATATTTCATACATTGAAAAAATTCGTCATCAAAACTATATTTTTTCAAATATTTGCAGAACCGCAAACAATGCAGAACCACAAACAAGTTCAAATATATTTTTTCTAAATATTTCATACATTGAAAAAATTCGTTATCAAAACTATATTTTTTCAAATATTTGCAGAACCACAAACAAGTTTAAATATATCTTTTCTAAATATTTCATACATTGAAAAAATTCCTTATCAAAACTATATTTTTTCAAATATTTGCAGAACCACAAACAAGTTTAAATATACCTTATCTAAATATTTCATACATTGAAAAAATTCCTTATCAAAACTATATTTTTCAAATATTTGCAGAACCACAAACAAATTTAAATATATCTTTTCTAAAAATTCCTTATCAAAACTATATTTTTCAAATATTTGCAGAACCACAAACAAGTTTAAATATACCTTTTCTAAATATTTCATACATTGAAAAAATTCGTCATCAAAACTATATTTTTTCATTTATTAATTTTATTTTTTTATTCGACCTTAATGGTTTAAATTTATCTTTCTGTTTTTTGGGCTCTAGGTCAAGGATCAATTAAATAAAAACTCTGTTGTTTTATTATTTGTGTTTATTATTCTCAATATTTCAAACACCGTCGGTGTTCTTCTTCAGGAACTGAAAGGATTTTTTTGAAATATATAACAATTATCTTTGGTATTAACATCTCTTATATAAAATTAAGTTAACAAAAATATTTATCACAAATAAAAATAATTTTAATAAATATATGAATATACTTCGCCTTACTTGAGTAAAGCCGTCCACTTAGAGTGAGGGTGCAATGTTTACTAAAAGGTCGTCTGTTTATGTTTTGTTATTATATGTCTATACGTGTGCGCGCAATTTTCGGTATCTGTTTTGTAGTTCATTCGTATAGCTGCGGGAGTGTTTATTATGTGTAGCATTTCTACTGTGTATCTTTTTTTGTAATTGGTTTCTTGCTGTAAAATCGCTGTGTTATTTATGTCGGGAGAGTGACCACTCGTTGCACAGTGGGCTGCCAATGCTGTTTTTTGTTCTGTTGTTGCAGTTCGATTTTTGTAATTAGATTTATGTGCAGCCAATCTAGTTCGCAGTTTCGATTTTGTTGTTCCCACATATATTTTGTTACATTTATTTAATCCGTCTCCATTACAAGGTATCTTGTATATTAAATTATACTTGTCTAACTTGTCTACTTTGGTTTTGGTGTTGGTAAATAACGAATTTAATGTGTTGGCAGTTTTTAGTGCTATACTGACATTTTCTTTATTGTAAATGTTGGAATGTGTGATCCTCTCTGAGAAACCGGGGACATAAGTCAGTGACTTGAATATTTTTTCCGACTTAGTCGTCTGTGTTTTATTCAAATTTTTTAGAGTGTATCTAATAATTTTCGTTGCCATTGTGTACGAAAAACTATTTTTTTGTAATATTTTTCTTATTTTTCTAAAGTTTTCTCTGTGGAACTTTTCATCGCTTATTTGTAACACTCTTCTAGCAAAGTTTTGCGCTGTGTTAATTATTACATGCTTCGGATGATTTGAGTGATAATTAATTATTCGTCCTGAGGCCGTTGGTTTTTGATACCAGTCTATATCTAATACGTGTTGATTTCGTATAATTACCGCATCTAAAAAAGGTAGTTTGCCATCCGTCTCTATTTCTTTAGTAAACTGAATTTGGCGATGGAAGCTGTTGAGACATTTGAGTGTGTCATCCACTGCGTTTTTGTTAAGGATGCAAAATAGGTCGTCCACATATTTGCTTAGAGCTCTCGGTTTTTGCTCTAATTTGTCAATTGTTGTATCCAATAGTTCCTCCATGATTATATCTGCAATAACTGGTGATGCTGGTGAACCCATAGGCATTCCTCTCAATTGTTCATATACCTTATCATTGTATTTAAAATATCTATTTTCTTTAAGACAAAAGCTCAAAATATCAAAAAATAGATCTTGAGGCATTTTAGTGTATATTGAGATTTTATCCCATTTTTGCTTTATTAAGTTGATAGCTAGGTTTACTGGTATGCTTGGAAACAATGATAGATATGACATCAAAAGAAACCAGGACTTCATCTTCATCGAGAGACGTATTTGATAATTTTCTCTTAAACTCTACCGCATCCTTCACATTGTACTTTGAATCTTTATTTAGATTTTTTAATATGTTTATTAAATACTTGCAAAGTCCATATGATGGAGAGTTTATCGACGAACAAATCGGTCTTAGTGGCATACCTTCCTTGTGAACTTTGGGGAGTCCATATAACCTTGGTGCGGTGGCTACTGTAGTAAGTAATCTGTATTTATCTACTGCTTCGATTATATTTAGTTTATGTAATTTCTCCACTAGCGCATTGTTTCGTGTTTGTAGTTTTGTGGTTGGATCCGTTCTTAGTCGTTTGTAAGTACACATATCTTGTACGATATTTCCCATTTTTTCTTCGTATTCACTTCTTTCCATAGCCACGGTGGTGTTTCCTTTATCTGCTTTCAAAATAAAGATGTTTTTATTTTTGCTCAAAAATTTTTGTGTTTGCTCCACTGTGCAGATTAGCGTTTTTTCATTCGTTGATAATGATCTTTTATTTAGATGATTATCGATTGTCATAACCAGTTTTGTTCTAGCAATCTCTTGTTTCTCTTTATCGTTGTTTGTTTGTATGATGTCTTCCCCGTCGGCAATGCATTTAAAAAGAGGAAATTGTTCTTGTTTTATTGGCAGAGCAAATTTTGGGCCTAATGATAATAATTTTTGTAAGTTGAGAGGAATTTCAGCATTTGCTTTGTTTATGAACCAATTTTTGTTGTATTTAATAAATGGTTGGTTTTCTTGGATACTTTTCAATTCGTAAAATTTTTTAATTTGTGTTTTGGTTCTTGTGTTCTTAACATTTTGAAAAATTATATTTTCACTCCTACAGAATAAGTTGTAGTCTTCTTCCACTATGTTCTGTTGTATGTACTTTATGTGTTTTTCTAACTCGTTGTTGTTGGCTATTATTTCTTCATGTTTAAGTTTAATTATTAGATTTAGGATCTTTGTATGAAACTTACATGTGTATTTTCCAACTAAGGTTTTAATTTTTGTTGTTGTGTCCAATGATAAGTTGTTGTTAAAAATGAAGAGTTTTTCGACGTTTTTTGTTGCATTTGTGAGGAACTTTGGTGTTAATCCAATTTTTCTGCATTTTATAAGAAATGTTAAAGATGTTTTCAGCTTAGCCTTTAATTTGTTAGCTTTTGAGTAGTTTCGAATGCTTTTGCTCACATTTCTGTTGTACTTTTCATGTAAAGTTTTATAAAGCTTCATGATGGTGCTTTCGGCGTGCCCTCCGTATTAACTTATTAATTTTATTTTTTTATTCGACCTTAATGGTTTAAATTTATCTTTCTGTTTTTTGGGCTCTAGGTCAAGGATCAATTAAATAAAAACTCTGTTGTTTTATTATTTGTGTTTATTATTCTCAATATTTCAAACACCGTCGGTGTTCTTCTTCAGGAACTGAAAGGATTTTTTTGAAATATATAACAATTATCTTTGGTATTAACATCTCTTATATAAAATTAAGTTAACAAAAATATTTATCACAAATAAAAATAATTTTAATAAATATATGAATATACTTCGCCTTACTTGAGTAAAGCCGTCCACTTAGAGTGAGGGTGCAATGTTTACTAAAAGGTCGTCTGTTTATGTTTTGTTATTATATGTCTATACGTGTGCGCGCAATTTTCGGTATCTGTTTTGTAGTTCATTCGTATAGCTGCGGGAGTGTTTATTATGTGTAGCATTTCTACTGTGTATCTTTTTTTGTAATTGGTTTCTTGCTGTAAAATCGCTGTGTTATTTATGTCGGGAGAGTGACCACTCGTTGCACAGTGGGCTGCCAATGCTGTTTTTTGTTCTGTTGTTGCAGTTCGATTTTTGTAATTAGATTTATGTGCAGCCAATCTAGTTCGCAGTTTCGATTTTGTTGTTCCCACATATATTTTGTTACATTTATTTAATCCGTCTCCATTACAAGGTATCTTGTATATTAAATTATACTTGTCTAACTTGTCTACTTTGGTTTTGGTGTTGGTAAATAACGAATTTAATGTGTTGGCAGTTTTTAGTGCTATACTGACATTTTCTTTATTGTAAATGTTGGAATGTGTGATCCTCTCTGAGAAACCGGGGACATAAGTCAGTGACTTGAATATTTTTTCCGACTTAGTCGTCTGTGTTTTATTCAAATTTTTTAGAGTGTATCTAATAATTTTCGTTGCCATTGTGTACGAAAAACTATTTTTTTGTAATATTTTTCTTATTTTTCTAAAGTTTTCTCTGTGGAACTTTTCATCGCTTATTTGTAACACTCTTCTAGCAAAGTTTTGCGCTGTGTTAATTATTACATGCTTCGGATGATTTGAGTGATAATTAATTATTCGTCCTGAGGCCGTTGGTTTTTGATACCAGTCTATATCTAATACGTGTTGATTTCGTATAATTACCGCATCTAAAAAAGGTAATTTGCCATCCGTCTCTATTTCTTTAGTAAACTGAATTTGGCGATGGAAGCTGTTGAGACATTTGAGTGTGTCATCCACTGCGTTTTTGTTAAGGATGCAAAATAGGTCGTCCACATATTTGCTTAGAGCTCTCGGTTTTTGCTCTTAATTTGTCAATTGTTGTATCCAATAGTTCCTCCATGATTATATCTGCAATAACTGGTGATGCTGGTGAACCCATAGGCATTCCTCTCAATTGTTCATATACCTTATCATTGTATTTAAAATATCTATTTTCTTTAAGACAAAAGCTCAAAATATCAAAAAATAGATCTTGAGGCATTTTAGTGTATATTGAGATTTTATCCCATTTTTGCTTTATTAAGTTGATAGCTAGGTTTACTGGTATGCTTGGAAACAATGATATGACATCAAAAGAAACCAGGACTTCATCTTCATCGAGAGACGTATTTGATAATTTTCTCTTAAACTCTACCGCATCCTTCACATTGTACTTTGAATCTTTATTTAGATTTTTTAATATGTTTATTAAATACTTGCAAAGTCCATATGATGGAGAGTTTATCGACGAACAAATCGGTCTTAGTGGCATACCTTCCTTGTGAACTTTGGGGAGTCCATATAACCTTGGTGCGGTGGCTACTGTAGTAAGTAATCTGTATTTATCTACTGCTTCGATTATATTTAGTTTATGTAATTTCTCCACTAGCGCATTGTTTCGTGTTTGTAGTTTTGTGGTTGGATCCGTTCTTAGTCGTTTGTAAGTACACATATCTTGTACGATATTTCCCATTTTTTCTTCGTATTCACTTCTTTCCATAGCCACGGTGGTGTTTCCTTTATCTGCTTTCAAAATAAAGATGTTTTTATTTTTGCTCAAAAATTTTTGTGTTTGCTCCACTGTGCAGATTAGCGTTTTTTCATTCGTTGATAATGATCTTTTATTTAGATGATTATCGATTGTCATAACCAGTTTTGTTCTAGCAATCTCTTGTTTCTCTTTATCGTTGTTTGTTTGTATGATGTCTTCCCCGTCGGCAATGCATTTAAAAAGAGGAAATTGTTCTTGTTTTATTGGCAGAGCAAATTTTGGGCCTAATGATAATAATTTTTGTAAGTTGAGAGGAATTTCAGCATTTGCTTTGTTTATGAACCAATTTTTGTTGTATTTAATAAATGGTTGGTTTTCTTGGATACTTTTCAATTCGTAAAATTTTTTAATTTGTGTTTTGGTTCTTGTGTTCTTAACATTTTGAAAAATTATATTTTCACTCCTACAGAATAAGTTGTAGTCTTCTTCCACTATGTTCTGTTGTATGTACTTTATGTGTTTTTCTAACTCGTTGTTGTTGGCTATTATTTCTTCATGTTTAAGTTTAATTATTAGATTTAGGATCTTTGTATGAAACTTACATGTGTATTTTCCAACTAAGGTTTTAATTTTTGTTGTTGTGTCCAATGATAAGTTGTTGTTAAAAATGAAGAGTTTTTCGACGTTTTTTGTTGCATTTGTGAGGAACTTTGGTGTTAATCCAATTTTTCTGCATTTTATAAGAAATGTTAAAGATGTTTTCAGCTTAGCCTTTAATTTGTTAGCTTTTGAGTAGTTTCGAATGCTTTTGCTCACATTTCTGTTGTACTTTTCATGTAAAGTTTTATAAAGCTTCATGATGGTGCTTTCGGCGTGCCCTCCGTATTAACTTATTAATTTTATTTTTTTATTCGACCTTAATGGTTTAAATTTATCTTTCTGTTTTTTGGGCTCTAGGTCAAGGATCAATTAAATAAAAACTCTGTTGTTTTATTATTTGTGTTTATTATTCTCAATATTTCAAACACCGTCGGTGTTCTTCTTCAGGAACTGAAAGGATTTTTTTGAAATATATAACAATTATCTTTGGTATTAACATCTCTTATATAAAATTAAGTTAACAAAAATATTTATCACAAATAAAAATAATTTTAATAAATATATGAATATACTTCGCCTTACTTGAGTAAAGCCGTCCACTTAGAGTGAGGGTGCAATGTTTACTAAAAGGTCGTCTGTTTATGTTTTGTTATTATATGTCTATACGTGTGCGCGCAATTTTCGGTATCTGTTTTGTAGTTCATTCGTATAGCTGCGGGAGTGTTTATTATGTGTAGCATTTCTACTGTGTATCTTTTTTTGTAATTGGTTTCTTGCTGTAAAATCGCTGTGTTATTTATGTCGGGAGAGTGACCACTCGTTACACAGTGGGCTGCCAATGCTGTTTTTTGTTCTGTTGTTGCAGTTCGATTTTTGTAATTAGATTTATGTGCAGCCAATCTAGTTCGCAGTTTCGATTTTGTTGTTCCCACATATATTTTGTTACATTTATTTAATCCGTCTCCATTACAAGGTATCTTGTATATTAAATTATACTTGTCTAACTTGTCTACTTTGGTTTTGGTGTTGGTAAATAACGAATTTAATGTGTTGGCAGTTTTTAGTGCTATACTGACATTTTCTTTATTGTAAATGTTGGAATGTGTGATCCTCTCTGAGAAACCGGGGACATAAGTCAGTGACTTGAATATTTTTTCCGACTTAGTCGTCTGTGTTTTATTCAAATTTTTTAGAGTGTATCTAATAATTTTCGTTGCCATTGTGTACGAAAAACTATTTTTTTGTAATATTTTTCTTATTTTTTCAAATATTTGCAGAACCGCAAACAATGCAGAACCACAAACAAGTTCAAATATATTTTTTCTAAATATTTCATACATTGAAAAAATTCGTTATCAAAACTATATTTTTTCAAATATTTGCAGAACCACAAACAAGTTTAAATATATCTTTTCTAAATATTTCATACATTGAAAAAATTCGTCATCAAAACTATATTTTTCAAATATTTGCAGAACCACAAACAAGTTTAAATATACCTTATCTAAATATTTCATACATTGAAAAAATTCCTTATCAAAACTATATTTTTCAAATATTTGCAGAACCACAAACAAATTTAAATATATCTTTTCTAAAAATTCCTTATCAAAACTATATTTTTCAAATATTTGCAGAACCACAAACAAGTTTAAATATACATTTTCTAAATATTTCATACATTTAAAAAATTCCTTATCAAAACTATATTTTTTCAAATATTTGCAGAACCACAAACAAGTTTAAATATACCTTTTCTAAATATTTCATACATTGAAAAAATTCGTCATCAAAACTATATTTCTCAAATATTTGCAAAACCACAAACAAGTTTAAATATACCTTATCTAAATATTTCATACATTGAAAAAATTCCTTATCAAAACTATATTTTTTCAAAAAATAAAGCAATCATTTTTTTCTTTTTTATTTTAAATTATATTTATTGTATAGAAATTTTAAACACAAGTGTCCACAATTATATGTATTAAATTTTTGTTTTCGTTCGTAATTATATGCAATAGGTAATTTTAAATAGTTGATGATTTCAAGTGGTGGTTGCAAGTTTCCAAAGCTATCAAAGTATTCTTTATAATCATGATTTTTATAATATGCTACCCAATGTGTTCCAGCGCCGTTTGTATCATCCAAATTAACAACACCACATTCTTGTTCTAATGGTCTTTTAGGTAAAGAATCACGCATGAAAACACCTCTAAAATATTTAAGATGTTTACCATATTTTCTTATATCTATATCCGTTAGTGGACGATTGGGTAGATTTTTTAAAAGTTTTTTGGATATGGACTATAGTACAATCCGTAACCAGTCTTATACGGTTTTAGAAAGAGACCTTTTCCCATAGCAATTGCTTCAATATGTCTATTGTGACGAGTAGCTTCTGCTAGTTCTTCCTTCCCATTTTTAATGCTATTTATAGCTTTCACTATAGCTGATCCACCTGTAGCTAAGCTGCCCAATGCAGATAATGCTGTCAAGACAGGAACTAATGGGAGAAAACCTCCAACTTTTGGCAATGGAATCACTCTTGGCACACGTATATTAGATCTCCTTTTACCCTGGAAATTTGTGTGAACAGCTTTCTTTGCAATTTTAACAGCATCATATATGTTATTAGGATTTTCTTTTTTCAAAAGTTTCAGTGTATTCTTGACGGTGCTCGAAAATAATTTCTTATTACATGACTTTCGACTCTTTCTCTTAGCATTTATCTTCGATTTACGTCTTTTAGTCCTTGATGTCGATTTACGTCTTTTAGTCCTTGATGTTTGCTTCATACCTAATCCAAATTTAACTTTTGTCTTCATTGCGTTCGTAACAAACCAAGCATTTGCTCGTTCTCTTAAATCACTATCTTTAGCTTTTACTCGTTGCCAAGCTTTTTCCGCTAATATTTGATCAGCTTTATGTCTTTCACTTAAATCTTGTGATTGTGAGTATGCAATATCGTGTTCTCTGCATGCAGAATCTAATAAATTTATTCCCTTATCTCCTCTTGCTAGACGTTCTTTAAGTTTTGTACCAGGTCCACAAAATTGATATCCGGGTAAATGTAATTCAAAGGGTAGTTTGTTTATTAACGTGTTTACCAAACCACTTCCTGTTATAGACTGTTGTCTACTTTTGTGTTGAAAGTAATTTATAACCATCCTTTGTTCACAAATATTGTACGATTAAGATACAAATGAAAATGTTTATTTCTCATATAGTATAAAAGATAATTTTCAACAAAGGATCACATTAATAATCAAAATGCGTTTAATTAGACAAGACAAACAAATTGTAATTAGAAATGCTGATAGCGAAGAGGAAAAAATGCATAAAACTCGACATAGTACTCTACTACCAAATTCAATACGAGCTTTAATTGTAGGACCATCAAATTGAGGTAAGACTAATCTTCTGTTAAGTCTTATAGAGAGTCCTAATGGTCTTTGTTTTAAAAACATATACATATATTCAAAGTCGTTATATCAACCAAAATGTTGTTATCTTAAGAGATTGATTGAGCCAATCAAAGGTCTAAAACTATTTACTTTTTCGGAAAATGAAAAAGTTTTGAGTCCAGAAAAAGTGAATCAACATTCTATAATAATATTCGATGATGTAATTTGTGGTAAACAAAACACCATAAGAGATTATTTTTGCATGGGTAGACATAAAAATGTGGATTGTTTCTACTTGTGTCAAACATACACGAAAATTCCTAAACATTTGATACGTGATAATGGAAATATGATTGTTGCATTTAAACAAGATGAAATGAATTTACGTCATATCTACAATGATCATGTCATCGGTGATATGTCATTTAATGAATTTACAAAGATTTGTAGTGAATGTTGGAAAGACAAATATGGTTTTCTGGTCGTAAGTAAGGATGATACAATTATCAAAGGTCGTTATAGAAAGGGTTTCGATAATTTTATTCAATTGTAAAGTGATATTAGATATAAAGCTGATCGATAGCTCATCAGAAGCAGTATAAAAGCTGTTCGAAAGCAGTTCAGAACCAGTTCGATAGCAGTTGGATAGCAATTCGATAACAAATCGATAACAATTCGATAGCTCTTTGGAAGTTGACAAAAGCATAATCATAAATAAAAAACTTATGAAAGAACTTATAAATACTAGAACAGTATTAAAAGAAAAACTAAAAAAAATAAAATTAAATGAAATCGATAAAGTTAATATGTTGGAGGATACCTTTCAACCATTAAAAAATATAATAAGTAAACTAGATAATGTACAAACATTTAAATCAAACAATAAAAAAGTAAAACCGTCATCATCATCATCATCAGCATCATCATCATCAGATATTGCAATGGATTATGATAATAGCTATAATAAATCTGTATCAGATAATGTAATAGATTATGAAAATAGGTATGATAAAACTGATTTCATCGGTATTAATAACGATATTGATTATGTCAATCCAAAAAAAGATGTGTTAGTAACTTCAACACCAATAAAGGAAAATCGTTCAAACTCTACACATTCAATTCAAAGTACATCACTTCCATTATCATTTGATATTGGTAGTCCCGTTGGTGACCATCATCATCATCATCATAATCAACAATCTAAGAATGATTCTAATTTTAATATGAGCTTTGAGAGTGTTAAAGTGAAAAAAAATCTTAAAACGAATAGACCATCAACGACAACTTCCAATTTTAACATAAAGTACAAGCGTATACAAGGAATTCCACCATCATTATCATCATTGTCTATAAACGTGAAACCTTCAACTTCCTCACATTTGTTGCCGAATAATCTTGAAACTGATAGAGATAACATAAACAAACCAGTAACGTTAAAAAGAGGAAAATCAAAACGAAAGAATACCTCTTTGTTGAGCAATTTCGATGAAGATGATAAAAAGCGATATAAAACTACACATATTTTCTCAAAACGAAAGAGTAAAACACAATTGAATACTGATAAGAAAATAATTAAATTAGACGGAAATAATAATTCATCACTTGTTGAAAATATAAAATTATTAATGGAAAATAGAATGTTAGATAAAGTCTATGGATTTAATATAGATCAAAGTGGAGATTGGCGTTATGGAACTAATAAATTAAAATTTCGTAGAGATAATATGATAAATATAGGAGATATGAAGATTAAAGTGACGCCAGGATTATTCGAATTATTATTCCATTCTAAACCATTGCATTATACTAAAACCGATTTGGAGAAATATAAGAGTATTATAGTAACTACAAATGTACACAAACGCAACTATCAATCAAATAAACAAATTAAAGGTACAAAAGCATTCAAGTATCAACGTGTTATAAAAAAATTATTTAAAAAAAAGCATAATGTTCTAACAGAGGGTAGTGGATTATTACTAAAATTTGTAGACGGTAGAAAACCAAACTATATATATTGGGATGATTCTAATGAATTGGTCAACAGACTACGTTTACTTCTTTCATCAGAAGGTGTCGGTCACAGCAATCATAAAAACGAAATAATTTCTATTGTTGAAGAACTAAAGGAGGCTAATATAATTTATTAAACGCACACACACACATACACACACACACAAGAAATGAGTTATATTAACAAGTTTGGAGAAATTTTGAATAAACGAACACGAACAACTGATGATAAAGATGATAATGATAGGAAATTACATATCGAACTATTAAAGGTATTCGATATTACTGTAGATAATCAATGTTTAGATGTTCGCAAGAAAAGAATCAGCAATCTGTTATCACCTGTTGACCCTAAAGATGCTGTTACAAAAGCATATCTAAATAATAAAGTTATTGACATAAATAATACTCATGCAAATGATATGAATCGGATTAAACATGAAATAAATACTTCATTAGCTATTAATCTACAAAACGTTTATAAGGATATTAAAAATAATAAAGCTGACGTTGAACTACTGAAACAGTTGCACAAGGAAATAGAAGATATAAAAGCTAAACATAAAACTGATATCGAAAAATTGAGTCAACTAAACAATGAAATAGAAAATATAAATATTACACATTCAACTGATATTAAACAGTTGAAAATTGATACTAGTAGATCACTGAACAACAAACTAGAAAAGATTTACACGAATATAGACGACATTACCAAAGCTGTTCAAAATCATATAAGTAAACAAGAGAAAACAATTGAAGAAATTGCAAAAAAATATACTCTAAACTCAAATAAGACATATATGACTAAAGTTGAAGAGAGATTTAACAAAGTCGAAGAATACATTTTCAAATGGGTTGCACTCGATCAAAGATTAAACAACATTGAAGATTATCTTTACAAAAATATTGTTGGAAGGTTTAAGCAGTAAATATGAATTTAAATGTAGACAAAAGAGAAATTGTCAATGAGCTGCATAGACAGGCGAGAAAAAATTATAAAAGAAGGAGAGTTATCGTAAAGGGAATTGATGATTTATGGAAAGCAGATTTAGTAGAAATGGGTAGTTATGCTACTTACAACAATGGATATCGCTATCTCTTAACTGTAATAGATACATTTTCGAAGAAGGCTTGGGCACTTGCTGTAAAAAATAAAACTGCTCAAAGTGTTACAAACGCCATGAAAACCATATTTGATGAGAGTCACCGACAGCCAAAAATCTACAAACTGATGACGGTAAAGAGTTTTTCGACGCTCAATTTCATCATCTAATGCAATCGAAACAAATCAACCACTATTCAACCTATAGCGTCTTAAAAGCATCAATTATTGAACGTTTCAATAGAACACTAAAAGGATTAATGTAGAAGGAGTTTAGCTATCAGGGAACATACAAATGGATTCATATATATCAAAATCTTTTAGATTTGTATAATAATAAATATCATAGAACTATAAAGATGACACCGAATCAAGTAAATTCATCGAATGAGAAACCATTATTGAATACTGTCTACAACAAATTAAAAGTCTTTCAAAGGTCAAAGTTTAAAGTTGGCGACAATGTTCGAATAAGTAAATATAAACATGTCTTCGAAAAGGGCTACACACCAAATTGGACAACGGAAATCTTCAAAGTTAAGGCTGTAAGAAACACAAACCCCAACACATATATACTGCAAGACTATCAAGGTCATGATATTAAAGGTGGGTTTTATGACTACGAACTAATGAAAACCAAATATCCCGACACATATCTAATTGAAAAAGTTATAAAGAAGAGAGGTGATATGTTGTATGTTAAATGGTTAGGATTTTCATCAGAACACAACTCTTGGATCAACAATTCATAATTATCAACATCAACATCAACATCACCATTATCATTTGTATGAAAAACATTAACAAATTTAAAAATCAACTTAATTTTAAGTCGACTGCGAAGATGACAATTACATTAACCGTAAACGGAGATAGTTCGTTATTAATTGCAAACTATTTTCCACCAATTCAACTCAAAGAAAATTATGTATGCGGATTAATAAGCTTCGATACATATCACTCAATACCAAATATTGATATAGTAAACAACTTGTTTCATATTGGAAAACATGAAATTGAAATTCCTGTGGGCTCCTATGAACTTTCTGACATTGCCGAAGTGCTTACAGCAAAATATTCAAAACTAAACTCAACCGGAAAACTCTACATTAAGGCCAACAATAATACAATACAAACATGTATATCAAGCTCTGTAGATCCAATATACTTTAATAAGGATCGATCAGTCGGTTCATTGCTGGGATTCACTAAAAGAGTATTAAAACAGGGCGAAGAACACTATTCAGATAAAACTATAGATATATCCAAAATAAATACAATATTAATTGAATGCAATATTATTTCTGGATCATATATAAATGATCAGTTGGCACATACTATTCATCAGTTTTCACTTGCTGTCCCTCCAGGTTATAAAATAACTGAGTCACCGTCCAACGTAATATATTTACCAGTTAACACTAAAACAATAAATACTCTAATTTTAAAAGTTACCGATCAGGATGGTAACTTATTAAATTTTCGTGGAGAAAGAATATCAATAAAACTAAATTTAAAACAACACCAATAGAAATGATTATCTACAACAATAACAACAGATATATAAAAACTTTGAATGATGAACCATCATTCAGTCTTGCATCGTCAACATTGAAAGTAAGAGAAAAACCATCAACAACAAAAACTTCCTCGCTAACCAAAAACAATCAAGAGTTTTTAAAAAAATTAGGATTCCGATTGAAAAATGAGTGATAGTATTAACGTTCTACAAAAACCACAAATTGATAATTCTATTATCAAAAAAGACTATCATAGCTATACATCATATCTACAATCATTTAAGAACAACGATGAGATTCGTATATCGATTCAAGTAGGGTATTGGTGAGAGTTCTGGAAACAGGAGCAGGGAGCAAAAATAGGTTGGTACTTATATACTAGGAATTTTTTGAAATTGTGTGTGAGTAATGAGATTCTGCTCCGGCCTGGCACGACTTGGCTTGTCTTGGCTTGCCTGGGTTTGGTTGAGGTTTGGGTGGGGTTTGGGCGGGGGTTTGGCTGGGGTTTGGGTGGGGTTGGTTAGGATTTGTATACTAATTTTGTATGAGAAAACTAACAACGATTAATTGTGTACAGTGCCACCCTACTGTATTGTTCTTCTGTTGTTAAAAGTTCTGTTGTGGTTTTTTTTTTGGATATGAACGAATGAATGTGTTTGAAACAGTTGATATAATTGAGCTGTTTGAGTTTGTTAAAAATTCTGTTGTGGTTTTTTCATTGATATGTACGAATGTGTTTGCAACAGTTGATATAACTAAGTTGTTTGAATACAAAAGCTTGATACTGACCATACACAACAAAGTTGATTAGAAATAAAAATCAAAGCAATACTATTTATGTTTATATGTATATTTTATTTTCTATTATGAATATGTATAAATAAATATTGTTTTATGTGACTTAGACTTTATTAAAATTTCAATTTTTGTTTATTTTGTAATGTCCCCAAGCATAGGTATTAATACCATCTTCTCTTATATAACGTTTATTATCATCATAACTTAATACAACTTTTGATATTTGTTGTGTATAAATTTCATGTAGAATAGATTTAAATATATACATTTTATCGTGATATATGGTTTTATCTATCAAACAGTTACGATAATCATTTATAGTTAGTTTTTTTAAAGCAGAGCTTTTTACACCTTTTGCTTTTTTGATTTCTTCTTTATCGGCAATAGCTATTGAATATACTTTTGATCGAAGTCCAATAAATTCTAACATTACATGTCCATTATTCTCATCTTTCATCATTCCCAAGACTTTTTTGTTTTGCAAGGGGAAATTGAAAACATTATTAATTGAATAGTCTGATGTATCAAAGTTAAGATGAAGATCATTGTAAATATCTTTATAAAAATCGTCTGTTCTTATTGTGTAAATTAAAGAATCAGTATCCATATAATTTAATTTTAAATTTTCATTAAACTTTGCTTGCATGTACTGATAGTGAAAGTCATACATTTTATATTTAGATAGTTCTAGAACTGAAAACCCTAAATATATAGGTTTATTAAATGTTACGATATCCATACTCATTTGAATTGCAATCATATTATCGGTAAAATGTGTTGAACTATGGAAATTGGGTTTTGCTATAAGAGCTCGTGCCCCCAAACGGTTGTGTTCACTCTCCCAAGCATTAACGATTTTTACATTTTTACGTTTTTCAACATTTTCCATGGTTTTACCGTATACCGCGTTATTTAAAAGTTTAAAAAAATTTTTTTCAAACTCATTTTTGGCATTGGTTCGATGAAAGGTATTTAAATCGATATACTGTTTCAACCAAGTTGATTGTTTAAATTTTAATATTCTATGAATTTTAGCTAATTTTAAACCATTTTTAATACACTGTTGAAGATTTCGATAGTGAATTATATATGATTTTTTGTTAGTTAAATCGGGAATTAGTTTCTTTATATTATGATGTTTTATTGATGGACTTTTAAGTTCAGCACAAAACGGTAAATCATTGTGACTATCATGTAGTTCTTCAGGATAGTCTAAATCAACCTCTAAAATGTAACCAAAATCAGAGTTTTCAGATACTTTCGAAATATCAAAGCTATCTATATCTTCAATCCATTCAAATTTACCTTCTGGTAAAGATTCAGACATTGCCCAACCATACAAGTTGTTCGCATCTAAATACATAAGATATTGTGAGGGTTTAGAGCAATCATATGTTTTGATATATTTATGATTTGCAACTGTTCGACGTGTTGTGCATTGAACAATACCACCTCTTATTCCTTTTTTAATGAAATTATACATATTTATATCAGTGAATAATTCCAATTTAATTTTCGTTATTTTTAACATGGCATCCCACGATAAACCAGGTGTTGTATAGTAATGACATGGATCAAGATGATATATTGATTTACAAACAGAACGAAAATTTTCAAATACATCAGTTAAAAGAAGTACATCAGTTTTTAGATATAAAAGCATATACTCATTTAGAGATTGACAGTTAAATGTAGACCAAACACTTAGCGCGTGCTCATAATCAGCAATAGTACATTCTTTATTATTTAATGTAGAGAAAAAGTGTTCACGAGAAGGTAAGACATTTTCATTTAATTTTTCAACTGAATCGATATAATCATAAGGAAATATACCTTTTCTTTTCAAAAGATTAAACTCTAAATGATTTGGATATATTGATTGCAGTGTTTTAAAGTTATCGTCATGCAAATAATTAGATAATTTATCTAAACTAGACGACATGAATTTAAAAGAATCGAGAAAACGTAATTCTAAATTATATTTGTCAGTTATTTGAATTCTTTTTCTAACAGATATATACAATTCTTTATTAAGTGGTATAACATCTATATCACCCGGATAATCTGCTAGAGCCTTTACAAACAAATGACAATCATAACCTGAAAAGTTATGAAAAATTATTGGAATAAAGTTAGGTAATTGATAATTAATATTACATTTAAAATGAGCTGGACCGCGATATTGACCAGTTAAATGACAATGATCAGCACATCTATCATCATCATCTAGAATTTGTTTACATATATGACACTCATTAGTATTATAATGTTTTTCAACTTCATGGGGTAGTAGAGAATTCATTGGCACTACTCTCATTAGAAAGTTTGTACACAAAAAGCGTGCATCGTCAATCAAATTTTGTACAAAATCTTTAACAACATCGTCACCCGTATACGTTCTAAACTTATTCAGTTTAGAATCAAAAGATGATTTTATGTAATAGCTGTAAGCAATAGGTATATGTTTTTGAATGCTTGTGACATTATTAGAATTTTTGTTGCTAATTTTACTTAATATACATTCAAAATCCGCATAGATAACAAATGGTACATCTAATTGATTTTTAAAATTTTTGAACTGCAATATATTGTCATTATCAACACCCGTAGGCATTTTTGTGACAATTTTATTGCATTCTTCTTTATGTTTTAATAACAAGAGTTCACTGGTTGAATAGTGTAAGCAAAAATTACAAAAATATTTAGCACCTTGATGTTTTGAAACTTGTGTGCTCAATAAACGACTTATGTTTTTTATCCAAACATAATGTGATTCATCGTTTTTATCATCTTGAATGTATAGTAAATTTATATGATTAATTTTTTCATCAGCTGTCTTATAATATGGTCCAACGATTTCTTTTTTTATCACATCACATCCAAAAACATTCACGCTTATATTTAAATTGTGTTTCTCAAATATCTTAATATCAGCAATAGATAAAGGAAAGGTTAAGTTGTTGAAATCAATGGTTATTCCATTTGTTAGTGTTATTAAGCTTTGTGTGATAACGTTACTATAATGTGAATATTTTGGATTTAAATGATTGTTTTCTAATGCAGCTATAAGAGCCCATTTAAAACAATAATTATCATTATTTTTAATATTGATGCACGCTTTTTTATTTCTGATAAATGCCGGTAGTTCTAAATATTTAGATCCTTTTATAGGACAATACTTGTTAACATTAATTTCAATTTTATTGACACAAACTAGAGA
Source organism: Panzeria rudis (assembly GCA_956483635.1). Taxonomy (NCBI): domain Eukaryota; kingdom Metazoa; phylum Arthropoda; class Insecta; order Diptera; family Tachinidae; genus Panzeria; species Panzeria rudis. The sequence goes on along the minus strand of OY101449.1, from coordinate 37,677,262 downwards.
CCACCCACTGTCTCTCTCTTGAAACTCATCCATTTTGCTTGCTATTTCTATACAATGATTATCGTAAATGTCAGATAGATCTTGTTCTAATTGTGCTATTACCATTTTCGTTTGAAAAGATTTTACACTAATTAGTGCGCTATCATCATCTACTGTTTCATTAGTTTTTGAGAATTTTATATATTCTGCAAAAAGTTCTATATTAAATTTTATATTTTTATGTTCTAATAACGTATTTTTTAAAATATTTATAATACTTTCTTTTGCATTCGAAAATAAAATGTTTAATGATAGCTCATCTACCTTTTTATTTTCGTATACAAAAGTTTGAATACGCTTAGAAAATAAATTTTTACTTATATATATATCGTTGTTTATAAATATACGATTATTATTTTTTTTATGTTCATTAGTTCTCAAATGATGAGACCAAGAACCTTTTCTTATATTTAATTTGCAAGTTTCACATCGTATATAGCTACACGATGGACTTTCTTCAATATTTTCATTTTTTAAATTTAGTTTTGTTTTGGTAGATTTTGGGTTAGTATGCTTATTACTAAAATGCCTCTTGAAATTAAATTTGGATACGAAAGACGTTCCACATATTTCACAGATGTACATGATTAAGCAGAAAATGAAAGTAATGTGCTGAAATTTAAATTGAAATTTAAATAAACACAAATTATAGATTTGCTATTCATATCTACAACATACCTGGACTTAGTAAAGATGTTTATGTAAATTTTATGATTTCACAATTTCAGTTTAAAATAAACAGCAGTAATGAAAGTAATGTGCTGAAATTTAAATTGAAATTTAAATTAGCATAAATTAACAAATTAAAGATTTGCTGTTCATATCTACAACATACCTGGACTTGGTGAATATGTTTATATAAATTAATTAATTTCACAATTCACTGTTAAAAATTTACTTTTGAATTTAGCTTTTATGTAGCTTTTTAAATTATATATTTCTGTTTAATACTTTAATCACTGAAATCGGTTTTTAAATGTGTTTTCTTTTTATTGCGTGTAACGCTCTTTCTAAGAATGATCAAAATTAATTGTTGCATTAAAACTCATTAACAAATGTTTTTATATACTTTTTATTCTTAATAAAATAAAGCTTTGATAAAAAGTTGTGGTCAAGTGTATAAAAAAAAATTAACAAACAAATACTTATATTTTAATTGTAACCACATTTTTAATTAAGTAAATATGTCATACTACATTTTTTGTTATTAACATAATATTATTCAAAGTATGTATGTAAATAATTTCTGCTTCCATTTGTTGTGGCTTCAATAATTAAGCTGTTTGAATACAAAAGCTTGTTACTGACCATACACAACAAAGTTGATTAGAAATAAAAATGGAAACAATACTATTTATGTATATGCATAATTTTTTTTTTTTACTATTTTTTATTAATTTTTTTATTTAAAAGAAAATAAAAAAAAAAATTATAAAAATCGCAGCTTCATCATTCAAAGTAATGTTTGTTGTTGTTGTTGTTGTTGTTGCTGTTGTTGTTTTTTTGTCTTCAATACTCAATTTATTTCTCTGGTGTATCTTGAACTTAAACGAAAATAATCAATTATTATATTTAATAATCAAAAAATAAAAATTATTTTACCAGAAATTACCTGATGTTTCCGCAATAATGGTTAATTCATAGTATAACCCACTGCTTCCTTTCTTTATTTTGGAAATGTAGTATGTATTAACATTAACTTCTGAAATAGCATCATCGTCTATCGTCTCAATAAATATACTCGGTAGGTATATATAATGAGTTCCCTCTACCAGACACCGAATTTTCATTCCAAAGCGTGTCTGTACACGCTCCATCTTTATTATTTTATAATTATGATAAAAAACCATCTCCTTTATAGGGAGAATGGTTTTATTTTGTGATTTTTGAAAAATTTTTTTTAAATGTGATTCCATTTTTGATGATTTACTTAACTTGAATGACACTTAAAGTAAAATTAGTGGGGTTTTTATACAAAATTCAGAAATACATTTTTGTTTCTAAACAGGAAAAATGTTGAGAGGTTTTTAATTTTAAAAAAGCATTCGTTGCGGTTTTTCATTTTGATAAAGTTCCTAATTTATTAAATATGTGAGAAATTTTAGTTTGAGGTTTTTTTTTTTTTTTTTTTTTTTTTTTATTGATATACATATGCGGTTTTCATGTTTTATAAAGTTCCTAATTTAACAAATACGTGAGAAATTTTAGAGTTTGTGAGGTTTTTTATTGATATGTATGTTTTATAATTTTAAAAAAGTTTCTGTTTCGAGGTTATTTAAAATGTGTTTTCTATTTCATCATTATGATCGTCATCATCATCTTCTTCTTCAGAACTGTCGCACAAGTTGTTGTAGAATACAAATTGCTTCTTCTTTTTAATGATTAGAGTATATAATCCATTCACTTCTTTAACTTTCTTTAAAATGTGTGGATTTGTGTTTAGATAATCCATCTGATTTTTAGTAATAATCAGAAATCGTTTAGGTAAATAAATATGATATTCTTTATTTACAAGACATCTTATACTTTCACCATATTTTGTATCTACTCGTTCTATCTTGTTGATTTCATATGCAGTATTTTCTTCCATATCCTTTAAAGGTAAGTATATAATATTAGGATTTTGAAACAATTTTCTTAAACTTGCTCTCATTATTTTGCTTTTAACTTTTCACCGTAAAACGAATTTTCAAACTGATTCTTTATATTCAATAATAGGTGTTTTTAGATATTTTAATAACTTCTTATCAATTGCGGTTAAGCATAAATATTAAAAAAGTATACGTATGTATGTATGTAATAATATATAAACAGCTGGTGTTTTAATCTTATTGTATCCAATTTTGTGTTATATATATATATATATATATATATATATATATATATATATATATATATATATATATATATATATATATATATATATATATATATATATATATATATATATATATATATATATATAAATATATATATATATATATATATATATATATATATATATATATATATATATATATATATATATAAATATATATGATTTTAATTTTAAAAGGTTTCTGTTTAAAATGTTTCTTCTATTTCATCATCGTCATCTTCTTCTTCTTCAGTACTGTCATACAAGTTGTTGTAGAATACATATTGCTTCTTCTTTTTAATGATTAGAGTATATAATCCATTCACTTCTTTAACTTTCTTTAAAATGTGTGGATTTGCGTTTAGATAATCCATCTGATTTTTAGTAATAATCAGAAATCGTTTAGGTAAATAAATATGATATTGTTACGAAATGAAAATGCAGATTCAAATGTAACGACACAAACTGACAACCCGATCATTATCTGCTTTATACCCCTAAATCACTGTAATAAAATCAAAACCTGGCAACCAAGTACCACAATTAAACTTGGCATCACTCGACAACTGCCAATAGAATTCAAAATAACGGAAAATGGAAGTTTCCGGAATCTTCAGGAAACGGTAGCTAGAACTTTCAAGACTATTCGGGACTGCTTAATCGCAATTACAAACAGTGACATTAAACTTAAACTGCAAAAGATGTAGACTTGATGACAGCGTAATTTGTTAAGTTGCAAGCATTAGAGTATGTGTGTGTGCGAAGATAAACAAACAGAAGAAAAATCTCATGCATCTACACACGCACATACACTACACTATAGCAAGACCAAATGATCATGCCGTATACTTAAAGATAAAAAGAGACAACTACATTCCAGAAAGTTAGCGAAGTTACCAGAAGGTTTTATAATTTACTATATAAGGGGAGGCTGCCAGACGATAAGGAATAAGTGTGTTTCTAAACTTAGACGAGTAAACATCGCCAAGAATAGTTAGTGTGTACATCGCGTTTAGTTGTACGTGTTTTTAAAGTAATAAATAAAGTGTTACTGAGAATTTATTTGTAAAATAAATATCCGTGTTTTATTTTATTGCAATTCAACGAATCCTGTGAAAATAATAAAACCGTTTTTATGTAAAGGACTAAAAAAACGTAACAATTGGTGTCAGAAGTAAAATTGCAAAATAAAATAAAAAGGACATTATTAATTAATAAAAAATAAAAAAAGGACATTATTAATTAATAAAAAGGACATTAATAATAATAAAAAGGACATTAATAAAAAAAAAAAAAAACATTATTAATTAAAATAAAAATTACAAAAGGACATTAAAAAAAAAAATAGAAGCCATGAAGTTTGAAGAGCTAAAAGTTGAGCAGCTAAAAAAAGAGCTGAGTAAGCTGGAACTGCCAACAACAGGCAATAAAGTGGAACTTCAGAAGAGGCTGATAGATGAGTTCAAGCAGCGTGGCATCGACATCGGGACATACGAATTTGAGGATTAAGAGGAAATAGAGGTGTGTACTCGTGCCACGACAAGCAACATGGATTTAAGTACAATGTTCGCCGCTATGATGGAAAAATTTCAAGAAGTGAAAACTGATGTGCAAGAAGTTAAAGAAACATCTAGAGTGAACAATGAGAGAATGCTGGCTGGAGTCAAGGATGAATTTCAAGAAACATCGAGAGCTAACGAGCGACTGCTAGCTGAAGTTAAGGCTGAAGTTCAGGAAACATCTAAGGCCACAAATGAGAAGCTAGTGGAAATTTCGGAGGCCATAAATAGAAGAGTGGATGGCATTGAGGTACAAGTCAGCAAATTTGACGAGAAACTCTCAGAACTAGAGAATAAACTCCATAGCCTAGAAATTAGCGGCGTCGAAGTGCATGTAAAAGATGTGGACGAGAAATTGCATGACTTGGAAGCAAAAATTGTTAATCTTCAGTGTCAAGGAGGGCCAGTGAGAGTTATTCCAGAGGCTTCTAGCAGAGTAAAGACGCCTTGTTTCGATGGCAGCGCACCTTTGAACATCTTCAAGTTCCAGTTCGAAACAGTTGCCAGCAAAAACGGTTGGAACAGTGAAGAAAAGGCCATAGAGCTGATTTTGGCCTTAAAAGGAGCCGCAGCAGAAGTACTTGAAACCGTACCAGGGAGCTGCAGAAATAATTTTGATGACATAATGGCGGCACTGCAGCGGAAATATGGTGGCGAACATAAGCGAGATATATACCGCATGGAATTGCGATGTAGAGGACAAAAGCCCAATGAGTCTCTACAAGATTTCGCAATGGAAATTGAGCGGTTAGTGCAGCTTACGTATCCAGGTGAAAACCACCCATTCCTGGATCATGTCAAAACAGAGGCGTTTGTTAATGGCATCCGTGATCCTGACATCAAGCTTGCAGTGTGTGCTACACAAAAGGCTACATTCGCAGAAATGGTTTCATTTGCACTAGCTCAGGAGACTGCTAGGGTGATTTGGAAGCCACAGGTGTGCAAGGTGCGGAACGTGGAGGTCATTGCCGAAAATGAGAGTGATCTAGTCTCTAGCATCAAGGAGGCAGTGAGACAAGCATTGGCGGAGAAGGACGGCAAAGTAAAAGCTAAGTGTTATAACTGCGGCAAAATTGGCCACTTCCAGCGCAACTGCAAGGCGCCAAGAAAAAGAGCCAGATCTGTTTCGCCACCAAGGAATAGTAAACGGGTGAACCAACAAACAACACAAGAGTCCCCGTTAAACTAAAACGAGCTAGCACTAAGGGGCAAGAGCTAGCTCCCACAAACGACGGCCCCACAATCTCCATATCAGTAATGCAGCAGAAAAATAGCAACCTTACTGCATGTGGATACATCAACGGCGAAAAGCACATCTTCACCATAGACACAGGAGCGTCGCAGTCAATAGTCAGGCCCGATATAGTGAAGGGGAAGTGTGAACCTTTAAGGAATATAAGACTACGTACAGCTACTGGGGAGCCTGCCACTGTCTACGGTAAGACTGAAGCGAAGGTGACTATAGCCAATATAAGCGTGAAACATGTGTTTATCGTTGCCGATATTGTTGACGAGGTTATTATTGGAGCCGATTTTATGATAAACCATGGCATAAACCTGCATATGGGGCAAAAGGTGATGATTTGGCGTAATGTTGAAATACCGCTTGATGTTGGATATGACAATCAAAAGCACGTAAGGAAACTAGTTGCTATTGAAAACCAGACTATACCACCGCAGTCTGAATCAGTAATATGGGCACGCATGGAGGGAGATTGTGAGGACAATCGGTTGTGGGTAGTAGAACCAACAGAAATTAAGAGCGAGCTATTAACAGCAAAAGCCCTCGTAAAAACTTGCAAAGGAGGAAAGATCCCTATAAGAGTACTTAATTTATCAGGCAACAAAAAAGTCGTCAGCGGAAATTCTGCTATAGGCCAATGTACTCCACCAGAGGCAATAATAAACTGCGAGCGAAAGCCTGAACCAGCCAATATGTCCGCAAAAGAGCGTGAACAATTTGAAGAACACGTGGGGAAATGGGTAGCAGAATTAGCAGCTCCTGATAGAAATAAAGCTAAACAGCTGCTAAAAAGGCACACCAGCGTCTTCGCCTTGAAAGATCAAAGCCAAGGGAGAACGGCAATAGTGAAACATGAAATAAATACAGGCGAAGCGAGGCCGATCAAACAGCCACCCAGAAGTGTACCCCTAGCAAAACGGAATGAGGTAAAAGAACTTGTTCATGAAATGGAGCGGAGTGGTGTAATCGAGCCATCTTCAAGTCCTTGGAGTTCGCCCGTTGTCTTAGTCAAAAAGAAGGATGGCAGTACGAGATTCTGCGTTGACTACAGAAAGCTCAATGACGTTACTAAGAAGGACAGTTATCCACTACCAAGAATTGACGACACCTTAGACACGCTGGCTGGAACGAAATGGTTCTCCACGTTAGACCTACAAAGCGGATATTGGCAGGTGGAGATTGCAGAGAAAGATAAGGAGAAAACTGCTTTTAGCGCGAGCGATGGATTATGGCAGTTTAAAGTTATGCCATTCGGGCTCTGCAATGCTCCAGCTACTTTTGAACGCCTAATGGAACGAGTGCTGAAGGGGCTTCACTGGAAGACTTGCTTGGTGTACCTTGATGACATCGTCGTGATGGGAAAGACTTTTGATGAGCACCTCAAAAATTTGGCAGAAGTTCTTCAACGCATATCATCAGCTGGCTTAAAACTTAGCGTGAAGAAATGTGCATTGTTCCAGAAAGAAGTAAATTATTTGGGCCATCGAGTTACGGCAGACGGAATCTCAACGGATGAAGATAAAATACGAGCAGTAAAGGACTGGCCTCGTCCGAAAAATCTTCATGAACTGCGCAGCTTTCTGGGCCTTTGTACCTACTACAGACGCTTTGTACCAAATTTTGCCAACGTCGCTGCAAGCTTACATGAGCTGACCAAGAAGTCGAGGCCGTATCACTGGGGCGAACAGCAGGAGAATGCGTTCCAGACACTGAAGGATTTACTGAGTACGTCACCAGTACTAGCCTACCCCATAGCTGGAGAAAAATTTTTGCTTGATACCGATGCGAGCGGCTATGGCATAGGAGGTGTGTTGTCGCAAGTTGTCAATGGCACAGAAAAAGTGATAGGCTATTATAGCCGTATACTCTCAAAGCCTGAGAGAAACTACTGTGTGACACGACGTGAGCTTTTGGCAGTGTTGGAGTGCATAAAACACTACCATAAGTACCTGTATGGCCAACACTTTACGCTGAGGACCGACCATTCTGCATTGAGATGGCTGTTGCAGTTTAAAAATCCTGAAGGGCAGCTAGCGCGCTGGATTGAACGTCTTCAAAGCTACGACTTCAGCATAGAGCATAGAAGGGGCGTAAAGCATAACAATGCAGATGCTTTATCGCGACGGCCCTGCAGCTTGGAGTGCAGACATTGTGTTAAGGCCGAAAAGAAGGAATGTGTTATTGATGTTCGGCTAACGCACATCGATTCCGATGAGGACTGGTCAGGGGCACAGAGAAACGACACCATATTGGCGACAATTATAGCAGCCAAAGAGGAAAATAGAAGACCTGCTCGCAATGTAATATCAGCTGAAAGCCCACTTGTGAAATGTTATTGGGCTCAGTGGAATAGCCTGAAGCTGATAAACGGGTGCTTGTACCGCGTATGGGAAAGTGCAGATGGTAAAATGGCTTCCAACCTAATAGTTGTGCCATCCTCCAAGGTGAATAAAGTTTTGCACGAGTTCCACAATGGTCCTAGTGGCGGTCATCTGGGAGTGACAAAAACGCTGGAGAAGCTAAAACAGCGTTTTTATTGGGTTGGGTGTCAACAAGCCGTAGCCGACTGGATAGCAAACTGCCCACAGTGCATCGCAGCAAAAGGACCAGCAAGAAAAAGTCGAGGACAGCTGCAACAGTACAACTCAGGTGCACCATTTGAGCGGATAGCAATGGATGTAGCAGGTCCTTTTCCCGTCAGCGACGCCGGGAATCGCTATGTTCTTGTGGTGATGGACTATTTTAGTAAATGGCCAGAAGTATATGCCATACCCAATCAAGAAGCAAGGACAGTTGTGAATGTATTTGTCAACAACTGGGTATGTCGCTATGGTGTTCCAATAGAATTACATTCTGACCAAGGTAGAAACTTCGAGTCTGCTATATTCCGGGAAATGTGCGAATTATATGGGATAAAGAAAACAAGAACGACGCCGCTGCACCCACAGTCCGATGGCATGGTAGAAAGATTTAATCGCACTCTAGAGGAGTACCTGCGAAAAGTGGTAAGCGCGCATCAAAGGGACTGGGACGAGCACATTCCCAAATTTTTGTTGGCATATAGGTCAGCTGTACATGACTCGACATCACGAACACCTGCTAAAATTGTCTTCGGGACGGAATTAAAATTGCCTGGTGATTTGGAATTTGGCGTTAAGCCTACACCAACAAGTGAAGAAGGCACCAGCTTTTCCCAAGAGCAAGAAAATTTAAATGAGCTACATGAATTTGTACGCAACCGAATTAGAATGGCCAGTGACAAGATGAAGGCTAGATATGACCGAGCTGCAAATTCTGAGGGATTCAATGAGGGTCAATTGGTTCTACTTTACAACCCACAACGAAAGAAGGGATTGTCTCCAAAATTGCAGACTCATTGGGATGGACCGTATAAGGTTATTAAAAGGTTGAACGATGTCGTCTATAGGATACAGAAGTACAACAGCCCAAGGTCCAAAATGAAAATCGTACACCTGGAACGACTGGCGCACTATGGAAAAGGTGATTGTGTGCCTATTCGGGACGAACAGGCTTAAGTGGGCGGCAGTGTTACGAAATGAAAATGCAGATTCAAATGTAACGACACAAACTGACAACCCGATCATTATCTGCTTTATACCCCTAAATCACTGTAATAAAATCAAAACCTGGCAACCAAGTACCACAATTAAACTTGGCATCACTCGACAACTGCCAATAGAATTCAAAATAACGGAAAATGGAAGTTTCCGGAATCTTCAGGAAACGGTAGCTAGAACTTTCAAGACTATTCGAGACTGCTTAATCGCAATTACAAACAGTGACATTAAACTTAAACTGCAAAAGATGTAGACTTGATGACAGCGTAATTTGTTAAGTTGCAAGCATTAGAGTATGTGTGTGTGCGAAGATAAACAAACAGAAGAAAAATCTCATGCATCTACACACGCACATACACTACACTATAGCAAGACCAAATGATCATGCCGTATACTTAAAGATAAAAAGAGACAACTACATTCCAGAAAGTTAGCGAAGTTACCAGAAGGTTTTATAATTTACTATATAAGGGGAGGCTGCCAGACGATAAGGAATAAGTGTGTTTCTAAACTTAGACGAGTAAACATCGCCAAGAATAGTTAGTGTGTACATCGCGTTTAGTTGTACGTGTTTTTAAAGTAATAAATAAAGTGTTACTGAGAATTTATTTGTAAAATAAATATCCGTGTTTTATTTTATTGCAATTCAACGAATCCTGTGAAAATAATAAAACCGTTTTTATGTAAAGGACTAAAAAAACGTAACAATATTCTTTATTTACAAGACATCTTATACTTTCACCATATTTTGTATCTACTCGTTCTATCTTGTTGATTTCATATGCAGTATTTTCTTCCATATCCTTTAAAGGTAAGTATATAATATTAGGATTTTGAAACAATTTTCTTAAACTTGCTCTCATTATTTTGCTTTTAACTTTTCACCGTAAAATGAATTTTCAAACTGATTCTTTATATTCAATAATTGATACTATAAGGTGTTTTTAGATATTTTAATAACTTCTTATCAATTGCGGTTAAGCATAAATATTAAAAAAGTATACGTATGTATGTATGTATGTAATAATATATAAACAGCTGGTGTTTTAATCTTATTGTATCCAAGTTTGTGTTATATATATATATATATATATATATATATATATATATATATATATATATATATATATATATATATATATATATATATATATATATATATATATATATATATATATATATATATATATATATATATATATATATATATATATATATATATATATATATATATATATATATATATATATATATATATATATATATATATATATATATATATATATATATATATATATATATATATATATATATATATATATATATATATATATATATATATATATATATATATATATATATATATATATATATATATATATATATATATATATATATATATATATATATATATATATATATATATATATATATATATATATATATATATATATATATATATATATATATATATATATATATATATATATATATATATATATATATATATATATATATATATATATATATATATATATATATATATATATATATATATATATACGTTATTTATAATGAGAGATTTAGTTGAATTAAAAACTTTGTTAAATATGTATTGGGGTCAATTTTTAAAAACTGGTGATAAATATTGTACTTGTCATGCACAGTGGAAAACTTTTCAAATAATAAATGCAGTAGTTTTGGATATTATAATGCAGGTGTTCCTAACCGCAGAAGGAGGGACAAGAACTCAAATTTTTTCTCTTAATAGAGGACAAGAAATGCCAACAAATATTCCAATATTTCATTTTAGTCACAATCAACATATAAAAATTGAAGTTATCGGTGGTATGATATCACTAGTTGGAACAGTCTATGAGGGTGGTTTTAAAGATATAAATGTACACTCATACAAACCATCATGTGTTTATAGTGAAATAGATGAATATGCAACTAAATCTTATAATGGTAAGACTGGTATCCATTCATTGAATAAAAATCAACGAAAACCTCCCCTCCCCCAGAAAATGGTTAATAATAGTATAGTTAAGAAAGCAGCTGGTGGTGCTAGCGGTGGTGATGACTCATTTCAATATGAAGATTATTAAATTAGTATATAAATTTAAGAAACAATTCTTATCATCTCATTAAAAAATATATCGCTAACCTAAGAACATATATATTAAAAAGAAAAACTAAAATGAAAAATATTTTTATCATATTGTTTTCATATATCTATATCATACAAGTGTTTTCAGCTTCATTACCTATTGATTTGAGTGAAAATGAATTTAAAAATACAGAATTTGCAATTAAATTACCAAATAATGATACTGTGAGCATACAACTAAATTTCAAACTTTTAAAGTTTACTAATGATTTAAATAAAAACATCGAGTCAACAACAACAACAACAAAAACAGAATATAAATCAAACGAAGAACAAGAAGACTCCTCACCACCACCACCTATAAATCAATCTTTTACTGTCGAACAAGCTATTGAAGCATTTAGGCAAGATTTAGTAAAAAAAGAAAAAAATATTGCAGGAATAATTGAAAGTTCGGCTCCATTTTATAGACATTTTCAACTTCAATACAAAGATAATATAAAATTGAGAATCCGTTGTACATATGACAGCAATTACTTGAAACGTCGATTAAATATTTCATGTTTCGAATACCGTCAAGTTGAATACGAGAGAATTTTAAGTAGTGGTGAAATTGAGACGGTTTCTGAGGATGATACTACATACCGATCCGATATGACATTAATCAACATTCAAGATTATACCCATGATTTGGATATGGAAATATTATAAATTAACTAATATGATGAAATACATTTACTACTAACTACTTAATATAAACTTTGTTGTTGATGTGTTAAGAACATTTATTTAACATAAATAAAAAAAATTAAAATAAGAAAAATAATGAACAATCAGTTTTATTCGAAAATTTTACATGAGTTCTTGAATGAAGAAAGGTTTTTGTGGTATGAACATGAGATTATTTTGAAGAAATTAAAAACTCAATTCGATGAATATGCATTTTATGAGAAAAGTAAATCAAAATTTGGATATCATTACACCAATTGTGTGCGGTCCAACAATGAAACAACATGTGGAACTGATACCTGTAAATGTTCGCTTATCGATAAAAGTTGGGAACAAGCATTATGTATAATGAATTTTTATAATAATTTAAAAACATAGACTTTATAAACAGTTCTACAGTCGTCGTTGTGACTTGATTAGTATTGCACAATGTCTGAGGAGAGAATATTAGTTGTAGATGTACAAGGTTTCTATCTCAACAATAAATTCATTGGAAAAGAACTGAGTATTTCAATTAACGATATACAAGTGCAAACATTTATTATTAAACCACCTTTTCCATATTCATTGTTGACAACAAAAGAAAAATATTCAATCAATTGGCTTTATAATCATCATCATGGATTAAAATGGAAAGATGGCGATTCAACCTTAGCAAATATTGTGGAATATTATATTGAGCATGTTAAAGATAAAAATTTTATTTGTTATGTTAAAGGATTAGAAAAAATTAAGTGGATTCAAAATATTTTTGAGGATAAAATTTATTTTTATAACCTAGACGATCTAAATTGTCCAAATTTAAAAACATTATATCAAAATGATAAATCTGTGAATGTTTGTTGTTATCATAGAAAATATTGTATATGTGCTCAAAAAAATGTAATACTCTTAAGAAAGTTTATTAAATCAAATATTAATAAAGAAAACATAAAATTATAAAAGACATTTTTTTGATTTATTATTTAACACTTAAATCAGGTAAAATAATCATTAAACATCAGTTCATTCTGAATACTCGAAATGTCAATAACAATATCTTTAAACGGAAACACTTCAACTCTGGTTGGAGAATATTTTCCTCCAATTGAACTCCCTACAAAATATGTTTGTGGACTTATTGATTTTGTAACATTCAATTCCATACCCAATGTAGATGTTTACAACAATTTGTTTCATATAGGAAATCATGTTATTACTATTCCAGTTGGTTCATACGAACTTGAAGATATTGATTTATTCCTAAACTCAAGCTTAAGAGATATCGATGAATCAATTTACCTAATAATTGAAGCTAATAATAACACACTTAAAACTGAAATAACCTCATCTATGGATATAGATTTTTCACAACCAAACAGTATAGGAAAGTTACTTGGATTTAGTAAAAGAAAACTAGAAGTAAATTCAGCTAACTATTATAATACTAATCAAAATCTTAAAAATGATAAATCTTTGGAAGTGATGATTGTAGATGTTAATTCACTGAATACTACAAAGTTATTTGAATCTGATTTACCTACACATATTACGAATGTTAATACAATACGCATTGAAAGCAACTTAACAACCGGTTCATTTATTAATAATACTTCGAATCATACTATTCATGAATTTCCTCTTGATGTTCCTCCAGGATATAAAATAAATGAAAAACCTCGAAATGTTATTTATTTACCCGTCAACTGTCAACAAATAAACAACATAACGATTAGAATCTTAAATCAAGACGGTGAACTTATAAATTTTAGAGGAGAAAAAATCACTCTTAGACTCCACTTCAAACCAGAATAATGATCATTTACAATAAAAACGTAATACAAAGAGGATTTCCATTCAATACCGCACCAACTCACATTCGAGAAAGTATAAAAAATAAAAAACTGTTGTCCTCATCTAATACAGAATACTTAAAATCATTAGGATTTAATCTTCAACAATGAATCAAATACTAAATGTTCTTCAAAAACCTATGTATGATGAGAGTATTGTAAAAAGAGAATATCATAGTTACTCTCCATATCTAAAATCATTTAACAACAACGATGAGATTCGTATACCAATTCAAAATCAGGATCTCTTCGTCTTACCAAGTGAGAGTATGATTTACATTCATGGTTTTATAGTAAAGAAGGAAGCAACCAAAGAGGTTCCAGCTATAGATGCGAAATTAAAAAACAACTTTGCTTCATATTTGTTTGATGAAATTCGTTATGAAATTAATGGTTTTGAAGTTGATCGTACACGTAAACTTGGAATTTCATCCACCATGAAAAATTTTGTATCGTTGAATAAGGCTGAAAGTGGTACACTAAAAAACGCTGGTTGGTCTCTTACTGAAACTTGCGCTTTAGTAAAAAGTCATTTTAGTTGTTGTATACCTCTGAAAATGTTGCTGGGTTTTGCTGAAGATTATAACAAAATACTATTAAATTCGAAACATGAGCTTATCCTTCAACGTTCTACATCCGATGAGAGATCATATTATTCTACAAATGCAACTGATCAGTTGAAATTAACAATTCTGGATATAACATGGAAAATGCCACACATTCAACTATCGGACTTTGCAAAATTGGAAATGTTTAAGATAATCAACAGCAAACATTCTATACCAATTGCGTTTAGAAGTTGGGACTGTCATGTAAATCCTGTTTTACCAAAGAGTACAAAGGTTTTATGGAATGTAAAGCTTTCTCCACAAAACGAAAGACCACGATTTCTTATAATCGGTTTACAAAAAGAGAAAAGTAAAGAACAAGGAAATATATTTGACCATTGTAATATCTCTAATTTAAAAGTATATCTAAACTCAGAGTCATATCCATATGATGATTTAAATAATCGTTTTGAAATGGGTCAGTATTCTGTTCTATATAATATGTATGCAAAATTTCAACAAAGCTTTTACATGCGAGAACCTGAACCATTGCTGGATGTTGATGAATATAAGACTTATGCACCGCTTATTGTTGTTGATGTTTCACATCAAAATGAGACTGTTAAAATAGGACCTATTGATGTACGAATTGAATTTGATACTGAAGCAAACAAACTAATTCCAGATAATACATCAGCATACTGTTTAGTTATTCATGATCGCTTAATCGAATACTCACCTCTAACAAGCGAAATTAGAAAAATTATTTAATTATAATATTTCTTTTAAAATTTTTAATAAATGAAAAAAAAATGTATATATATATATATATATATATATATATATATATATATATATATATATATATATATATATATATATATATATATATATATATATATATATATATATATATAAATAAAACAAGATCTTTTTAATTCTTAATCAATGTATTTTATTAAAACATTTATAGTTTCTTTTTAGTTTAGCTTCGAAAACAAAAACTTCAAACATAAATGGCCACAATTTATTGTATTAAAATTTTGATATCTATCATAATTATAACTTATGTTTTTTCCTAAATATTTTATTAATTGTTTCGGTGGTTGCAAGTTACCAAAGCTATCAAAATATTCAATTTGATTGTTGTTTTTCCAGTACGCTACCCAATGTGTGCCAGGTCCCTTTGAAGTATCCAGATTGATTATTCCACATTCTTTTTTAAATGGTTTGCTTGGAAGGGTGTTACACATAAACACACCTCTAAAATTTGGAATATGTTTTGCATATTTTCTCAAGTCTACATCAGAAAGAGCTCTTTTAGGTAGCTTCATTAAAAATTTTGTTGATAAGGTTTTAAATATAATCAAAATCCTTTTTTATATGGTTTTAAGAACATGCCTTTTCCCATCGCAATGGCTTCCATTGTACTATTATGTCGTTTTGCTTCAGTCAATTGTTCCTTTCCATTTTTGACTGCATTGATTGCTTTTGTAATACCAGATACACCACCAGCTAAACCACCAAGTGCGCCCAGTGCAGCGAATATAGGTGCAAGTGGAAGAAAACCTCCAGATTTAGGTAGAGGTATAATTCGAGGTGTTTTTATTAATGATTTTTTTTCCCCCTTGAAAATATTGTTTACTACTTTTCGTGAAATCTTTATAGCATCTTTCAAGTTTTCAGTTTTTTTTATATTCTTTCTTGCACTTTTCAATGCATGTCTAAATAGTTGATGTTTATTTACTGAAGACAATCTTTTAGTTTTACTAATAACGTTACCCATTCCGAATTTTGTTTTTGTTTTCATTGCAGTAGTAACAAACCAAGCGTTTGATTTTTCACCGAAACTACTATCGCTAGCATTAACCCTTTGCCAAGCCTTTTCAGTTAAGATTCTATCAGCAATATGTCTTTTCTCTAAATCTTTATTGTTTGAGTATGCTATATCGTGCTCTCTGCAAGCAGTATCCAATGGATTGATTCCTTGATCACCTCTTTCTAAACGTTTCTTTAATTTTGTTCCAGGTCCACAAAATTGATAACCGGGTAAATGAAGTTCAATAGGAAGTTTATTAATTATTTTATTCAGAAAACCGTTACCGATGAAGTATGGATGACGACTGAATATCTTTTTATAAATGATTGTCATATCTATTGATACTTTATCGATTAAAGATTAAAATCAAATTGATTGAAAACAAATAAAAGAGAGTGGTTTATATATTATGTTATCATTAGATTTCAGAATGCGTTTTTTAAAACAACATAAAAGGATTAATGTAAAGAATATCGAATCAAAGTTCGATTCATCAAATAAAATTCGTCATAGCTCATTACTACCGAATTCTATTCGAGCTCTTATTGTAGGTCCATCAAATTGTGGAAAAACAAATGTGATGATCAGTCTTATTGAAAGTCCTCATGGATTGAAATTTAAAAATATTTACTTATATTCAAAGTCAACACAACAACCGAAATATAAGTACTTAGAAAGTCTAATTAAACCTATCAAGGAGATACATTTTTCATCATTTTCCAATAATGATGATGTTCTATTGCCAGACGAAGTTAAACCAAATTCAGTATTTATATTCGACGATATAGCTTGTGAGAAACAAAATCATGTACGTTCTTACTTCTGTATGGGTCGTCATAAAGATATTGATAGTTTTTATTTATGCCAAACCTATACACGTATACCAAAACACTTGATTCGCGATAATGCAAATATGATTATAATTTTTAAACAGGATGTAATGAATATTAAGCATATTTACAATGATCATGTTGGTTCTGATATGACTTTAAAAACATTTCATAAGTTATGTGCCGAGTGTTGGAAAGAAAAATATGGTTTTCTAGTTATTAACAAAGATGATCCTATGAATAATGGTCGATATAGAAAAGGTTTCGATATATTTATAAATCTATAAAAGAAATATTACAGATACTTTAAAATCAGTACAAGATTAATTATTAAACTAATAGCTTCTCAACTATTAAACCGCTAACTGCTAAACTGATCTGTTTTGAATCTGTTTCTAATTCAATCTATAAATATGAACACAAATCTAGTTAATAATCTTATTAAAACTCGAAATATTTTAAAAAAGAAATATAAGAATATTTTGCTTGGAGAAATTGCAAATGATGAATTGTTGGAAAAGACATTGAAACCAATATCAAAACCATTAAAAGAATTAGTTCAATCAACTAATAATAACATTATAAAACATGAAAAATATCCGGATAACTCTTTTAAACATGATCTTGAGAATAATAAAGTTGCCTTCAGTACACCATATAAAAAGAGTAAGCCTGATTATAACACGTTTTCTCCAAGCTTTAATAACAAGAAAATCGAGAAAAGTTCAAACACGTTTCAATCATTTGATGATGAAAATGATCATGATGACTATGATGATGATGATGATGATGATAATAATGATAATGTTGATAATGAGGATGATAACAATGATGATGATAATACCATTGCAATACATCCCAATCAAAGTGTTCAATATAATTTATCAAAAGTTAACTTAAATGTATATGATAAAACCTATGGTCCTCATAAGGATAAAAATCAAATATGGAGACTGGGTAATGAACCCATCGCTTTCAATGCAAACAATATTACTGTAGGTAATTTAAAATGGCCCTTCACATCAGGCTTATATGAATTGTTAGTTTATAAGAAACCAATCAGTTATAATAAAACAGATTTAAATAATTATAAACAAATATTGGAGATGACTAATGTCCATAAACGAAATAACAGTATTAATGGTCAAATTAAAGGAAATCGTTCAATTAAATATACAACGATTATTAAAAACCTATTTAAACAACAGATGATTCATAAGGGAAAAGGTTTAATGAAATTGAATAGAAAAAAGTATAATTATGTTTATTGGAATGATCCTAACGAATTGGTTGATAGATTGTGTCTTTTGATTTCATCAACAACAGCTGGTCACTCAAATCATAATAATGAAATTGTATCAATTATTGAGGAATTGAGAGAAGCAAAAATTATTATATAAATAAGACTTAAAAATATTTAACAATTCATATTCATAAAATGCCTATCGATAAGTTTGGACATTATATTGAAAAATCTGTAAGATACCAAAATCAACATTTCAAGATTCATTTGGATAGTGATCGTAATTTCAACTTTAACTTGCGGAGAATAAAAAATATTGCTAGTCCTGTATTGGAAAACGATGCTGTAAACAAAATTTACATGAAAAGTTATTTAAGTGAAATAAAGAAACAACTGGATACAATGTATATGGAGAGAATTAAGGGAATGGAGGATCGTTTTAACGAAATAATACAACAACAAAACGTGTTGATTACAGAAAAATTTGATAATGTAGAAACACGTTTAAGTAAATTAATGCATGATCAAAGTATAATACTAAATAATCTCAATCAATCACTAAAAGAAATGAGATCATTATTTAATTACAAAATTGATTCAGTTGAAGAACGTCTAAATGAAAAAACAAAGCTCATTACAAAACATTTAAACATAGATATATAAATCGTTTTTGATTTAAATTCAATATCAACAGCATTTAAATTGATGTAATCTAAGATAGACGTTAGAAATGGAGCGACAAGAAGTGGTTCAGGAGCTTCATAAGCAAGCACGTAGAAATTTCATTCGACGTCGAGTGGTGATCAAGGGAATTGATGATCTTTGGCAAGCAGATCTTGTTGAAATGGGTGTTTACTCAAAATATAACAAAGGCTATAGATTTATTTTAACAGTTATAGATACATTTTCAAAGTTTGCTTGGGCTGTACCCGTAAAATCTAAAAGTAGTGAAGATATAACCAATGCTATGCAATCTATTTTTTCGCTAAAGAGAATTCCAAAAAACTTACAAACAGATAATGGTAAAGAGTTCTATAATAAAATATTTCAAAACTTGATGATAAAACATAATATCAACCACTATTCTACATATAGTATCATGAAAGCGTCTATTGTAGAACGATTTAATAGAACTCTAAAAGGAATGATGTGGAAAAATTTTAGTCTACAAGGAAATTATCAATGGATACATATATACAAGGATTTAATTAATCAATATAATAATAAAAAGCATAGAACAATTGGAATGACGCCAAAGTCTGTTAACACAGAAAATGAAAGTTCTATACTAAAACAAGTCTATAATCATCCCAAAATATATAAATTTGGTAAACTAAAAGTTGGAGATCACGTTCGAATTAGCAAATATAAACATATTTTTTCAAAAGGATATACTCCAAACTGGACAACTGAAATTTTTAAAATTCGTACTTTACAGAACACAAACCCCATTACTTATTTATTGGAAGACTATCAACGGAATCCGATTGTTGGTGGATTCTATGAACATGAACTATTAAAGACACATTTTCCAAATACATACTTGATTGAAAATGTTATTAAAACTAAGGAACACCAGGCGTACGTAAAATGGTTGGGATTTTCCAATCAACATAATTCTTGGATCAATAAAGATGAACTTCAATAATATTATATATACATACTTCAATATGAGATTTATTTTTTTACTATTTTTTATTATATTATAAAATTTTCAAACAAATTAATAAATAAAATATATAAATACATAAATAGTATTCTTTTGGTTTTTTATTTCTTATCAACTTTGTTGTGTATGGTTAGGATCAAGCTTTTGTATTCAAACAACTTAATTAAATCAACTGTTTCAAACACATTCATACATATCAACGAAAAAACCACAACAGAACTTTTAACAACAGAACAACAATACAATAGGGTGGCACTTATATCATCGTTGTTAGTTTTCTCATACAAAATTAGTATACAAATCCTAACCAACCCCAGCCAAACCCCACCCGAACCCCGCCCAAACCCCGACCAAACTCAGCCAAGCCAAGCCAAGCCAAGTCGTGCCAGCCCAGTTGCCGAATCTCATTACTCACACACAATTTCAAAAACTTCCAGGTATATAAGTGCCACCCTATTTTTACTCCCTGCTCTTGTTTCCAGAACTCTCTTCAAGACACTACTTTGATGTGTTGAGATTTTTCCTGCGCAGAAAAATAGTATGTACCGACTATATTATTATCATCATCAAGCCCAAACACATTAACACTTATATCAGGATTGTTACTTTCGAACACTTTGATTTTATTAAGTGGTAGTGGAAAATGCAAACTTTTAAAGCTTACTATTATATTATTTTCAAGCATAATGATGTCATCATTTATGTTACTAACTTTATATGATGAACATCTATTGCTATTCAAATCAACTGGATATAGTGCAGATATTATAGCCCACTTGAAACAATATTCATCCTTATTTTGCACATTGATGCATGCATGTTTTCTCTGTATTGTTGGAGGTAATGGAATATATTGTGACCCTTTAAGACATTTATATTTGTTAATATTGATTTCCAGAAGCGATATCACGTTCCTGGAATTCGCTCATTTTTTAAATTAAATCATTGAATTGTTCATTGTATATGTTGAGAATGTCATCACTTAACATTGATATGCTTAAAATTTGGAAAATTTTTAATTTACTCAATGTGATTGTTATAGAAAAGTGATTGAAATAAGAATGCTGATCTAGCCTAAGAGTTGTCGTATTTAAACTCTTACATGTGGATGAGGGGGTAATAATTTAGAGGATAAGATTTATACTCTTTTTATCAAGACAACTTCAATATATATACAATCACATACACAATTATTAAATTATATTCCTATATTTACTTAATCTGTAGATTTCAATCACAAACAACAGCAAATATATCATCAGAATGTCTCTGACTTTATCTGTTAATTTTATTGCTATAATATATTTAATTAGATTTTTCTTCCCTTGATCATTAAGTTCAGAGTAGACAATTTCAATCATTGAAAAAAATATATTAAGGTGTTTTGCTTTTCCGTCAAAGAGTGGAATTGTATCAGAAGCTTTTTTGCTATCGAAATTCGACATGATTATAGAATTTTCAATTTCTGATGAAAGTTTCAACTTTTCTCCTTTATGTACCGTTAACAGTTAATTTTAATTTTTTAAATTCCTCAATTTTCTTTTCTCTTAAAGTTTTAGGTAGATATCCTGCTAATTTTCCAAATTTCTTACATAGTTTGTTAAT